>BSBM01000337.1:10010000-11247500 GCA_027924585.1 Larix kaempferi | reverse complement strand
CCAGGTTTGGTTATGATCCCAGCAGAAATTTTTGTTATGGGATACCAACACCATAATAAACCAATCAAAACTACGTTTTGAATTATTAAATAAAAGCGCGCACATGCTTTTAAAAGCGCGTGCACGCTTTTAGCGTGTGCGCGTGTATTTAAAACAACGCACACGCGCCATTTAAATTTCTAAATTTTGGCGGTCAATTCCTTTCCCACCAACGTGGTGGATGACTTGGCCGCTTTGGTTTTAGCTTCGGGTTTCCTAACAAAGTGACTTTGACTGTGTTATAACAAAATACATCTTATTCTATAACTTCTTCTGTTTCGGGCATGATTCTGCATATGCTACAATTGTCCACTGCTAATGAAATTGCACACACTTGTAGAACTATGTGTGCAGATTCTGAATATGTAATTTTTTATTAAACTATCTTGTGTCATCTTGTGTCATCTTGGTCCTAGAAGATCATCAGGGGCTATGAATGGGGAAACTATCTTTCCATAATTGCATACAAAATTTCTATAGTAACCTGTGAGTTTGATGAAGCCATGTAATCCTTTCAATGTTTTGGGTTGTGGCCAATATTGGATAGCGTCAATTTTCTTAGGATCCACTAGCACGCCATGTTGAATAACAATGTGACCCAAATATTCAACCTTGGAAGCCCCAATAGTGAATTTGGACCTCTTGAGAAATATTCAATTGTCACAAAGTAGTTGTAATGCTTTATCAACATGTTCCAAATGTGCTTTCCAATTTGCACTATAGATCAATATATCATCAAAGAATACCATCGCAAAGTGGTGTAGGAAGGGTTTAAAGATCTTGTTCATTAGGATCTGGAAGGTGGACGAGGCATTGTAAATTCCAAGGGGCATCACTAGAAACTCATAAAGGCTTTCAGGTGTGTAGAAAGTAGTCTTGGGGATGGCAACTTTCTTCATTCTGATTTGGTGGTATCTACAATTAAGTTCAAGATTAGTGAATACCATGGCACTATGAAGCTCATCGCAAAGCTATCAATTATTGGAATTGGGAATTTGTCCTTTTTTTTTAGCTAATTGAGAGCATGAAAGTATGGGCATATGCATCATCTATTATATTTTTTCATGGGCCATGACCACTGGTGATGAATAATGGCTAGTGTTTGGATGTATGGCACTTGCCTCCAATAGTTCATGCATAATATTTTCAATTTCATTCTTTTGCGAAACAACTTGTCTATAAGGATGCACATTTGGTGGTTTCCTACCAAAAATCAGTGGAATACCATGATCATGCTCTCCTCTTGATGGGGTTAAACCAATCAACATCTCAAATACCTAATTATTATTTTTTGAAAACCTACTACAATTCAAGGCATATTTATTGCATGGGACTTTCCATAACTTGCATGGTATTGAAATTGAAAATGATTCTAGAGGCCTTTTATTAATAACATCTCCATGTGGTGAGAGATGATGATTTCCAAGGAGCCTAACTCAATCCCTTTGAGGGTGTGTGTATGGCCCTCTATAGTAAATATCATGTAGAACTCCTTGAACTCCGTGGTGAATGGCCTCAATCCCCCAAGATGCATAGTCATTTTGCTCCCAAAACTATATCACAACCACCAACAACTACCCAAAACATATGTGTTTTTATGTTTTGAGATGCTAGTCCCCTAGTTGGACTTTCACATCTTACATATGCCTCCACATGTCATCATTCCTCCATTAGCTACCATAATTTTGGTACAGGATGGACATAATGATGGGATTCTTTAGTGACAACCCTGTGAATAAATTGTGGGTGCTTCCATTGTATACTAAAACAATAGCTTTGTTGTTCTTGATGTAGATAAGGGTTTTTAGGGTTTAAGGAAAGAGAAATGCAAGTTAAAGCATGAAAGGAAGTTATGGGTTCTTCAAAATGAACTTTAGGCTCCATTTATGCTAGAATGTTAAAATTCTTGTAAACTAACTTTCACTCAAGGGTATCATCCATAGTGATTAATTAGATTTGGGGGAGGAGGTGACATCAATTTGAAATAATTTAAGTGCTTTTTATTTATGACTAGCGACATACTTCTAATCTTAATTAATTCAAAGTTTGAGCCTTTGATGCTCTGCCATTTTTGTTGGAGACAATCATTGGACCTTTAGGGGATAAGTATGAAAGGTATTTGGGAGAGTGACCTATCAAGGGTGTGTGTGGAAAGATGGTATTTTTTCTTGTGTATTGATTACTATATCTATTTCTTGAGCTTGTTGATGGGCCTCCAATTAGGTAGCAGGTTTCTACATCTTGACTTGTGCTCTAATATCTTCCTCGGGACCACTAAAGAAGCATTCTATAAAAGGAATCATTTAATCCCTCTATATATATTGATAATTGCTCAAAGGCTATGATAAAGTCTACTATTGAACTTATTTGGTGCAACTCAGTTAACAATCCCAAATAGTGTATATCCCTCTCAAAACAAGCATAATGGGCTTTAACAAACTAAATCCATGCAATGTAACCCCCATATTTATGATTCCCACCCTGACATCATTCTAGGCCCAAGTACAACACCCCCACTCTAAGTTTAATCAGATCATTAGTAATGACATGGAGGGAAAAGTGGTGTTCCACTTGTGTGATCCAACCCGAGGGTTCAAAACCATCAAACTAATTCATGTCCACTTTACGAAAGCAGTTCCAATGATTATCAATGAGGGGAATTTTATGGATGTGAGAACTCAAAAGGGGTTGGTTATGGTGAAAATATCCCATCCTTTGAATATTCCTCACTAGGAATCTCTATACATGGTTCATTCCATTGGTTATTAGTTAGGAGAAAATGAGTTCTTAGCTGACTAAGTTGTTCTTCCATACTCACTAGAAGGGGCATTTTATTTTGTAGGGATGTAACTTGGTCATTGATTGCGTAAATTTATATATCATGTTGGGTAGCAATAACTTTGAGTTATTCTTGAAGATTGGACTCTAGTCGTTATTTTTTTTTTTCAAATTTCAATGTGTGTTTGATCCAAGAAGGTGCTCTGATATAACTTAATGATAGAATTACATAGCAAACTAATAGGATTTGATAGAATGCTAGAGTTGAATATAAAACATGAAAAGAGAGAAATGGATAGAACCTGAGAATAAACCCTTGTATTAGTGATGTCCAAAAGAGAGAGCAATGTTCACTTGCCTCTTCGAGGTGGCAACCTCTTATGAGCAACATTGCAAATACAATAGGAATCCTTAATCACATCTGACAACCTTGTACTCCATATATATTGCATCAATAACAAAAAACCTAAGTACTTATGGTCCCACTATTAAAGAGGTCAACAACCTAGTAGTTCTTCATTAATAAAGAAACATGTACATTAAGTAACTATCAATTTATTATCAAATAGGCCTTATTCAAAGGAGATGGCTTCATACATCGACAAAATATTCCTAAATATCCTCAAAGTAGAAGGGTTATGGTAGGACGCTAACACTCATTAGGAAAGATGCAATAGAATGTGAATCGACCAAGGCTCAGTCTAACCTAAAGGCATTCTTACCATCCTTTAGGCAGAAATGAGTACTTTCTCCCTTGTATGCTATCATTTGTGTGTTTTCATATGTTAAGGTTAAGGTTGGATGTAACATCAAAGAGATTATTTGCATTTTTGGGTTGAGAGGTCCATCTTTCTAAACAGAAAATCTAATTGGTTGGCTAAAGTTAATAAAATTAGGGTAAATCATGATGTTCTCCTTGTGTAATGAAGAAAGGAAAGTTTACACATTCCCATGGGGCTGTGTGGAGGTGTCATAAATGGTGTGTGGTGATAGTAGCTTCCCCATCATTGTAAAAACCTAGAAACTCTTATTCTCTAAATCAAAATCACCCACTCAAAAACAACCCTAGATAGTGAAAAATTAGGGTTTGTTTAATATCTCCTTAAACTCGTGAACATTTCTACCCTTAAATTTGGTAATAAGCTATGGAATTTTATGAATGAAAAGAATTATCCCACAACAAAGTAAAGCATACAAAATAATAGATAAAACCCTATTTACATAAATATAGATAAAAAGGGTGTTAGGACAAGTGATACATAAGAAGGTATGCAATGCAAGGGCTCTAGTTCTCAATCTAATTTTCCATATGAAGGATTCAAGCAATCTGAGCAATGAATGAAGATAAAACATCAATGTCAATTTCCACTTCCAAAAGAGAGTTTCCCTATGGTTGATTGTGCATTGAATTCTTTCCCAACAAGCCATTACCCAATACCATTACCACCTCTACAATACTTATAAACTCCCCCTACCCAATGTACACCCCCATCCCCTCTTCAAAACCTATAAATCTTCTTCAATTAAAAAATACCTCTACCCACCTTAATATAAAACATTGATATTGACTTGATTTTCAACAACTTTAAAAATTACGTTTATGAATGAAAGTGATAGGATACTTGTCAACAAGTGAAGCCCCTGTGCTAACTAGTAAGCAAACATAAAATTTCAGAGTAACTTGACCTCTAAATGATTCAATTAGATTCGGTTTGATGAATGAGATGATCCACTTGGAGAAACAATCCAATCATAAAATCCATTGGTCTTTGTAAATGTGAATAGTTAGAAATCCAAGGCTGAAAAATATAGAGCGTCAAACAATCCAAACATTAAATACATTAGTCTTTGTAAATGTGAACAGATAGAAATCCAAGGCTGAAAAATCTAGAGGGGATGTCTCAAACAGATAAGCATGTAATCTGAAACTCCCAATGGAAGGCAAATCAACCCAATGTAATCTAAAACTCCCAATGGAAGGTGAATCAATGATTTGAACAACACAAAATTCAAATTTCTTGAAAAAAACATCTCTAAATTTTGACCAAAAACTCACCGAAAAGTCAAAATAATCACATGTATAGACTTCTTTTGTATATTTCCTTATACTCTTTCCACCACCTATAATCATTATGTTCATCAATGCCACACTAAGTAATGAATAAAACAAAAAAAATATTCTCTAAATATAACTTCTACCTTTACTACCTTTACTTCATTCCATTCGTAAGAAAGTGCCCACCACTCTTTACTTCCTTCCCTCCATCTTTATACTTTGTGAACACACCTTTGAACATCCATCCAAGTAAGTTGAATTCACATTTATATGTGATTAAACCTATGTACTGGATGATTTTATTGAGGTTGTGAAGAATCTGTTTAATTGAGAACCTATGTTGCTTTAGTGTGTGGAATGGGATAATTGCACATCCCTCCACTCACTTTTTCTTTTTTTCTTTTTCTTTTTAATATTATAATTTTAATATGAAATGGAATAATTGCACATCTTTTTTTTTTTAATTCTATGATTTTAATGTTGAATGGAATGATTGCACATCTCTCCACTCACTCTTTTTATTTTTTTTAAATTTTAATGTTATGATTGCACATCTTTTTTTTAATTCTATGATTTTAATGTGGAATGGAACGATTGCACATCTCTCCACTCACTCTTTTTGTTTTTTTTAAATTCTAATGTATTTTGGAATAACTGCATATCCCTCCACTCACACTTAACGTCCCTAGTCTCCAGTACTCTCCACCACTGTGTTATCGTGTGGGTCACGGATGGGGGAATTTTAGTAAAGTCCATGGCGATGGCCCACTGCACATGCCGTAACGTCTAGACTGCACTAGTCTTTGCCAAGGAATATACAGAATATTCCATTGAAAATATCGAGAATATGATGTTAGTGGGGTGTGATCACTTCACCACTAGACTGCACTAGTCTTTGCCATAGTACGCCCTTTTCGTTCACAGTTCATGTGAAAAGGATTTCACAGAGATTAATTCCACGCCGGGGACAGTATTGTCTTGTATAATGGTGATGGCGGATTATGGTTGGATGAAGGGAATTCCACCAAAAGTCCCGTCAGAAGGAGAACGCTGCATCGCTAACTACCCTTTCATTTTCTTTAGATGGCAGAAAATCCTGACAGGATATCTAATCGGCGGTACAAAGAACCGCGTGTCCATGCTCTACAATTATTGAGTCCAATTCCTGTTTCTGTTTTTGTTTTATGCCGTGGTTTCGGCCGGGCCTGGAATTTCAAATTAAAAGTGCCTATCAATTGGGAATTTTATGACAGGTACATGTTTTTAGGGCTTGTCAATTTACGTTTTATAAAAGATTATAGACCTTCAATTTTGTAAGTTTACTATTAACTTAAAAAAAGTTAAATTAAAAAGTATATTATTCTCTTCTCCTTTGTGATATTTGTATCCTCTTTCTGCTCGCGGTTGTGACACTACTTTCAAATCCAATTCCAACCAAATTGTGTATAAGGTATTGGGCATTAATAGCTTAAACCTAGACAAGTTAACGGGTCGTGGGTTTGATATTAAATAGAACAGGCAGCACATGACATACCATAGCATTGGAGGTTTACAACAATTATTAACCATAAATAACACATAGAAGCTATATTCTCAAATAGGTATTAAAATTTTTGATGGCAAATCTATATAGACAAACGTCAAATTAACGTTCCAAATATTTTTTTACCTGTCAGTGACGGTTTTGTTTCACAACTACCTGTAAAATATGTCCTAGAATGAGAAAAACGTTCTATAGAACGTCAAATTCCAGGCCTGGTTTCAACGAAGAGACCAAATGTTGTGGGCCTATGGCCGTAAACGCCAACGTGGCGAGCCCCATTCAGCCTGCGGCAGAGTCTTAAAGGCTCTGCTAGGCTACGGTTCTGCTAGACAGGGACGGCTCCTCCATCCCATAAGCATATGGCCCTCCATGGCATGCTTCAATCAATCTGAATGAATGGCATCATGGGCATGCATGCAAGGGCGAGCCTCTATCAGACGTCGATGCTCCACATCGTATTCCTATGGCCATCGACCCCATATATTCTTTTCAGTCACTGTTTCCGGCAACGATTACCATCCTTACCTATCATCCATGCCATGCATGCGCATTGCATTCATATTCCTCATAGGACCCATCCGTCGGTTGGCCACGTTTTGAATTTTGAATTCATAATTTTGAAATGCCCACGTTTGAATTTTGAATTCCGAATTTTGAAATGCCCACCATTCCTTGAGACCGCCCATTTCGAACATTTGCAGTTTCTGAAGGAGCTGAATGCCAGTGGATGTGGAAAACTGCGAAGCATAGAGGGGTTGGCCCAGCTGACAGGTCTTGAGAGTAGCGAGGTGCTTTCAGCTTAGTATGGGGGAGATGTTGTAACGTAGTGTAACATTACCAAAAATAAAAAGTAATTAAAAAATTCATGTCGAATCATATAACAAAAAATTATAAAAAGTAATTAAAAAAAATGTGGGATGTGTAAATTTTTTTATCTTGACCTGTAAAAAAAAGCACACGTGAATAAATTGGATGCCTCTCGGTGCTTGATAGATCCGAATTTAAGATGGATCTATGTTGGTTGCACTAATAACCCATTATAGAGGAGATGTTGTCACGTAACTCACAAAATAAAAAATTAAAACCAACGTAGATCCATATTAATTATCCATCTATAAAGTACCAAGAGGGATCAAATTTATGTAGATATAATTTTTTTGGATGTATAAAAAATTAAGTTAAAAAAATTTAGACCTTAGAAATTTGGATCTTTCTTATGCTTGATAGCTCTAGGTTTAAAGTAGATCTATACTGGTAAATAAAATAACACAAAATATTCTCTAAATGTACTTCTATTGTTACTTCCATTACTAAGAAAGTGCCATGCACTCCTCTCGTAGTGTCTATCGTTACTTCGTTCCATCCCATTCACTACACCTTTGAACATTCATCGACGAAAGGGGAATTCACATTTATATGTGATTGTGTTTATGTAGTTACATGCTAGATTTTATTGAGGTTATAATGGGTTTGTTTATTTGAGATTCTATGTTGCTTTAGTGTGTGGAATGGAATAATTACATATCCTTTTTTTTCTAATTTAGTGTGTGGAATGGAATAATTACATATTCTTTTTTTTCTAATTTTAGTATTGTGATTTTACACCACATTAAAAAACATGGCATCCCACTGCTTAAAGCTGTCATAACATACCCTTTATATCGATCCATGACAAATGTCTTGCATATTGGCTCAACCAAAAGGAAAAACACAGCATCATGCATGATCAGTGACAAGAAGCTTTGATATTGGAATAATATTTCTAATTCCATTCATCATAAAATCAAGCGGCAAAAAATTTCCTCAGTGACAACAGATTTGGGTAAACAAAATCTTATTAATTTGAAAATCGTTGTAAATGCTTTCGCCTTCCCTTGCTTACCTGGGGAGCTTACGTGAATTTGTTCCTTCCAATTGCTGGCGATTGAAATGTTTTTCCCATTCCTTTAGATTGTTAACTGAGTTGAAGGACTAAAAATTACAGTCATATTTACGTCGTAAGGCATTTCTCTATGTGGGAGCTACTCGAATTTTGGTTTTTATGCCTTATTTCCGTTGGATGTTCTGTCTGACGATTGGATTCATTTCATCCGTCTATTGTTTGAGGTAAGCACATGGACGATTTGGTAACTACCATCTCCTTTGTATGTGGATCTGTGCATTTCAATGCAGAGATCATTGTGATCCTATGCCTTCAATATTCACTTCAATGCAGACTTAAATGGAAATCTAATCAAATCATTGTGCACCTACTCCCTTCACATCAATTCAGATGTTCAATGCACATCCGGAGGCCTCTCGACATTATTGAGGTGGTACATTCTCATATCTACCTTTTCCTCCATTCTTTTATCTCTTCCTTCATTTATGTTTTTGATCTGTTTTCAGTTCATAGTTGCATAGTTCACAGTTCCATAGTCTTCAAAAGATAATTTCTTGCCACAACAATTTGCAGCAGATAGAGTCCAGCTTCCCGACATTGTAGTAGATAGAGTCCAGCTTCCTAGCAATGCATCAGATAGAGTCCGGCTTCCTGGCATTGCAGTGGATAGATTCCATCTTCCTGGCACTGCAATTAACATCCTTAAGGTATTTTCCAAATTTTATAGGTGCATGTATGGTTCCATGTCATGTGTATGCCACGTTATAACTATATTTAGTCAGTCTCAAATTTTCCCATGCCCTTAAAACCCCTCGGTCTTTGCATCCACCCACATATTGTAGAATCCAAGCTTGCTAGATAAAAAAATTGAAGATCATTAAATTTAAAAAATAGTCACAAGATCTATGAAACAAGTCATAGAAAAGTCCAGAGAATAAACTTGATCTGCAATAAATACCTTTTTTTTTCTCATCCTTCATATCGATCTTGTGACAGGTTGTAAAGCCACGCACCAGGGCTAACTAGCTAAACATTCGAAGCACTAACTAGCTAAACATTCAAAGCAAAAACTCTTGTTAAACTGTAGAGATATTCCTGCAAAACGAATAAGATTCTAAACTAGTTCTTAGGAAGTAGGGAGAGTGAGATATCAATATATTTTATTTAAACTATACATCAGATTGTATTCCATATAGGACAAACAAACGGTTGCACTTTCAGTGACTTGTAAATTGAGCACTAAGAAACTACAAACGAGATTGCACATGTAAACACCATTAGTTACCTCAAATGACAGAAAACAATAAGTAAATGGTGTTGGTCAGTGCCCACATATAATACAAAAATATTTTAATTTAAGCATTCTTTGTAGATGTTTATTGCCCCATTAGACTCTTCTTTAACAACCTTCATATTTCCAATAACTGTAAAACACTTGAACTTTTTTGGTTTCTGAATGAGAATAGGAAACTTTTATGCAAATTCCAAATTACTCTTGACTAACATCAGCTAATATTTATCAGGAGAAAGATACTGTAACATCAAGGGTAAGTCCAACAACAATAGGCCAACTAGATCTTAGTTCCCTGGTGACATTCACATATTATTAAGCTGTCTACCACCGTTTGTTGTTTACCCCACCCAAATGGCATGCCCCAAACAAGGATAAGGTTGGGGCAAATTTTCGCAGATTAGACACTTGTTGGACCTGGGAACTGAGCCCAATTAATTTTGTGTTGTGCAGTGCAATCCTCAACTTTGGAGTGTGTTTGTCAAAGGAACTTAAAATTTAAATAATAAAAAACAATCATGACCTATCTGAAAACACAATGCTAGTTTAAATACAATTTGGAATAGGTTCATCCTCTGCTACTATAGTATTTTCAGATTTAGCATAACTGATAAAAGAAATATGAATTGTCCAAAGTACTCACATGTATTGCCTCTTTGGATAGATTTTTCCCACTTCTTGGGTCTCATGGGAAACTTGGATCCCTTGATGGCTGTGCAATCCTCCTCTTTCTCCTTGCTGGAGAGGGCTATAATAAATTTGGGCCACACAAACACCCCCAAGTTGGAGACCTTATTATCTTGCATTGTGTCTGCATCAGTGGAAATCTTGTTGGTATCATCAGTGGAGGAATACCCATTATTCCCTTGCAAAGGAAATAATCATTCTTTTCCATGGAAAAATCGCCATTTTCATGGATTTTGATTCCCTCTACGGTCGTGGACTTGACGACTGCTGGTTATGAATTCCTCCTGCCTAGGCAATTGGGTTGAGTGTACTCTAAAATTTGAGTTGAAGGATTTTCCTTCTCGGTTCTGATAAGGAAAAAATGTTTTGATGTCTATGGTTTTGTTTCCTCTGGAAAAAAATTGTACAATTGAGAGAAGAGAATACAAGTTGGGCTCCTCCACTTGCACCCGCTTGAACACATTTACATTTTAGGTCGATTAGCGCACTTGCTGGATTTGAAATGCCATCAACTGCAAAACCATCCATGGAAAACTAGCAATTGTCAACAGCTACAAAAATGTCCCAAAAAAACTAATTATTGGCACAACAACTTTCTTTGCTCTTAACATTCCAATATTTGAAAGTGGTTTATAGAGAAACTTGGCCATAAATAGTTTTCTTTCCCATCTTGGGAATTGACGGGAAGTTTGGGCACTCCACGTGCATGCTAGCTCTTGTTTCCTCTAGGTTAAACAAGGCAGACACTACATTCAACGTGGGCATTAATCGGTGCACATGAGGGTGCTCCTTTACGACGAAGGTTAGCGTGACTCGCGAGCAACATAATGATAAAGAAAGGAGCTACCAACTATGTTAAAAAAGAAAAACGATACGTTTTTTCAGGTATTTCTAAAGATGCAAATAAATGGGTTGAATGTCGGAAGCAACCACTACAAGAGCTAGAAAGCCTGTTGGTTAGTTGTGAAAATGCCATAACTCCTATAAGTCGCCATTAAGGTGGATTTTATAGTTGTTTCTTAAACTTATACTAGTGTTTTCACTTTTGAATTCTCCAATTAAAGCACACCTCCCAATCAAGGTAAGCTTCCCCTGTTGAGGTAATCATTAAATATTTTTTTAAATATATAAAGTCAAATATTATACGGATTTAAGAACATAAGAAAATGAAAAAGAGTATGAGTGCTTACCATGATGATAGGGACATGATTTAGGTGTTACCTTAGTTTGTAAAGAAAACCCGGTGGTATCGGTGTGCAAAAGGTGGCAGAGCGATCATGTTAGTTACACATTTAATGGAAGATGAAGAATTAATTTAAGTACAAGTTTATCTTAATAATTAAGAATGGAAAATATTAAACTCTCACATACATATACATTACAAGGTTATATATATTAACCTTTGATTAAAAAACATATGGCTTTTTCTACCGTTCAAACTAAAAGCTACATTATACAATAGAAAAATAAAATAAGATACCAAATATGTATATTGAATATTGAAAATAGTGGTCTAGTTTATGGAAGATATTTGGTTTCTAAGCTTGACCTAATAAATGCAACCGTGTTTGTACTATACACCAAAGCAGAAGAATCAATTGAAGGTTTGAGAAGCATCCAATGGAATTATGAACATTTTTTATTATGTTGCATGCGAATAATTTACTACAGTGTTTGTGTGTTCTCAATGTGATTGAGGTTAGCCTCTTGCTTTTTTATGTTACCTACTAAAATGTCATGAATATATTTTGTTAATGAGTTCATCATGTAATTTATTTTCTAACAATTGTCCTCTCACCTCTTGACCTTACCTTTGAACATGTCACAAATAACTCACTCCGTTGTAATTACTAATTAGAATATACCATTTTTCCATTGAGGTTCATTAATGGTTTTGTTTATGTAATGGACAATGAACTAGCAAGTTTGATTCGAGTTTAAATGCTATTTTTTGCCATTACTAGCAAATATGTTGACCTTAATGTTTAAAACATGTTTTTCCTTTAGTGTGATATATTATGTTTTTCTTTTATTGGATATGTATATTTCTCATAGTCGTGATGATTTGGACCAAGTCTAAGAAGTTCTTCCACTTTCCACGTGCAGGTTCTATTGAATTTGAGCTACAAAGATTACCCTTTTCCTTCCATCATATGGGCATTAAACCTCGGTCTTCAATTTAGCATTTATGTAAACACTATCCATCAATTTAGCATTTATGCCTAATGTTATGACATTATGTAAGCAACTCTCATGGTTTAACACTTCAAATTGTGACTCTATACAACATTCTTTTATTGCACCCCAAGGTGCAATTGCTAGTTATAGTACTTACCGCCATGTCGTGACACGTTGATATCTTTGGAAAGGTAAGACGCTTCTTTATGCAATAAGCTGAAGAGCATAGCCGGGTTGGCTCAGCCGACTAAATTTCAAAAGCTAAAAATGAATTTTTCTATGTGCATATCATGGGATTCATCTATTTATTAGTCCTTTCCTACTGCATTGAAGGGATTGGGATTGGGGTTGGGATTGGGATTGGCGTGGATTTTCGTCTTCTTATTAATAACTTGTGATTTGATTTTATTTAAACGATTTTCAAAAGTTAGAATTTGTTTTGATTTTTAACATATTTTCAAAAGTTGATCTTTAGTATTTGTTTTGTTTTTTAATTGATAGCAAATTGTGGTAACTTGATATCATATTGCGTAGGTTTGTTGGGCTTGCCTATTAATTTATTAATTTGGTGAGTTTTCATTTTTCATTTTTGTTGGGCTTGCCTATTAATTTATTAATTTGGTGAGTTTTCATTTTTCATTTTTGTTGGGCTTGCCTATTAATTCACCCATTTATGGGTATGCTGCTTCAACACAGTAAACTTAGCTGTTGAACTTGAACAAGATCTATTGATGGAAGTTTGTTGCTGGAAGTTCTATAGGTTTTGCATATGGATTTTGAATGAGCTATACAGTTCCATAAAGCTTTTGAACCTAGAACTTACAGCAAGCTTTTGAATGGACAACAAGAGATTCAATACAAATCTAGACAAAGCACTTAAAGTGCTTCATTTCCATGGTGGAGATCGCATGAGGCTCATGTTCTGTGAGGTATTTCTTGAATCCTATGACTGCCCTCTTTTTTAACATTCTAAGAATGAATTTATTTTCACATGCAAACATAAGAGCGGAGGCATGGTTGTGCCATTATTTTGGCTTCCCGTGCAGCCAAGGCATATTTGATGATTGTTAAGGCAGATTTGATGATTTTTGACCGAGATGAATTGGCCATACTCAGTATACAATTCCTCCCACTTGCCACTAATAATTGCTTCTCGAGTCATTATTTGTGTTATGTGGATTAGTCCCTAATCCTGGATGGCTATGAAGAAAGGCTAACTGTACGTGAAGCTTCTTCCTGAGCTATTTTTCAAGCTAGATGGGATCGAATGGCTTTTGTTACTCATGTGGAAAATGTGTTGGTGGATATCAAGATTGAGAGTGGCTTGCATGATTGGAGTAAACCAGTGCTTGGTACTTTTTTTTTTCCGCGCAAAATGCCAACACCTGCTATTATGAAAGAATCAAGGTATGGCCAGATTTACAATCATTAACATAGAAAGTCGACTCCCAAGGAGCATGTGTCACAAAGCAAGATTTGAACCTGGGTGGGGAGGATCACAACAATCCTCCCAACCACCCAACTTGGTACTTACAATCCTGAAAAACCATAAAATAAATTGCATGCTTTAAAATAAAATAAAAAATGAAATTTGTATCTATAACTTTTAATTGAGAATATGAATTGAAAGTTGAAACATTGAAGAAAGATGTTTTAGACTTCTGAAACAAATTGGGACACGTTTCCATATTAACTTTTTGAAGAATACTTGTCATTCTTAAAGCTAGGTCCAGTATGTGATTGCTTAGTCTTTCAGTTTAGCCTCTCTTTGAAATTATAGAGCTTTAAGCCCCAAAGAAAAATTCTAAGGTATAAAGCATGAGCTTTTAGTGAAAAATCTGATAGGATGTTGTGGGCTATAAATGATTTCATTTTTTTATGAAAAGGAAGAGCACTACTATGAGCTATGAATGTTGGACACAAAGCCCCCACAAAAGGTAGTAGAAGCATGACTTTTAAATCTATCTTCTACTATCTTTAGTCTATATGTTTAAATTGTTGGAAAATGGAAGCTCCCCAAGAAGAGCAAAATGAGAATTAACAACATGGTTCTAATTATGAGATTTGTTTTGCATTCTTGATAAGTTTTTCTAAGTATGTAGAATTGCAAGATAATATATTTGTAGTAATAGAATTTGAAGAAGAATTTGCACGGGAGATTCACTCAGTGAACTTGTTACATAGCACGATCGTTCGCGGGATATTAAAGAATATCCCTAATTTCACTAAATATTGGAAAATGCCTCATAAAATTGTATTGTTGAACCCCCCTCCCAATATTCCTTTCCAATTAAGAAAAACATTATTTTCACCAGATATTGTAAAATATCCATTTTTATCAACCCATTTTTAATACCCTCTTTATATCATATTATCAAGGTGTAACAAACAAGATCCCTAATGCATCTTAGTATAATCAAACAAGATGCTAAAGAAAGTAGTAGTATAATGCTAACAATGATCCCACTGAGATTGCAGGGGCGACTGATCAATTTGTAACATTGGATAGTGGAAGTCCCAATGAAATAGTAATGGGGAAGGTAAAATGAGTAAAGGGCAACCCGTCAAGAGATCAATGTATATGACCTCCATTTTTTTTTTGACCTAGCTCCCCTGATGCGATCCATGTGAGTGCTCGACCCCTGCTCGGCCTTAACCGCTGCCATGGATCCGTCGCTTCCCTCCCTGGAGGAGCGCAGGAGTCTCCTCGATGATGCCTTCCGCACCCTAGTGAGATTCACTCCTCCCCCTCCCGTCCACTATGATCCTGCAGACACCAGTTTTATCAAGCGAGCTGCGGCTCCAAAGATCCAAATCCTGTCGACAGCTTCTAAACTGAAGACTGTGGCTCTCAGCGAACGAGGTTTAATCGGTAAATTCACTGGTATATGGTCGTCCCCTAAGTCAATGGACGCTTGGATTAATAAAAACTGGATGCCATTAATTACCGGAGGTCTGCAACACTGCTTCTGTAGTAAGGGCTATTTTATTTTTATTTTTGAAAACAAGTCGGACAAAGATCTCATCTTTCGCAGTGGCCCTTACTTCATGGGTCCCCGTGGCCTCTACCTAAATCGCTAGAATCTCTCTTTTGACCATGAGAAGGACGTTCCCTCAGCAGTTCCTGTCTGGGTTCGATTGCCACATCTTCCCCTGCGTTGTTGGGATGATGACACCTTGCAATTTATTGGAAACGCACTTGGGAAATATATAGATAAAGCATAACCGAAAGGACCTCTTTTTGCCTTTGCTAGAATCTGCGTTGAGGTCGATCTGGAGAAAGGAATTCCAGAGGAAGTCAATCTACATATGGACGAATGGGAACACATGCAGAAGGTTTACTATGAACAGCTACCCTTCAAATGTAAAAAATTCCATGAATATGGACACTTTGTTAAAAACTTCCCAAAGAATGCTCCAGAAAACACAGAGAAACCCCAAGAAGAAGGGTGGCAAAAGGTGAAGAAGGGAAAGAAAACTCTGCAAGATCCACAAACCTCCAAAGGTCCCCAAACCTCATCTGACAAAGTGTTAGTTTTTCAGAATTTACTTCAATCTGGTCTAGGATCTTAACTGAGAGAATAACATGTACAGCATATCTACAGCATATCAATCATGGACACAATAATGCAAGCACACAAGAGACACAGAGTTTACTTAGGGAAAACCATAAAGGTGAAAAACCCCAATAACTTCCTAAGTGATAGATAGAGAAATGATACAACCCAAGCTTAAGAGAGAGACATCTCCTAGTAGTAGCTTCTCCTCCTCCACAAGTGTGCTACTCTCCAAAGAGTGTGAGAGAGAATAGAATGATCAAATAGAGTGCCTCCCGCACTCTATTTATACTTGACTTGACTTGCCTAATAACCTTTACTAGGTCGACCTTAACTTAACCACATAACATAATGCTGACTGGGCCGACTCCCAATAGGGTGGTCTAATAACCCTTTGACCCACATGGCCGACCCCCAATAGGGTGGTCTAATAACCCTTTGACCCACATGACTTATACAGGGCCGACCCCAACAAGGTGGTCTAATAACCCATCAAGTATAAGTTACGACACTTATAATATAAATGACGACACTTCCATATAGAGGAATAATACAAACACATCTCTATAGGAATACAAACACTTCCGTATAGAGGAATAATAACATCTCTATAGGAATACATATATGAAATACATTCCAAAGTTACATATACATCAACACTCCCTCTTAACTAGGAAGGTATTTCTCGACACAAATCATCTAGCACAAGTCTTCTTCTCTAGATCATCATCATTGTCATTGCTGCTGCTATCTCGCTCAATCTCTGTATCTACTCATCATAGGAAGTTCTACAGAGCCAGCCCTTTTTCATGTTGGATGTAGGCCTAGCCTCCATGTAGGTCTTCATCATCTCTGGTCATACTGTGGAATCCTCAGGACTCATTACGTGCGTCAACAAAACCTCACAAGAGCATCCCAGGCCTTTTACAAGCACACATCTCAACCCATCGAATCTCCCAGGATCTTTTACATGCCACTGCACAACCTGTTCACTACCATAGAGTATCAACCTGATACTCACCATACATCCACCTGATGTATATCATCACATGATCATCATCATCTCTGTGAGCAAGCCATCAAGTAGGTACACCTCAGGACTGATTACACTGCCTCTGCAAAATGTGCAAGATCATATTAGGACTGATTATATGCCTCTACAAAACCTGTGTACCCAACTGCCACATCATCGTCTTCAGATCACCACATAGTCCACGGAGCACAACCCAGATGCACATCACACAGTCTCCAGTATGGGAGGACTTTCCTACCACCATACGAGACCCAATCTACCAACATGCGAGGACTTTCCTACTAGCATGTGAGACACAACACTTACATCAACCAACATGGGAGGAATTTCCTACTAGCATTCGGGAAAGGCTCAACACTTACATCAATGGCCATGGGAGGAAACATCTATCACCATGTCTGAAAGGCACACTCAGCACTTACATCACGACAATGGGAGAACACATCAATCACCATGTCGGAAAGGCTCATCCAGCCCTTACATCTCACCATGGGAGAACACATCTATCACCATGTGAGAATGGCCCCAACCCTTACATTTCACCATGGGAGAACACATCTATCACCATGTGAAAATGGCCCATCCCTTACATTTCACCATAGGAGAACACATCTATCACTATGTGAAAATGGCTCCAGCCCTTACATCTCACCATAGGAGAACACATCTATCACTATGTGAGAATGGCTCCAGCCCTTACATCCTACCATGGGAGGACTTTCCTACCACCATGTAGGAATGTCTCAGCCCTTACATCTTACCATGGGAGGACTTTCCTACCACCATGTAAGAATGGCTCGGCCCTTACATCTACCAACATAGGAGGACTTTCCTACCACTATGCAAGAATGGCCTGGCCCTTACATCTACCAGCATAGGAGGACTTTCCTACCACTATGCGAGAATGGCCCATGTGCATCTGTGTCTCCGGACTCATCACTTCCCTCTGGAAGTCATCTCGATCTAAAGTACACCAAGTCTCCCTATGAAGTATTCAAACTTCACTTTGGCCAGCGGCTTGGTCAACACATCGGCTATCTTCTCGTCCTTCGCAACATACAGGAGCTTCACTGCTCCTCTCTGCACCATATCCCTGATATAGTGGAACTTGATCTCAATGTGCTTCGACTTGTCATGGAACACCGGGTTCTCTGACAACTTCACACAACTCTGGTTGTCACAATATATACAAGTAGCACTCAACTAGAGATCAAACAAATCAGATAGTAGCTTCATAAGCCATACTACCTCACAACTGGCCGAACAAGTTGCGACATACTCTGCTTCGGCTGTACTCAGTGCCACATAGGACTGCTTCCTGCTAAACCAAGAGATCATACCGGATCCCATACTGAAGCAACACCCCAAAGTGCTCTTCCGATCAATGGCACTGCCTTTCCAATCCGAATCAACATAACCCTACAGGTTAAACTTCTGATTCGCATCATACTTGAGCCCATAATCAACTGTACCCTTCAAGTACCTCAGAACATGCTTTGTAGCTATCAGGTGAACATGTCTTGGATCTATCAGATACTGGCTCAAGGTGTTCACCGCAAAACAAATGTCTGGTCTCATATTCGTTAGGTACATCAAGGACCCAATCATCTGACGATACATCGTAGCATCAACCGGATCAGATGAAGCATCACACAGACGCTTCAGGTTTGATGCCATAGGTGTGGCCATGTCCTTGTAGTCCAACATCCCGAACCTCTTCGGGATCTCTACTATATACTTCCCTTGTCCAAGGAAGATCCCATCTGCACTCTGCCACAACTTCATACCAAGAAAGTAGTGCATCATACCCAAGTTCTTCATCTCAAACTCGGCAACAAGCTTCTGCTGCGTGTCAGCAATCAATCTATCCTCACCTATTATAAACAGGTCATCCACATACAATAGTAGTATCACTGGATTGCCTTCCTCAACCTTGTAATAAAGTTTGTAATCCTCTTTACTCTTGGTAAAGCCCAAACTGGATAGAAAGCTGTCTATCCTACCATACCAAGTTCTGCACATATATGACTTCCCGTCATGTGTCTCAAAACCAAGTGGCTGCTCCACATACACTTCCACTTCAACTACACCTTTCAAGAAAGTTGTCTTGACATCCATATAGTGTATCTTCCATTTCATCACTGTAGCCAAAGCAAGTACTGATCTGATGGAAGTGTATCTGGCTACAGTAGCAAAAGTCTCTTCATAATCCGCCATTAGCTACAAACCTTGCTTTATATTTCTCTATGATGCCATCAACAGCATGCTTGATCTTATAGATCCACATGGAAGTCACAACAAACTTCCCTTCAGGTCTTGGGACCACATCCCAGACATGATCAATTGGTACTTTTCGACCATGGCATCCTTTTACTATATCCCATATCCTGGGAACTTCAATATCTTCAATAGATATCTTTGTTGTTGGAACAACTGTTGTAGTCCTTATTTTGTAGGTGAAGGTATACGATCTTTCCTACAAAACAAGTTAAATTGCATGATTAGAAACATCTCATAGTTTTCAGAACAAATTCTTACACATAAAGAAATATGTCATATAGTCATGCAATTATTTTAGCCAATGCTTCAATACAACATTCATCCATATCTTGTAACTTTCTAGATGCCTTCCATTCTCTACCAGAACATTGTTAATAGTTTGCACTACTCCCAACATGTCAGCAAAGAGGTTTCATTCTAAATAAGTAGCAATGGAATGTTGTACAGTGCCATAAGCCACTTACCCATCACATGCATATTAGTAGTATACTGTTCATTAATGCAATTATTCTAATATGCATAATACACTGTAATGTCCCTTATTAGGAATTTTATTAAAATTGCAATTTTCCACTTTTTTCCTTGGTTCGACCTTTGACTAGTTTTGATCTCTAGGTCCCAAATTTGCCCCAAATGATCCCAAATATTCTGAGAAGGTATATGAATTATATTAGAACATAAATATGTTTTTCAGGGATACCTTTGTACCTTTAAAACACTTCTGCAAATACCCTTTCAATTCTGGTCAATGTAGGTAACTTTACTAGTGATTTCCCTTTGACTAGTATTGGTCTCTAGGTCTCAAATTGACTCCAAATGCCTTCAAATCTTCAAGAAAGTTTTATGAATGATATTAGGAATTGAATATGATGTTCAGGGATAACATATGGCCACCAAAATACCTCTGCAAACTCTCTTAAGATTCTGGACCAAGTATGCAATTATACTAGTAATTTGGGGTTCAAATCCCCCTAAGGTAAGTACTGAAAATGGCTTCCCAAACGCCTCCAAACCCACTCAAATTCATGAACAGAGGTATGTAATGTGTTAATTATGTTATTAAGGTCTCATATGCACCATTAATGGTTTATTACAACTGTTCTCACCCTCTCCCATTCAACTGCAAAAATCCCCAATTCGACCCTTGGGGAAATGGCACTATTTCTTCTCCCAATGCAATTAAACTGGGTAAAAATGCTTCAAATGCTCAAGTACAGTACATGAAACTTATATAATACATCCATGGCAGTATATTTATCACAAATATATCAAATAATCATCCATTCATTCGAAATCATCATCAATACATTGGCTCACAACAAGGTAGTGGGGAAATGGCATTGTTCTTCCATTAAAAATGAGATTTATACATTTCTACTTGGAATTTCGACTTGAAAATTTTTGGAGATGAAGAAAAGAGTATCTAATTCATATTACAAAATAAATGGGGCATTAAAAGCTTCCCCAAAGAGTACAATAGCTCACCAAAAACGCCCTCCCTCAAGGATTAAGAATATGCCATCAAAACTGGAAATGGTTGAAGGAGTGAGCTGCAATAGAAGAAACCATGAGCTGCCCTGTATCTTACACCTGCAAATAAAGAATCCATTAAAGCTCCAAATGAAAGGTCTGAATGGCCTTTCCAATTACCAACTTGGATGGGAATCTTTCACCCTCGAAATTGGCTAAGGCAAGAAACTAGTCATCCACTAGCTCTCCCTCTTCACAATTGCAATTGCAAATTCTACAAATGATCAAAAGCTGGTTTCATTCTTTGTTATTGACATTTATAAAGTTCTAATGTCCTCCATGGGTCGAATTCCTTCCAAGAGACTCATGCCAACTCAAGTTGGGAAGAGATTCCAAAGAACGCCACTTGTACAACAATTCCTAGTTTCCCACTTCTACCAAATCACATGTGGAAGCATCTTAGCTTCCCTAACACCCTTGAGAGCCCTCTTGGAGTCTATTTTTAGCCCTGACATGTCATATATGTCATATGTCAGCCTTCAGGTCTGATTTGTGTCATAGGTGTCATAGCATCTTCATCATTGTTGTCATAGAGCTAGGGAATCTAGCCCAAGTGTCTCACTAACTCCAAATTGCCTCTTCCTCTTCCATGGGAGTTACTCTTCCTCTATATTTCGACCTTGAATGAGTCATTCCATGAATAATACCTTTTGGACTCCTCCAAGTATGTTACCATTCACCTTTAATTCGAATTGGTGAGAGAATGATGCCAAGTGTAGTAGGGAAATCTAGCCATATGTGGGTCCCACTTCCTCCATGTGTCTTCATGATCAAATGCCACTTTGATTTTCAATTGTATATATTTATTTAAATCCTTTATTAAATATTTATGCCACTCTAATGTTCAAACATCATTTATTATCCCCATTATTCCAAATCCCAAAGCTTCCACCCCAAACCTAGGAAACTAGTAATTTTCCTCCTTGGCAATTATTTGACCTTTAACATCAATTTTACAAACTCTAATGAATATGGCCAATGTGATTAGGCCATTGTGACCCAATTCCAAATTTGGGACATGACATACACAACCTAAGTCTAGGAACATAAGCATATACATCATTGAACAACATTATTTAAGCAAACAAATATGTAAGAAATGACAATTCAAATACTTATCTTTGTTTGGTTTTTGGGTGGACTCCCTCTGAATCTTTGCAACTCCATTCTGATGTGGATTGTGAGAAGTGGTCAACTCCCTCTGAATATCTGCATCCTTGCAGAAACTACTGGAGTGTGCTCCCTCTTGATCTTTGCTTCCTGGATTACCTGTCCTTGAACTTATATCCATCCTCGATCACTATGCATGCTTACTAGTATCATCATTGTGTTACCATTGAGATCTCATACATCATCATACATTCATTAGTATAATCTCAATACTATCAAAACACAATAATATTAAACATGTATAGTCATGATCATTTCAAACACAGATAATAAGCACTAGCATTCAATGTTTAGGGAAGACTTCTCTTACTCATGCATATTCATATTTGACCAAAGGACTTTTCTAGTTAGTCATATCATCAATCAAGGTAAGAGACATAATATGCATAAACCCTTGATTACTTACATTTCTAACTTCATGAATAATCATTATCAACAATACAACAGTATAAGATCCTAACACAAGGTAGGATTCTAACTTGATATAGGAAAAACATACCTAGATTAATATGTTAGTTGTTTATGTCTAACATACCCACATGATGTCTTCTTGTTCCCTTAAATGACTTGTGCTAGTAACCTGCATATCTCATAGGTTAACCATTATAGAACCAAGTCATACATACCTCGTAAGTAGATCTTCTATGTGATCCATGGCAATGGATGAGTCTTTGTCTTCATGTCATCCTGATCATATGTTCTTGAACTAGAACATGATTTGTCTTTCTTGGTGTACCTTTCATGTTAGCGAACAACATAAACCTCATACAACATCAGAATGCATTAGTACAATCACAAGTGTCAAAACCTTCATCAATGAATATCTTCGATCATGTATTCATAATTTTATTAAGGTGATACGACAAGTCTAAGGTTAATCAAGATTGTACTAACCTTAATGAAGACAAACATACCATAAGCTTAATCAGGAACATATCTCGAAACATACTTGGATAAGTCATACCTGTCGAGATTGCTTGTAATCTTCTTATGTAAGGCGTTAGCCTCATCTCCCTCTGAAACATAAACTTCTTCACTTGTGCAAGTGACCAATCTATTCTCTTCTAGGATTAACCCAATCCACTTGATTTGCAGAAACTGGATTTGGAGTTGGATTAGGGTTTGTCAGAGAAACCCTAAAAATTCAAACTTTGAATTTCAAGCTTCTGAAAGGATAGAAATATGCGACTTGATGAGCTGATCAAGCTGGTATACTCAGAATTTCAAAACTGCAAAGTTTCACCCCTCAAAATTGCCTTTTAGATTTTCGGATTCACTGGGGATGACCCTGAATTAGGGTTTGAGTTTCCCGGAGCTTCACCCAACCAAAAGGTTTGATTCAAAGCTCTAAGCTTCGATTTTTCTAAGGAGCTTCCAAACGTGGTCACAGATTTCCAAAATTCCAACTTTTGCAGAAGCCCTAATTTTCCATCTTTCCGATCAAAGTCCCCGTTTGGGGTTTGATCAAGCTCGACCTTCTACCCAACCAAAAAATATGATCTTGGTCTCTAAATTTCTATTTTGATGAGTATCATCCAGCCGTGGTATCCGATTACAAAAATTCCAACTTTTTTTGAAACCCTAAATTCCGGAAACCATGAATGAAGGTGCTCAAAAATAATTCTGTTTTGATAGAAATATGTACCTGATTGTTTCTGGTGTAACTCCGAAATTTTCGATCCACAGGATCTGAAATTTTTTTCTGTGATATCCTGACCTATCAAATTGCCAACCCCACGGGTTTGACTTCAAATGGATTCTCTGAGAGAGAGTGCCAAGTGTCGCAACGTGACCTATTTATGGGATAAAACAGGAGAGCAAACTTGTACGGAGTGCCACATGTCACTGGTTCACTTTCGGCCTCTAAAAATCGTACTTGTGAAAGTAGAGTCTGTGCCCTACCTTTCACTTTTTATGAAATTTCATTTGGAGCTTCCTAACCCACGTTATGACCTTTTTTCCAAGGTCACCTATTTATGACTGAGATCTGGAAGAGGCAGAAACCTTATATTGTACATATCATAAATCCCAAAGAACAACCAATTAGAGTTTTTCCTTTGGACACAAGGTACATGGGGATATTAGCTTTTCCCTGTACGATTTTCAGATCCTGAAACCTCGCTGAAATTTATTTATAGTGAAAGTGATACGATTACTGGTTTTTGCTATATCAAGCACTAGCTTTGCAAGTGCAATAAGTGTCATAAATGCCATACCATGCCTTCTTTCAGGCTAGCTCTGATACCATGTTAGTTTTTCAAAATTTACTTCAATATGATCTAGGATCTTAACTGAGAGAATAACATGTACATCATATCTACATCATATCAATCATGGACACAATAATGCAAGCACACAAGAGACACGGAGTTTACTTGGGGAAAACCATAAAGGTGAAAAACCCCAATAACTTCCTCAAAGATAGATAGAGAAATGATACAACCCAAGCATAAGAGAGAGACATCTCCTAGAAGCAGCTTCTCCTCCTCCACAAGTTCTCCACTCTCCAAAGAGTGTGAGAGAGAATAGAATGATCAAATAGAGTAAGCACTCTATTTATACTTGACTTGACTTGCCTAATAACCTTTACTAGGTCAGCCTTAAGCTAACCACATAACATAATGTTGACTGGGCCAACCCCCAATAGGGTGGTCTAATAACCCTTCGACCCACATGGATGACCCCCAATAGGGTGGTATAATAACCCTTTGACCCACATGACTTATACAGGGCTTACCCCAACAAGGTGGTCTAATAACCCATCAAGTATAAGTTACGACACTTACAATATAAATGACAACACTTCCGTATAGAGGAATAATAACATCTCTATAGGAATACAAACAGTTTTGTATAGAGGAATAATAACATCTCTATAGGAATACATATATGAAATACATTCTGAAGTTACATATACATCAACACAAAGGAGCAACTCCAGAAATTCAAGAAGTCACCATCGCTAACAGCTTTCAAAGTTGCAAGTCGAAGAGGGGGAAATAGACACACAGGAAGAAACTCCTATTATACAAGCTAGAGAAGAAGTTTTTCCCTCCACCTCCCCTGAAACAGACCCCATTGGAGAAAACACTGGTGGAAATATCACTCCAAGAGGAACCTGGGCAGACAAGGTCAAGCACAAATATATTCCCTCATCCTTGTTTCTCGATGTCTCCTCGGACTCTATCGGGGGGGGAGAACTGGTGCAACCTCCCAACACACGAGGACGAAAATCTTTAAGATACCACAGAGAACTTGAGGCTGAAAGGGAACTCGAAATGGGAAGACAAAAGAGACTTGAAGATATGAAGCTTTTACAGCATCCCAAGCCCCAAAGTGGATTAAAAGATGGTAAGTGCTGAGCAGGACCTCCCCCTACCAAGAAGTAATGATTTCCATCTCTTACAACTGCAGGGGTCTTGGAGGTTCAAACAAAGTTGAAGCAATAAAAAATTTGTTAAAAACTGAAAAACCGGATCTCATGCTACTCCAAGAGACCAATATGTAGAATGTTGAGGTCATGGAACTCTCGCGTTCAGTTTGGAAAGATAGCAAGGGCATAGCCATAAGTGCCCATGGAGCATCAGGAGGAATAGAAACCCTCATCTCCAAAAACATTTCTACCCTCTCCTCCATGGAGAGTAACCATTGGCTGCTCATAGAAATAAGAGCCAATGACAGCAACACTTCTTTCTTTGTCTGCAATGTCTACGGGCCCATCCACCACAGGGACAAAATCATTTTTTGGGAAGAACTCAACAACTTCAAGGAGATCTTACACGATGAAAAGCTCATCATATTCGATGACTTTAATGTTTCCAAATCTCAGCAGGAGAAGCGCGGGGGGAATCCTGTTCGTGAACCCTTTGGGGAAAAACTTGAAGACCTCATCAACGACCTAGATCTAATCAATAGTCCCCTAAAAAATGCAAAGTTTACCTGGAGCAACAAGAGATGCGGAGTAGGACACATTGCGGCCCGGCTTAATCTATTTTTGGTAAGTTCCTCTTATTTCAACCTTGATCTTATTGTTAATTCTTACGCCATCCCTTGTGCCTCCTCCGACCACAAACCAATTGCCCTCTCCATCATCCCCCCTGTCAACCTTGGACCGATTCCCTTCCAATTCAACCCTCTTTGGATCCAAGCTCCAGGTTATTTTATATTGTAAATCTTGCTTGGAACACAAGTTTCTCCGACTCTCCTAGCTATATCTTCGAATCCAAGCTCGGAACTGTGAAACATGCCCTTAGAAGTTGGGCCAAAACCTCCATCAAGAATCCCTACACTACCAACCGTTCCCTTCAGTCAAAACTTGTCGATTTTCAAATGGTGATGGAGACAAAAGAGATCACGCCAGACTACATCAATCAGGAAAAAACTCTAAATCAGGAGATCCTTAGAGTTGCAAAGCAGGAAGAGGAATTATGGAGACTTAAATCTAGACAACTCTGGCTCAAAGGGGGAGATAGCAATACAAAGTACTTCCACAACCAAGCCAAATCCCAGTGAAGCAAGAATACGATTAGAGATCTAAAAAACAACAATGGTGAAAGGATCAGTGGCCAAGAGGATCTAAAAACTCGTGTTTATAATCACTTTAGATATCTTTTCACGGAAAGTGGAGAAGGCAGCCCGGAAGCACAAGCTGAACTCCTCGATGGAATCCCTTGTCTCGTCTCAAACAGGGCCAACAGGGACCTCGCCAAGCCCATCTTGGAACATGAAATATTAAACGCAATCTGGTCTTTGCAAGTTGACAAAGCACCGGGACCTGATGACTTCTCCATCAAATTTTACCGGGTCGCTTGGGAGATCATCAAGGATGACCTTCAGAGTATGTTGAACTGGACCAGGAAAAAGGACAAAATCAGAGGAGCAACCAAATCCTCATTTCTTTCCCTCATCCCCAAAGAGAAATCCCCCTCCTCCTTGAACCGCTTCAAGCCCATCTCCCTCTGCAACACCTCTTACAAAATCCTAGCCACCGGAATGAAAAAGATCATGGGAAAACTCATCTCAGACACCCAAGGGGGATTCATTGTTGGGCGACAAATTTTGGATAATATCATTATTGTACAAGAAACCATACACTCCAACATGGAAAGAAAACATCAAGGAATGGCCATCAAGCTTGATATGGAAAACGCTTTCGACAGAGTCAATCACAACTTTTTGTTTGCCATAATGGAAAAGTTTGGCTTCTCAAAAAGGTTTGTTCAATGGATTAAAGCATGCATCAATTCCCCCTGGATCGCCCCCCTTGTCAATGGAAAACCTTCTCATTTTTTCCCAGCCACTAGAGGCCCTCGTCAAGGATGTCCCCTGTCCCCTTACCTTTACCTCCTTGTTTCTGAATCCCTTAGCATGAAACTCCACTCCTTGCAAGATTCTAGAGATATCAAAGGTATCAAAGTTGTCAGAGGAGTCAGACCTGTCAACCACTCTCAATTTTATGATGACACTATTTTTCTTGGAGGTGCCTCAACCATCATTACTGCTAAATTCAACCTTGCCCTCTCGTCCTTCCTCATGGCATCCGATGGAAAAGTGAATTACAATAAATCCAAGATCTACAGCTGGAACTGCCCTCCTGGGACCCCTGCAAGAATCGCCAGGATACTTGGGTTCGAAGGAATTGGATATTGGAACTCTTTCAACTACCTTGGTGTCCCTATCCTCAAAGGGAAAAAAAAGGCAGCTGATTGGCACGGAATCATTTTCAAATTTAAAAATAAAATCATTTCTTGGGGATCTCGATGGTTGAACCCGGCTGGAAAGTTGGTCCTCATCAAATTAATCCTCTCCGCCTATACTCTTTATACTTGCTCCATCTCCCTCGCTCCTAAATCTATAATGATGGAAATCACAAAAACTCTAAGGAATTTTCTCTAGCAGGCTGGAAAAAAAAATGGGGCAAAAAAATTCCACCTAATCAACTGGGACACGGTTTTCGGACCAAAAGAGTATGGTGGAACTGGGATTAAAGACCCTGCTTCAATGAATCTTGCTCTTGGGGCCAAAATCCTTTGGAGGACAATCACAGGGAAGAAAGCTTGGTGGAAAGAGATTTTCTACAAAAAATATATGCATGGAAGTAGAAGCAAATGTATCGAGAGTATCGATCAGGATAGGAAAGGAACAACCATATAGAATCTCTATAAGAAATATGGATTCATTATACAAAGAAACCTCTCTTGGAGCCCTGGCAATGGAAAACAAATCAAAATTTGGAAGGATAAGTTCTGTGAATAACCCCCTGTCAACTCCCTTCTTTCCCTTCAAGACTTAAAAGGATAGATGGAGCGAGCAAACATTCATACCCTTTTTGATCTCTCATCGTGGTCTCCACATGGTAAATGGATGGGATGGATCAAGCCAAATCTCCCAGAGCACCTTCAACACGATTACTCAGATCTTCTCTCTAGGTTTCATGGTGCAATTCCTATTCACCTATCCTTGAAAGACAAGTGCAGATGGGCGAAAGGAGGAGTTTACACTGTTAAGTAAGGTTACAAATACTTAGACGGACTCAAGCATCACAACAACATAGACACCAAATGGGTGCGAATCTGGGACAGAGATGGGATTCCTAAAGTGAATGTTTTCACTTGGACTTTGGCTCATAGAAAAATTCTCACAGCAGAAAATCTCAGGAGAAGAGGGATCGAAGGTCTGGCAAGATGCATCCTTTGCAAAAACGACGATGAAAAAATTGACCATCTTTTTCTTGATTGCAAATTCTCCCAAGAAGTCTGGCACAAAGCCTACCAAAATATCCAACCAAATCTCATTTTACCCACCGACTGGAATGACCTTTTCACCTCTTGGCATCATTATTACCCCAACTCCTTCTACAAAAATCCGGATCTGAAAAGTGCTTGGTTAGCCTTCCCGAAATTTCTATGTTGGAAACTTTGGATAGCTAGAAACCACAAAATTTTCGAGGGCACCAGAACCACCCCCGACAAGGTTGTCACTTCTGCTAAAGCTCTTTGGATTGATGCTCTCACCACCAGAGGTATGAAAAATATTTGCAAAGAATCCTTAACGGTTGAAGAAAGAATTTAGGTCGTTGATCTCTTACACCCCCCATCCCCTCCTCCCAGCCTCCCCTCATGCAAGATAAAAATGCAGGATTGGCACATCAGAATGGATGCTACGGATCTTCAATCCTGGACCAGGACTCTAGGCAGCCACATTCTTTTTTTCGATGGAGCCTCCAAAGGAAATCCAAGGTTGGCAAGTTCGGGGGGGGTGGGTGTCCTCATAGACCTCGATGGAAACAAAATGAACGACTTTGCCTGGGGAATTGGTAGGTGAACGAACAATGAAGCTGAGTGGCTCGCCTTAATTAAAGGTATGGAAATTGCAAGGAAGGAAGAAGTACAAAATTTGAAAGTATTTGGTGACTCCATGATTGTGATTCGAGAAGCCAGGGAAATTGCAAAACACTGTCGAAAGTCTGCTACAACACTGCATCAACACTTCAATCTTCTCGTCAAATACTTTCACTCCATCTCTCTCCTGCATATTCTCCAGCACAACAACCATAGTGTTGATGCCATGGCCAACAATGGAGCGGGGTTGAATTGTGGTATTGCGATCATTAAATATCAGGTTTATGAGAACATTTGGATTACCTAACTTCCCCTTGCACCTTTGGACTCCTTCTCCTTCTATTCTTCACCCCTATCCCCCTAAACTCCTCCTAATGGATTTTCAAACCCATAATCTCTGCCCCCTCAACCTCAATCCACTCCGCATTAATTCCCAAATCCCTATCGGATCCCTTTGCAATCCCCTCATGTCTTCTCATCTGAAATGGCCGCCATTCCTTGTTCACTACACCTGGCTCGCATGCACAAACTTATGGAGGACAAGAACCAAGGTTCCCAAACATTATTTGAGGGTAGAAGGTGGCGCTCTTTTAGCATCGCCTGTCCCTTTGCTTCGTGAACCTTCGGTCTACAATCTCAACCTACAAATTCCCGAGGAAGGTGGCATGCATTTCTCCCCTCCTGTATCCTTGGTTATTGACTCCTTTGGTCTACACTTCTTGCATTGTCTGTCGGTAAGATTCTGGTGTTCAAAGATAAGCATGGAAGACGGAAAACATTTCCCTCCTGCTTTGAAATATCGCAAGTGACACAATCACGTTCAAGGGCACCCTGGGGGGGCTAATTCTAAGAGATATCTCTCTGATCCGTTTCAAGGCAATGGTAATGGTGGCTTGGAGCTCAGCCAAGGCAGCTCGTCCAAGAAAACTTGTCACAATCTACCGATCGCTAACGAGGTTGATAATTGTAGAAGGTGGGTTCCCTTGGAACCCAGTCTGGGACAAGGTATTAGAGGCACTAGGTTTTAGATTGGATGTGGCTTTGACTCAGGTCACATTACCCCGGGGGTTCATGCTGCACAGTTTGATATGGGACATGGAGCTCTCCTGCAACACTTTCGTGGTAGCCCGGTGGAGCAGGCATGCAATAAAACTTGGCAAAAAATGGTGGGTGATAAGGGTGGCTTGATCATGGAATCCCCTCGTGACCAAAGAAGACCTTCTCCTGATTTTCGTTCATAAGTGACAGACCTAGAGGCTTAATTTCGTTGGCTCAGAGGAAACCTCAATGAAATGAAAAAAGAAATCTCCCATCTGGCCACCTTTGTCCAAATTTCCAACACTGAAGTTCGCAACAGCATTGGTAAGACAAAGGATCATTTCAAAAAATTAACTGGTAAATTTGATTCTCTTTACAGTTGTCTTAGGATCGTGGAAGCCAAGGTTGACTGCATCCAAACTAACAGAGGAAACAGTCCTTCAATAATTTTGAATATTGATTACGAGAACGTTGGAACCACCACACGAGGGCTTCACTCAATAAACCACTACCATAGCACGTTCGTTCATGGCATATGAAACAATACCCCTAATTTCTATAAATATTGGAAAATACCTTCCAAAATCATTTTTTTGAACCCCCTCCCAATATGCCTTCTCAATTTAAAAAAACCTCTATTTTCACTGGATATTGTATGTATCAATTTTTTCATTAACATTTTTTATACCCATTTATATTTCTACCTAGTAGATTGATATGATACCCCTCTTATGACCCCACATGCATTCTACAATGCACCTTGCTCCTTTTGATATATATTGTGGATGCACATTACTTCACCCACAATGCAATTACTCAACCACATATCATTATGATTTGCAACATCTAATGGTCTAATGAAGAGATAGGAGATCACTTCTTGTATGTCATTAGAGCCAATGCACATAGTATAACATTTAGATTGCATGTTACAGTTCCCCATTTGCTGACTAATCCTGTTGTGGGCTAGGTATCCAAGCCCCCACGGCCTGTAACAAGCTCTATGAGGCTGACTAAACCTCCCAAGGCCTGTAATAGGCACAAGTGGTTGGGTATTCAAGCGCCCAAGGCCTATCGAGGGCCTATAACAGGCCCTGGAGGCTTAGAGCCTCCCAATGCTATTGGTAACAACTAGCTGAGTGCTATTGGTAACAATTGGTTTTCAATGACCACTGTCTCTCGACTATGATCGATTGGAAACCCATTTCACCATGAAACCCCTTGGCCTCAAGCATGCCTCAAGACGTGATTTCCCTGCATACTGGTAAGCATGAGCCTTGCGTCAACCCAATTTCTCATCCGGTCGTGATCCCGCCATCTCCATTTGGTGGATATTTGTTAGCCTTCCCATATAAGAAAGACCCCGAAGTATTTTTGTATTATTACATTAAATAAAAAAACCCTTTGCCCCTTAATATATAAGCAATATAATTTTTAAGTTTTCATGAATATTTAATACTGCAATATGAATGAACGTGGTATGATATTGCCTTCTAGTGAATCCCCCGTGAACCACCACTGGAAGCAAAGAAAAGAACTCTTGTTCTCACCATGTTAACTGAGGCACTCTGTTCCACTTTTTTTGTGTCATGGAAGCCACCTATGGTTCCTCTCTCCTAGCATTAAGTTATGTTTTTCTTCTGTTGTTTTGTTCTAGGACAGTTTATTAAATATTACAATTGTAACAGGCTTAATGCCTTTTTTGAAAAGCAAAGACTGGTCAGAAAGGAGAAAGAACTTCCAGCTTCTATTTTGTGGGAACAGTCTCCTCATATATATGTAATATGTTCTTCTTTTTTAATATAAAGCTCTTCACCCGTTTGTGTAAAAAAAAAAAAAAGATCAATGTAACAAAGAATGTAAAAGACATATAGTCCAATAGTCAGTGCAATGCTTATAAAAGATGAGAATTATAGATGTTTCAAACCACAACCTACCAATCTACCAATTTTATATCATGTAAATACAAATATAGCCATAGAGAGCTCATGTTTTCTATAAGCTTAATAAATTAAACTCATAAAAATACAAAATTGAAACTCTTTCGTGGATAGACTTCCCTACCTTCCTATCAAAACAAACATCATTGATGTTTGAAACCAAATGAACATAGAAAACTTCCTCTTACTTTCCAATAACACCATATGATCATCGGTGCATATCTTGTATTTGGGTCATTCACAAGATTCAATGAATTGCCTCTACTTTCTCTACATTTATTCTTGCAATCAAGGGAATTAGGAACATTTGGTTACCTTTTCGTGGGTTAATATATGTAATTCCTTTTATCTTTACGGGAGAGGAAAAAATATCCATTGTTAAGTTTCAATCATGCAATAGAGATAAAGATATACAGTTGGTGAAACTTATATGATACCATTTCATGGTAATGATAACACATAAGGTATGTAAACAAGGATTTAGATTTTAACCTATGTTCATGTCAATTCCAATACAATATTAAGAAGGATGCGTTGCATATAAGAATTTAAATTTCAATTATGAATGTGCCAAATACAACTCAATCTAAGAACTATTCTTAACTGACAATGTGAAAATGTTAAAGAAGAATACAAAAGTTGAAAGAAATTATTAGTCAAGAAATATTGATCTAACTTTTATTGGTTCCAGTTATCCAAGAAATATTGATCCCACTTTTCTTTTTTGTCGTGGAACAAGGTGTGAAAATCCTCACAGCAGATCTAAGAGATGATGTATACCTCACAAGAGTAATTATGATTAAGCAGGAAGATAGAAGAAGAGTGGTCAATGTAGTGTAATGAGCAGCAGAATAATAATACAGTAGAACTCGGATAGAAGCAAAAATACTTCACACACACTAATTAATTAATCACAATATGGACAAATAAATAGTACAATGCATGAGGATTCAAATGCCTAAGGTGGCAATTCGAATCAGCCTTCATGGAGTGATCAAAGGATCACTGGAGTGTCATCGGAGCACAACTAGTAGTCTATCTCATCATCAGTGGAGTCATCAATGCTCAAGTAATTGTCAACCATCAGTCAAACTGATTATAACTGAGTGTGGTAGGTGTAACTGAATGTAACTGGCACATGGAGACACTAACTCAATGAAGGAGGCTCAGTGGAGGGTGCATGAGGAGCTACCTGGAGTCAAAATAGATAGTCATGTCTCATCGGAGGTCAATCGGAGTGATAACAATAGTGAGGAGTTAATCTGGCCTCAAATCAAGGAAAGACTGGTGGCTAACTGAAGTAAACTGAACTGGTGGGTGAGAAAGGTGCCCTTCTTCAATGGAAGGTGACAACTGGGTGCATGACAGGCTACGAGGGATGAAACTGAGTGGAAGGAAGCTCTGGGGGCTAGCTAACTAAGAGCTAGGTGCTGGGACTGATGATTGGGATGCATGCAAACCCTAAAAGTGCATGCATGACTGAAAATGTAAATGATCAAAATACTTGTGGGACTAGGATGGAGTATAGGAATATCCTAACATCCCCCCTTAATCCATCCTGGGCCCTGGTAACTAAGACCAAAGGTCACCCAATACAATGAATAATAACAGTCAATAAACCGAGGAAATGGGGAAAACCTCATGTGAAAAATACCCCCCCTCAAAATAGACTGTAAGGCACACACAAAAAATAAATGCTCCAAACCCAAGCAGGTGTGATGCTTGGTCATATGTCTAGAGGTATCTTCTTCTTAGGAAGAAGTGGATCATGCTCAAAAAGCATGTGCTTGTACTTGCTCTTCAGATCGAATGTGATGAGAGCAAATCCAAAAGTATGAGGATGATCCTTGAACCTGTGATTCGAATCAGTTGAGGTAGGATCAAAAACATGAATGTGCAGATAGTCTTTTGTCTTCTCCTTCAAACCATCATGGGTGAGATTATGCCAAAAGGAACCATAAAATATTAGCTTGAAATCCAAATCAGATTTAAGACTTGAAGAATAATTTCTTGAGATCTCCTTTGAACCAACAAGGGTGAGATCAAAACTATCATATGCATGAGAAATTATCCCAAGTAGTGATTGCTTAGAATCCAAATTAGATCCAAGACTTGAATAATGGTTTCTTGAGATCTCCTTTGAACCATAAGAGGTGAGATCAAAACCAGTAAATGCATGAGAAATTATCCCAAGCGAATGGTCATGGTTTCTTGAGATCTCCTTTGAACCAACATGGGTGAGATCAAAACCATGATGTGCATGAGAAATTATCCCAAGCGAATGGAAATGGCCATATTCTTCAATAACCTTCTGAAAGCATGGAATAATGATCATATAGTAGTAAATAAGAGGTGATTGCTTGAGGAGAGTGAATGCATTACCTTCAATAGCTGATTTTACCTCCGAAATATTCATGTGATCATGATGCAAACCAACAAATTCTGGTGCAAGAGAGGATTTAGGACCTTCTGCAATATCTAGAGTGTGAGCTGGCACAGAAAGAGAAGAAATTTGGAGCATGAGTGTAGAATCTGCAAGTTCTTCTTCTTTGTGGAAAACTTCAATATGAGATGTGTTTGATACTGGTTCATGATCAATAAGATCATCAAGGAGGGCGAATGCATCACTTCGCTTGCTCTCGAAGGGGTTAGGACCAATCCCTTCATTATGTCTGCCAAATATTTCATCCAGGTACGCCCATAGATCTTTTGGAGATGAAAAATCAGGGAGGTGATATAACATGCATCGAGACATAGCATACATCATGGCTGCACAAGCTATTTCTCATTCATTTAACCAGTCATACTCTTCTTCAAAGGATTCGAACTCTCTTTCAAAACAATAATCAAAGAGACCATGTCTCTTCAAATGTGCTATCATTGGTGGTTTCCATTCATCATAGTTGAATGGAGAAAGAGGAGTAATTCCTGATGAATACATAGAAGTTGTAGAAGACCTGCAAAAACAATAGAGAATATATGCAACTGCTACTACTGCAAAAATGCAAAAACTGCTACACTCAAAATCTTGGTAATAACCTGCAAAAAAAAACTCTCCGTAATGGAGATAAACAATACTCTCAACATGCTCTGATACCATGTGAAAATTCTCACAACAGATCTAAGAGATGATGTATACCTCACAAGAGTAATTATGATTAAGCAGGAAGATAGAAGAAGAGTGGTCAATGCAGTGTAATGAGCAACATAATAATAATATAGTAGAACTCGGATATAAGCAAAAATACTTCACACACACTAATTAATTAATCACAATATGCACAAATAAATCGTACAATGCATGAGGATTCGAATGCCTAAGGTGGAAATTCGAATTAGCCTTCATGGAGTGATCAAAGGATCACTGGAGTGTCATCGGAGCACAACTAGTAGTCTATCTCATCATCAGTGGAGTCATCAATGCTCAAGTAACTTTCAACCATCAGTCAAACTGATTCTAATTGAGTGTGGTAGGTGTAACTGAATGTAACTGGCACATGGAGACACTAACTCAATGAAGGAGGCTCAGTAGAGGGCACATGAGGAGCTAACTGGAGTCATAACAGGTAGTCATGTCTCATCGGAGGTCAATCAGAGTGATAACAACAGTGAGGAGTCAGTCTGGCCTCAAATCAAGGAAAGACTGGTGGCTAACTGAATTAAACTGGATTGGTAGGTGAGAAAGGCGCCCTTCTTCATTGGAAGGTGAGAAATTGGCGCATGACAGGATACGAGGGCTGAAACTAAGTGGAAGGAAGCTCCGGGGGCTAGCTAACTAAGGGCTAGGTGCTAGGACTGATGACTGGGATGCATGCAAACCCTAAAAGTGCATGCATGACTGAAAATGTAAATGATCAAAATACTAGTGGGACTAGGATGAAGTATAGGAATATCCTAACACCCCCCCTTAATCCATCTAGGGCCTTGGTAACTAAGACCAAAGGTCACCCAATACAATGAATAATAACAGTCAATAAACCGAGGAAATGGGGAAAACCTCATGGGAAAAATACCCCCCCTCAAAATAGACTGTAAGGCACACACAAAAAATAAATGCTCCAAACTCAAGCAGGTGTGATGCTTGGTCATATGTCTAGAGGTATCTTCTTCTTGGGAAGAAGTGGATCATGCTCAAAAATCATGTGCTTGTACTTGCTCTTCAGATCGAATGTGATGAGAACAAATCCAAAAGTATGAGGATGATCCTTGAACCTGTGATTCAAATCAGTTGAGGTAGGATCAAAAACATGAATGTGCAGATAGTCTTTTGTCTTCTCCTTCAAACTGTCATGGGTGAGATTATGCCAAAAGGAACCATCAAATAATAGCTTGAAATCCAAATCGGATTTAAGACTTGAAGAATAGTTTCTTGAGATCTCCTTTGAACCAACAGGGGTGAGATCAAAACTATCATATGCATGATAAATTATCCCAAGTAGTGATTGCTTAGAATCCAAATTAGATCCAAGACTTGAATCATGGTTTCTTGAGATCTCCTTTGAACCATAAGAGGTGAGATCAAAACCAGTAAATGCATGAGAAATTATCCCAAGCGAATGGTCATGGTTTCTTGAGATCTCCTTTGAACCAACAGGGGTGAGATCAAAACCATGATGTGCATGAGAAATTATCCCAAGTGAATGGCAATGGCCATATTCTTCAATAACCTTCTGAAAGCATGGAATAATGATCATATAGTAGTAAACAAGAGGTGATTGCTTGAGGAGAGAGAATGCATTACCTTCAATAGCTGATTTTACCTCTGAAATATTCATGTGATCATGATGCAAACCAACAAACTCTGGTGCAAGAGAGGATTTAGGACCTTCTACAATATCTAGAGTGTAAACTAGCACAGAAAGAAAAGAAATTTGGAGCATGATTGTAGAATCTGTAAGTTCTTCTTCTTTGTGGACAACTTCAATATGAGATGTGTTTGATACTGGTTCATGATCAATGAGATCATCAAGGAGGGCGAATGCATCACTTTGCTTGCTCTCGAAGGGGTTAGGACCAATCCCTTCATTCTGTATACCAAATATTTCATTTAGGTAGGCCCGTAGATATTTTGGAGATGAAAAATCAGGGAGGTGATATAACATGCATCGAGACATAGCATACATCATGGCTACACAAGTTATTTCTCCTTCATTTAACCAGTCATAATCTTCTTCAAAGGATTTGAACTCTCTTTCAAAACAATAATCAAAGAGACCATGTCTCTTCAAATGTGCTATCATTGGTGGTTTCCATTCATCATAGTTGAATGGAGAAAGAGGAGTAATTCCTGATGAATACATAGAAGCTATAGAAGACCTACAAAAACAATAGAGAATATCTGCAACTGCTACTACTGCAAAAATGCAAAAACTACTGCACTCGAAATCTTGGTAATAACCTACAACAAAAAAACTCTCAGGAATGAAGATAAACAATACTCTCAACATGCTCCGATACCATGTGAAAATACTCACAGCAGATCTAAGAGATGATGTATACCTCACAAGAGTAATTATGATTAAACAGGAAGATAGAAGAAGAGTGGTCAATGTAGTGTAATGAGCAACCGAATAATAATACAGTAGAACTCAGATAGAAGCAAAAATACTTCACACACACTAATTAATTAATCACAATATGGACAAATAAATAGTACAATGCATGAGGATTCGAATGCCTAAGGAGGAAATTCGAATTAGCCTTCATGGAGTGATAAAAGGATCACTGGAGTGTCATCAGAGCACAACTAGTAGTCTATCTCATCTTTAGTGGAGTCATCAATGCTCAAGTAACTGTCAACCATCAATCAAACTGATTCTAACGGAGTGTGTGGTAGGTGTAACTGAATGTAACTGGCACATGGATACACTAACTCAATGAAGGAGGCTCAGTGGAGGGTGCATGAGGAGCTAACTGGAGTCAGAACAGGTATTCATGTCTCATAGTAGGTCAATCGGAGTGATAACAGTAGTGAGGAGTTAGTATGGCCTCAAATCAAGGAAAGACTGGTGGCTAACTGAAGTAAACTGGACTGGTGGGTGAGAAAGGTGCCCTTCTTCAATGGAAGGTGAGAACTGGGTGCATGATAGGCTATGAGGGCTGAAACTGAGTGGAAGGAAGCTCTGGGGGCTTGCTAACTAAGAGCTAGGTGCTGGGACTGATGACTAGGATGCATGCAAACCCTAAAAGTGCATGCATGACTGAAAATGTAAATGATCAAAATAATTGTGGGACTAGGATGGAGTATGGGAATATCCTAACACAAGGTCTGATTGAATCTCAATACCCACCTAAACCCCAACCTAAAAAATGAAGAGTTAGATCTTTTACTAGAATGCATAACTCCATAACTCTAGATTAGCTACATCTCTTAACTTTGGAGTTGATGAGGAACCAAATGCACACTCAAACATACTGAATAGTTTCATAGGCTACAATGTGACTTGTATCTATAAAAGAAACACACTTTGGAAATTGGCCTCATATAGAACAACAAAAGGTATAATGTTACAAGCTTTACTCACTTTTAACACTAGCAAACTCAACCTCAATTATGGAGAAAGTGTAAAATCTTGCATACATATTCATAAGAAGTGGTAACATTGACCTTTTGGAAACCACATCAATAACATTCTACATAAAAGAACAAAATACTATCACCCTGGTTATCTCAATGCCACAAAATTCTAATATTGTAATGCATGCTATTCCAAGAATCATACCTCGCATCTAAATAAATTCGCCAAGCAAAAAAAGAATAACCCCACAAAAATAAAACACAAAGCAGAGTTAACAGTAGTAGTTGCAATATTATTGAAATTTCAAAAATCCAAATACATTGCAGAAGTTGCTCTGAGATCTTTACAAAAACATTCAAGTCTTTGCTGGAAGAAGAAAGGATGAAAAAAATTAACTGACACATAAATCCATAAAGTTTAAACGAATTATAAACATTCACAAATATTTTTATTAAGCAAAATGGAAGATATGATAAGTCAAAATCATTGTTAAGTCAAGAGTAATAGTTTATCTTATAGCTATGATGTTATGTATGATATAAATTGTATTCTAAAGAGTCATCTTCTCCGTTTCCACTACTAAAAGTTTAAAGAGGGCATTGCCCTGAATTTTGAAAACATGTAAATATAACTTGTATTTGATTAAATTATCTTGACATCAGCTCTAAATTACCACTAGTATAGAGGAAAGCAAGTTATCAAACTTCCAAAATGTCAATTCGCTTGATTGAAAACCTTCCAACACCTTTAGCCTTGATTTTTAAATCTCGTTGACATGAGATTGACATCATGAATGCCACATGAATTTGCATAAACCCATGTACCTGTAACAATCAAATCATCATGTGAATTCCAAATCTGTATTGAAATCTGATTTAAAATCATAAGATGGATGGTTACACTAGCACAATATCTATCTTGAAAGCTGAAATATGACTACAAAAGATGAATGGTCAAAGAAACTTACACGAAAAAGTAGGTGGCAAAAATTAGGTTGGTTTATCCCAAAATTCACCATTCGAAGGGTTCACTACACGTGAGGCCAAAAAATATAAAATCAAGATGGCATTGCTACATGAAATCAACAAAAATACAACCAATAATTATTTATAAATTATCTATTAGATGGGAATGAATAAGGAAAAATAAATTACAATAAACTTTAAATTAACCTTGTTGAGATTTCTGACAAAATCAGAAAAAACTTTGTAATCTATTTCTTCTAATTTGTATGTGTCATTCCTATTGTTGTATGATAAGTTGGCCATTGCTATAACATATCCAAGTTGTACAAAAAGATGATCTGTCAAATCATAAAGTTTGTACAAGCATTGCCCTTTTATTTTATTGTACCAACAAAACTGAAGCTCAACACCTTCTGGCCTATCCAAAAGATCAATGTCATTATTTTAATCAAACACCCTATTGCCATCCTTCTTTCTTATTCTTTGAACCCTTCCAATGTACCAAGTTCCACAAAAAACACCTTCTTTGGTACTTTGAGAAACACATTTTCTTGTGGCACGTTCAACTATAGGTATTGAGTTTCTCTCAAACAACACCCTGCAATCCAATCCAATTCCAAAGCCGATTGAAACACCATTTTTTGAAGCCCTTTCATCTTGCCTAAAGTAGACCCCATTTCTCACTCTAGTCAACCTATCTTTGGATAATGTTGGATTTCCTTTCAACTGACTCACCAAACAAGATTTGAACATATCCTTACCATCAAGCTCTCCCAGTGGTTTGGTAGTTGTGTTCACATTCTTTTCAATGGTATCTAAAATTTCATCCAACTCGTGCCTCCACTCACTTTCCATTGTTTGCAATTCACTAACATTGAGTATGGATGAAGATGAAGATTGGAATATTGAGTTGGAGTTATTTGGTGGAGAATCATCAACTTCTTCATCCACTACTTGGAATGTTGGATAGATTTGATCCTCTTTCCATGGGTTAAACCACCAAGAAGATTGTGTGTGTCCTTCTGGTTGCATGCCAAGACTTGATAAAAGGTTTTGTGCATCATTCAATCCTACTTTCGGAGCTTCTATAATTTTATCATCTGTAGATATTGGACCATATTGCGATAATACATCATGGTTCTCTGTTGTTTGTTGGTGCAATTTATTCTAGATACTTTCTTGTTTTTTATGAGATTAATTAAAGCAAAGCCCTTTTGGATTTGATTCTTCTTCGGCAACTCTATTAAGAGTTCCAACAGCATGAAGCAAGTTAGTGAAATCATAGGCCCTCTCTGATCCAACCATCCCACCGAATTTTCTAAATAATTTCTCACACACATCTAACCCAATCAAGTGAAATACACATGGCAAGTTAGAGTAGTGGTCTCGAAACAATCTCATCAATAAAACCGCAAAGTGGCACGAAATTTTCACATCCTGATATGCCTCTCTACTAATGAAATTTATGTTGGAATTAACATGAGATTTTTTTCTTACCCAACATAACCATAACAAGAAGAAATGTTGAACTATTGAAGCATTTTGCACTCTTTCCCAAAGAGTCAAACTATGAGACATAAAAATGTCAATGTAGTCAACAAAAATCATTAGATAAATCTTTGTACCTAGTGTTCTCTCTACCATACCACTTGTTGTACTTCTCATCTCTTTTAAACACCTTTGAACATGTCCTTAAGCAATGTGTTGCACTGAACCCCAATTTTTTCGATCCATCCTCTCTATATCTTCAATTTTAAGCTTGTGATCATCCACTTTAAAAGTGTTATAAATCATTCTGACATGATTAAAACTTACTAACTCTTCTCCAAGGATCAAATCTCGTCGGCCACTAAACAAAGGATTGATTAGCTTTTTCCCATTGTGTATGTAATCCTGGTCATGTAGTCCTGTTACGTTGCCACCATCATGCAACCCAAATAGCCTCCACCCTTCCCAAGGGATTTGATATCGAATACCTGTTGTTGAAAAATAAGCCTTCAACATAAGTTGTCTTCTTCTACTACCCCCATCAGATGAATGACCAATAATAGGTCCCAAACAATTTTCCATGTGTTTCCTCCACATAACTTCTATTTTTTCCCATTGCTTGGCAACAAAATTTGCATCGAAACTATTACATGTTGGATGAACAACCACAACCAAACGAGGAAGCTTTTCATGTAAAGGGTTTGCAATAATGACATGTGCATAATGACCAATTACATTGTTCTTAAAAGTGTTTGTAATAACATCATAGAATGCAACTCCCTCGCCCACAGTCACTAAGGAATGTGATTGGCATTGATGATTTTATTTATTACCACAGAAACCAACCAAAGTATCACTTTTTGCTACCCACCTAACATATTTCTTCACAACAGTCTCATCTTCAACAAGGCATACAAGAATCAGACCCTCTATACCATGTTTGGATTTATAAGAAGCATAAACCTTTCCAAGTGCCTCAAAAATGTACTCATGATCCCCTGGGATGTATGACAGTGATTTTCTCACTTGCCTTAAAGTTGTAGATATTGAAGGACCATCTAAATTCAAGCTAATGAAGCTATGCAATCTAATACCCCCCATAACTTAATCATCTCATAAATGGATTTAGTGGATGCGCCATACCTTCTCCTTGCTTTTGGACATGTCAGGTTGTGAAATATATCTCTGACAAATTCCCAAATGACATATTTACCTTGTAATTTTCCTTGTATATGTGCCTCACACACATCCTTGCAAAATCTAAATATATCTTTCCTTTCTCTAGATTCGAACAACTTGTCATTTAGGGACCTTATTCTAATAGAGAGTATAGAAACCTTTGTCCTCTCCCACCAAAGGGCCCTCATTGTTGATCTACAGATAGCATTTGTAACCCTTGCAACATTTCTGAGCTCAATTTGAGTCAAAAAGTCAAATCTTCTCCCTTTCCCCGTATCTTGTCCATGTCTTTTAACGGGGATCCTTGATTCAAGATATAAACACATCCTAAAGTCATCACAATATGGAATCAAATTTAAAAACTTGCATGTCAATGATTCAAAAGGGATCCCTATTTTAGAAGCCCTCTAACAAGGAATATGCCTATATGTACCATCAATACGACATTCAGTACCATGATAACATAGCATCCTCTTGGTATGCTTCTCTATGGCACATAATTTACCACCCGTTTGATCATCCATTAGGATTTGTGTGTTCAATCTCTCCCCATTTCTATCAATATATGGATACCAATACCCCCAACATTGTAGTATCAAGGGAGATAAATGATCTACAAGAATACAATAAAAGCAAACAAATTTGAAGATAAAAAATAAAATTATGTTCAATGTCATATTCAAATTAAATAAGCTTGTGAAATTAACATACCTGAAGTAGAAGAATTTGCACTTGTAGAACCCCTATGTGATAGTGGTGTTGATGATGGAACCAAGAACCTAGTCAAACTCTGTTGGGACTTATCATTGGTAGGCTTCTTGGGTCTCCCATCTATGCCAGTCCTCAACTCAATTGTATTATGTGAAACCTCATCTGTAGTAGAAATGTGCTTGTTTGATTTCATATGTTCATTTAGAGAACTAACAATATTGCCACTTGTTGTTACTAAATAAAACCATTTATTGCACCGTGTACATTCCACTTTTACTTTTCTCTTGTCCTCATATCCTGCAAGTGTTGCTTCCACCACTTTGAACAAATTTGGATCTTGTGTCTTGTTGAAATCACCTAGTATTTTGATGGCTTTATCAATCTCAATTCGATCTCCAACCATTGATGTCTGCATTTCTATGTTACATGAAGGAGTTTCACTACTTCCCACCCTTGAAATGTTACATTGATGGGCCCGTGTTTTCATGTGATTGTTTTTGAAGTTGCGAAGTGTCTGTGCTGCCAAAGATATTTCCATTGTTCCATAATCAATACCACAACTTTCACAATAGATCTTTATTTTAGATGTTCCCTTTTCTGAATATACTTTAAGAGTAACCTTCTCCTCAACAAACTCTTCCATTAAACTATTCACTTTTTGTTCCCAAGATGTCAATATAGTAGAATCAACACCTATGTTTTGTTCTATCGAATCACACTTAATTTCAACTCTTGCTTGTTTATGCATAGGTTCCTCCACGTTCTCTTCGATGATTTCAACATTTGGTGTTCTTTCCATTACATTTGATTGCAATGCTTCAGTATCTAATGTGTCTAGTTTCCTCTTGATGCCTATAGGTGTTTTTGTAGCTTTCCATCGTTTCTCTTGTGTCGCATTTAAATTATATCCTTGATTGTTCATAAACTCAAAAGGATATCCAATGATATTATCAAGCACAATTTCTTGACGGATTTCTACAAATGTAGGATTTGATTGACACCTAACTATGCCAAGGGTAGTACGTTCTTCACCAGTTACAATTACAAAGTCAAAATAATTGTCTGGATTCATCTGCATTTCCATCTACATGTACCTTTTAGTTAGATAAAAATGGATAAAGATATAGAAACATTTTTCAAAAGATTGGATATAACATACATTTGTCAAAGTGGTGTTGAAACATTCAAACTAAAATTGAATTTATATAGAAGGAAATGCATTGAACTAGAAAAACTGAGAAATATTTGGTTTATTCAATAGACAATTAACTGCCTCTTGTAGATATTAAATAACATTCCCAATAGACCCACTAGATATTCAACAAATGGGTGGGCCATAATAGTTCCATTCATTGGATATGCATACCCCCCTATTCCATCACACAAGCCTTACATAGGGAATCTTTTCCCCATAGGCATGATATGATTTCTATTTCGAGACTTGTAACACAATGGGGAGATGACTCATAAATAAAGGGTGGGGCTTCATAGTGGAGAATAAGGATCTGATGAACCCATATAAGGCATTGGGGGAAGGAACTTTGAGGTGGGGGGGGGCTTCTTGCTTTTATGTAAAAAGGTATAAGCCACCTTCAATATTAATCTCTTTATATGGAAATTCCAATTGTATCATTTAACCTTGTCAATTTGTTATTTTTGGCACTTTCTTGATCACATCATCATTAATGTATTATTGAATGCATCTGATTGTAAAGGCATCATTATGCATCATTGCATTGCAAAATGTTTGTGACACAATATGTCGCAGACAAGTTACACTGTATTTGTTATTTTGTAATTTGCAAAGTGTTTCAAAACAACTTTCACCATGTATATTCTTAGACATGTGATCCTTATCAGCTTTGTTTTCCAAAAAAATAGAAGAATTGTAAATCCTCATTTTACATACTAATGGCTCGAAATGTCCAGCATCTCTTTGCTCTGGTATTTTGAATGTCTTCTCTATGATGCTTCATTATTGTCAATATTCGTTTCAAACTATAGAATATTTAATGGATATATATTGCCGAATATTCTACAAGTCTATGAAGTGATATGACAATGATAAGAAAATGAACTATTACAAGATTCTATAAATGTTTGTAATTATAATGAGATGTTGATAGAAAAATATTTTTTTTTAGATATCTTAGATAATGGATAATTTTTATTTTTTTTTGCAATCGTGAAACTCCCTTATAGAATCGGTCTTTCTTTTATGTTAAAAGATTAACACCAAAATTTTATGCAACAAGTCGAAATTGCAGCAGGTCATGCTTCTAGTTTTTTGTATAATAATAATTTGCAACTATTAATAACTAAAGAATGTAAGTAAACCAAAATGCAACTTTAGGAAAACGACATTTTTTGTTTGATCAATTGAATAAGCGTCATACAAGAAGCTAAAGACATTGATGAAACATAAAACCCTAGACTAAGAATTCATTTTATAAATTAATTAAAGACTTTATAAAGTATAAATAAAATCCTACTTCTAAGTAATACCATTTGAAAATGGACAAGATCTACTTAACTTTGATATATCTTAAAAAATAGAATATTGATTACAAGTGAAACTATCTAACTTCAAAATTGACTCTTTTATACAAGTGGAAGTATTCAATCATAAATAACCAATTAGTAACACACTATAGGAAATCACATACAAATGTATATAATTTAACAAAAGCCCATTAAATTATTAAATAATAGGTAATTAGAGATCAAGATTAGAGTCTATGCTATCTTACGACACAATAATAAAGTAATAGTTTGACTATGGGACAAAGCAAGTTCTCTTTTAACAATATGGAAGGTATATTTAATAGAAAAATCAAATAGCAATATTCAAGTCTCAATGGAAACTTTATGTAAAATGTCTGGATTTTCAACCAAAACACAATATGTTATTATTATTTTATTAAGAATTTAAACCTAGATAGAAAAATGCAAAAGTTGTAATCAATCAATACAAAAGAATAAACATTACAAGTGAAAGTATCTAAAAAGTTCACAATCAATACAAAAAATAATAAACATTACAAGTGAAAGTATCTAACAACTTCAAAATTGACTCTTTTATACAATTGGAAGTATTCAAGCATAAATAACCAATTAGTAACCTAGTGTAGGAAATCGCTTACAAATGTATATAATTTAACAAAAACCAATTAAATTATTAAATAATAAGTAATTAGAGATAATGAACAAAAACTAGGGTAGAATCTTTAACAATATGGAAGGTATATTTAATAGAAAATTCAAGTAGCAATATTTAGGCTTCAATGAAAACTTTATGTAAAATGTCTAGGTTTTCAATCAAAACACAACATACTATTATTTTATTAAAAATTTAAACTTAGATAGAAAAATACAAAAGTCGTAATCAATTAATACAATTTGAACTAAGATAATGTTATTCATAAAATTACTCAAATTTCTCTGTAAAATGAAAAATTATAAATAAAAATAATAATTTCATTAATATAAAATTATATTTTTAATAAAGATGAAGATTACAATACTTCATAAATATAAAATGATTAACCTTCTTTCTTATATTTTTTTAAAATATTCAATATAACAAAAAATAACAAACACTTTATTTACATTTAAATTAATTATCATAATTTAATATTAAAATAAATTAAATACATCTAACTTATTATATATATATATATATATATATATATATATATTACATAACAAATTATTATATATAAAGGTTTAAGAACTACCTACTCGTTCATCCTTTATCAAAATCACATTAAAAAATTTAACTAAATATCTAATTGTAAATTTATATATGATATAGACAATTATTCAAATAAATTTATTAAAATTGAAACTTATTAATATATTTAGAATTATGTGTTTTTAAACTTAAAACAAAATATTGTATATATCCTTATGAAAGTAGAACCTTTATTTATATTTAATATGGTAAAGACTTTGTTTTAGTATAGTAAATAATAATATGATTGATATTATCTAAAATATTTTAAATATATGAAAAAAAAACATTTAATATATATTTAAATATAAATATAAATATAAATTAATTTAATTTAATATAATTAAAAATACTATAAATATGAATATAATATTTAAAAAAAATATTATTACCTTTTCATTTTATTTTATTTATATTTAGATTTATAAATATATAAAATTAAACACCCATATATAAATAGATTACACCATGAAATTGCTTACTCGTTTTTTTCCACCAAATCCCTGAGTCCTTGTTCTTATTCTTATTTATCTCATGAAGTAGTTGATTGATAAAATGGTTTGTCTGGAGAATCTTCAATGGGTAAGTAGCAAAGTTAATGATTGACTTTGCTTTAAGATTTACATAAATAAATTTAACGGTTAATTTTATTAGTTAATTTTGCGACCTACTAGTCTAAAAACTAGAATGCACAATCAAATTATATTCCAAAATTTAAATGGTACTTTTGATTTAATGTAAAATTGTAATCCACTTCTTAATTAAACAACTTTGTATACTTGGCACTCCAATATTAAGGCTACATTTTTAATAATTTTCATATAATCTAATTTGAGGTAAATCCTGAAATTTTTAGATGGTAGTCTCTAATTGTCCTACAAAGTAGGAATTCAAAGGTTATGAAAACTATGTTTTTTTAATTGCAAGAGTATAGGAATTGCACATTTTAACAATATAAACTAAGATGAAAAATCTCATTAAAATGAGAAACTCAGTTAGAGTTTGGATAAGAAACAGTTATTCTGCACTATAATTGGTGAGTTAACTCGGCAGAAACAATTATTTTGCACTATACTTGGTGAGTCAACTCGGCTCTCCAGCTTGGTGAGTCAAATTGAAAATTTTAGCCAAATTTGTTATGTCTATTGGAAATTGGCAATAACTCAGAATTTATAACTTGTTTTCTCCTGAAACTTTATAATTTTTATTGGTGGAAACATATAGACTGAATTTGAACTTTAAAGGCCTAAACCAAGCGGTTTAAGAGGTATTTTGACAACTTGGTCAGAAGAATTGTTGAGAAGAATATATTGGGATTAAAAAGGGCATTGGAAAAGGGATACAACTTTAAAGGAGCTACAACATAAAATATTGGAGGTTTCTAAATGATCTTTTATTTATTGTATTTGTTTTTTTTGATATTTTTCTAAAACGCCAAAAACAATCAGTATATTAAATTCAATTTGAACTCAGATTACATATCCTTAAAAGATTGCAAAATGGAAAATATTTTATATATTTTTCATTAAGTGGAGTTATGAATGTATGAAGGTCCTACTGATAAGTACTTAGCTGGGTAGATCAGGTAATAAAATTGGCCAAAGCCACAATGAACTAATGCATCCAACTGTATTGTATACACTGGGTTCCTTCGGTAAAACAATAAATCTCTATGATTTTCCCAGGCATAAGAGCGGAGTGGCTTAAGGAAATTAGATGACCTACAACCACTTTGAATACGGGAGCCCGCTAAAAATTACTTAGTCCACTTAGATTGGTGTAATTAAATCCGAAGCCTCCGTGAACCAATGCATGTTCATTTTTCATTCAGAGCGATATCTAGTACACAGGATTGGTATCACCGTCACACCAAAATCTTCCATGATCCATTCAATCATTGATTCTCTATGACGCTAGTGTGATTCCATGAAGATGGGTAACTCTTTTTGGCCAAATATGACGGTGAAAAACAGAAATTTTACCCATGTACTAAATTGAAGCCCTCGAAACTCATACCTGCCATATGAATTTTGACATGCGATTGAAAAACGAAATGTAAAGACTTATGTTGGCTTTCCAATGATATTTTTTTTCGAAATATACCAATGCCATATATCGTGTCGAATTTTCATTTAATGAAACGTGTGTACTTAAAAATTTGAAGAGCAATTAACAAGTAGTTTATGTGCATGCATAATAAATTAATGTTAAATAATAATTTTAAAAAATGAAATATGTGAACATGATCTAGACAAAGTGCACTAGGGCTTACATATTTTTCTTTTAATTTTTCTCCAAAAATTATATTTATTATTATTTTTTGAAACTTACCAATGAATATTTAAGTCGCATTTTGCACACATGTGTGTGCGTGCACGAAATCTTTTGATTTTTTACATAATTTGCAAAACTAAAACTACCCTTTTAAAGAGGACGCGTTTATCTGGGGCTTGTGTATTTTTTCAAATTTTTTGGATGTGTATTTTGAATGTTGTGGATTTATCTTTGAGCTCAATCGAAGTTGTCAGTATGGTTTTCTAGGGCAAGTTTTAGTAGAAAATTAAAAAAAACAGACATATGAAGATAAAAATTCGTAAATTTTATATATCTGGATACCACATTCGTTGACAAATCCAATGGTATCAATTCCGCTCATTAATGAGCATTTAATGCCATAGTTTAACTCTGTGAAAGGCAGACAAACATTCCATTCTGCTGAGAAAGGGGCTCTCGGCTTGTATTTTAAGCCCCCAATCAAGCTATTTGCTCGATCGAGCTTTTTCAAAAACCTCGATCGAGGGCTTAACAGAACCTCGATTGAGGGTTTAACGATACCTCGATTGAGGGTTTAATAACACCTCGATCGAGTTCTTGTTAAACCCTCGATCGAGGTATTTGCTTGATCGAGCGTCTGTCAAAAAGGCTCGATCAAGGGTTTGTCTATATAAAAAAAATATATAAAGCAGCCAAGGCAAAACCGTGAAAGAATTTGGCAACAATTAATGTTTCCAACTACCCTTCCCTCCAGAAAACAATAACGAACCTGTATATAACTAACAAAGAAGGATTCACAAAAAACAATTTACTTCATTTCTAGTTTTTTTTTCCATTAGAGATTTAACAATTTGATCTTGTTGAATTAGAGATTTGTGAATTTGATCTTGTTGAATTAGAAATTTGTCATTTTCATATTGTTGAATTAGACCTCATTAGACATGTAAGATATCTTTGTAGGCATAATTCAAGATTTCATACTAACATTTTGTTGTTTGTTATAATAATTTGAAAAAAGAATTATTTGTTTTCATTGTATATTGATTCATGTAAGATTTCTTTGTAGGAATATTTCAAGATTTCATACTAACATATTGTTGTTTCTTATAACATTTTGAAAAAAAATGTTTGTTTTCATTGTAGATTGATGGGGAATAAAAAAAAAAAGACAAAGAAAACATGCTAGACAACAAAATGCCAATGAAGAACGTGAGTACAATAGAGAACGAATGAGACAACAAAGAGCAAGGTTGAGAGAATAAGAAGATGCACATTTGGTGCAACAAATTCCAATGGAGAACAACCAAGATAAATTATTGAATTACATGTTATCATAATTTAAATATCATGCTACATAATTTACAAAATTAGTAACAATTTTCCAATAAATCTAATTAAATTTCATAATTTAATTTGTTTCATATTTATTTGTAATTATATTCTTATTTATTTCATCAATTTCTTATTTAAATTTCAAAGTTTGCAACAATTTTTATGTTAAATGAACAATTTTCAAGTGGCTTTAAACCAAACTTAAATTATAACAATTTTCCAATGAAACATGTAAATTTATATTCTATTTTCATGTTAAGATATGAACATATTTTTAACTATTTTCAAATTATTTCAAAGTTGCTAACAATTTTCAAATTATGTTTCAAAATTGCTTTAAAACAATTTTCAAATTATTTCAAAGTTTGCTAACATTTTTCAATTTTATTGTCCAACAATTTTCAAATGAAATGTACACTTAGATTTTATTTTCAAGTTAAATGTATGCACATATTAACTATTTTGAAATTTCTAAACTTTATTAACAATTTGCAATGTTATTAGAATAATTTTCAAATTAAATGTACACTTAGACACTATATTTTCAAGTTAAATTGTACATATTTAACTAATTGCAATTTTTTAAGTTACTAACAATTTCAAGTTAAATGTAATTTCAATTCTTGTTTTGTTAGAAAATTCGATTTCAAAACAAATGAAGGAATATTTTGAAATTTACATGTTTGATAGTTATGTATTAGTTAGAATTTATTCAATTTGAAAACAAATGAATGAATATTTTCAAAGTTATGGTGGTTGGCAATATTTTCATAGTAATGAATACTTGAATACAAATGAATGTTCAAAGAGTTATTTAATTATAATCTTTACTTTAAAAAAAAAATCATCTATCACATATATTTTTATTTGCATAATATGACATATTACCATGATAAGATTAATGATTAGAACCATATATTTTGTTAGGACAAATTGGAAATAATTAAATTTGCAATGTTTGCAACCTTGCATTTATATGTGAAGCATTATTGATAAAAAATCCTTAAATTGCAATCTATGATAAAATTACAATTTCCATTTAAATGTCTATTGTTGAAATTGCAAAATCATCAACTAATGAAAATGTTATTTTGCATTAAAAATTATGAATTTTCCCTCAATCATATCACTACAATGTTTTTAATTAAATATCGTATTCATCTCTAAATCAATGTTTTTTTCTCCATATTTAGAGTATAATAGGTATGTTATGATGAGTAGAAAATCAATCTCAAATTTTTATTTCACGTATATACAACATGGAATGCATGATGTTGTCCTTGAAATTCTAGGGTAGAAGTGTTGTAATCATTTATTCTTTGCATGGTGATTTGCAACTTGTATTTTAAATATTTATTTATTTATAAATTATACCATAAAGTTAAAATAACATTTTTCTTGTAATGTAAAAGTAAAATAGAGATAAATTGCATAAAGAAAATTTGCCCACAATTATATAATGTGATGATTGTAAATGATATTAATTTTTATGCCCACAATAATTTTTATCAAGTTATTAATAATTATCTTGAGTTAAATATACATAGTTGATTTGCAAGTTACTAGCAATTTTATAAATAATTGTACAAGTTACTACCAATTTCACATCTGTTGCAAGTTTGGATCTGGGAATAATCCCTGTCCACTTAACTGTGGGAAGTACTTGGGCATAATCCCTAAAACTCATTGTGAGGAGTACCAAAGGAACCCCAAAGTAGCTGGCCCATTGAGAGGACCTGCCAGCGAAAAGGGCAACGACCCCTACCTAATTGACTAGTTTCCACCCGTGAGGTAAACCAAGAGCTGTCGTTTGTGTCCAAGCGGTTATCAGTTTTACCTGAGCCATGGAGTGAGTGGTACTGCCCCAATACGCAAGCCGTCAGACAGCATTGGTGGCCGAGTGAAACACCTGAACTGTTAGGAATCCGAACATACCTATGGTCCATATCTATTTTCAGCTGAACTGTTGTCGATCACTTCCGCGTCGTTTCAGATCCAACATCGGCATTGCAGTGTTCGTCCGGGGCTCGTACGATGCAGAGGGGACACCACCGTACAAGTGCACATCTAGCCAAGAGTCTGGACTGTGGAGCGTGGTGAGATGTTAAGATCCTAGTGGTTTTGGTGTAACGGTTCGTATCACTTGAGCAATTTGAAATTTCAAGTTACTAGCAATTTCAAGTTACTTGAGAAATTTCAAATTTCAGGTTACTAGCAATTTTGATTTTTACTTAGAACAATTCTCAAGCTAAATGTATTAGTTGGAAAATTCAATTCACATGCAATTTTCAATTTTTCAATTTTTCAATTTCCACATCAAATTTTAAGTTACTGGCTATTTTAAAGTTCAATGCACAATTATGAAGTAACCAATTTTCAGTTTGTTAATGTACATGTTACGCAGGGAGAGATTATGGTCAGACATCACATCATGGTGATCAAGAATCACGTGACCCTATTCCCCCTCATGATCCTGATCAGCCATCACATGACACCTTTCCCTCTCACATTGAAAATATAATTGGGAGTTGCAGTGAGGTTGGAAGGGGTGGAAATTTTCTAGAGGATTGTGCAGTTGTTTCTGCACAAGAAGAGATAGGGGGAATTCGATCTCTGGTTGGAGAGTTAGAGAGCATGTCAATAACATAATCAAGTCAGATTTTGAACAACATTCAACGATGGAACAAGCTGAAATCCTACATGGGTTGATAAAACACAAAAAATTGAAACGTGCCACAAAGTTGTTGAGTTTTCAAGATGTTAAAACAAAAAAGACATGCCAGAATGCAATAGAAAATGTAAGAACTGCATTATCTTCATTTGGAAAATCAAGAAACAATGATACCCGAGCTGCTCGTAAGTCAATTACAACAGCTGTTGTGGCACAAAGCACCTCAAGAAATCGAATGGTATTAACAATGGCATCATTGCTCAATGTTTCAAAAAGAACATTGCTCAAATATACTAAATTCAGGGTCTGGATAGATGAAAGTGATGAAGCTGCTTGTTGGGCTCTTATTTGTAAGGAACCCTATCGAGATAGGATGGCAGCAGACATTAGAGAGAAGGTGATAGAGTTTTGGGATAATCATTCTCGTGCTATTCCAGATCGAAAGCATGTCCTGCGACAACATTTATCCAGAGGCATTTATCAGGAGCACTGTAAGCATGTGATGGAGATGACGGGAGTTGCACTTTACGAGGAATTCCAAGAAACCAATCCTGGTGTTCAAATATCATTTAGCATGTTCAACAAATTGAAACCATGGTATATTAGGCCGAATACGATTCGCGACACTTGTTGCTGTCGGTACCACGTTGAATTTCAACTAAACTATGACACATTTATGGATTTTTGCAAAAGGCACTGGAACGGTGTACTAGCTCCTCACACAGTGCGAGATTTTATTTGTATGATACTATGCAACAGGAATCCTGAACATTTGTTTTTCAATAAGAGGTGTGTAGGTGGGAGAAAATGCCATGAATGCGGTGATTTGACATTGTTCCATAGGAACTTTCCTATCAATCCAACACACCATGGATTGTCAGATATCACCATTAGGTGGAAGAGGTACGAGTACGTCACCATGAATCCAACACCTTCTTCATCTATGCCATCCAAGAGGATCGACTTGCTCGATGATGAGATTCCTGTTTCAAATTTCATGGAGAAGTTTCAAAGTCAGATTTATAAATACATAAAGCACTCCCATAGGTCCAGGTGGCAAGCTTCAGAATTCAAACATTCCCGTGAGGTATTTGAGCCGGGCACAATCTTATCAGTGGTAGACTTTGCGGAGAACTACACCTTTGCTCCTCAAAGAGAGATACAGAGTGAGTACTATCACTCCGACCAAGTGTCTATCTTCATACATGTGTTGTACAGACATGCTCAGGAAAACATTGATGGTAGGGATAGCACTCCCCAGTCACGTGAAGTGATCAAGGAGTACCATTTTTATGTTAGTGATGATCGTGAGCATGACACATTGTTCATTCAACACTGCTTTGGGTTGATTTATGATTCATTCAGGAAGAGAGGCGTATCATTTACTGAACACTGGATTTGGTCAGATGGGTGTGCAGGGAAATTCAAATCAACACGCTCATTTTATTAGTTGAGTCGCCTGCAGAAACAGACATGAATCTGACACACCTGGAGCTTTTTTGAGATAGGGCATGGGAAGGGTGAACATGATGGCGCAGGTGCATGTGTGAAACGAGCACTTCAGAGGTACCAGATGAGTCATGGTGCAACCCAACTCAAATGCTCCACTGAAGTAGTTGATTGGTGCACACGTCATTTGGGACATCAGGGTCGCGAACAAGCAAGGCCGGTGTGCAGGTAATAAACTCCAAACTCAATTAATAAGTTAATAACATTCAATATCAACATTTCCAAAAGAACACATGTACTCGATAGGAATTTACATATGACAAACTGAATTCCATGTAGGTTCTTATGGGATGTTTCCCTTGGAGATGTTAATAGATCCATTCCATGGTATCGTGACACCATCCCTGGTACAAGGGAATTGCATTCTGTTCGAAGTAAAGATATGGGGGACATATTTTCCATTGAAACGAGGAAGTATGCCTGCTTTTGCGATTTTTGCATTGATGCAAATGGATGCGGGCTTGATCACTGTGAAAATGATTTATATGTCAAACCATGCAAATATGTATCTTTTAATCCAAAGCGCCCACATCCAATTCCAACATGGAAAGAGATGCACACTGAAGAGGCAATGGTCTCATTAGATCATGATCGAGTTTCTGATATGGTTAGGGAAGGTACAAGAGTCTTCATTAAGTTAATTAGTTCATTATATCTTACACATATACAAATGTTGTAGAAATTTGCACGTAGGACATTTGAATAATATTTGTAATGTATCTTGCAGGTGATATATTCGTTGTCATTGCACCCCTCCACAACCAAGAAAATTGTGCATACTATTTGATGCGGTGCACGCAAATAAAGAGTAGATTGGTGTGACCCTACCAAGATGGGGACTTCACATACCAGGTTGAAGACATGGTTCTAATGGGACACTTTTTTTAAAAAGTGAAAAAACAGGGTGCTCACATTATTTACAGAGATTTTATGCATGGATATATATCATGTCAATACAGTCATTTGGTGGTTACAACTCGGATACCTCTAACAAAAATCAAGGTGAAGAGAGGTGATCCAAAGATATGGAAGATGACAGAAGCTGACCATGATCGTATTATGGAGACTTGCATTCCTATAACCCATTGGCCAGATGAATGAGTTACATGTATGCCACTTGCATCATTGGCATAGTTTTCATGTTGTCTTGTGTAATATTTTTTTGGAGATTTTTGTGGAGGTTGTTTTATAAATGTATTTTTGTATCTATGCTTAATGTCAAGAATACAAATACCAGATGGGAGGCTTTTGTGAAATTTGGGTCATGGTGCTCCAATGTGAATACACTTGAACATGTACATGTTCTAATTTTAGATTTTGATTTCAAATACAATTGTAATGTAATTGAGAATTTAAAATACATCTATACAATGTGGAATGGCGAAATTTAAATTTTGAATTGTACAATGTATTCTAATTTTAAATTTTGATTCCAAACTTGCAAAATTTTATACATTATAATTTTCAGGTTAAACCAAAATCAATAAACTTATGTATTTTAGGTTTTAGGTCACTAAATAATTGCTTCAACTAAGTAAAATTCATGATGGCCAAAACTTAATTTCTATTTTCATATTTATAAGAATGGAAATCATGTGAAATGAGTTTGGGTAGCTTGAAAACACATAACTATCGTAAGTACCTTGAAAACACAAGAAAAAAGGAATTGAGAGATAACTACCGTGGTTAGCATGCAATGCATGCCCACTTAATTCAATTTAGGAGTATGATGATTAAGGCATACATTGTTTATGCAATTGAGAGTCCCCACACCTTCAGGGAAGTTTATATGGCTCTAGACTTTATCCTTAAACCTCTAGACTCTTCTATGTCCCTTGTATTCATATGTGACAATGCTCTATATAATAGATACTCAATGTTGTCACCTACCTTGAACTTGAATTTGGTGATCGATTACCATTTTGTGCAACATTCTTTAATATATGAATTTAGAAAATTTTGGGCATTATAATTATTGTTTGGACCACACATTCTTGTATTGACAACCTAGAAGTTTTGCTATTTAGGACTATTGTGTTTCCCTTGATTGTTCATAGTCTATCATTGAAGCTTCAACCAGAGGTCTCATACATACCCATGTGTGGTATATATGTGACTCTTCCTTAGCTATATTTTTTGTGACGTGACCGCAATCAATCCATAGTTTTCAATTTTTCTTATTAAGGAAATGAAGGGCACCAAAACACTCCTTCAATTTGGTTTCCTTCCAAAGCAATTGATTAATAATTAGATTGACCTTGCTAGTAGAATCTTTACATTCGTGGGTGACATTTAGTTATGGTGATTTGGTGGTTGAAAATCCCTTTGCTTGACACTTGTTATAATTCACATAATGAATGTTCGTCCATATAATCAAAATGATTTGTAAGGTTTTGTCATAAGTAGTTGGGAAGCATAGTCTCACAAAACATTATTTTGTTTGTTGATATAAGCATTAATTAACTTTACATACTCGCATTCAATTTAAAGAGTTATTTTGTATATGTTGATGTGAACATTCAACATACAAGCATAGTACATGGAAAGGTAATAACTTGTATATGCCTTCATACATGCAACTTACCTAGTTGGATCAAATGGTGTCATTATCTCCATTTGTCATCAAAACATAAATCATATGAAATAGTTGTACAAGCATAGTTTCTACCATAGTTGTACAAGCATCTGCTATCAACATATTTCCATTTCTTATATTAACTAGGTGGTTATGCCCATTGCCAAGAAAACAAACCATACATTTATGACTTTATATTAGAGCACACACTTAAAAGAAAATAACACAAAGATTACCTACATACTATATAACTTGTAATTATATAATTTTGTCTCAAGGGATATTTCACACTCTCAATGGACAAAAACATTCTTATATACAACACCACATTAAATTTTCCACGTAATTGAATTGAAATGTGGAAACTGTAAGTGAATTGTAATGTGTAGACAACATAATGCAAAATGTCAATTTCAAATGTATTCTAATTTTAATTTTTGATTTCAAATACAAAATTGAGAATTTAAAATACATCTATATACAATGTAAAATTGTAAAATTTAAATTTTAGATTGTACAATGTATCATAATTTAAAATTTTTATTTCAAATGCAATTGTAATGTAATTGAAATTGAACTTGTACATTGGAACAACACATTGTATTCTCAAATGAAATTACACATTAAATTTGAAAATTTAATTTTAAATTTTAATTGAATTGGAATATAGAAATTGTAAGTGAATTGTAATGTGTAGACAACATAATGCAAAATGTCAATTTCAATTTTCAATTTGAAATGTATTCTAATTTTAAATTTTGATTTCAAATACAAAATTGAGAATTTAAAATACATCTATATACAAGGTAAAATTGTAAAATCTAAATTTTAGATTGTACAATGTATCATAATTTTAAAAATTTATTTCAAATGCAATTGTAATGTAATTGAAATTGAACTTGTAAATTGGAACAACACATTGTATTCTCAATTAAAATTACACATTAAATTTGAGATTTTAATTTTAAATTGTAATTGAATTGGAATGTGTAAATTGTAATTGAATTGTAATGTGTAGACAACATAATGTAATCAAAATTTGAATTATTAATTTCAAATGTATTCTAATTTTACATGTTGATTTCATTTCTGCATTTGTAATGTAGTTGAAAACGAGCTTTTAAATTGCAATTGAATTGGAATTGAAATTACACATTAAATTGGAAATTTTACATTGGAATTGAATTGGAATTGTAATTTCAATTTTAAAACGTAATGTATGTATTCAATTCTAAATTTTGGAAGATGTGAACTCTAATTTAGTAGAAATTTGCATATTAAATTGAACTAAATTGTAACTACACATTAAATTTGCATTTGAAACGACAAAACATAAATTTATAACTGTAATAACTATGTCCAGATCTAATATAAAAAAAACAATCGATTTCAAATCATATACAAAATACACATGAAAACATCAATATGATCAAATATACAAAATATCCAAAAGTCCATATATGATAAAATTCCATGTATAAATGATATGAATCCATATCCAAAACATGATAACGTATATATAGATCATCCAAAACATGAAAATATATAAAATATGAAAATATCCAAAACATGGAAATGTATAGATCATCAAGTCATCGGCCACTACCCCCACGAGGCCTGTGATCGTCCCTCTGACTACCCTCCTATGCAGCAACCCGCTGTTGTCTCTGAGACTCTAAACCCTCAAGGAATTGTGCCATATCCGACGTGTCAATGGTGATATCTGGGATCTGGGTAGGAATATGGGTAGATGGCCCTTCATCAGGATAATGTACTCGAGGTACATCCTAACTATGTGTGAAATCCATTGCAGCATTGACACCCGCCTGTTGTGATGCCTATGTAATATGCCATTACATGTAATAAGTTAGATTTATTAAAAATTAAAACTAAATTTAACATAATTTAAAAGCTATCCGTAAAAAATTGAAACATAAAGTACAAAAATCAATTACTAAATGTGACTAAATAACATGAATTGGAACATAAATTAAAACTCACATGTGTCTCTGGACCAGGCTCGTCAGAACCTTCGCGGTCCTCATGTCCATAATTAGGATCTACCGCATTTTCGTTGCCCTATACAATTTGAAATTCATTTGAAGTTAAGATCTACAACATAAATCTTGAAAATTAAGAAATAAAACACAAATCATTTAAACTAAGAAATAATATTCAAACACAAATTAAATTGGAACATAAATTATAACTTGCCCCAACTAGCGGACCAATAGATGGCTCGCTAGCAAAGAGTTGATCCATGAATGGGGTCCCCTGCATGGATCAATAGAATACAACTCTCTTAAGTATTAATATTTACCATTCAATTTGCGACATTGATATGATGTAACATGAAGAACATATATACATAATTGTGCGAAAGTATACCTATCATGTAGCGACGCATCTACGATAAAACTGAAAGTATGCATCTCGCGCTGACTCAGCATACCGCAGTAGGGTCTCACGATCGAAACTCCTGAGCATGTCACTAGAGACATGCTCTATCTCTGGCTCTACAGGTGGAGGGGGTGGTCTAGATGCCTCTCCATGCGCAACAACAGCAACACTGCCCAAGGCAGTGAACAACGAGTCTGCAAGGTCATCTCTAGCCTCTACAGCAAGCTAGGATGATTGTGCCACATCCCCCGACCTGATAACCGCCCTTTCTGGAAGCGATATCAACCTCAAAGCGGGTGGCACGAAGGCAGGATCTCTCTGAGCTTTAGGACGTTGGTAGGAGCGTCCCCTACCAGCCCCATAGAACTGGGACCCTGTGCTAGTGTAAGCTGGGTGCATGTCCAAAACAAACTCTGCATAAACATGTTTTGCAAAGTACAATGGGACCTGGTCATGGTGGGGGAACATGCCCCACGCTCCCACGAATCTATCATATATATGTGGTGCAGTGACCTCCAACTTAAAATCCCTTATTCTAAGCGATTGACCATGGGTGCGGTCAGGAGGGATGTCAAATAAAGCACCCTTGATGTCATGCCCTCTTATGGCGACTTTGACATCCTCCCATTTGTGGATCCCAATGACGCCATCTCTCCTCCTCTGGCATGAATGTCTCCAAATGTCATTGAGAGGTCCTACCCTCCTGTAGAGGGTCAATATCTCATCAATTGATGATAACATCATTGACAAAGATCACCGTGTGGGAGAATCCTCCCTAAAAGTGCTCACACATGAGCTCACCCACTCTCGCTGGGAAATAATGTCAGTGAGAGTGATCTGTGCAACCTCATCATCGTACGATCCCCCTGATGGGGCACCTGCGATCCAAACCAAAACACAAATGTTACTAAAAATATATATTATAACTTGCAGCTAAAATTCAATGCATTATATACTAAAAATTTACTGGAAATGTGCTAACAAAAAATACGCACCCGATGCACTCGTGTCTTGTTGCACATCCTCCTCCTGGGGATCCATATGTATGTCATCAGGATGAACCGACACACTATCTCTCCTGCTGCCGCCACCAGTGGTAGCCGACCCCGGCCTGGCATCACTCCTCGGTGAACGGGAGTGTTTCCGATGGCCACCCTGTCGGGTGACGTCAAATCCTCTCATGCTTTGCGGAGCACGAAGCACTGAATCTCTCTCTTCAGGACTATCTGCATCACATTTCAATTTCTAATTCTAATTTTCTTTCAAATTCTATTCCAAATTTCACATTTCAATTTCAAATCCTATTCCAAATTTCACATTTCAATTTCAAATTCAAATTCAATTCAAATTTCAAATTCTATTCCAAATTTCACACTTCAATTTCACATTCAAATTCAATTCAAATTTCAAATTCTATTCCAAATTTCACATTTCAATTTCAAATTCAAATTCTATTCCAAATTTCACATTTCAATTTCAAATTCAAATTTCAAATTCTATTTCAAATTTCACATTTCAAATTCAAATTTCAATTTCAATTTCAAATTTCAAATTTAAATCTCAAATGCAATTCCAAATTCAATTTCAATTCCAATTCAAATTCAAGGCCACAGCTAGACTAGAGTTTACTCCTATTGATCCTCAACCATCGAGTGAAAGGAAGGTTCCTGGAATAAAATAGCCCCACTCATGTCAATGATACAAGTACTAAGGAAATCAATGCTTAATTGAATGAGCATTTACCCTGCGGCGAGAATAATGAGGAGGAAGGAATACAACCGCGTCCTTATCCAGAGGACGCGATCTAATAGAAATAGTGCATTGAAGCGAGGGATAATCTGCGACTTGATGGACAGGACATAACTATAATGAAAGAAATTAAGGATCGGAGTGGTGACAAGGCTATACATGAGGAAGGAAAGACGGGATCGGCATGAAAATTTCCTAGCTTATTCGACGTCCTAAAGCTTTTACGGTGCTTAGTTTTGGAATTCCTATGTAAGGAATATCGGGAAACCTCTTGGAAGGTCGTCATGGCTCCTATGGGGAATAAGGCTACGAAGAGAGGAAGGAAGGTTAAGGAAGAAAATCCCCCGAGGGTGACTCAGGAGCAAAGGTGGGTCTGTCAAGTGGCTTGTTTCTTCCGAGAAAGAATCCCCCAAACTATCTGCGGGGATATCGAGAAGGTAGAGAAGAATTTATGGGAACAAGTTAAATCCCTCAAGATTGAGGAAGTTAGAGAGGAGGTGACAGAATGGGTGCAAGACCTGAGGACAACTATTGGCAGGATGGAATTCTATGGCAGGCTCATGGCGACCTACTGGGTTATGAAGGGGCTTCTCTCCCATGTCCTCATGGAACGAGTGAAGTTGCGAACAAGGAAATTGGTGACAAGGAGCTAGCGTGGGATTGGAAAGAACATAATAGAGATTGTCAACTAATGTACAAGAAAATCTACATAATGGCTACCAAGATGGGGATACATTTCTATCGACCCCTTGCTCTGGGATCTGGTGATCTGGTATTACCTCTGCGGGTGCGACTGGTTTGGTGAAGATCATGGGAAAGGGAGGCCAAGCTATGGCGGATGACACCTCTAGAGATAGGGCATGTGCGGGAGAAGGCAATATTAAGGAGTTGCGAGGGTCGTGTCCTTCCATCGGTGCGATTTCATCAAAGGTCGTCTGAATAGCTCCTATGGTTCCTCAATCTTTTTGTAATTTGGGTTGGGTTTATTTGTGTCTTGGTTGTTCCTTGGCTAATAGTAGTATAGGTTTCAGTTTAAGGAATCGGTGTATGAAGAACAAATGGCAGTTTCCATGTGTTTGTAGTAAATTCATCCTTTTTCTCAAGTTGATGTATGGTGGGGGAAGGGAAGTTATTGAACATCTGATTGTTGTGCTGTCTAAACACTAACAAAGCCTAATGTAATGAAGCCATGTACTCTTTTTGATATAATAATATGATATTTTATTAAAAAAAATAAAACTGGATTAATATCATTTTTATTTATAATGAAAATTAAAAAATATTATAAATATAATTTTTAATTATTATAATATTATTATTATTATTATTAAAATCTAGATAAATTAGGATAAGGTGCACTCTTAATGCAATTTTTTACAATGCTATTATTAAAAAATTAAAAATAAGAATAAAGCACATAAAAGAAATTCTTAACATTGAGTGATTTTTTTGGTATTTATTACATCTTAAAATAAAAAGCCACACGTGCTTAGTCCATGCTATCTTTGCTAAGTGCATAGATAGTGTAGAGATACCATGCTTAAAGTTTATGTTGAAGCTTTAAGTGATATGAGGACAGATTTCACATGTTAAAAAAAAAATTAACCATGAAAAATATATGAAAAACAGAATATAACCATAATGAACTTGTAGTGATATGTATCTAATTTTTAAATTTTAACATAGGATATCATGTATATAATTATGTAAAAAAAATTTTAAAAAATGTTATTATCTTATGTTTAGTTTTTTATTTTACTAATTTCAATTAAAAAAATGTTATTGTTTTTATGATTAATTTTTTTCAATAATTTCATCCATATATAATAGTTTTTTTACTAATTACATTTAAAGAAATGTTATTGTTTTTATGATTAATTTTTTTCATTAATTTCATCTATATATAATAGGTAAAATATCTCAATATTATATATGATTGACACAAAATATCAAACCTAGACATGGATGGAATATTTACGTCAAATAAAAGTCATAATATAATAGTTAATTATAAAAATCATATAATCAACACATATACCATATTTAATTATGACACAAAATATCCAACCTAGACATGGATGGAATATTTACGTCAAATAAAAGTCATAATATCAAAAATCATATAATCAATACATCTACCATATTTAATTATAATTAATTGTGATTAATTATAATAACTCCTAACAATATTTTACCATAGTATATTCGTAAGCAATCATTATTAAATATAATGAACTTTAATTAAAGTAATTATTTGAAATATAAACCATTATAGTTTATTATAAATTTAAATTATTTCTTATTTTATTTTAATAATAATAATTTAATTTACTATAGGTCAATTTTTTTTATGATATTTTCTTGTCTACAAGAGAATTTCTCAACACAATATGTCTTTATTTTATTTTTATTTTTATAAATAATTATTGATAGTTTTTTTAATAATGTAAACAATATTAATATTATCATATTTATAAAATGTTTCCTATTTTAATATTAATAATGTTATGTTAATATATCCATGAGCTTGTTAGGTAATATGAGCTTGTTCTAAGAGGACCTATAGTCATCCATTGCCAATTTCCAAACAACATTTCCGTAAGTTTTATTTGTCTAGCCATTTTTATAATTTTTACATTTTAGAAATGTCCATATTTTTAAAAAGGTGTTTTTATTGTTGAATTGTAGTTTGTATTCCACAAAGATGGTGGAAAAATCTAATCCAAACACATGTAGTCTAGTCCAGCAAAATGAATTTGTAGTGGCTTATATCATTTAGAGACATCATCTAATGACGTTAGGCCACCTGATGTTGGGAATTTTTCCAAGCTATCCATTATGGTTCCAGGCCAATTTATCTTCATTGATGCTCACATTGTGGACATACTTTTCATGGCCTGAGAGGAGATCCTATTTAGGACAATTTGGCAAGTTGGTTATGGTTATGGTTATGATTAATAATATATGATTATATATTATTAATATTCAGTTTTTAATTTTTTATATTATATTATTAATATTAAATATTTTTTTTTAAAATAAATTAAGTAAAAATTAATAAACAATATATGATTATATATATATATATATATATATTGACTGAAACATAGGGTAGATTTAATTGATAACCGGTGAAACATCCACCGGGTGCTTGGTTACATAGATATCGCGGTTTGGATTAACAAAATTCTTGGACTTGAAATGCCCAAAGATTCCAGAGTTGTAGAGCAAAATAACAAAAGACAAGCTTGCATAGGTAGTTCCAGGGTAAACTGTAGTTCTGAAATTCACAAAGAGGACGAAGAAGAGATCTAAACAGAGCTTAAGAGAGATTGAGCTTCTCCAAAATCTTCTGGACAGCGACTTCCAAGGTAGCAATTCTGTTCCCATAGTTCCCTGAGGTAATTGCCGTGTCCTTGAAATGGGTATAGACCACTTCTTCGAAGTAAGCCATTTCTCCCTTGGAGTCTTTGAGTTCCTCTTTGATATTCTGAAGATCTGTACTGAACTTCCTCCATTTTTTGAGATCTTCTGCGATGTTGGATCGCAGGTTCCCTCCCTGCTCCTCTGACTTGGCTTTGAGGAGATCAATGGATTGTTGTAACTCGTCCAGCCGATCCTCCACAGACTTGCCTCCAGATGTAGATCCCACCGAAGCCATGTTGTGCTCGGGCTTTCCTTTCTGGGCTTCGTACTGCATATGCTAGCGATAGAGCACAGGGATGAGAGGAACTTCCCATTCGGGCTGATTAAGAGGGAGGAGGGGCGACCTGATGAGTCACGAGACCATGTGACATCGTCCGGAGATATCAGGCTATAGTGGAGATCCGGCTCGATAGCAATCTTGACCATAGAGCTTAACTGACAAGTGAATAACATGGCAGTCTAGAAAATATTCCTTCTCAAGAACTTATTTGACTTAAGGGAGATTGCATACTGATTCTTTGTCATTTATAGATAAGATACTCCTGCCCAGGAGCACGGCCCTGTTTGCCTCAGCGTCAGCTTGTCCATTCTGATCACGAAGGACATGGTAATATTTGATTTTACTGAATTTGGAAGCAATCATGAAGATTCTGCGCAGGATCCTAGAGAGACTAATCTTGGGAGGTAACTTCTTCAGGGTCATAGCTTGGATTATGATCCGAGAGTCTCCGAACACTGTGATCTCAGAGATGTTATTGTCAAGGGCTTGCTTTAGCCCTTGCCAGAGGGCCAATGCTTCAGCCTTGTTATTTGTATCCGTCCCTAAGCCCCAGGCAAAGGAGATAAGGATTTCATTTTCTTTGTTTAGGAGGACTCCCCCCGCTCCAGCCTGTCCAGGGTTTCCCTTGGAGGCCCCATCAAAGAAGAGGAAGTACTCCCTTAGCGACATTCTCCATTTTTGGAACTCAGGATCGCCCATCCGTATTTCCCATTTCTCGTGAGTTGAAGGAGAGATAGCTTCAGGGGCGTCTTTTAGAGTGAATTTAGCCAGCCAGCTTGCCTCAAAAGGACTTAGGCTTCTTGTGTTGGAAAGATTTACTCTAGATTCCGTCGCTTCCCCCAAAAAGGCCACGCTTTTGGCTTCTACCCTAGAGCTGGAACTTGCCTCATCTCTAAAGATACGTCTGTTGCGCTCCAGCCAGATCTTCCAGCAAATTACTTTGGGGATCCACATCCAGATTGTCTTGAGGAGGTTTTTCTTTTGAAGCTCAAATGGGGAGTTTTTAATCCAGTTGGAGAAGAGATCAGATAAGCTTTCATAGGTGTCAAAATTTCCTTGGCTTGGAAGGAGAACCTGCGCCCAGACCTCTTTTGAGAAAGAGCACGATAGCAGCAGATGAGTTAATGATTCTTCTTCTATGAGACACAGGGGACATCTTGTAGGCCCTTCCATTCCACGTCTTTTTAGCGTGTCTCCTGTTAAGATGCTGTTGTGTGCTACCGTCCAGCAGAAAAATTCTATTTTTGGAATGATGGGGAAGGTCTAGATGAAATTCCACTTAGCTGGATTCGGGGGGTGTGGTGCACATTTTGAAGAGATTTATACCCCTCTGCCGCTGTATAGCAGCCAGATCCGTGACCCCATCCTCTTTTGTCTTTGGCAGTCTCTGATTGAGGGGCTTTACCTTGAAGGAGTTGTAACAGGAGCTCAGCTTCACCTTTTAGATCCGCAGGGACCTTGCCAAGATTCCAATCTTTCCAGCTTTTGTTTCCTTCTTCCTCCCAGCTGGAGATGTCCCAAAGTGAATCTTTGTTTCTGTGTTGCATCCAAGCTTTCAGATTTCCAATCTCATTAACCTTTCCTAGGGGTTGGTCTCCCACAATAGAGTCCTCCCAGAGGTTTATTTTTTTCCCGTTGCCAAGGATCCAGTAAAGGAGGCTTGTGAAGTGCTCTAGGACCTTGGTGCAGAGAGTAAAGATTGGAGATCCTTTCTTTCTTTGAGGTGGCTTATCTAGACATTTTAATCTTGAACCTGGGAAGTATTTTTTCCTTATGACTTTTTTGCTCCAAGTTTCTCGGCCTGAGACTAGATTCCAGAGAATTTTTGCCCCCATGGCTAGATTTTGTCTTGCCAGACTTCTGAATTGTAGACCTCCTTCCTTGTATGGCTTTTGAATTTTATCCCATCCTACCAAATGAAGTCTGTGATTGTTTCCTTTACCTCCTTCCCAAAGGAATTTCTTGATTAATCTTTCCATTTTTTCGATAATCAAAGAAGGGGCGAGGAGGATGGAATTTTGGTAGATCGGGATGCTCATCAAGACGGATTTTATGAGAACTGTCTTTCCTGCCTGGTTTAGCCAGTTTGAGCCCCAGTTTTGAATTCGGTTTTTAAATTTGTCCAGGATTGGATTCCATTGATTTGCTTTTGGAGTTCCTTTAGCAATTGGAACACCCAAGTAGGTGATGGAATCCCATTCATGGACTGCTTCCATTCCTAAGATTCTAGCTATCTCGCCCAGCTCTCTGGTCGTGCAATTCCAGCCAAAAATCTTGCTTTTTTGGAAGTTGATCTTGCTGCCTGAGACTTGTCTGTAGATATCCAGCTCTTGTTTGAATCTTCTGGCTACTTGGATACTTGCTGCTCCCAGAAGAAGTGTATCATATGCAAACTGTGCATGATTGATCCTATTCACGTTAGCTGCCATATGGAGACCTGGGAGGACGTTCCTTTGCTGGGCTTCGATCAGTTGGAAGCTTAGGACCGAGGCTTGGATTGCGTAGAGCAGAGGAGATAGAGGGCAGCCTTGTCTAAGGCCCCGTGAGGCTTGGAAGAAATCTGTGGGTCGTCCATTGACCAGGGGGGCTATCCTATATGATTATATATATTATTAATATTCATTTTTTAATTTTTTATATTATAATATTAATATTAATATATGATTTTTTTTCAATCTTCTTGGCGTTCTCGGAGGATTGAAAAAAAATTAGCAGCATTTCTGCTTGCAAATTCACATACCAAATAATTTTTAAACAACTAAATGAAAAATAAATTTAAAATCCTAAAAGTATTTCAAATTTAGAATAGTTTTGGTTTTTTTTTTTGAAATGGTTTGTTGTTTTAGGTTCAAATGGCTTTTTTTTTCAATCCTCTTGGCATTCTCTGAGGATTGAAAAAAAATGGGCAGCATTTCTGCTTGTAAAATCACATTTTAAAATAAAACTGGTAGCATTTATGGGGTGAAATGCTACCCGTTGATATAAAAACAAAATTAAATTAAATAATTTAATCAAATAAGTGACAAATATCTAAAACTCTAAATCTATTTCAAATTTGGTTTTTGTTTTGGTTTGAAATGGGTTTTTGTTTTGGTTTGAAATGGGTTTTTGTTTTGGTTTGAAATAGGTTTTTGTTTTAGTTAAATCAAATGGTTTTTTTCAATAAGTTTGGTTTCAATGGCGGTTTTTGGTTTCAATGGCGGTTTAGTTTCAATGCCTACATCCTAACCATTTCTAGAAAACTAAATTAAACCTAGATTTGATAAAAATACACAAATTTATACTTAAAATACGAAATATATATATTTTTTTTAAATAACAAAACAAATGGTGGATTTCCGCCCACCTGGTGGAAGAGATGACATGACGTTGCTGTGGGGAGGTGGCGTCACTGTGGGTCAGGCGTGTGCTCGGTCGAGGTCCCCGGTCATTGTTCTATGTCTCTGTCTCTGTCAAGCACGAAAACAGGGCCGGCCAGGACCTGTTTTGTTTTTTTTCTCTGTTGCATTCCCTCGATCGAGGGTTTGCTCGATCGAGGGTCTGTCAACGCAAAACTACACTGACACTCTTGTTTTTTTTTTACGAATCGAACAAACCCTCGATCGAGGGTCTAACGAAACCCTCGATCGAGGGTTTAAAACATCCTCAATCGAGGTATGTTAAAGCCCTCAATCAAGGTAGTTTTAAACCCTCGATCGAGCATATAAAACCTCGATCAAGGGCTTGAAATTACCTCGATTGAGGTTCTGAAAAATGAATTTTTGCCTTGCGATCTGCCAAAAATGGTGAACCACATTCGTGGATTCACCCACTAATGACCCAATAAACCAATCTCTACACCAAGGGAAATGTGCATATCTCTACCTATATTTTGCATATATCCAACAGTTTCAGTACCTTACTACTCCCAATGAACAAGGTTGGGGCGGGGATCGAACCCGAATTTTTCATTAAGTGGAGTTATTGTCGATTTTTTCCATGTTATTGTGTTGACACGTCATTTTTATCTTTGCCAAGTCTGTGTGTTGAAACGCAAATGGAAAGCGTGGCAGAGAGCATGTCCTATACATAAAGTTACATACAACAAATGAGTTTTGTTGCCAAAGTACGGTATCTATAATTTTTTGGCAGCCATTTGAAGACATGCAAATGAAAAACATGGCAAAGAGCATGTCTTTTGGCCAATGAAGAAGAGGTCAAGATCCTTATGAGAAGTGATAAGTCTGGCAAAGAAGTTATCAATACAAGACGAAGGAGGAGAAGTAGTTGTTGGGAATGGAAAACAGACGAAAACGCGGACCCGTGAGCAAGTTTTTTCAACTGTGATAGTTTACAGGCATGGAATGCATTTCATTTAATTTCTCCTCATAAAAATGTTCAGTTTCGCATAAATACTTGAATTTTTATTTGAAATAAATATAAGCTTTGTACTTAAATGGCGACTAGCTTCTTTGCACTTAAAAGCTAATCGAAGGAGTCACTCAGAGAATCAGTAGGATGTCTAATATTCGCAAATTTAACAGCAAGAGATGTTGCACAACTTTTCTTGCTAACGTCTCCATTGCCATCTAACGTACAATATTTGAGTTTCATCTCAATAATATTATGCTCAAAACTTGTCTATCCTTTTTGTGTGGGGCTTCAAAGAGGATTTTGCTTGAAATCGGTAGTGAAAAAAACAGCCTCACCCATAAAATCCTAGGCCTGTGTGAATCTTATAAACTCAAACTTCAGCGCATAATTCTGGTATAAATTCTTCTATTTTTGTTGGTATGCATTCTTCTATTTTTGTTGTTATGATTTATGTTTGCACTGAATTTGGCACTATGTAGCAGAGTTTTCTATTTACTTAGACCATGTTGACATTGCTGAGAGTGATATCACCCCAATTTATTAATCAATGCCAAAAAAATTAGGGATCGTTATTCTACTGTAACCTATCAAATTCCTATTTCATATTATTTCTTTAACCTATCAAATGCCTATTTCATATAATTTCTTTAAAAGTAAAGTATAGTGTGATGACCAAAATTTCGCTCAGAGAACCATCGCACACAGAATAGCAATTAACAAATATACATGGGAGCAAAACAATGGGTTAACGCTCTTGATTTGCTTATAAAATAAGCACTTCGAATAGGTCAGTAGAAGAAAGTAAACCTAGAAAAGACAAACACCAGGCAAGGGGAGAGGAAAGGATGCATCACACCATAGTGCAACTCGCGATTCAGGAAAGTAAAAATCTCTTCAATATAATGTATATTTTATTTGCAAATTGTTATTAATAGGGAAATAACTCTCAAAACCCAAACATATTTCAGCTTAAAAATATGTAAAACTGTAACCTTCACTACACATAGATAGTAAATAGGTTAGGTTAAGTCAGCTTGCTTTTACATACCTCACTGCATATATATAGATAGTAAATAGGTTAAGTTAAGTGAGTTTTTTTTTACATACCTCCTTCTTATGTAGAGCCCCGCCTCAATGCCACTCTATATCCGAATGCCACTCCTGTACCTTGCTTCAACGTCTGCACCAGAGAAAAAATTCCCAATGCAATAGAACTTCGAGAATGCTCCTAGAACTCTCAACCAACTTCGTAAGCCATACCAGAACAAAATTCCGGAAGCAATAGAACTCAGAGAATGCTCTTGGAACTCTCAACTAACTACGCAAGATAGACCACAACAAAATGCCGGAAGCAATAGAACTTAGAGAATGCTCTCGGAACTCTCAACTAACTTCGCAAGCTAGACCACAACAAAATGCCGAAAACAAAGACAGTTCGCAAGTCCGAAAGAAAAACAGTTTGCAAGCTGGACCACAAGAAAGACAGGACAATTCACAAACATACTCTCCTTAATTTACATTTCGAAATTCAATAACTCTCGTACCTTGTCCCCTTCAAGGACCTTCTCCTACCTTCTCCTGCAGCAAACTTATACACTCCAACAAATCTTCGTAATTGACATTAATTGTCAGCATTAAATCTCCAGTGTCGTCAGTCAGTTCTAGTATTGCAGGCTCTGTACAATAAGATACTCAAATTGATATATAACAATCAGATTGCTTGTGGATGTGATAGTTTTATTTTTTCTATAGCTATGAAAATTTGTATATCTTAATTATTTCCCCTTCCACCGATCAAATATTAAATAATTCATTATGCAAATCAATATTTTCTAATATCCTATGCCAAACATGAGGGGATGATAGAAAGTTTAGTCTACTAATAACAATAGGCAGGAGAAGCCACTTCAAACTTCTATATACATGCATTCTTCCAGTTTTCAAGGCTCCTTTCTATATGTTACGGCACAGGAGAAGCCACATCAAACATCAAATGTTTATGTACAGTAGTTCTTTTAGTTTTTGAGGAAGGTGGCGATGAATTGAAAAAATTCCTTTATGTACGTCAGGGTACACATGTTTATTATTATGGTATTGAATACTAAGTGGTTTTGAATAATTAAGTATGCAATGAAAAATGTAAAAGAGGTTTTGTTGGCTTGGTTTTGCAACCAAGCTTTGTGCAATGGGCACCTATCAACAATGTGATAGCAGTTTCAATATAGAAGCAAAAACAATTATAAATCTGAATCTAACATGTCATATAACAATAAACTTGGAAAGATTTAAGAACAAGAACAAGAAACAAAATTAAAAAAATGACTTTTGTATTATAATACCTCAAATGGTGAGGATGTTTGGTGTTGAGCAGCTCTAAGGTTGAGATGCTCTAGGCTCCAATGGTCTCTTCTCCAAGATTGCTACAATGGGCAAAGAAATCAAGAGAGATTTTGACAGCATGAGGATAGGATGATGGATGGATGATAAGTGAGGAGCCCCTACCACCTTTTTATAGTTTTTGGTGGCGGGGAATACCATTATGGTTTTGAGGAAACCAATGGTATTGACCAACATGGTTTAGGTACCTTTTCCCTCCTTTTTCCTTTTTTGAATATTTTGAATATTTTTATTCCCTTTTTAATATTTTGGGGAATTCTGGACCCTTTTTGAGGGTTTTTTATGATTTTTGAGGAAAAATATTCATTTTGAGGGGAAAAAATGGTGTATTATGGTCTTTTGGTGACCTTTTGGTGGCTTTAGAGGCTCAAATGGTGGAAAAGTGGACAAATGGGTCATGTGAATAAGGAAATGAGCTAGTGAGCACTTTTTGGGTGTTAACAGATTGCCCCCTGATGTGTGAGGGCAGGAGCTCATCGTATGGCCGATAGACATCATAGTTCTTTTGTCTTTTTCCTGGGGTTTGGGGAAGAGAAGAGACCGGTTGGAGACTGGATCAACAGCCCTTGGAAGCTGAAAAAAAAACAAAAAATATTACATGGCCTCAATATGAATGAGGAATAATCTCCGATAATGGACGAGGCGGGCATACCCATGCTCGTATCAAGACATATACATAACAATTAGTCCCAAGAAGGGGGACCTAAACAAGACATAAAAAATCTGCTGGTACATCATAATGGTCCAAAGGGGACACTATTTTGGGATGTACTCATGATCATAACATGACTGATCTCAATAACTGATACACTAGAATAAAGTGACAACCGTTCTGAATAAGGTCTCAGAAGGGTTGATGAACTGCTGAAACTGAAGGTGTCCAACATCTGTAGGGACTCAATGACTGTGAGTCATCTCTGAGAAGTACATGTAACTATATACTCGAGGGAGTATAAAACTGGGGTACATCGGAATACTGTCGCCATGTGCAACCCGGATATCTATAGGAAAAATGTAACTGGTTGTTTCCATAGGTAGACTCTCAAATGTGGAAGAGTCAGGTGGTATCCGGGGTCTTCAACAAATAACTGAACGGACCAATACCCTATGTGAGTCTCAACGATGCGATCAAGGTGTTGAAGTCGAGCATGTGAGAAACAACCATTTGGAGAGGCACTAAGGACTCTTCTCGAAATGATTCGTAGGCACTCATCATAAATGGTGATGAGTCCAAGACACAGGGACCTCTAGGTCTATCCTCTGGAATAAATTTGGGTGTCGTCGACAGAGGGAGACCAGCAACTAACAAGGCAATGATGTTTCCATGATAGGAGCACGAGGTGTAGAACTGAAGTGTGGTAGTGTTGGATGGTAGGACTGACATACTTGTGGGGATGGGAAGTAATAGGGGTCATAGAGTGGGTAGACCCAAACTTCCTTTGTTCGGAGCATGATGACATGGTTGACCTGGCAGCGTAGGGGATTGATTTGTAGATGTGGGGATCATAGCTTTTAGGGACTGAAGCGTATGTATTGACTCTAGGGGGTCAAGCTGATGGGTGTTGTCGAGGGATTCTCAGGGTGACATACTGCAGAATACTCTGAACAAAGACGACCAAAATGAGGAAGCTGCCATATGAGTAGACGTGATCTATTGTGGCGCCGAGAAGCACCATTGGATCCTTCTTCGTAGTTTTAATGAGCTCCAAGAAGGGATAAAAGTGTGCTCTGAAATGGTACTGTCCTGTGGATTTTGTGAGCCCAGGACTGTTCATGCTCATGGGTGCTTTCATTTTTAAGGAGTCTGAAAATGATAAGAAGACTCTGCAATGGTTATGAGTACCGTCCTGTGGGTTTTTACGAGCCCAGGATGGTGATTGCTTGTGGTCGCTTTCATGTTTAGAGAGTCTGAAAGCAGTAAGTGGACTCCATTGGTGTTCTTTTTCATAAGTTAGTCTCCAAGGCCCGAAAAAAGCATAAAATGATGCAAATGGAGAACTCTTCTAGCCGATGTGACTAGAGTATTCATTTTTCGTAATTAGTCTACAAGGTCCAGAAAAAGGGGTAAACTTATACCATGTAGATGCCCTTTCAGATATGTTTAGCGAGCATGAAAGGAAGCAAGGTTGCTCGGCGATCTTTTCATTGTTTTAGGAGTCAGAAAAGAGCTTAACAGAAACTCCCTAAGTGCCTTTTTCGTAAAAAGGGATTGCTCGGCCCGAAAAAGGGGTAAAACTATACCGAACAAAAAGGGATTGATGAGAGCGATACAAGGTCTCAAGCATCGTCATGAGTGCGGAATACTGAATCCAGTGACATAAAGATTGTCAAAAAGGGGCAACGGCCAATGTAGCACGCAAACCGAGGTGATGAGTGGCATTTTGAAAAAATGCCCAAAAATTATGGGGTGAGAGCGAGAAATGATCTCAAGCAACATCACGAGCGCAGAAAACTGAATCCGACTATATCAAACTTGTCAAAAATGGACGACGGTCGATGTGGCATGCAAACCGAGGCGACGAGGGGGCATGGGAAAAATGCCCGAAAAATATGGGCGTGAGAGCGAGAAATGATCTCAAGCGTCATCACGAGCGCGGAAAACTAAATTCGGCGATATAAGACTCGTAAAAAATGGAGAACGGTCGATGTGGCACGCAAACCGAGGCGACGAGGGGGCATGGGAAAAATGCCCAAGCAATATGGGCATGAGAGTGAGAAATTATCTCAAGCATCATCACGAGCACGAAAAACTGAATCCGGCGATATAAGACTCGTCAAAAATGGAGAATGGTCGATGTGGCACGCAAATCGAGGTAACGAGGGGGCATGGGAAAAATGCCCGAGAAATCTAGGCATGAGAGCGAGAAATGATCTCAAGCGTCATCACGGGCACGAAAAACTGAATCTGGCGATATAAGACTCGTCAAAAACAGAGAACGGCTGATGTGGCACACAAACCGAGGCGACGAGGGGGCATGGGAAAAATGCCCTAAAAATCTGGGCGTGAGAGCAAGAAATGATCTCAAGCGTCATCATGAGCGCGGAAAACTGAATCCGACGATATAAGACTCGTAAAAAATGGAGAACGACCGATGTGTCACGCAAACCGAGGTAACGAGGGCGTGAAAAAATGGTCAAAATATGGACCTGGTGAAAACAGGAAAAGGAAAGGACTATCATGAAGTTCTCGCTGTGGTGATTCCAACGTTACCAACGATTTGAGGAATGGACGTCGTATGATGCCGCAATGGTTGTTTGAAAAATGGTGAAATTTCTATAAATAGGGTGTGGGGCCCATATGACATGTCATTGTTACGTGTGAGTTTGGCAGAGCAATCAGAGCTCTTTCTTGATTTCCGGGAGATTTGACTGTTGGTTTTCGATTCCGTGAGTTTCAAGTAACCCTATTCGCCTTAGCCTTTTTAATTATGTCTTTTTTGGTTAGCAGCGGGCCCCCGAAGGCCGCGAAATTCCATGTTGGCCTTCCAACATGGAATATCGCGGGTTTTGCGTCTTTTGCTGCGATGAACATCACAGGTTCGGGGCTGACAATCGCGATGTTCATCGCGGTTGTCGGACTGAAAGTCGCGATGTTCATCGCGACTATGGGGTTGATAGTCGCGATGTTGATCGTGACTGTGTGGTCAATACCCGCGATGTTCATTGTGGCTTCTTGGATGAAAACCGCGATGATCATCGCGGCTTTTGATGGAAAAGCCGCGATGGGATTTTTTTTTGAAAAATTTTCTCCGTTTCTAAAAAATTTCTTTGTTTTTTGGCAGGATGTTGAGGAGACCATTGGTGTCATGGCGAGAGCGAGAGATGGAGGAGGATTTGATGATTCGGATTCGGACCAATCAGGGGGTTCGACAGGCTCTAGCTGTGAGTGGGCTCCTGAAGTTCGCTCAAATTCCACCGATGCATTCAGTAGGACCACTACTGAACAAATTGGTGAGTCTTTGGGTTCCTGCAGAGGGTGCTTTTATTGTTGGGGGTGAGAGGTTAGAGATCACCCTTACTAATGTATACTTTCTTACCGGGTTACCTCTCTTAGGGGAGGTGGGGGATCTTCTGCCGAGGATCCCGGCGGGTGTGGATATCGAGGATCTCCTGGAGACCTTCTGTGTTGCTGGGGCGATTGTGTAGAACAACGCTTTGAGCCTGAGATCTTTGCGGGAGTGGGACATGCGAGCTGTTGGGGCTTGTGTTCTGCGGGTGTTGGGTGTCGCGGCGCCACATCGTTTGTCGGGGGGACAAACGATGATGGTGGATTCTGTGCTGAGGGGGACCTACTATGCATGGGGTCAGATGTTTTTGGCTGATGTTCAGAGAGATCTAGACAAGGTCAGTCGGGAGAGGGGAGAGTTTTGCTATGCCTCCTTTTTGTGTTGTTTCTTCTTTGAGCAGGTACCGACTTTGCGGCCACGGGTGCCGGTTCGAGACGGGTTGGTGAGCGAGCAGCGCATGGTGCATGGTGCGTTGGGGGCAGATGATGCCCCGCGGTGGTGGTGGTATCCGTGGGTTCTTTTCACAGGATATGTATGAGCAATGGGAGCAGATCCCCCTGCTGATTGATGACTATCCATATGCTAGTATGGATTATCGAGGAGATCTGAAGATGCCTCGAGCCCAGGGACAGGCCTGGAATTTAGATGGTATGTTTTTTGTTTTGTTCTCTACTATATCATGTGTTTTAGATGTGTTTGTTATGATTATAGTTAGATATTTATATGATGGTTCACTTGTGTGATTGTGCAGATGTTGGTCCTGTACCACCGGCCGACCATGTGGTTCGTAGGGGATGGGCGATGGTGGTCATTCCACCTCCTATAGCGGTACCGCCTCCTCATGCTCGAGGAGTTCAGGCTCGCGGTCGAGGAGCTGGGCCTCGAGATGATGCCGTGGAGGGTGTCAGAGAGACACTAGACATGATCCTAGCAAGATTTCCAAAGGATAGGTGGATGGATTTGGATCAGGACATCGTCGAGCGTTGTTTCGATGCGCCTCGTGAGTGGCGCTCGATCTTGCTCAGAGCAGCATTATTGGCGGTTGAGTGGAGGGATGGTGCTCGGCATGATCCGGCAAGGCCGATGGAGGGGAGGATTCGTTTGCGAGATGATCCAACGAGGCCGGTGGAGAGGAGAGTTCAGGCTTGAGATGAACCAGCGGGGCCAGCGGAGGTGGCACTAGAGGAGCCTAGAGACCATGATGATTAGATGATCTTGTATCTGCCCCCAAATGCTGATGAGCATATGGGGAAGTACCTTTTTGTACGGTTGATGTATTTTTGTATATTGGGTACTGAGGGCACCTATGACATGTTTGACTATATTATGATGTGTATATATATATATGATTTGGTATATAATCGTGTATGCACATGAATGCATTTATTGTCTTTTTGCTTTCCCGTGGAGGCATGTTTGATTTTCTGTATGCCCGTGGAGGCACATGTTATGCACATGGGTGCAATATTTTGATTTTTTGTACATGCCCGTGGAGGCACATGTTATGCACGTGGATGCATTCTTGTTTACTATATGGTTTGGTTGGTGTGCCAGTCAAGAATGTTGTTAGCCATATGGTCTGCTACACTGTTGAGATTCCTTGGGACATGTGTGAATGAAATGGATTCAAACTGTCGAACCATTTGTTTAGTGAACAAGAATTTTCTGAAAAGACAAGGATCGCGTACCTGGTAATTATTGTTGAGCTGGGAAACAAGGAGTTGTGAGTCCAAGAAAATGTTAAGGTGACTTATGTTCATTTGGAGAGCTACGGCCAGGAGACTGGTCACGGCATCGTATTCAGCTTGGTTGTTGGTGGCAACACCTACGCACACTCCGTCGATGTGGATCAACTCATGTGAAGGGGAATATATTACCCAAGCTGCGGAGGCCAGATTGGGGGACCAACGGCTTGCACCATCAGCGAAACCGACGTAGCAGAGTGGAACAGGATCCATCTGTGGTCATGCAGAGAAAACAAATATTTAGGTTTTCTGAATTTTTTGTGAAAAACAAAATAAGACTGTACAATAATGGACGGTGGTGTCCATTAGATTTTTTATGGGTAAAATCGCTTGAGGTACAACCCATTGTGAGGGTTGCGTAGGGGGTTGCCTTCTGAATCGGTCAGAATGTATGCCCCCTATCCGAGGCAAGTGTGTATAATGTATGGGCCTTGCCACATGGACACAAACTTTCCTTTTCTGGTTTTGTCATGAGCTTGATCATAGGTGAGGACAAAGTCCCCTTCAGTAAAAGTTCTTGGGTGGACATGTTTGTCGTAACTTAGTTTGGATCGGTTCTTGGCTGCTTCCATGGTTTGGAGGGCTGTGCGCCGATCTTCATCAGCTTGCTCCAGGAGTAGTAAGCGTTGCTCAATTGGGGAAGTTTTCGGTAGGAGTTCAACGGTCATATGTAGGGTTGGAATCTAGCATTCGATGGGGAGGACGGATTCGACACCATGAACTAGATGGAAAGGGGTAAAACCGGTGGCAGTTTTGGTTGACGTGCGGTATGCCCATAGTGTTGGGAAAAGCATGTGGTGCCAATTTGATTTGTGTTTGTCCACAGTGCGCTGGAGGATGGTCTTCAAAATTTTATTAATCGCTTTGACTTGGCCATTTCCTTGGGGATAGTAGGCGGAGGAGAAATGGTGTTCAAATTTCAGTAAGGTTGATAATTCTCTGCAAACTGCATCTTCGAAGTGAGAGCCGTGGTCTGAGACGAGTTGCTTTGGCACTCCAAAACGAGCAATAACATGGTTGAGGAAAAAACGTGCTGCGGTGTCGGCTTTGCAATTGTAAGTTGGCATGGCTTCCGCCCACTTGGTGAAATAATCAACGGCCATAATGATGTGTTTATGACCGCCGGCTAACGTGGGATTGCAATCTAGGAATTCGATGACCCATTTGTAGAATGGTCCGACAGTGACGACTGGATGAAGGGGGGCGGGTGGGGTTCTTGCTTTGGGGGCAAAAAGTTGGCAGCTTTGACAATGTTTGACTGCGGTGATGCAATTAGTAAATAATGAAGGCCAAAAGTAACCTACGTGGATGATCTTTTGGGCAGTGGCCATGCCGGAGAAGTGGCCTCCGCAAGCACCGCTATGGAAGTCATTAAGGACTTGTTCTGCCTCGTTATGAGATAGGCAGCGTCGTAATATGGTATTGACGCCGCGTCAATAAAGTACATCGCCTAATAGGAGGTATCGGGGGGCGTGGTGTCGTATTCGATGGCGTCCGTCACGATCGATGTGGGGTCGAAATTTTTGTGTGCGGAGGTAGATTAAGATGTCGCCGTACCATGAGTCACCAAAAACTATTGGCTTGGTTTTGCAACCAAGCTTTGTGCAATGGGAACCTATCAACAATGTGATAGCAGTTTCAATATAGAAGCAAAAACAATTATAAATCTGAATCTAACATGTGCATATAACAATAAACTTGAAAAGATTTAAGAACAGGAACAAGAAACAAGATAAAAAAAATGACTTTTGTATTATAATACCTCAAATGGTGAGGATGTTTGGTGTTGAGCAGCTCCAAGGTTGAGATGCTCCAGGCTCCAATGGTCTCTTCTCCAAGATTGCTACAATGGTCAAAGAACTAAAGAGAGATTTTGACAGCATGAGGATAGGATGATGGATGGATGATAAGTGAGGAGCTCCTACCACCTTTTTATAGTTTTTGGTGGTGGGGAATACCATTATGGTTTTGAGGAAACCAATGGTATTGACCAACATGGTTTAGGTACCTTTTTCCTCCTTTTTCATTTTTTGAATATTTTGAATATTTTTATTCCCTTTTTAATATTTTGGGGAATTCTGGACCTTTTTTTAGGGTTTTTTATGCTTTTTGAGGAAAAATATTCATTTTGAGGGGGAAAATGGTGTATTATGGTCTTTTGGTGACCTTTTGGTGTCTTTAGAGGCTCAAATGGTGGAAAAGTGGACAAATGGGTCATGTGAATAAGAAAATGAGCTAGTGAGCACTTTTTAGGTGTTAACAGGTTTCTATAACTAAATTGTGCAACAAACTTTTCCTAATTCTTAATTCGATGTGGATGAAATTTGATGTTTATCTTTACTTATCAAATAAAAAAATCATAAAGTCTTTTCATATTAATTTTATTTATTCTTAAATTAAATTTTTTATTTGTAATTTATGATTATTTTAAATTTTTCAAAATAATAAAATCAAGAAAACATAGAAGTCTTTTCATATTAATTTTATTATTTTAAAATTAAATTCTTAATTTTTTCTTTTCATATTAATTTTAGTTTTTTTAAATATAATATTTATGGTTATTTGTAAATTTTCAAAATAATAGAATTAAGAAAGCAAAAATATATCTTTAAAATGTAAAAAAATACAATTAAAAAATTTACTATAAAATTATATACTGTAAATAATTAATAAAAAAATTGAAATTAAATTAAAAATAAAATTAATTAAAACTACAAAATTATATATTACAAGTAATTAATAAAATTTTATATATTACAAATAATTAATAAAAATTTGAAATTAAATTAAAAATAAAATCAATTAAAAATTTTCAAAATCTAAAAAAATACAACAACAAAATTTACTATAAAATTATATATTACAAATAATTAATCATAATATTTCATAATTTAATTAAATGATTTAAAATTAAATTATTCACATTTATAATTAAAATAAAATATAAAATAAAAGTAATTATATTTATAATTAAAATAAAATAAAATTAATTAAAAAATTTCAAAATTAAATTAAATAATTTACATTTATAATTAAAAATAGAATAAAATTATAAATGAAAAAATCATATTTATTTAACTATCATCTTCAAACAAAAAATTATTTGTTGAACTTTTATTAGGTGAGACTCATCAAGGACTCATATCATAAGGTGAGTTATTATTATATTATATTTATAATAATAATAATGATGATGTTAATTAAATCATGTTTGTATTAAAGAATGTATATCATTCCTAAATGATGTTGAACATTAGGGTATTTGATTGATCTCAGAATAGAGCTCGTGTGAAATCATAAATTACCTTATCTTTCCAAGGGTGGATGGTTTCTCATTGGTAACTTATGCCTCTATGCTCTCATTCACCCCTTGTTCAAAACTTCTACGTGGAAAATCCTTATCACTTTCATAATTCTTCTATGTCCGGAGATTTTGGATCCTTGAAAATATCTTGAAAAAGAACCTTGTTAACTTTTACAATTTTTTCAAATTATTTTTCCTTTGACCCATTAGAAAGACTAATTGACCAAATTGTATTTACACATTTCTTAAAATTGTCATAATTGTGAAAGAAATTAGTGTTAATATGCCCCTCTTCCAACCATATGGATCTACTTTTCAGCCTCCACTCTACCTCGTTTTCGTCTAAAAGTTCCTTTTTTAATCCTATACTGTCTTTAAATCTAGCAACTCTTTATCATTGGAAGACCCTCTGACATTATTTTCAAAAACAATGGTTATGTTTCTTCTACCTTTTCTAGGTCTACTTGATTTTCTTCATTTTCATCTTTGCACTCCCTACAACTAAATTCTTAACTTCTTTGAGATTGGAGGGAAATTCAAGCATAACTGAATCTCATCAACAAGGATCATAAAATTTCTATTTTTGTAATAAGAAGTCTAAAATATTCCTTATCCAACCAATCATGATTAGATTTAAAAGGAAATGGAGTTTTTCTATCCTCATTTTATAGTCATATAAGAATAAGTAGATGATCATATAAGCCATTGTTTCCTACCCAATAGTTGTATCTTTCAACCTTCTCCACCAATTTTTCTACCATTAAGAATATATCCATCATCTTAGAGATGCTTTTTCTTCCATGTTAGCACACAAACTAGCGTGTTAAGATTGAATTCCTAAAATCAATGATATCTTATGGAAAACTAAGAGGGAGGTCATTGTCACCACACCTAACTTTTTGTCTCTTGATGTTATCTCTTCTCTAGCTCAAGGGTGGAGTCCCTAGGGTAGGATTACTAGAGTTTAACAATGGAATACATGGTGAAAATTAATAGTAACTTTAGAAAAAGTACAAAGAGTTTTGGTTTTTGTAAAATATAAGATTCATGAAGGAATTGGAGAATGGTGTTTTATACAATGGACAAATGGGGTCAACCAAGGATTGCATGAGGCTTTCTTTATGAAGATTAGAAATGGATAAGGTCGCAATGCACAAACCTAGATGCTCTCTAGTGGATGGGTTGATTTTAGAGATCACACAAAAAGAAATTTCTAGAGGGAAAAAAATTCAAATGGACTCAAGGAGGAAAACTACATTGAAAGGCATAAAAAAACACATGATTTCTAGACACGAAATATGCACCTAAACTACACTTCCAAATTATAACAGTCACATAAAAGATAGAAATCATAATCCTTACTTATCTCAATTCCATTAACAATATGAAAATCCATTAACCAACCAAGCACATAAGTAACATGAAAACCCTTCAATAGAGCACTAGCATCAACCATCCTACATTCCGATTGAGTATCCCTTGTCCATCAAACTCAATACCTCGTGCCCTTGTCCTTTGATTTTCCCTATGTTTCCCCTACACCACTTCTACACGAAATGTAATAAAATATACTCTAATATTTGTATTGCCATATAACATAATTAAGTCCCTTTGGCCCCTTAATACAGGGCAATATATTTTCTCATTTTTGTATCATAGTTTATTCCCCAATATGAATGGACGTGATATGATATTGCCTATCAATTGACCCCCCCCCCCCCCACCCGTGAGAATTTGAAGAAGTAGTAGTAGAAGTAATGCAATCAATTGAAGAGCTCAAGGAAGAAATTTTCAACAAATATTTTGCAGGTGTTAAAGGTAGCATTGAAGATGCTGTAGATAATTAATTTTACAACCGGAGTTATGGAATTGAAAAATAGTAGTGCAGTTTTGCACATCCTAGATGCAAGAAGAATAAATGGAGAAAGCCAAGTGGTTGATTTTACAACTAGAGTTATGGAATTGAAAAATAATAGTGTTGTTTTGCACATCCTAGATGCAAGAAGAATAAATGGAGAAAGACAAGTAGTAGTAACATGAAGAAGAGATATCTAGAGTTTAAAGTCTAGAGCACGAAGAATAAGAAGGTGAAGTTGATACATTGACCAACATGTATTCATTTTATTTTTTTGAAATCCCTTGGATGTAGTTAGTTTGATCATGTATTTAACAATCATAATTAAGGGGGAATGTTAGAAAACTATAATTAAACCCACTATACAAAGTTAGAAGTTCAGTTTTATTATTAGCAATCCAGTTAGAATTTAACATGCATTTGTTAGTAAATTTACTCTAAGTTGAGAGAGTTTAGGTTTTACATGTCCTATGTGTTTAAATAAAATCCTTTGGTTCAACTTTAAACATAAAACATGATCAAGCATAATCACATCTCTTATGAATAAAGAGTAAGAGAAACAACTCGTTTAGCATTGAATTGGTTCAATTATTTGTATTTCCCTATTCCATAAATTTTATCATAAATGTGCACCATCCTTAGAATTTTAAAAACATTTACCCCACTAATTTTTTGAGTGGTTGCAGTCTCATTAGTTGTTATGACCTACCCTACTTTAATCAGATAAAACAATCCATTTCAGATCAAATCTTCATCTTTGCCTTGGATTTTGTTTTCCTTTTGTTCTTTCTTACATGAATATTTGGTTCGGTTCATATAAGTTATTCTTACAAAATTTAAAGAACATAAGCCACAAAAATGAATGAATTAGTAGGAAGGAACACATTTTATTTATGTGCACCATGCTCAAACAATTAATATAATGCTCAACTTATAAACAAAGATGGAATTTGACAACATACATACCAAAATAGCATAAAATGAATTCTTAGAGAATAATGCTTGCTTTGCTTCCATGGATGCATTTTCCCATGTCTTTTCTCCTCATAAAACGACTTAGTTCTTTTGTATTTTCTCTACTGACATTTAACTTTGCATTTGTGTGAGAGCGTTAACATTTAACTTTGGCTCTGCTAACATTAGACTCTGGATGTGTATCTGAGCGAGGTGATGTCTCTATAAACGGTTATGCAACAAACTATTAATATTGAGTCCATGATAGAGCTTCATTTGTTTCCACGACGAGAGATAAAGCTTTGGAAAAACACCTCTAAACACATTTAATTTTCATAATATGTGAAACATATCTCCCTACAAATATCCATGCCCATAAACACTCACAACAAATAAAAACTAACAAGGGAGGAGAATAAATCCATGTGGGGATGGAAAACCCTTGCTTTGTTTGACGTGGATAAATGAATAGGATGCCTCTATAGATTTGTCCTTTGAGATCAAATGCCAGTTAAAAATAATAATTTATAAATTAATGTGATCCGCGTACCATTGGGTTTTAAAAGAGGCCCTTTCGAGCTTTGGAACGAACTCGCTGTAACTTGTATTTCGTGACCTTATGCTCTCGCTATGCGTGTCAAGCACATCATTCGAACTATTATGCAATAATTTTTTTTAACTAATTTATTTCAAAACAATTTACATATACACCCATGAACATGGGTAGCATTTTTTTTAAGTATTTCGTGACCTTATGCTCTGGCTATGCCTGTTAAGCACATCATTCGAACTATTGTGTAATCAATTTTTTTAACTAATTTATTTCAAATTTATATATGGGTGTTCCCATGAACATGGGTAACACTTTTTTTTAAGACGAGGGCGTGAGTATGTTAAAAACATACTTCAAACGAACTTTTTTTAAGCTTTCGATTGAGGTTTTAAAATATCGGTCGAGGGCTTAGAAAAGCGCTCGATCGATCTATTTAGCCAAACTCTCGATCGAGGATTAGTAAAACCCTCAATCGAACTTTATATCTCGATCAAAGTTTTTCCTAACCTTCAATTGATATTTTTTTTTAAATAGCTCGATTGAGCATCTTCAATCCTTATAAGTATAAAAACGCAACAAACCACGACTTATTTCATTTCCTTTGTTGCATATAAATTTAGTGAAGGACTAATAAAAATGGGTCATAGATAGAATAGATGTGTTATAGGTATAATAGATGTGTCATTCGTGTTTATAGATGAGATGTTTATAGATCAGATGGGTCATATTTGTTTGTACTTGTGGGATGTAGAGTAATTGAAGTTATATATATGATTGATCAAATCTATGATTCCAATTACTCTGCGACTCATATTTACAAATGAATATCTAGAGGAAGTGATTGATATCTACAAATCAATATATAGAGGAAGTGGTGAAAGTAATGCATTTACTTGATTATTCTTCAAGGTATTTATTATTATCCATAGGTATCATTTTTTTGTTGAAATTATATTTTATTAAACTTTATTATCATATAATTCTATATTTGTCTTTCATTGAATTCGAAGAACTCAATGGACCATAAATGATACGAGCTTTTAAAAATTTTGATTAAAAAATATTTTGGGTGTCCATATCTGTGTTCACACATGAATATGGGCATTCAATTTTTTTTAATTAAAAGTTTTAATAGCTTTAACTTGATCAAGCTAAAAGCTAGATCAAGATTTTGTGTAACTGCACATAAACCCTCAATCAAGACATTTAAAAATGTGCATAAAAGCTCGATCAAGTGTTTTACGGGTCTTAATTGAGCTATTAGCTTGATCAAGGGCTTTAAAAATCGACTTTTAGCCCTCATTTCTAGAAATTTAATTTTATTGACATATTTGCAAGGCTTAAACCCTGTCGTGAGATGCACCTTAGGTGGCGGACTTCATACCAATGGGTTCATCAATGAATCATCTATCCATTGGCATATAATTTACATATTTTGGAATTCATATGATAATTCATTTTTATTTTCTTTTCAAACTTATACTTAAAAACTATGTCCACAACTTTGAATCAACATAAATGTGTGTGTGTGGAAAGACAACATAATTCTCTACAATTTGTTTTTTGTTAAATGTCAGAATTCACAAAGCATATATAAGTTTTGAGAGCTTCGATTTAATAAATCAGTAAAAAATCAAATTTTTACCGTCACTTTTAGCCAAAAAGTGTTACTCATTTTCATGTCATTCACCCATATCATTGTCATAGGTTAATTGTTTTTTAAAATACAATCTAAACCTTATTTTAAAGTTGAAAGCATTTTTTTTAATACTTGTCGCGGTTGCAAACAACAGAGATGCAAATAATAAATTTGTATTAAAGGATATCTCTTCCCAGTTAGGCTTGTTGCAAACGTACTATCCAAGACAGTCGGTTACATACCCATGGTATAAGCTATCACATTCTTTTCATATTTCAAGCTAGGTAATATTTTTATTTTTTAAATGATGGTTCATCTCAATACTTATCTTAGATTTGCATTTCTTGATTTGCAAAAATCCTATTATGATTTATAGGTAGCGAGGGGCATGGTATCGTTGTAGTTTGTGTACTGATGCGAGGATCTTTCACGTTGTATTGCATGGACATGGGAAGAAACACTTGAACATCAAATTGTGGCAACTGATTGTTACTCAAGACTAACCACTGGGAGTAGTCTGTAAGAGTACAGTTGTAATCGTGGCCCCGTGGGGGGTCGGGGGCTTGGTGTACCTTGTAGGCCGTAATGGTGGTGCATGGGCCAAAGCCCCGTGACAAGAAAATAGATGTGGCAACATATTTGGTAACTGGATACATTGATTGTTTTTTGAAAATGTGCATAGATGTTAAGTTTCATTTCATTTCATTTTTAGATTATACACCTAAATTTTATCTATTTCCTATATCTTTATTTCGATTTGCGAGGACACAAACACAATTGTAGTAAGGTTATTATTGGCAATAGATTTAGCTATTTTCCTATGTTCATAGATAATATTTTCCTATGAGAAAATATCTTCAAACAAATTTTTTTGCATTGTACACAAATGAAATTGCATTGAGCTTAATATAAGCATAAGCTTTATCTAATTTCCTGAATATATATATACCCATTTAAATTGGAAATCATAAGGCTTAACTACTAGCATTTGCCCCTTAAGAGGAAAAAATGAACGCCGGTAGGGAAAAAGGAAAGTTAGAAGGAACAAAAACATAGGCTCAGGCACTGAAGGATACTCGTAGGAACATTAAAGAGTGTGATTGCATGGAGCTTCTGCTGCGTGGGGACGTAGTGTCTAGGAGCTGCGCTTCACTTGAAGCTACTGTGTATTATATTTTCTATCCTGTGCTAAGAAGTCTTCCTGCGTTGAAGATCTTCCTGGGCATCGAATGAACGACCACAAAGACCAATCTATGGTTGAGATGATGGTGGATGTCTATTCGCATTGGCGTTAATGCTATCAATGGTGAATGCTCTATCTTGCTGAAGCAACTAGTGAAGAATAGCGTGGATCTTTGAATGTTGAATGAGCTACTTCTTGTTGTTCACATTATTCCCACATGCTCTTGTTTTAGTGATATCGGAATAAAAATGCTTCCTTGAATGTGTAAGTTGTCAATGGTTTGTATTGGTGAGTTGTTGTGTGCACATTTCCTTCTATTTCTTAATAGAAACAATCAAATTCAGGAGTTGAGGAAGGTCAATGTTCCATAGAGAAATTGCCCCCATGAGGGGCAAAAGGAACGCGAGTGGAAAAGAACATAAAGAAGGAAAAACACTTATCCTAAATTAGTGGTAGAAGGTTCAACAAAGTAAATTTTAATTAGTGGGTCACTTCAACATATGTACCATTAGATTAGTATTCCTTATGGAATTTACTATTTTGCTATATCCAGGTTCATTTTTTTTAAATTCGTTATGACATTTGAATCAAATTTCCATGGAATATTAGACCTTTAAGGACCATTTGGCCAAGCACTTTGAGGACTTTTTCAACTCAACACGTCAAAAGACTTTGGAAGATGTGATTATCAGGCTAGGAATATGAGTTTTAATGTATAACTTAAATATTGAATAAATAATCATAACATGAGATTATAATGAAAATGACTAAGAGAGACACCCTTCAAATGAATGAACAACTCAAGTAACAAGTAGCATCTCCAATAACAACCTTATAGGATTAAATGAGCCATTAATATATACAACATCAAAACTTTTATTACGACATAGAACTTAAGAATATTCAAGATTACATCAAGGGGTAACGAGGGTTGAGAACCTCACACTTAGTCCCTTCTCATATGCAAAGACTAATCAATAAAAACATTAGCCACTCCAGTATAATAACATAATCATCCAAAAGAAAAGACATGGATGATGGAAGCCTCACATATACTTGTGTTGATACCTTTACTTCCTCTTTTTAAATGTTTAAATAGTTGAAATACAATGTAGATTTAAACTTGATAATTATAAATATTAAATATTAATTTTATTTAAAATATTAATTTTATTTAAAATATCAATTTTAACAATTTTGTTTAGAATTTCTCTAAAAATATAAAACTGAAATTGATAATCACAAATAAAGATTGTTCACCTCTTATAATAATATAAAAGCTATATTCTTAAGCACAAATAAAATAGTTTCAAATGAGACTCTAGCATTGAAAGGTTTCCCCCTAGCGTAGTTGACCTGATTTCATAATATGATTGTATGGTGGCCTTTGTGACAACCTTCATAAAGCCTAGATCTGCAAAGAAAAGAGTGATGTTAGCAATATACCATGGAGAATACTTCTAACTCAGTTCGACCTTTCTTTATTGGTCACAGGTCATACAAATAGGAGTGAAAGGTCAAGGAAGGTGGCACTTTTTATCGTCGCATTGGTATGGAGGGTTCATATAGAGTTTCCTCGGTTTTCTTTTTGCAGGCAATGGAATGGATCTCTTCTCAAAAGGTAAAACATAAAAATTTATAAGTTTTTGTTTAATTTAATTTTAAAATTTTAAATATGAATGGTTTAAAAATATTCTCAAAGTAAAAAATTCTTACTCACATTACATAGTAAACATGTATGATTCTCATGTTGTTTTTTATATTCATGCTTTGATTCTCATCTTTTTTTTGTATAGAATTTCATGTTGTTTTTATATTCAAGGTATTTAAAGTATAGATATAAGCTATTAAAATTGCATAATTCTAATAAAATATACACTAAATCTATTTCTATTTCTACAATAAAAATGTTTGAATAATAAAAAAATGAAAACTAATAAAAACAAATTATTTCATGCAATTTATCTAATGATCACTGAAAAAACCCAAATCTTCATTTTTCCACACTTTGTCAAAAACACCATGTGTGAGTTAAGTATGAACATGATGCCCAATTAGCTTGCTTCAACAATAATGATTTCAATTGACTTGACAATTCTCCTTCCAAAGAGATATTTTCCATTTATAGGCTTCCACAAGACAAAAAATGGCCCAAGCTTTGCTTTCACCATGACACCATGTTATGGGTTTTAGATCGAATCAACGTGTGTCTTTGAATTCTTGTGTGAATTTCCATTTTGGGGATTTTCGATTTCGCACTAAGGCTGCTATATAAGCTATGTTATATAAACATCCATGCTTTCTCTACAGTTGATAGATACATGGTAAAGATGTTGTGATATAGATTTTTGTGGTTGAAAGTAGAAATATACATCAAACTAAATCCATAATCAGAAATATCAATGACTCCTAAACCTAATGCAAATAATTTAGATTGTGGACTTGAAATTGTTCCCATTTTATTTCTAAGATGCAACCCTCTATTATAGATTATCCAAGAAATGTAGATGTTTCTTCTAGTCTCTAGAAGTCAATATTACATCTTTAATAAATGATTTTTTTGAAATCCGAGTAACTTCTCTTCCTAGGGATGGTCGTTTGTTTGCTTTGAATGATAGATGTACAATTCCTTTGTTATGAACTTTTTCTGCACATTAAATAATGTTGCATTTTTTGATAAATATGTGTGTTGTGTAGTTAGGCCTGTCATCTTTATTGTGCTAGTTGACTCTATATAGATGATCTATTTTATATCTAAGATCATATTTTTGTAATAATGTTTTACTCATCAAGGATTATATTTAAATGTTTGTAAAATGCCACTTTCATGTAATAACTATCTAATTATTCTTATTAGTAAATTAGGATTAAAATTAGGGTTCCTCTCTATTTTGTATAACTATGGGTTCCTCCTCATTTGTAACTTTTTATCAATTCAATAATATCCCTCATTTGTAACTTTTTATCACTTCAATAATATAATCAAAGCTTCATTGGAGACATTTTCCTCAATCCTACTAAAAAATGTAGGTGCAACCTACTTAGTGCACCCCCATTTTTTTTGCTTTGTCATTTATTTATGTTATTTTGAGCTTTCCTACTATGAAATTTTCTCATTGTTATTTCTAGTTACTTGTATGGATGCATTGGTAGTGCCATATTGAATACATGCATACAACACTGTTAGAGCATTGCTTTGAGATTCTAGCAATAAGTCAAGTGAAGATGGTGATTTGAAAATAGATAGTATGAACTCGCAACCAAAGGAATTTTCGATGAAAGGTAATTCTCTAAGAACATGAGAAGGGTACAAGAGGAAACATGATAAAGATTAAAAGAAGAAACATATAATAGGATTATGGTATATTTCAAATGAAGACAAAACAAGGGTTAAAATGCTCTATGGAACAAAGGTTTCTCACATATTAATTTGGAAGGCATTATGCCTCTTCAATATGCAAAACCTTGAAGGACTATAGACCCTAAATATAATTACTGCATCATATAAACATGAAACAATTGACACTGTGTCCATGTGTTTACATATATGCAAACATTTAAATAAGCCATAAATAAAAAGAAAATATAAAGCAAATCTTCAACCATACTCAAGCCAAACACAAAATAAATTCCAAACTCTTGTTTGAATAATGGCATTTTTTTCAAAAATCTCAAGATATTGATTTGCTACATGAATGCATTGATCAACCGTTTAAATTCCCTTTGCATAACCCCAATAAAGAACTAAAAACAAAAAAACCAATAGTGGTTTTCCTTGTTAATGGTTTTCAAACTCCTACTTTTCTCCTACATTTCATAACAATGAAAGCCTAATTTTCTCATACTTGTCGACTTTACTTTCATTTGTAAGGATGAAAGCCTTTGCTTCTACCACAAAATAATATGGAATTCTGATAGCTTACGAATCATATATTTACTTTGGAGATTAAAGAGATTAAAGAAGATCAATGCATTTTATACCTACCAACATTTCACATCCATTGTAAACATTTCGTGTCCAACGGGAGCTTAACAGTTTTTTTTGCTACATAGGATGCCTCATCTACTAAGAATTGCTATGGTGCAAAAGTTGCACCATGTTAGAAGACGAAATTGAGGAATCACTTTCTTCTGAGGTTGCACATTGTTAATAGAGATTGGATCGCGATCTTCGTGTAGTCGCTCATCATAATTGAAGATTTGATTTTGCGAGCACCCATACCAATAGTCTGTTTCTACAGGTTTCCAACTTTCCCCTAATCTCCAACCACAACTAATCATGTTAAGACAATAGTGCACTGAATAACAAAAATAAAGTAGAGATTAGTGCCCCGTTTATGCCAAAGTCCAAACTACACCTTAAATTTGTTGTTACTAACTTATAATAGTTTATATTTAAATATATATTAAATGTATATCTTTAAATTTAATTTAAATTTAATAACATTGAATATATTAAATTTTAAATTTAATATAAATTTAAATAATAATTTTAAATTTAATATAAATATTAATTTAAATTTAAATTTAAATCTAAAAATAAATAAATAAATATAAATTATAATAATAATTTTGTAATTTAATTTCTTTAAATTAAAGCATAAATTTAAATTTATTTTTAAATTAAAGCATAAATTTAAATTTAATATTTATAAATTTAATAAAAATATAACTATTAATTTAAATTTAAATTTAAAAAAAAAAAAAAAAAAAAAAAAATCACTAATGACCGGCGACCGTGTCGCATCAATTTTAAAAAATTAAATTAAAAAATGACCTAGCAACCGTCGCACCATTTCGTAGTTTTTTTAGTTTCTTTGGCCCTTTCACCACGACGAGCGATCGACGAACTGTTAAACCATTCTGATTACAATGTGGATAGATGTATAATGAAATGACGCCACTAAGATGACGGATAGATGTATTTAACAGAGCACTCTGTTTACGCTTGACTCCGAACCAGATATCTACGTTGCTACAAAGCCTCTGAGGTGGACTCCGGTGCCCCAGAAGGAGGTTAGCTTTCCAATACTATGAACAATGAACCATAAATGGATCATCGCAGTAGCACTAATCGGTAAGGAATGATCCTAATCACCCCAATTAGAAGCACGGTTCATGAAGCATTAATTCTCCATAGAGACACGCCGAGACAATAATAACGTTATTTTCAGGGGACAAGGAAGTAAATGGACAAGAGGCCAGATCTAATTATATGCCTCGCAAGGCACGAAGTAAATAAACATGACACCACTTCTAATTGTAAGCCTCTGAAGGCAGGCGTGGCGTGAGAATGGCTTCCAAGGGCACTGCCTTCTTTAGTGTGACTCCATATTTGACGGTCATGTCCACGTTCTCCGCGCTTGTACCTTGGGGAGGTTCCCACTTGAAAGACTGGAGAAGAGAAGCTACTACCAAATGAATCATCTGAGTCTCCAATGGAATCCCCACGCACATTCTACTTCCTGATTCGAATGGAATCAGCTCGAAGTGTTGTCCCTTGTACTCCACACTACTCATCTTATGATCATCACCCATAAATATTTCCGGGGCAAATTTCAACGGCTCATTCTAGATTGCAGGGTCCCTTCCTATTGCCCACAGGTTCACAAGTACTCGACTGTCTTTGGGTATCACGAATCCTGCAATCTCACAACGACTTACTGCTCTGTGCGGGAGGAGCATGGGAATGGGCGGGTGTAATCTCAGCACTTCTTTCATCACTGCACAGAGGTAAGGGAGATGCTCCATGTCACTTTCTTCTACCATTCTCTTCCGCCCAACAACCTCGTCCAACTCCGCTTGGACTCCTTCCATTATATGCAGATTACGGATCAGTTTTGCCATTGTCCATTCTATTGGGACTGCGGTAGTGTCACTTCCTCCACCGAAAATTTCCTACAACAAACATCGAATTAAACATAAAAAAAAATAAAACTAAAAGGACCAGGTTGCATCCGGCCTCTACAAATGGGTAATGCTAAAACAAGTACAGTTTAGGAGTTACTTAGAGAATTACAATTAAGTAGCTTTTGATATCAGTGAGAGTAAATTCATCGCCTCTCATGTCAAGCAAAACATCCAAGAGATCCTTTTCACTATCGCTTCTATTGCTTGTGGTGGAAAGGTGATGTTGTATGAATTTATCAAAAATGGCATGTACCTTTCTCCTATAGATTCCTGCATTACGAGCAATTCCCTGAGGATCCGAGTGCAACCAGTGAAGAAAGGGGAAAAAGTCTTCCAAATTTGTAACTGCATGAAGTTCCTGCAACTTGCCAAAACACTCTTTCAACTGCTAAGAAACAGAAGAATGTGGATCCGACATGTTTGTACCAAAGATCATGTTGCACAGCAGATTAACTGCGGTGTTGAAAGCAGTGTATCCAATATTTACACTCTTTCTCTCCACAGCGACTACAAATATCTAACGAATAGTTTGATATACTTGATCTCTTCTAAGATGTTGCAGAGCTTCTATCTTCTAGACAGTGAAGAGTTCAGAAGTAGACATACATTTGAGCATACGCCAGCGAGGTCTAATTTGGCCAAAAACCATTGAGGAGTGGGTTAAAGACTTGCTTGCTTGTGTCACAGGCCGGCCTGCAAGGAGGTGGTCATGGATCTTCAGAATTTCTTTTGCCATGGCAGGAGAGGAGGCCACCACTGTGGTTTTCATGCCGAGGGAGAGAGACATGAGAGGCCCGTATTTGGTAGCAAGGTGGAACAGAGATTCGCAGGGGTTGTTACCGAGCTCAAATAGATTTCCAACGATGGGCCATCCTGGAGGACCCGGAGGAATCCTTCTGTACGTTTTCCTCCTCTTCAAGACAAGGTATGTGATGGTCGCCAGCAGAGAAGACCATAATAAATAGCCAGTTATATCCATGGAGATTGATTAGATGCAAACGAGATCAACCCACAACCATGCAGAACTGAGAGAAATAATTGTCATAAATCAACTCATCCATGCAGAATTTTTTTTTGTATTTGGCTTTGTTTGCAGAATGGAATTATCCATTCGCAGCGTTCTGATCCATGCGATAGTTCTCGTATGTCTCTAGTTAAGCATTTCTGCTATTGCGCGGGCATCTCATGTAGTGCACTACAGCGAACTCGGAGGCTGCTTTGGTCAAGTTCCTAACCTTGAAGGTCTGACTGTCGAGGGCCGAGCTTCAGATAAGCAGAGAATAAAAAAAGGTGAAACCCCATCGCAGCTTCAGATCCTTCCTATTGAAACAGAGATATCCGCTTTCTGTAGATGAAGAAGAATATGGTTCTATGAGCATCTTGAATCATGCCATAGCAGAAGCGTCGGCAGTCGGAGCTTGGGAGCTTGGTGGTTGGCGATGGGTAGGAGCTCGAAACCAGCAATCAGTGACTGGGAACCGGTCGCTGACCCAACTGATTGCTTGAAATTGGATTTGTCTCAGCGTGATGGGAATCGTCAGCGAGAGCGAGAAGGAAGGAGCAGCGGGAGAACTGGGCGAGCAGCGTGGGGAGTTATGCAGTCGCGGGTCGGAGCTCGGTGATGAGTCAGAGGTCGCAGCTCGGTGATGGGTCGGAGGTCGCAGCTCAGTGGTCAGAGAGCGGTGGTCGGATCTCGACGATGGATCGGAGCTCGAAACCAGCGACCGGCGACTGGGAAGCGGTCACTCAGCCAACTGATTGCTTGAGCATTGGCGCCTTCGTGCACTAGGGATTGAAGTCCTTTTTGGCTAATCAAGAAAATAATCTTGAACCTACATATTCAAGTAATGGGAATGACTATAAAAATAACTACAAAATTAATTAGAATATGTTTATTTTAATTTTGGAAATATTAATTATTAAAAAATTAAAAGAATTTAACTAATTTTTTAGTGTTTAAAAATTTTACTATCATTCTACGGGAATGCCATTTTTTTTCGTTTAATTTCATATATTATAATTGATCAAATAAATCTATGCGAATGTCATTTTTTTAAATTTTTATATATTATAATTAATAAATAATTAGTTGAAAATAGGAAAAACATATCAGGGTTATAACTTATAATTTCATATTAATGACACATCACCTCCACTTGGAGGTAAATGATGGCACCTCCACTTCCTCGGTCATTGAATCACATACCTTCAATACCCTGCAAAACCTTTTTGACTTTATTCTTGTATCCCTCGCAGTGTATATGAACTTTCAAAACCCATGTCTGCAACACCAGCAAACCTATTATATATGCATCCCTGGGTTATGAAAATTCCAGTCTGCTCATTCTGTTTCTAACTACTTTGCTGCTGCAGCTAATCTTTAAATACCACGTTTGCAGACTCTCAGCCATCTCCAAACTCTTCAGTTCTGCCGCCAATTCCGACGCTCTCTGGGACAAATTCCTCAGTTCACAATGCCAAAATCTTATCCAAGGCGGTTTCCCCCTTTGCATTCTCTTCAAAGAGAGAACTCTACTTTCGTCTTTGCGATTCAATTCTCATAGACGGGGGAACACAGGTATTCATATAACCCTTATATTCTATCTTTTGGTTATCATTTTGACATTCAATCATTCATTTATCAATCGAATTCATATTCTGCTGGAACAACAGATGTTTTGGCTAGAGCGATCCACAGCGAAAGTGGGTTACATGTTATCTACAAGATAATTAACCATGGCTTTTGCCGACGAGGAAAACCAACATTGGCGTTGGGTTTCTCTACAGGATTCCAGGTTTGTGTTTTTACTTGTTTAAAGCTGCAAAAACATTTAATTGAAGGAAACCGTCGACCAGATTAGATGAGATATTGTTCTTGTTATGTATTGTGGGTTCAGATTAGGTGAGCTCGCGGAATTAAAAGCGATTAGATGGTAGGAGATCCGGGGGAAAATGGACTGTAGGCTTTTATCTGCGAATACCGAATACAGAGTGGTGTTTGTGCTTAAATTTGGAGAACGTTCCAATGGATGGAAAGAACTGCCAATTAGGTTTTCTGTCACAACACCAGAAGGAGAAATAAGTGAAGTGGCGATTAAGTTTTCAATTACAACGCCATACGAAGAAGTGTTTGAAATGACCCGGGCTTTAATGGAAAGGGGACGAAGAAGTGTTTGAAATCGCTGTCGCGGCATAAAAATATATCGCCACAAACTCGCTAGAAAGTAGCGATGCATCGGCAGGAGGCAGGTCGGGAGAAACATAGTTTTCCACGTGGCACGATTCCATTCGTTTTATGAACGAGAAATTTAATGACTTGGAAGTAATGCTTATCCATGGTGAAAACGCCTACGGTGTAATAATAGGATTCATTTAAATACTTTTAAATTTTCAAAAATCATTGAGTTTTTTAATTTATATAGATTTTTATTTTAATATTACTTGTTGTATCAATTATTTTATTTGTGTAAATAATTAAATATGTATTTGAAAATTTTTATTGTAATTGTAAATACAAATGGTTACATATTATATAATAAATATATGCAATGTAATTTGAATAGTATTTAGATGCATAATGTATAGATTGTGTGTAATTAGCCGAAGAACTTTTATCTACATTTTATGCAAGAAGACAAGAGATACCAAACTTCTCGCATCTAAGAAAAATATGTCGAAGAAGTATCACATAGATGATGGGGTTGGCAGAATTCTCTTCTATCACTTCGAGTCGAGTTGATTTGCGTGGGCTCTCTGTCACTCCTATCGCTCAGTTCTGGTGTGTCTAACAGCAATGTGCTAGTAGTTATCAACTAACCAAAAGAGAAGTAATTGTTGATATGACATAAGAGGGATATAATATTTGGATTAGAGCTATGCATATTCGTTACTACTCCCTTGTCCAAACCAACTAGAGGATTTGGCTACATAGTTTATAGACAACTCAACAAAGCAATTGAGCATAGTCTTGACAAATGGACAATATTGTTCTTGTCATGGCTACAAGAGGTAAGTGTAATACACTTAAAATCCTTGGTGTGATTTTGAGGAAATGGGGTGTAAAAATTTTCTTTATCATATCTAAGAAAGAACAAATATGTTAGTCGCAATATTTATGACATAAAAGTTTTCTCATAAATAATTCATTTCTAAGTATACAATTTATTTGATTAGCATACAAGACTTGAGATCTCATATGAGATTAGAGACGAAACAATTTTAGAGAACCAACTACTTCTCTGATTCCCATCAAACCATTTGACCATTTCAAAATGTTACTCTTTTCTTTATCTCCACACCTTTCCTCTACATGCATTACAACATTCATTAATAAAAATGTACAACATATGTACTAAAACAATATCAATAGCACATCGTCCAAATAATTCAATTACATTAATCTCATTGATTATAATCATTAATGCAATTATCTTCATTTGTATATAAAAGAGTATGGAAATCAATCCTACAAATCTTTCAAAATCTAATGGTTTAAAAATTATACTCAAATCATACTTTACATCTACTGTTTGAAGCTCTAGTTAATAATATTCCTTTCTAACTTTTACACCATTTAACATAAGTTTATTTACCACATAAACATAATTATTCAAAAACAAACATTTTCTTTATCCAATACATTCACCTTAACAAAGTCGTATAAATACAATCCATTAAAGTTCCACTTATAAACTTACTCTCAAGTAATCATGGCAGACACCTTAAATAGTAAACTTAAGATATATAGAGTTTGATATAATAACCTCTGAACACCAGCTCTATCGAAACATGCAGGAATCTTCTCCCATTATTTGTGAGGCGACAACCATATCCTAGTTCACCATTTTTTCTCATAAACAAATTAAAAAAAACTTAATCGGACCCTAGATATGACACAGAGTTTAAGAATGTAGCAACCCATCCCCCTAAGGTCTCTGTGATCTCATATATTTATATTTTTGCTTGTTTTGGGGAGTCCGCCGGTTTAGAGAAGATTCCCCCACCAAACTCAATAAAAATAGGAGCGATCTGCGGAGCGGCAGCTTAGAGGTTTTCCCCACGATTTGATTTTCAACAATTAGTAGTATATTCTATTTGAAACATCTTCGTAATCGTCCTATTAGGAAATCCCTCCTTTTTACTTTTGTGAAAGTATATACATATGATTATTCTCATAAAAATCTTTCCATATGATTTGTATTACTCTTTAATTATTATTATGTGTTTCCCGATTAATTTTGATTTTGGACCCTTTTATAAATAAGGTATTCCATACCTCTAATAATCTTATATATATATATATATAACTATTTTTATTTCACATTTATATTTAAGGTAACGCTTTCCTTCCATATTGATATTTCGGAGATGCTTATAAAGATAAGCTCACGTATACTCCAAAATCAATAATGCTTATAGTAATAGCTTATTTTAGAGTTTTCAAGCAAACATTCCATAAGAGCTTGCTTACGGTTCGTATGTGACTATAAATCTCTTTGCCTTCTCATGTGAGGGACGCATCGTCCCGAAATGCCTAGGTTAAAATAGTAAGTTCATATTTATAAGTATTGGACTCATGTCAAATAACAAGTTATATGATGTCAAATAACAAGCTATATGATTCACTTTCATTTAAGTACTCAAAGTACCAAGATGACCCCAGTCATCATAAGCTAGATTCTTGAGGCTTCACCAGACTCTAACTTCTCTTCTTAGTTGGATTCATTGTTCCATCGTTTAGTTGTGTCAAAACCTTCAGTCTGCTAGGTCTATAATCAAACATTATAACTTAGAAAATAAATAACAAAGCTTATAACGTTACTAATGGGACCTTGCCCTTGAGCTCCTCACCAGAAACAATTACATAGTTACATTTTAAATTACAAAATAATAGGGGCAAAATAGAGATGTTACAGTAAGGTTGTGAGGTCCTCCGCATGAGCAAGGCGATGAGTAAAAGTCTAACATTTAATTTTGTGAAATAATGTTAAGTCAAGTTATCATGAATCCACAAATCTAAAATTTATAACTTTTTAAAAGTTGAAACATATGAAATGTAAAGGTTAATTTGACCTTGCCTTTGGATGAGCCAAATAAGACTTCCAAGTATCCCATTGGTCAATAAAAAGTTTTCTCTAAAAACCTTAGTTTAAAAGGAAATAGATCTATCTTGGGTTGATTAATTGAAATGGTTGCACTTTATTTACTAAAGTCCCTGCAATTAAAGGTAGGGACTAATAAGAATATTTAAGAATGAATAGATTTATGTATTTTCAAACTACAAGGTAGGGACTAATAAGAATATTTAAGAATGAATAAATTTATTTATTTTCAAAAACAATTTAAATAATGAATAATTGTATTTCGATAAAAAATTCTACAATGATAATTTTAAATTATTTGTATCTTTTAAATTTGAGTAATTAACCATATTTTTCAAAATTATCCAATATAAATAATAATTTTAAATTATTTATGTCTTCAAAATAATGATTAACTATATTTTCCAAAATTATTCACCATTATATTTTATACAAAATTATTCAACAATATACAATAAAAATTATAAAAAAAAAGATAATAAACATTCACATATATAAATCAATTTAGATTTTCCAAAATTATTCACCATTATATTTTATACAAAATTATTCAACAATATACAATAAAAATTAAAAAAAAAGATAATAAACATTCACATATATAAATTAATTTAACAGAAAGAGAAAGATATATATATATTAAATTGTGATAAGTTTATATATATATAATTAGTACATGGGGGGTCGACTGTGCGAAGTACGAAGTGTGAAGGTCCGGAGATTTAAATCCGAGGTTTTCGTCTGTTTTTCTCTCTAAATCCTTTTTGTCCTAACCCCTGTCCTTTCCCCTCCATGACGTAAGGTCCTCCACTCGCAGCCTTCACGTGCCACCCTTCTCCATTTCTGTGGCACCGCTTTCCTGTTACATGCATCTCCCTTCCTCGTTGACTCGTGTCCCCCTGTCATCTTCCTCTTCCTATACCCTCGCTCTTTCCCCCTCTGTTTTACGTCACCCTATACCTCCATCATGGTAATTGATGAGGTTAATTATGAGTTTTCCCCTGTTCACAGTGAAATATTCCCAGACGATAATGGTTTTAAGTGTAGTTTGGAAAAGACGGTTGAAGTGACGAATCATTTGCCCTTGCACCAGTCTGCTATTGAGACAGGACTTTCAGCCACGTTCCAAAATAATGTTAATAATACTCCTAAAACCTCAATCACGAGAGATGGACGTAAGAAGAAAGGAGCTTCGGCCAAAAAAGTGGCGGCCTCGCTTGTGGTTGGCAAAGAAATCGGCGTCGAGGAAATTCCTGATTATCTTTCCACAACTTTAGTGGGTAGGTTCTATGGAAAGCAGGTTAACGAACACACCCTAAGAAACTGGATGGAGCTCAATTGGAAGCCTGCGATGGAACAATTACCCACCTTTCACATTTTGTCTCGCGGATGGATACTCTTTCGTTTACACTCAGAACTTGACAATCAATATCTCTTAAACCACAGTTGGAATTGGGGTCCATCAGGCCTAATTTTAAAATATTGGCAAGTGGACTTCGATGCAAGAAGGGAGCCAGAGAATGTTCAACAAGTATGGGTAATACTTCTAGGCTTACCTTTGATATTTTGGAAAAAACAGATCTTAGAGGAAATTGGAGGAAAACTGGGCCATTTTATTTCGCTAGAAGATAATTGGGATTCTAAGGTTGATCGTAGATGTGCCCGTATTCTGGTAGAAATGGACCTTCGGGATGGACTCTATGAGGAGTTGAAAATTGAAATGTTCGGCAGCATTTGGAACTAGCGGTTGGACTACTGGAAAATTCCATTTAGATGCTATGGTTGCAGACAGGTGGTCCATTTGGCTCGGTATTGTCCTTCTCCGGTATATTAGTTCAAGAAGAAGAAAGTATGGGTGAAGAAGGTGGTGCAGGCTGGTATTACCATTCCAAGTACGGGTCGGGAAGCCTCAGAACCCGGAACGGTGGGGACCGGTACAATACTCTCAAAATGTGTTGTCATGCCAGAAAACAAGCTCGAAGATACTTCTGGTTGCTCAGCCTCCTCTTCCGGTAAGAATGTTATCTCAATTCCCTTTTCCCCTCTTTTGTTTACTCCTGATGTCATTATTTCTGATGTGTCAGTATCTCCGGCTCCTCATTGTTCTCTCCCTTCTCCTGTCATGTCCCAAATTTGGAATTGGGTCACAATGGCCTAATCACATTAGCCATATTCATTAGAGTTTGTAAAATTGATGTTAAGGATCAAATAATTGCCAAGGAGGAAAATTACTAGTTTCCTAGGTTTGGGGTGGAAGCTTTGGGATTTGGAATAAGGGGGATAATAAATGATGTTTAGACATTAGAAGGGTTCAAGTATTTAATAAATATAGTGAATAAAGAAATTCAAGAGAAATCCTAGGTGACAAATGGTTTTGGAGACATATGGAGGATGTGGGAACCACACTAGCTTGATTTTTCATAATACATGGTATCTCTCTTTTGCAAATTCGAATTAATGGGAATGTGAACACTCTTGGGTGAGTTGGTAAGTCATAACACATGTCATTGAGCATCTTAGGTCTAATTTGGAAGGATTGGTAACCTCCATGGAAGATAAAGAGTCAAAGTGGAAGTTTGTGGACACTTGGGCTAGATTCCCTAGCCCCTATGACACCAATGATGGAGCATCTATGACAACTATGACAAATTGCAGACCTGACCTCTGACATCTGACCACTATGACATGTCAACCCTAAAAATAGGCTCAAATAAGGCGAATTTGGGAGTTGGAGAAGCCAAAGAGACTCAAAATCGAATTTGGGAGAAGATGGAAGGTTGGAACTAGGAGACAAGTGGCAAATGTGGAATATTTCCTAAATGAAAATCTATTGAATCTATTGAGAGGATTTCGACCCTTAGAAGGCTAATGTTGGTTATAAAATGTAGAAATGAAGTATGAGAATGGCTTTTGATCATTTGTAGAATTTGCAATTGCATTTGTGAAGAGGGAGAGCTAGTGGATGACTAGTTTCTTGCCTTAGCCAATTTCGAGGGTGAAAGATTCCCATCCAAGTTGGCAATTGGAAAGGCCATTCAGACCTTTCATTTGGAGCTTTAATGGAGTCTTTATTTTCAGGTGTAAGCTACAGGGCAGCTCATGGTTTCTTCTATTGCAGCTCGCTCCTTCAACCATTTCCAGTTTTGATGGCATATTCTTGATCCTTGAGGGAGGGCGTTTTTGGTGAGCTATTGTACTCTTTGGGGGAGCTTCTAATGCCCCATTTCTTTTTTAATATGAATTAAATACTCTGTTCTTCATCTCCAAAAAGTTTCAGGTCGAAATTCCAAGTAGAAATGTATAAATCTCATTTTTAATGGAAGAACAATGCCATTTCCCCACTACCTTGTTGTGAGCCAATGTATTGATGATGATTTCGAATGAATGGATGATTCTCTGATATATTTGTGATAAATATACTGCCATGGATGTATTATACAAGTTTCATGTACTGTACTTGAGCATTTGAAGCATTTTTACTCAGTTTAATTGCATTGGGAGAAGAAATAGTGCCATTTCCCCAAGGGTCGAATTGGAGATTTTTGCAGTTGAATGGGAGAGGGTGAGAACAGTTGTAATAAACCATTAATGGTGCATATGAGACCTTAATAACATACTTAACACATTACATACCTCTGTTCATAAATTTGAGTGGTTTTGGAGGCATTTGGGAAGCCATTTTCAGTACTTACCTTAGGGGGATTTGAACCCCAAATTACTAGTAAAATTGCATACTTGGTCCAGAATCTTAAGAGAGTTTGCAGAGGTATTTTGGTGGCCATATGTTATCCCTGAACATCATATTCAATTCCTAATATCATTCATAAACCTTCCTTGAATATTTGAAGGCATTTGGAGTCAATTTGAGACCTAGAGACCAATACTAGTCAAAGGGAAATCACTAGTAAAGTTACCTACATTGACCAGAATTGAAAGAGTATTTGCAGAAGTGTTTTAAAGGTACAAAGGCATCCCTGAAACACATATTTATGTTCTAATATCATTCATATACCTTCTCAGAAGATTTGGGATCATTTGGGGCAAATTTGGGACCTAGAGATCGAAACTAGTCAAAGGTCGAACCAAGGAAAAAAGTGGAAAATTGCAATTTTAATAAAATTCCTAACAAGGGACATTACAGTGGTATCAGAGCATGGTCCTTCCACCTATGTATTAGGTACATACATTCAAGAATAATTGGCAGCCATGTCTTACTATTATGATGAATCCTATGAGTACAATTCTTATGAGGAATATGCAGATGCTTATGGGCAATATGAAGCAGAATGTGAATGGTATGAGGAAGAGGTGCCATAATGCAACACTTCTTACAATTTCAAGAGAAATGAAGATTATTCTTATGACTTTAAATCTGATGAATATGAGTGTGTCACACCAACCAAGGATAATTCTATGAGTGAGTTCCAAAGATGGAGAGCAAAATATAAAACCTTGCCCCAACAATATCAAAAATATCAAGAATATCTTGCTTTTAGCAAAAATACACAAAATGCCATGTCTTTTGAGTACTATGCTGAACATGTTTTTGAAAATAGGCCCAAAAATGAAGATGTGGAGTTAGTGAAGAAAGGTTTATGCCCTTCTTGTAAAAACCCTTGGAGCGAGTATCATATATGTGTGCATGAAATGATGTCCTCCTTAAGGAGAGCTTTTGAGATTTATTCAAGAAGAGATTCCAAATATATTGATCCTAAGGAAAACAAGGGGCAAAATGCATCAGCTTGCTTTAAGGAGCAAAAGGAAGAGACATCACAAGAGCATGAAGAAAATTCTATTGAAAATATGGAAGATCATTTCGAGACACCTTCTAGCTTAGACATGAACCAAAGAGCATCTATTGATGGATGCTTAAACTATGAAGGAGTACCTACTGATGGGTGCTCACACCTCTATGTTGGTGACATAGAGATCACTTTTGAAAATGTTTCTACAAGTACAAGTTTCATTAAGCATGATAATGAAGACCTTGTAGCAGTTGAAGAAGAACCAAGATCAACTTCCCCATCACCACTTGAGCTTCATGAAGTTGGTCCAAGCAAAATTGAAGAAGATGAGGAGGTTCATTTGCAAGAGCCTCATTTTCTTGAAGGGTCCTTAAAGATGAATGAAAATAAGATCCAAGAGTCCCTCAGCATTCTCCATGACACTCAAGCATTGGTGTCAAATTCTTGTTGGAGAGCTACTTCATTGGAGGAAACATCCTTACTTGAAGACATGGAGAAGATTCAAAGAGCAATGTGCCACATCAAAGGTAATTTCATGTCTTTGCTTTTTGATAGAAACCATTTGTTTGAGCTTAATGAATTGTTACATGATGCATACTTGAAGAATAATGAGGATATTCATAAGCTCACAATTCAAAATGAGCAACTTCTTGGAAAGTTGCAAGATACTTGTTTTTCCTCCTATGTTTCAGATTGTCAAATGGTAGATTGTTTGGAGGATTCTCATGACATGGTGGATCATGAGAAATGTGAAAATTTGAATGTTCTTGATGTGTTTGAAGATGAACTTGAAGAGATCCAAACACTTGATGTGGTGGAAGAGGAATTTGAATTGCCTCTTGATGAAGGTTATGCAATTTTTAAAGAAGAACATGATTCCTCTACATTGGAACCAAACTATGACAAAGAGTTCACACTTTTGAAGGAGCTGCATGATACTACCCACATGGATCCTTCCCATGATGAAACTCCTGAACTTTTTGATCATTTGGGTGAGTTAGTACATTCTCCTACATCCTACAATTCCATGTTTTGCAGTATTAGTCTCAATGAAGTATGGGTGAAAGGGTTCTTTTTTATGGTGCCACATGAGGAGTATGGAACTCCTAGATTTAACTTTTATGATGACATGGTTGGAGCACATTCTTATTCACATTTGCAGCAGCATAATTTGTCACTTTATGATGATTCACATCTACATGGATGCACCTATGATATGGATTTGAGTCACTTGAATACTCATGGTTTTTCTTGCTCAACACTGGGTTCATTTGATGTTAGAGGAACTTCATCCAACACTTGGGTGAATAGATTTATGATGGGAGAACATTTTTGTTGGAAGCCACATAATTTGTTACATCTTTATGATTCTCACATTCATGGATGTATGGGTGAGACTTCTTTGAGTCATTTGAAGTCTCATTGTTTTTTCTGTTCATTATTTGGTTCAGATTTTAGTGGAGATTCTTCATTCACTTCTTGGATGAAAGAATACATGGTTGAATATTTTGATGCATATCACATCCTTTTGGAGCAGCATTATAGGACATGGGATCCTCACCTATGTCATTGGAGCAGATTTGATTGGTCACTTGAAGCTTGTATGCACTTGAAAAATCGTGGTCTACTTGTTTGGAGGTACAAGCACTTTCATGATTCTTTGATGAAGCACCTCCTTGATGTACATTTTCATTATGTAGTTATGTACTTTGATGATAGATATTTTGTACTCATGATGTTTGGAAGAATGCATACAAGAAAATGGGATCCAGGAATCATCTTATTTGATGGTATGGGTTGGAGAGCAATCTTAATTGTTGGGGTGCAATACAAGCAATGGGACCCTGGAATAATTTTTATCTCATTGGTTTCAATTTTTTGGGGGGAAACAAGAAGTATGGTAGATGGATTTCCCACTTAATAAAGTGATTTTTATCAGATTAGTGCAGCAGCAAGCATGGTGGTTCCTCTCTAAAATCTTCATGGAAACTCAAAGACTCAAGGTTTGGCAATTCAATGGCAACTTCAAAGAATTATACAAAAAGCAGGTTCTTCAACACCCATGTTTGAAATTGCTTGAGGACAAGCAATATTGGGAAGGGAGGATTTTTCATGTCCCAAATTTGGAATTGGGTCGCAATGGCCTAATCACATTAGCCATATTCATTAGAGTTTGTAAAATTGATGTTAAGGATCAAATAATTGCCAAGGAGGAAAATTACTAGTTTCCTAGGTTTGGGGTGGAAGCTTTGGGATTTGGAATAAGGGGGATAATAAATGATGTTTAGACATTAGAAGGGTTCAAGTATTTAATAAATAGAGTGAATAAATAAATTCAAGAGAAATCCTAGGTGACAAATGGTTTTGGAGACATATGGAGGATGTGGGACCCACACTAGCTTGATTTTTCATAATACATGGTATCTCTCTTTTGCAAATTCGAATTAATGGGAATGTGAACACTCTTGGGTGAGTTGGTAAGTCATAACACATTTCATTGAGCATCTTAGGTCTAATTTGGAAGGATTGGTAACCTCCATGGAAGATAAAGAGTCAAAGTGGAAGTTTGTGGACACTTGAGCTAGATTCCCTAGCCCCTATGACACCAATGATGGAGCATCTATGACAACTATGACAAATTGCAGACCTGACCTCTGACATCTGACCACTATGACATGTCAGCCCCAAAAATAGGCTCAAATAAGGCGAATTTGGGAGTTGGAGAAGCCAAAGAGACTCAAAATCGAATTTGGGAGAAGATGGAAGGTTGGAACTAGGAGACAAGTGGCAAATGTGGAATATTTCCTAAATGAAAATCTATTGAATATATTGAGAGGATTTCGACCCTTAGAAGGCTAATGTTGGTTATAAAATGTAGAAATGAAGTATGAGAATGGCTTTTGATCATTTGTAGAATTTGCAATTGCATTTGTGAAGAGGGAGAGCTAGTGGATGACTAGTTTCTTGCCTTAGCCAATTTCGAGGGTGAAAGATTCCCATCCAAGTTGGCAATTGGAAAGGCCATTCAGACCTTTCATTTGGAGATTTAATGGAGTCTTTATTTTTAGGTGTAAGCTACAGGGCAGCTCATGGTTTCTTCTATTGCATCTCGCTCCTTCAACCATTTCCAGTTTTGATGGCATATTCTTGATCCTTGAGGGAGGGCGTTTTTGGTGAGCTATTGTACTATTTTGGGGAGCTTCTAATGCCCCATTTCTTTTTTAATATGAATTAAATACTCTGTTCTTCATCTCCAAAAAGTTTCAGGTCGAAATTCCAAGTAGAAATGTATAAATCTCATTTTTAATGGAAGAACAATGCCATTTCCCCACTACCTTGTTGTGAGCCAATGTATTGATGATGATTTCGAATGAATGGATGATTCTCTGATATATTTGTGATAAATATACTACCATGGATGTATTATACAAGTTTCATGTACTGTACTTGAGCATTTGAAGCATTTTTACTCAGTTTAATTGCATTGGGAGAAGAAATAGTGCCATTTCCCCAAGGGTCGAATTGGGGATTTTTGCAGTTGAATGGGAGAGGGTGAGAACAGTTGTAATAAACCATTAATGGTGCATATGAGACCTTAATAACATACTTAACACATTACATACCTCTGTTCATAAATTTGAGTGGTTTTGGAGGCATTTGGGAAGCCATTTTCAGTACTTACCTTAGGGGGATTTGAACCCCAAATTACTAGTAAAATTGCATACTTGGTCCAGAATCTTAAGAGAGTTTGCAGAGGTCTTTTGGTGGCCATATGTTATCCCTGAACATCATATTCAATTCCTAATATCATTCATAAACCTTCCTTGAATATTTGAAGGCATTTGGAGTCAATTTGAGACCTAGAGACCAATACTAGTCAAAGGGAAATCACTAGTAAAGTTACCTACATTGACCAGAATTGAAAGAGTATTTGCAGAAGTGTTTTAAAGGTACAAAGGCATCCCTGAAACACATATTTATGTTCTAATATCATTCATATACCTTCTCAGAAGATTTGGTATCATTTGGGGCAAATTTGGGACCTAGAGATCGAAACTAGTCAAAGGTCGAACCAAGGAAAAAAGTGAAAAATTGCAATTTTAATAAAATTCCTAACAAGGGACATTACATCTCCTTTGCACACGTCCTCCCCTTTGTATTCCCCTAAGAAAGGGCATTCCTCCACCTCGCCTCCCTTCCTCACAAAACTTCTTCCTCCAAAAGTTTACAATACCCGGTCTAGAACCGCCTCTTTAGAAAAAAATGGTTTTTTAGAGAAAAATGTTTAAGCGATAACGGGAGGTTTGGAAATGGACCCAACACCCAAAATTTCTCTTGGAAGGAAGTTGTTCCTGTCAAAGGAAAAAAATCAAGTTGTTTAGGAGATTAAGGTTGGCAAATAGTCCACTATAACTAGGGCACTTAGAGCAGGAAGTGCCCAGCTCAAGTCTCCTTAATGCATCTTCTCTCCTTCAATTGTAGGGGTTTAGAGGGGGGGGAAACAAAATGCCCTCAAACGGTTGATAAAAAACCTGAATCCAACCATAATCCTTCTTCAAGAAACAATGACAGAAGGCTCAAAGGCTATAGAATTAGTCGACCATTGGCCCAAAGATTGGTATTTTTTCTCTCAGGATGCGAATGGTCACTCAGGGGGTTTATTAACAGGTTGGAGCCCTACGATGGAAAAAGTGGATTCTGAAAGCTTTGATTCAGTTTTAAAATCGGTTTTGAAAGACTCTGTTACTGGTTTATCCTTTACCTTTCTGAATGTATATGGACCTTTCATAAATTGCAGAACCTTTTGGGAAAATCTGGCCTCTAAGGGAATATTGGAGGATCAACATGTAATAGTAGGGGGTGATCTAAGTCTTACAGTCTCAGTTAGAGAAATCTGGGGTAACCTTGCAAGACCTGATCCTCTCAGTAATTTCTTTATCTCTCTATTTGAAGCTAACAATCTCATTGACATCACCCCTTGCAAATTAGAACCTACATGGAGAAACAGAAGAAGCGGTGACAAAGCCATCTCGAAGAGATTAAATAGGTTTCTTGTCTCAGACCATATCATTGATAGCCATCTATCTATATCATCCTGGGATGAGGAAGGGGGACTCTCAGATCATCATCCCATCCTCCTCGAGTTGCTTAAGGAAAATAAGCCGAAATCTCCTTTCCGTTTCAACCCCTTATGGTTAAAAGAAGAAAGTTATTTACAGCTGATTAAGGAACATTGGACGCCGGTAAATCTCTCTTCACATGACTCTTGTATGAAGCAATTAAGGGACAATCTAGCTAAAGATAAGGAGGATTCTAGGATTTGGTCCCGTAATTATAACAAGAATCAACAAGCTAGATTAAAAGAAGTGGAAGAGGAAATCTTTGCTCTTTACAAAAACAATATTCCCAGTGTTTTTTCTCTTGAGGAGAGGGAGAAACTTAAGGCTCTAGAATTGACAAGAGTGGAACTTCTATCCATAGAGGAGTCTATTTGGAGATTAAAAAGCTGAGCAGTTTGGATAGCAGAAGGGGGTAAAAATACTAAGTTCTTTCACAAATTTTCCTCCTACCGACGAAATCTAAACACAATAAGTGAAATCCAAAATGAAGAAGGAGTATCTGTATCCAATTTCCAGGACAAAGCAACAGCAGGGGTTTCCTTCTTCAGCTCTCTCTTTAAAGAAAAGGAGGGATTCCAAATCCAAGAAATGTTAAAAGTCCTCAAAATTTTCCCAGATTTATCTCGAAGGAAATGAATAACTCCTTAATGAAGGAAATATCAGAGGACGAACTAAAATCTACGCTATCATCTTTCTAGAAAAGTAAGAGTCGAGGCCTTGATGGGCTCACAGTGGAATTTTTCTGGGGTTTTTACGATCTGATGAAATCAGATTTATTATTGATAGTCCAGGAATCACAGAAATATCAGAAAGTCTTAGGTACTCTTAACTCTACATTTCTAGCCCTCATTTCGAAAAAACAAAAGGCTCAATCCTTTGCCAATTTCCGCCCAATTTCCTGTTGTAACTTGATTTATAAACTTATAGCGAAAATTATTGCTCTTCGACTGAAGCCTATAATGAGCGAAATCATCTCAGAGGAGTAGTTTGGTTTCCTATATAATCGTCAGATCCACGATCTTGTTTCCTTAGCGCAGGAAACGATTCACTGTATCATTAAAAAAAAAAAAAGAGCTTTCACCCTAAAATTGGACCTGTCAAAGGCGTATGATAGAGTTAATTGGACCTTTCTTAGACTTCTGCTTATTCAAGTCGGCTTCTCGATGGACCTGGTGAATTGGATAATGGGTTGCGTAAACTCTACCTCTTTTGCAATACTTATCAATGGCTCTCCATCTTCCTTTTTCCAAGCATCCGGAGGTTTGAGACAAGGGTTCCCGTTATCCCCCTTTCTCTTCCTCTTTATTGTGGAAGCCCTTAGTAAGCTTATGTAGTAGGCCAAGAACTTGGGTACTTTCCAAGGGATCCAGGTATCAGATTCCTCTACTTTGACTCAGTTGCTTTTCGTGGATGATGTTTTACTCTTTGGCAAAGGAACTAAGGATAATTTAAGGGCTCTAGCCAACGTTCTTTCTCTATATCAACAGGCTACGAGTATGGCGATAAATATGGAAAAATCAGACCTGGTGGTTCATGAATTTCCTGAAGAACTTCGGCTCAAAGTTGTTGCCCTCGTATCAGTCCCCATATCCTTATTTCAAGAAGGTTTCAAATATCTAGGTTTCTTTTTAAAGCCTAACACTTACTCGTTCAAAGACTGGGTATGGCTTGTCAAGAAGGTGGAAGCTCAAATTTCTTGTTGGGCAAACAGGTTCCTGTTTAGAGGTGGGAGGCTAACGCTTCTAAAGGCGGTTCTTCAGAGCATCCCTGTTTACTGGGTAGTGGTTGCTTACATTCCTAAAGGAATTCTAGTCAAGATCATGAAGAAATGCCTATCCTTTCTATGGACTTCAAGTAGCAAAAGAGAAGGTATCCCCCTGGAAAAATGTACCACTGTTGCAAATTTAAAAGAACTAGGGGGTTGGGGGATCAAGAACCCTCTCACTTTTTTTCAAGCGCTAGAAGCCAAATCTCTATGGATATTGGCAAAACACTATTCATCTTTATGGGGACAAACTCTCATTTCCAAATACTGTACAAACGCCTCTATTATGGACTGGTTTAGAAGCATAATTAAATCATTTAAAGGAGGCTCAGTCGGGTGGAAACCTTTGGTTTTATCCTTTCCTCTAATTGGCAACTGGATTGCTTGGAGAATAGGCAGTGGAAGACAGGTCTGTATAGGCTCAAACCCCTAGGTTGGAGCAGGAGACAGATGTTGTCTCTTAGATGAGCTAGTACAGAAGCTAAAGAGATCCAATATCCATGTGTTAGCTGATACAAAAGACTCCCAAGATGATAGATGGATCGCGGTGGAGGAGATAGGACTGAGCAGCGAAGAAGCCATAGAATGTTCTAATTTTTTAAATCTTCTCAAGCTGAATTTTGTTGCTATGACTGAAGACTCTGACGATAAACTTGTCTGGACCATGAACAGTTTAAATGGAGACTACACAGCCAAACTTGGCTACGAAGCATATAACAAATCCCTGACATTATTTCTACTCCACAATATATAAACCACAAGAAAAATAAAATATTTCTTGGCTTGACTTCCAATCCAAAAGATTCCTTTCTTGTAAAAAAATGTAAAAAGCCGCTCTAGAATATTCACATTCAATCCATATATTCATTAATTACAATAAAGTTTGGTTAATTATTCTTTTCTAATGATATATTAGTATCATGCATCCTTTATCCATCTCACCAAACCATGTGTTACATTCATGAGGATCGTTGAACTTGGATCCTCTACCAATTTGCTTCACTTCTCTACCTCTCATATAATTTAAAATTTGAGTATATCATCCATATGGTCATACATGGAAGAACAACTAACTAACATCATTTTTGCTACAAATTCTACTACTTCAATCAAATTAATAAATATGTCATTGTATAGAATTAGCAATCGTGTTTGTCAACAATTATATATCCAATCATATGTCACATTTCAATAAAATCATCAGCCTTAACGTTGTCTTTGATTAATTTAGTTGTGTTGGTTGGGTTCAAGAGAAAGAATGTCTGAGAATTAAATCAACATTGAAAAACTTTAGGACGATGAGTACAAAGACAAAATTTTAGAAAATGGAAAGCCTTTCAATATACACAACATATGTTCCCATTTGAGATTCCCAAAAATATTATTGAGACTACGTTAATTCACATTTTGTATAGATACAAGGTAACATTCAAGGTTTGCAAGCCTTATGGAAGTTGATAAACATTCTTCTACTCATTAAGTAGCATAGTCCACAACATCAACCAACTCTTTGTTTAATAATTCCATTCTAAGAAATGAACAACAAACACCTAATTCAACCAATGAAAGAAATTATCCTTCAAATAAATACCAATTCTATGATACACAAACTCTCCCACTCTCTATATACTACCAACATTATTCAAAAATTCTTATAGTGCATCACCATAACTCCTTTGCAAACCCTACGTCTCTCCCCTAGTATAAAATATGAGATCCTCCTTATATGCAAACCTTACCTATCTCCCTAAATACAAACCCTACCAACCCTAGGAGCCACAAACCCTATGTCTCTATGTCTCTCCGTAGATATCAACCCTAAGAGCCACCACAGGTTGGTGCAATAAGAGTTGTCAACATTGTGGAGGAATGTGAATGCTACAACGGAAATACGAGTAGGAGAACTTCGTAGAACATCACAACATTACGAGGAGGAGAAATTCGTAGATCACAACGTCGTGAGGCTCAATGGCACCATCGCTGACTATATTTATCAACATCAAAGTCTAAACTTTACAATGGTGGGAAGTATCCTTTGAAACTAAATATCAAAAGAATAACGGTGTGTTAATGGCTTCAGTCAATAAAAAAGGCTTTGCGATTGAAGAGTATTCTAATTTATGAATTTGTTTTTTGAATTACTCTTGAATAAATAATGTCAAAGTCCCATTGGAATCACCTTCTCTTGAGTCTTAAGGAAAGTATTTGAGTGGACGTAAACGTGCCAAACTTGTGATAATCAAAGAAAATATTCTTCTCGAGTATTACGTGAAGTATTTGATTGGACATAAATGTGCCAAACTTGTGCTAATCAAACAATATATTTCTTTCGTTTCATTTGGTTCGATCATAACATTTTTTATTTGAATCAAGATATAACAAACCAAAATATTATGGTATGTACTGATCTTCAGTTTACTTTGTAAAGTGATACAAAGAAATTATATATATTTTTAAAGTTTGTGAAAAATAATATTAATTTGTTTTTATTTATTTAATTTATTTTCATATATGTTAAATTTTGATTGGCCTATAAATTATGACAAGACTAATTTTATCATTGATTGGATTAGATAAAATAAGAAAAAAATAAAAATTACATACATTATGAATACTTCACACGCATACACATTCCCTACCTATTCCAAAAAAATATACAACTTTTAATCCATATATTTATATTGAAATAGTACCATTAACATCTTTAATCTTCTCTTATACAATCTTTACATTTTCAAAACTAAAATATGCAATATTTATATTTTATGCTCTTGCGAACACAAAAATTCATTTTTTTTCCACTTTATATATATATAATATTGATGTCAAAACAATACAAACAATTCAACAAACTCATATCTATTTATTTTTATTATTATTTATATTATTTTTTCAAAAATAAATATATTTAACTTATTTAAGGTCACCTACTTTATACTATTCTTTTCAAAGGTTTGCAATTTCGCAATTTTAAATATTTTTAAATATTAACATTTAATATGCAATTTCATAATTTTTAGATATTAACATTTGATATATATTGATATGGATATAATGCACTTTATATTGATATAATGATTTTTACTTATTCATATAAAACTTTACTTAGATCTTATTTTTTATTTTTAAATTAATTTTGAATAAATAAAAAAAAAATTAAATTAAAAGACATGGACTAAGTTACATGTAGCTTTTGTTTTATTATAATTCTTTAAATAATGTATCCAGACACTTTAGGGGACGGACATCACTAGTGATGCACCCTCCCTGAATCCATAGTGGCGACAACGTGGAGGTTAACCGAACGTATGACAAGGGACAACTGAAAAATCCCACCATGTGTCGGTTGTGAGCCTATTAATCAGCTACATGTTCAGGCTCCCTTTTATGGGTTTACACTAAGGTTTTGATAGGTCCTTTTTCTTAGTGTTGTTTTGGTTGGGCTCGATGGGTGATTACCTCCCCCCCCACCCCCAGGTAGTGGTGTGTCCTAGTCAGCTTGTTGGCTCACTTGGTTTTAAACCCTTGTCCATCGTTACCTAGTATAGAGTGCGACCTCGTGCACAGAGTTAGGTGGTTGGTTTGAATCCCAACTTGCCGCGATTCCTATGGATGATTGCTTGGCGTTATGTGTCATTGTTGAGAGTTGTTGTTCATGTTTGACCTGTCGCTTGCCTTGGAGCATCCCTCGACCAGGTAAGAGGCACTACCATGGAAGTTTTCAACTACATTGTTTCATTTTAGTCTTGCCATATGCTAATAATAGGATTTTTTTTTGGAGGTGGAGCTTGGTCATGGAGCTTAACTATTCACTGCGTGTGGATCCCGAGAGTAGAGACATTGGTGGCAACTTCTCAGGCACGATTTTCCCGTTTTTTCCTAGTAAGCATCCAACCCTATTAGTCGATGACCCGTTGTGTTTACACACCTCAACTGTTGGTTGGAAATTTGTGTGCTCTTGTGACAAATGCAAGATTGCTTACCCTCTGTATTTTTAAACACCTCAAATTTGTTGGAAATTTGTATGATTTTTTCCCTTGCTGTGCTTGTAAACCAAATGTGTGATGGGTTTAATGGTATCTATGTTCGTATCGTTGCAATGTGAATGTAATTTGATGAATGTTTGAATTGGAAGTGACCCTATTGAATTTTGTTGTTGGCTTTAATGCGCATATTTGTGCTCTATTTGACCCTTGTCGTGGATGTAATTTGAATTTTCTAGGGCTTGAAAGGATTTGTTGTTTGGATTGTTTAAATTTTCTTGTAATTTGGTTGTGGTATGGTTGTAACACTTGGAGTTCGAATGCCACCTTTGTGCATTTTCAGCCATATTAGGGCCCAGTTGTATTATGACAGGTTACCCTCCATTTTTTGTTGTGACACTAACTATTTTGGTCGGCGGGCTTGTTGGAATGTGAATGCCACCTTTGTGCATATTTGGCCATATTAGGGCCTTGTTGTATTATGACAGGTTACCCTCCGTTTTTTGCAAAGACCCTAACGATTTTGGTTGGCGGGCTTATAGGAATTCAAATTCCACCTTTGTACATTTTGGCCATATTAGGGCCTGGTTGTATTATGACATCTTAACCTCCATTTTTTGCAGTGAGCCTAACGATATTGGTTGGTGAACTTCATTGTGCATATTAGGGATTTACCTATTTGAATTGGCCCAACCAAAACAACACTAAGCAAAAGGAACTCCCAAAACCCTAGCGTAAACCCATAAAAGGGTGCTCGAACATGTGTCTTCTTATTAGCCCTCCCCGATTCCATCATTTTCATCGACCCTAGTGGATGGGTTTGTGGTATTTCATGCGAATATTTGGGATTTTTTTTGTAGGATTTCATGATTTGTTTGTAGACACAATGGCATAATGCCTTCAATATATCGCTAATATCTAGATTTGGAAAAATGGGGGGGGAGGGAGGTCAATAGAAACCTTCCCTAAGTTTTATATCCATAATCAATTCTTCATGATCTCATTAAATCAAATGGACAAGTGATGATGCCAAACTAACATGCATTTCTTATGAATAAATGGATAGGCTGATGTCTTCTTCACCTCATCTTGCAAGAATTGTCCTTAATGAATTGTGTTAGAATGGGACATAGAAAATAATGAGGGATTATCTACTTGATTGGGATGCATATTTAGATGGTTCAGCCATGGTTATGGATGAGAGATCATTTTTTTCTTATTTTTGTTGTGTTGGTATGCCTTACCTTTAAATGCAAGAACTTGTTGTATATATGTTTATGTTGGGTGTGATGTTGGGCACAGTGTATCTTTTCAATTATTTTGGTCAATTTGTTGTAATTAGGTAATTGTAATGAATTCTGTAATGCAATTGTAATGGTTTTGTAAATGTAATTGTAATGATTTTGTAATGAATTCTGTAATTTAGTAATTGTAATTTGTAATGGTCTTTATAATGAATTCTATTCTATTACTCATTTTGGTAATTGTACTTGTAATGGTTTCGCAATGAATTATGTTCTTATATGATTTGGTAATTGCAATGGATTTTTTAATGTAATGTAATGGTAATTGAATTGTTATTGTAATGAATTCGGATCTTCAATGTACTTTTCAATAATGTGTTAATTTATGAGCTCCAATGTAAATGTAGATTCAATTGTATTTGTAAATCTAGATGTAAATATATTTGTAGCTATAGTTTCCATAGCAAGTGATAATAATCATGCTAAATCATTAAATAAATTCTAACCATCAATGAAATTGTAGCTGCAATTTGAGTTGCAAATGTAGTTGTAGTAGAAGTTGTATTTGTATTTGTAGTTGATATTGTAGTTGTAATTGTGCATGTCTAGTTGTAATTGCGCATGTCATATGTCTCTTTGGTTTCCATGATATATCACTTAGCGCTATGTTGCCTTCAATTGTAAATTTAAGTTGTCTTTGTATTTGTAGTTGTAAACTTGAAAACAAATAAATGACTAGATAATTCATTGGAAAACATGAAATCAAACTTGAAAACAAATTCACTTACATAATTGCCTCTTAGATAACTAGCAAACATACCATGATTATAAGCTTGAAAACAAATCAGGCTGGACGTTGTGCATCATGACCGGTTGATTTCATTACCATAATTAATGTGTAATGTGGTTTGCACTGCCTATTTTATAACCAATTAAGGGTAACAAAACTTTAGTTTATATTTCAGAAAACAAATCCTTGAGATTTAGATAAGGAAAGGATATGGGATATATAGGTACCAGATCCCTTATGGCGTAGTTTTGATTACAACAAAACATTCTCGAGTAAACAAAATATTGCCGAGTTAAAAAAAACCACTTGGTTGTGGTTAGGCATAAGCAAAAAATAGATTCACTCATGTGTAGATTGATTTTTTTCATTTCCCAATACTGTAGTGTTCCCTGCATTTGCATCGACCATGTAAGTTGAAGTGCCTACATTTGCATGATACCAATGGGTTGAGTTTCCCGCACTTGCATGAGTTGGATGGGATGAGAAGCCTACATTTTCTCGAGGCCACTTTGCTCCTTGAAACCATGGAGGAATTGAAAATGCATAGTCATGACTTGACCCCATCATCCCTGTATTAACTAGAGGAGTTGGAAAAGCATATGTGGGATTGGGCCTCCCACTGCCATGAAGAAAGTGGGGTGCAAGAGCAAGTGAGAGATATTGGGGGATCTGTATGTTTATATGGTCTTGGAATAAATGTGTATTAATTGCAACCCGATTGACCAAGTTGGACACTGTCTACTCCTCCATCCTAAGATGATCCTCCTGTGGTATATATTGTGCATGTATTTGTGTTTTTTCATGCTTGGCCATTTGTTTATGGTGCTCTTTTTCTTACTTCTCTTTCTCCCTTTGAATCCTTTAAATCCTTTGTGCTTCGATCTAAACAATCCTTGTAGCCTTCCTCTCATTTGCAAGATCCTTCTTTTTTTCTCTCAATTCTTGCATCTCCTTTTTATTTAGTTCTACCTCAACCAATAAGTTTATATATTCATATAAAATGGGTAACTATGAACTCCCGCTCAAGTGAAGAACATCTATTGATCCTCTCATTGCCTTTTCTACCACTCTCTCTAGTGGAAACCTTAGGAATGTCTTGAGTGTTGTACCACTATGCAGGGTATGAGTATCAAATGGGAGTTGTGTTACATATGCATTATCTCCTTCAACCGGTTCTTCACTACATACATCACCTTCTTCTAAAACCCTAGCATCCACATAATAATGGACAACTTCGTTGTTCAATAATACTGGTTGTGAAGGAATTTTCATGCTTTCTTCATTGTGTTAGTAAGAATATGTTTGTTCATATTCACCATAGCTTCCACCAACCATTGAGGCTACTCCACCTGGATTGGTAATGTCAACTCCTCTTCATTGCTTCACAATGATTGGAAACCTTTAACCACAATTGTTTCATCAATGTCATTATGAACTTCATTTGTCGAATATGTACATAATGAATAGCTTCCATGACATCTTCACCAGCTTCATTATCATATTGACTAGCACTAACATGTTCATAATTGTCACCCTATGGTTGGAAATGTCCTTGAAAGAGGGATAACATGTTGTAGGCAACATCTTCATCATCTGCATGTACCTCAAAATCTTAACTGCAAGCCATATCATGGAGAAGAGCATCATAGTCTAGTGGCCATATTCTAGTATGCCTAAACTCAACCTTGATATTTAATGGGGTGAGAGCCCTTCTCAATGCATTATTGGAAAGTTCAGCTAATTCAAACCTTTTTACCTCCATCCCATGTTTCTTTTCCTTCCACATAGCTCTCTCAAACCTGAAAAAATATTTAATGGCACAAACACGCTCACATCAATGGGGATGTAACCTGTGGGTGGTATGTGCAAGCAAGGTTATCAAATCAAGGCCCATAGTGTTTTCTACTTCAATTGTTTGTAGGGCTATGTGGATTCGATGAACATTGAATATCAACAAGTGTATGTTTTCACGTGATAAACCACCTAGTATAGATGTAGCAAAGTGGAACAACCAATTCATAAATAGTTCTTTGGTCATCCATGCATGCTCCCACCTCATAGTTCTTGATATTAATTTCCAATCGATCCTTTCCCTTGAACAAATAGAACCCAAGGATTGATGCATCAACTACATTTACGTAGCACAAAATGGTTATCCACTCCCTACTCTTAGGAATAATTTTGGGTACATTCCTACTACATCCTCTCCTTGGGATTACCCGCATGCTACAATTCCTTCCATCTTGTAACCTAGTTTCATCATAGTTTGATATATGATATATACTATATGAATGTTTTCGACAGGAATTGAACAGAGTGTAATAGAACCTGGACACAATTGCAGGGTGCAAATTCAAGGCTCTGTCTCTAACCATGCCTTCTGTTATTTGTAAAAAAAAAAATAGATGTCTTTTCTTCAACCATGCCCACCATGACTTCCAAGGAAATTCATCTCTGAATGGATTAGGTCTGGATTGACAAATTTGTGCAACATTTGACTTCAGTTGTATCAATTCCATACCATGGCCCATATAAACCATATCCTTACACCAAATCACAAATTATTCCTCCTCTTGTTCAATTAGCATTGTGAGAGGCCCTTTCCTCTTGGTAGAGTGAGACCATTTATCCAATAATGCATTGAGGTTGGTGCAATACCATACTTGTTTGCAGCCGCTCTCATAGAATTCCTGTTGTATTCGACATCACCAATTACCTTCATCATGTCCTCTTTTTTCCAACCTTTAATAGCACTGACCTTCTTTTTTGAACCAATTACATACACTCTAGGTGCAGGTGGAACAACACCATCGGGATCCAACATGCATTGGTATTCACCATTGCATCTTGATTCTGGCTAGCAACATTCTTTTGTCTCTCCTCATATGATGAAGCATGTTGTAGTTGTGCACATTGAGTGACTCACCTTTGTGTCCTCCTTGTTAGAGAAACATAATTCCCTCTTTCCATGGTTACAACAACTTGTATGAGACCAACACATAACTGTGATAGAACAAGTGAGTTCAGATCCATGTAAGGGACAGGTAATAGAAAACACTAGCATAATAGAAAAATTGCTTAATGTTAATGACCATATAAATGTTAAGTAGTTGACATGCATTATCCCTATGGTTTATCCCTTTCACTGCATGTGTGCTTCTCTCAATCTAAGTGTTAACTATTTTTGTTGAGTTTGAACAACTCCATATGTTAATTGTAGCAATTAGGGAATTGGATATGGTGTAGGAAGCCAAATAGCTTAGTTGTTTCAGATTTAACATTCAACATTTAACTATCTTATATTTAACATGTAAATTATGGCCACTTGCTTGGATTAACCCAACATGCCCACTCTTCATATTAATAGTCATTTTCTGCATGTGTAAAAGAACACAAGGAAACTACACTACTATTACTGAATTTTGAGATCATTTTCTACTACACTATGTCATGTCCCCAAAATTTTCATTAGGTCACAATGGCCTAAGCCACTTGTCCATGTTCATGATAGTTTTTCAAATTGGTGCTAAGGGTCAAATAATTGCTAAGCATGATGTGCAAGTTAGTAATAATGTAAAATTAGAGCCAAATGGACAAAGTGGGTCACATGAAGAGAAAATTCCCAATTCAAAGTTTGTAATGTCCCCATTCAAATAAACTATCATGGAGTAAAAATTCCACTAACTTATTAGTTCCCTCTGTTGGGCGTGGAAGCATCAAAATTTGGAATAATGGAGCTAGAAGACCCAAAATGACCTTAGAATTAAAAATTCACATTAAATGGGTCAAATAAATAATAATAAAAATAGAAAATGATGTGGCATTGGATCATGAGGTCACATAAGAGGTTGTGGGACCCACACATGGCAAGATTCCCCACTACACTTGGCATCATCCTCACACAAATTCTAGTTCAAGGTGGAGGTTAACATACTTGAGGTAGATGAAGGGGAACTATTATTGTCAAATATCAAGGATATTCAAATTGGAGTGGAAGATTAACTCCCAAGGAAGAGGAAGAGGCATTGTGACACTTGTAGCTAGATTCCATGGTATCTATGACAACAATGATGAAGGAATCTATGAAAAATATGACAAATTCAGACCTGATTGCATACATATGACACATCTAACATATCAGAGTTAAAAATAGCCACCAACAGGGTGCATAGAGGGATTTATGGTCATCCAAGATTCCCAATTTGAATTGGGGGAGAGAGGAATACAAGGAAGAAGTGGACAAGAGTCTCATGAGATAATATATCACTAATTCTATTTGAGTGAAGTATATTGGAGGGGATTCAACATCATGATTCCACCTGAGTTTAAGAGAAGAGGAGGATGAGAAATAATTTCAGATTTTGGATCATTTTTTGTTTTCACTCTTGGAGAGCTTAGCTTTAACTTGCACGACGAATGTTCATCCTCCCTGCCATTGAACCAATTTCGAAGGTGAAATATTCATGTCCAAGTTGATTGGAGTAGAGTTCATTCATACCTCTCATCATAGATTAATGAATTTATTTTGATGCAGGTTTGAGTCCCCTTTCAGATTGATCCCATCTACCATTTCTTTCTTCACTATCTCTTCTCAATCTTCTCTCAATGTCCATATTCTACTATTGATGGCGCACTCATAGTTGTGTAGTCTTTGTGGAGGATGATTTATTGAGTCCATGGTCATGTTCTATGATGTATATCTCTGTAATAGTATTAAATTTGGATACATAGCTCGAATTACCGTACATTCCATGTAATATTTCCAAACAAAATCAAGATTCGAGCTAGTTTTCTCACTAGTTTCACATGGTGTTTTTTTAGTGATTTTGTATCTGTTTGATATTATACCTTTTCTGAGTTTTATCTCATGTTTAGATATTCATATAATTGATATGAATGACTCAAATTTTGTATGAATAACCTTGAATTTTTGCTAAAATATTGTGCATTAAACTTATGTCCTCATTGACCATTTCCTCACCATTTCGATGTCATACAACTTGTTTTTTGGGGGAGTCATGGAAGACCCTAAAATCTGATTTAATGTTGCATTTGTGTTTAACTTGAGGTCCTATTTCAGAGACAATTCTCATATCATAAACTACAAAATTCCATACATTGTTTGGAAGGCCAAGAAGTTACTAGTCAAGTGGGATTTTCAACTATCGAATTCAACTAGTTTTACTCCCCTTCCTTCCTCCTTGAAAATTGCAGACCCTGAATTTTTCAATGGTTGTATAAGGGTATAATGGTTTCATTAGGGTGTATTAAGTCCTCCCAAGTCCCTCCCTATAATATTTGTAACCATTTGGATGCTTTTGGAGTAGCTTGAGTTCACCAATCCAAAGTTCAAAATTTGGTCCAAATCGAGTAATTTTTCAAATTAGGGATATTACAGTGGTATCAGAGCATGGTATTTGCAATTGTGCATTGGGTCATCCATTAAAGAAGGAAATTGAAGCAATGTATTATTCATATTAAGAGTATGAGTAGGAGTATTCTTTCTATGCGTCAGAGGAAGATGATTTTGAAATGTATGATGGAAATTATGTGGATGAGGAACCCTCTTGCAATACCTCTACCCAATTCACATTTAGAGATGATGATGGTTACTATTGTGATCACTTGTAAAATGAATATGTAGACTAGGATATCACACCACTAAGTAAATATACTTTGAAGGAAGTATCATGGTGGAGGGAAACTTGAAAAACCCTACCCCAACAATGTCAAGCCTATAATGTTATTATGGAGTCATCCCTGGTAGTTCCTTTCAAAAAATTTGTGGATACTTTGTTTGGATATAGGCCCAAGAATGAATATGTGGAGTTAGTGATTAAAGTTCTATGCCCTTCTTGCAAAATACCTAGGAGAGAAAATCATATATTTTTGAGTGAAAAGGAGGAGCGAAATGAGGAGACCCATGAGCCACCTAGTTCTGTAGGTGGTGAAGTAGAAGAAGCATTACATGAAGATGATCCAAAGTAACTCCCAAGTGACCTTGAAAAAGAAGAAGAAAAATCACATGAGAATGAAGAATATTCTATTAAAACTATTGAAGATCATTATGAGACACTTTCTACTTTGGACATGGATCAAAGAGCATTTACTAATGGATGCTTGAACTGTGAAGGAGTACCTACTGATGGGTGCTCACACCTCTATGTTGGTGAAATAGAGATCACTTTTGATGATGTTGCTGCAAGGAAAATTTCCATTGACCATGGATATGAATACCTTGTAGCAGTTGAAGAAGAAACATTATCAAATTCCCCATCACCACTTGAGATTCATGAAGTTGGTCCAAGCAAGAAGGAAGAAGAAGAGGAGGTTCATTTGCAAGAACCTCATTTTATTGAAGGGTCCTTGAATATGGATGAAAATAATATTCAATAGGCCTTGAAGACTCTCCATGACACTCAATAATTGGTGTCAAATTATTGTTGGAGCACTACCTCATTGGAGGAGCCATCCTTCCTTGAATACATGGAGAAGATTGAAAGAGCAATCTGCACATCAAAGGTAATTTCATGTCTTTTATTTTTTATAGAAACAATTTGGTTGAGCTTAATGAATGGTTACATGAGGAATACTTGAAGAATAATGAGGATATTCAGAAGCTCAAAATTAAAAATGAACAACTACTTTAGAGGTTGCAAAATACTTGTCCTTCCTCCTATGTTTCAAATTTTCATAGGGTATATTGTTTGAAGGATTCTCATGACATGATGGAACATGAGAAACATGGAAATTTGCATGTGCTTGATGTGTTTGAAGATGAGACTGATGAGAACCAAGCAGTTGTTGTGGTGGAATAGGAACTTGAGTTGCCTCTTGATGATGTTTATGCACTCTTTGAAGAAGTGCATGATTCCTCTACCTTGGAACCAACCTATGAGAAACATTTCATGCTTTTGAGGGAGGTGCATGATCCTATCACTATGGATCCTTCACATGATGAAAATTATTCACTTTCTGATCATTTGGGTGAGTTAATTCATTCTCCTACATCCTACACTTCCACATTTTACAATATTCATCCTAATGAAGTATAGGTGAAAGGTTTCTTTCTGATGGTGCCACATGAGGAGTATGAAACTCCTATCTCTCCTTTTGGTGATGAAATGACTAGAGCACCTTCTTATTTAAATTTGCAGTAGCATCCTTTGTTGCCTTATGATGATACACATCTACATGGATGCACCTATGGTGTTCACTTGAGTCACTTGAAGACTCATGATTTTCCTTGCTCCTTGCTTAGTTCATTTGATGTTGGAGGAACTTCATCCAATACTTGGGTGAAGACATATATGATTGGATCACATTATTATTGGTAGAAACATCCTTTTTTATTTCTTGATGATACACATACTCATGGATGCACACATGGTACTCCTTTGAGCCCCTTGAAGACTCATTGTTTTCTTTGATCCTTACTTGGTTCATATTTTGGTGGAGGTTCTTCATTCACTTCTTGAATGAATGGAAACATGGCTGATTATTTTGGAGCAAAATTATAGGACATGGGATCCTCACCTATGTCATCATAGCATATTTAATATAATACTTGATGTTTGTGTGTATGGGGCACATGATTATCTACTTGCTTGGATGGAAAAACACTTTTAAGATTTTTTGATGAGCTACTTTATTGATGTACATTTTTATGATGTTGTTATGTACTTTGATGATATATATTTTGTACTCATGATGTTTGGAAGGATTGAATACAAGCAATGGGATCCTGGTGTTGCTTGGTTTCAGCTCACTTGGAACAAGAATTCGATGGTTGGTTTGAGAGACAAAACCAACCTTCATTTGTTTGAGTTCATCTTTGCAGAGAAGTGTTCCAATTTCCTATGTGGGATACCTTTTGAGAGATGGATTCAGTTTTCACGTGCTTGGTGTTCATGGCATTTCATAGTATACATTTCACACCATACATATATCATGATCATTTGGGACCCTAGGATCATTTTTGGTCTCATTGATTTCAATTTTTTGGGGCAGCAAGCAGTATGGGAGATTGAGTCACCACTTGAGAAGGTGATTTTAATCAGAGTAGTGCAAAAGCAAGCATGGTGTTTCCTCTCTGAAATTTTATTGGAATCTTGAAAACTCAAAGTTTGGAAGAGATGTTCATGAATCTTGGAAGAGATGTTCCAATTTTTATTCATTGGCATAGATTTGATAGGGCATGAGTACTATTTGTTGGAATTTTAGGATGTTTTAAGGTACGAAGTTGTCTTTTAGATAGAACATTGTAGGTGGTGACAGTGACTTGATGTTTTGAAAAGCTGGCCTGTCAGGAATTAACGACTCGACATGAAGGCTCAATTTTGGAAGAGTTGTAGGCCTAGTCAATTTATGGGAAATTTTTGAAAAAGTTTTAGACTTTATGTATTTATTTAATTAAGTATTTTAGCTATATTTAAGTGGATATTATACTATTTGATTTATGGAATGTCTATGACCAATGCACCATTATTGGTGTTCCTCCCCTACATAAAATGGATACATCTCTCAACCAAAGAAAAGGAAGCATGCTTCAGTGCCACCATGATGTCGGTCCCCACATTTGTGTATTGTACTCAAACCGTGATGTCCGCTAAATTCTTCCACCAAGGAAATTCCCATCATGATTTCGGTCCCCTAAATGTGGTTGAGAGTACTCAACCAGAACTATGTCCGTGAGATTCTTCCACAGGGGAAATTCCCAAGTCACTTCCTTCCAATGGTAGGCATTTCATTACAAATTAGAACTCTTCCAACTACTTTTGAACTAGGTTTTTTATTTATTTTTTCCTTAGGATGAAATGGTTGCTTGGATGAACCAAACAGAAGAAGGAACTCTAGATTGAACCAAATTGAAATTGTTGCAGTTTTTCTTTCAACCGCTTGGGAGAGAGATACACAGAAATACCCTTGCTGCAAATGGGAAGTATTTGGTAGAGGAGGAGGAATACCAAGGTCCAAAATATTAAGGCTTATACCAAATCCTTGGTGGTAACTTGGAAGCAGATGGTAGGAACTTCACACTCGTGAGATCAACTGGACGATTTAAACCTAAATTATATCTCTGGCCTATGTTTCGTCCTTGTTTTTAATTGTGTATCCCATGACAAATATTTTTGCATAATCCTCCAACTCCTGTGGAAAAAACAATTCTCCCTATGAAATTTTTATTAATCAGCGTGGCCTAGACACCAAGTTATCCATTTCCAGCAATCTCTACTCTCGCGTTACCCAACATGTATTGCGAGTATTTCTGGATAAAGAAGAAATGGAGAAGGGAGACTTTAAACTCAAAAATAGATACCGCTATACACGCTACCTCTGTACATATATCTATTTTCTCTGCTCGATATGCAGAGTCCAAGTGGTGTCTCAATGAGCTACTACTCATGTTGGATTCCAAGGAATTTTGCGGGTCAAACATTATTCCAATATTCTATGGTGTTTATCCTGCTGACCTCACTGGACATTTGGAAAATACATAGTGTATGCTAAGGCCCTAACCGGTACTCTAACTATTCGTGTTCCTTTTCTGAAAGTTTGATATGTATATGAAACATTATTTATGTAGGTGTTCCTTACTAGTAATCAGTCATTTGGCGCATTTCATTCATCATAGGGTGGGGGTTCCAGGTTTTTTAATTTATAATTAAATGAATAGTTAGATTTGAAGGATGCTCGAATATTCTTCATCCGGTACACAAATGAAGCATCCAGATTTCATGAATTAAACTGGGCGCATGTTTAAATGTTAAATGATTGATTTGTTACGTGGTATAAAACATGTAGTAAACAAAATATGGAGTGAAGCCAATAGAATAATTGTTCATAGATGGAATGACGCATGGTTTTGAACGAATGTGTGACACTCAGGATGCAATCATTGCTCTGGTAGGTTGAATTTCAATTTACATTCATGTATATTATCTATTTTAATTTTCATTATTCCCAATAATGTAGATACACTCAATACCCTTTAGTTTTATGTTTGCGGATGGACGCTGAAGAAGAGGAAAACAATCAACCCAATCAACAAAACAATATTCGACCAAATAACCCAATTGATGTAAGTGGCTTGAGCGCTGATAAAAATTCCAAAATGATGATCCATATTTATTTTTGATGTTAGTGAAAGATATTGTATATTAATTTTGAAATAATTGTATGTGATAATCAAACATTTTTCCAATGGGTTACCAATAGTGTTTACAATTACATGCATGTTGGCATATTGATTATTGTTGTCTCTATGTTGTCCTATTTTGTATGACAAAGGCCCTCTTATTGATATATAATGAAATAAACATGTTTATTCTATTACATTCTCCAATTTTATTGTCAAATGTTACATGTGAAATGATACATTGTATTGGTAATTAAATGTATGGATGCTTAAATATTACAATAAATTCTAGAATCTATAATATAAGAAATTAATCCAAACAAATGCAATAATTAAAATCAAAATGAATAATACTATAAAAAAATATTTGAATTTCTAATGAATAATGGAATAATATATATAGATATATAGATATTTCACTACAATGTCAGATGTCACTGTTGAAATAATCATATACAGTACTTTTGTTAATTTATGTAACACCAGTGCATTTACTTGAATTATACGCATCGGTGTGTTTAAATAATTTATACGCCCTGGTACTCCAATGTAAATTAAACACATCGTTAAATTTTTTTTAAAAATGCCACATCTCAATTGGATTTACTAGTGCATTTTTTATTGTTGTTCGCATTGGTATGTTTTAATTGTTAATATGCACTGGGATATTTAAAGAGTCTGTATGCACCGATGCATTTTTTAATATATTGCACCGGGGCATTTTAATTGTTGAAATGCACTGGTCCATTGTAATAGTTTGTACGCACCAATGCTTATGATTATGAAATGCATCGGGCCAATGTTATAAATAGATAACACCCTTTAAAGTTTAAAAATATTAAAAATTTATGGTGCGTGTAACGTAAAATGACGCATTAGTGTGGTTTTGTTATAAGTAAGCACTAGTGCATATAAGCTATATGTAATTATCGGTGCAACATTAAAATTTGGTGAAATATGGTGCTCTATATGTTTGAGTGCGCTGGTGTGGATTATTCATATTGTTCAACACTAGTGCTTTGTGTAAATTTGCCAAAATGGGTTAGTGAAATGCACGCCACGATATGTACATTAGTAAATAATTGGAATTAAAACCAGAGTCCTGAAGATAGATGCATTGTTCACAAGAACCTTTTTCATATTCCTAAAATGTTGTTTCATTTGCTAGAAATCAATCTGCCAAGATGGCAAGTTTTCATTTTTTTGACCCATTTTTACCCACTTGGATAAAATGCACGCCCAGCCCTCATTATTCGGTATTTTCTAATTATTTAAATTGGAAATGGTGTGTATAACTATTTTCCACATTATTATAGATATATATATTTTTGTTGTGCTTCACAACCTTTTCACATTGTGTCAAAAAGATAAAGCAAAATTAAAACAGATTTACACAGTGTTGTGTAAAAAACTCATTGTAAATTTGCAAAAACGGGCTTAGTAAAATGCACTCCACAGTATGTACATTGGTTAATAATTAAAATTAAAACCATAGTCCTAGAGATATTTTCATTGTTCACATGAACCTCTTTCATAATTCTAAAATTTTGTTTCATTTGCTCGAATTCAATCTGCCAAGATGGTAATTTTTCATTTTTGGACCCATCTTTACCCACTTGGATAAAATGCACGCCCAAGAATAATTATTGGATATTTTTCAGTGATTTAAAGTGGAAAGTGTCTATTAATAATGTCCACCTTATTGTAGATCTATCTATTTTTGTTGGGATTCACAACCTTTTCACATTGTGTCAAAAAGAGAAATCAGAATTAAAACAAATCTACACAGTGTTGTGTAAAAACCAAGTGTAAATTTGCTAAAATGTCTTACTGAAATGCACGCCACAATATGTACATTGACCAATAATTGGAAGTAAAACCAGATTCCTGAATATAGTTGTATTGTTCACAAGAAACTCTTTCAGATTCCTAAAATGTTGTTTCATTTGCTCGAAATCAATCTGCCAAGATTGCAATTTTTCATTTTTGGACCCATCTTTACCCACTTGGATAAAATGCATGCACAACCCTCATTATTGGGTATTTTTCAGTGATTTAAATTGGAAATGGTGTGGATTAATATTTTCCACCTTATTGTATATCTATCTATTTTTGGAGGGCTTCACAACCTTTGCACATTATGTCAAAAACGCAAAGCAAACTTAAAACAAATTTAAGCAATTTTGTGTAAAAAACTGTGTAAATTTACTAAAATGGGCTTAGTCAAATGCACGCCACAGTATGTACATTGGTCAGTAATTGGAAGTAAACGACGGTCTTGAAGATAGTTGCATTGTTCACAAGAACCTCTTTCAAATTCCTAAAATGTTATTTCATTTGCTAGAAATCAATCTGCCAAGATGGCAATTTTTCATTTTTGGACCCATCTTTACCCACTTGGATAAAATGCACGCCCAACCATCATTATTGGGTATTTTTCAGTGATTTAAATTGGAAATGGTGTGGATAACTATTTTCCACCTTATTACATATCTATCTATTTTTTTGGGGCTTCACAACCTTTGCACTTTGTGTCAAAAAGAGAAAGCAAAATTAAAACAGATTTACATAGTGTTGTGTAAAAAGCCGTGTGTAAATTTTCTAAAATGGCTTAGTGAAATGCACGCCATAGTATGTACATTGGTCAATAATTGGAAGTAAAACTAAAGTCTTGAAGATAGTTGTATTGTTCACAAGAACCTCTTTCAGATTCCAAAAATGTTGTTTCATTTGCTCGAAATCTATCTACCAAGATTGCAATTTTTCATTTTTGCACCCATCTTTACCCACTTGGATAAAATGCACGCCCAACCCTCATTATTGGGTATTTTTCGGTGATTTGAATTGGAAATGGTGTGGATTAATATTTTCCACCTTATTGTAGATCTATCTATTTTTGTAGGGCTTCACAACCTTTGCACATTGTGTCAAAAAGAGAAAGCAAAATTAAAATATATTTACACAATGTTGTGTAAAAAGCTAAGTGTAAATTTGCTAAAATGGGCTTAGTCAAATGCACGCCACAGTATGTACATTCGTAAATAATTGGAAGTAAACCACGGTCCTAAATATAGTTGCATTGTTCACAAGAACCTCTTTCAAATTCCTAAAATGTTATTTCATTTGCTAGAAATCAATCTGCTAAGATGGCAATTTTTCATTTTTGGACCCATCTTTACCCACTTGGATAAAATGCACGCCCAGCCCTCATTATTGAGTATTTTTCAATGATTTAAATTGGAAATGGTGTGGATAACTATTTTCCACCTTATTACAAATCTATCTATGTTTTGGGGACTTCACAACCTTTGCACTTTGTGTCAAAAAGAGAAAGGAAAATTAAAACAGATTTACACAGTGTTGTGTAAAAAACTAAGTGTAAATTGGCAAAAACGGGCTTATTAAAATGCATGCCACGGTATCTAAATTGGTCATTAATTGAAAGTAAAGCTACAGGCCTAAAGATAGTTACATTTTTCATAAAAACCTCTTTCAGATTCCTACAATGATGCGTCATTTACTGGGTTTTAGACTAAATGGAAACTCGGTTGTCATATTAGTATGGTCACTAGGAAGAAAAAAATTCAAAGCTTCAGTTTCATTTCTACAGTGGAATTGGTTTGCAGAAAAGTATCAAGATAGTTCTTGGTTGGATTAATATTTCCATTAATCATTTGGGTATAGTTGAACCTAGTAGAAAAATTGATGAGTGATATGGAAAACCCAAAAGGGCAGAGAGACTTGGTCAGTCGAAATGATAAAGGGAGGGGAGATAACATTTAAGAGAATCTGATACGTACTATCAATAGGTTCATCAATTAGTGAAGGGGCTTGAGGGACATTATTCAAAGAAACGTAAATCTTTCACAATATCAGTTTCATGTTTTGAATGTTCATAATAGCAACACGAGAACAAAACTAGTGATGGCAGAAGTGGAGATTGGAAACCTAAAAGGCAAAGTCGAGAAGCATGAAGAAGAAATTAAAGTGTTAAAAGGAATCTTGCATAATCATGGTTTTGAAATAACCATCAGAAGATGGTGACCTTGCTCAAGACACGGTTAGTATTTCAATGGATAATCAGAACAATACCCCTAAGATTGATGAACCTTTGGTATATACTAATATGGAGGCAGAGTCTGTGACTGCAAATGAATCTATTGAGCAAGAAATACATTAGGAACTCCTCCTGGAGGGGAATGAAACAGGCCTCTAATTTCCAGATCTCTTATCCTTTTTATTTTTTGGTTAAAATCTATGCAATTATGTTGACAGGCATGCTCGAGTGTTGCAATCTAGACAGTTTTTGTTCCAGTGTTTTCATGGACAACAGTGGACAACAATCATTAAATTTTGAATATTTTAAAGACAGATACTATCATAAAGATGTTTTTAGGATGATTTTGGAACATACCTTTATGGTTGGGAAAAAAAATTATCAAATATTGTAAATGCATTACAATTGTATAATGGTGTTAGGTAACCTATGTAGGATCTATGCTAGTAATAATGATTGTAATTCCAATAGCAGACATGTAGTGATAAAATACAAATATATTGTAGTTTTTTAATATCCCCATAAGCAATGTATAGTCATCAAACTATGTGAACTATGGATGTAATAGAAAGATGAACGATTAGGCCGCATCCTACTCTTTTTTTGACAAATACAAATCAATCGTTTCTATTCAATGAAAAAACACAACTAATTTTAAATTTATATGGTTTGTACTATAAAGATGAAGAAAGTAATAGTGTTGTAAGGTTTTTGTTTTTGGAAAGTTCTACTCTATGTTTTCTGTAAGTGCAGATCCTAACAAGGCATGTTATGTTGATTCTGGAATACTGTAATAAAAAGCTTTTAAGACATATTAAAGACAGTACAGAAGCAAATTCTCAACAGCCCACAGGCAAGAAAATGTATGTTATCATTTCAAACTTTCAAAGTTTATATATAAAGAAATTGTTCTTAGAAATTACAAACCATTTTTAACATAACATTAAAATATACCATGACAAAAATAACGGAATGTAACAAATAAATAATGATATATATTAAATTATATAATTCACCATATAGATTTCGCAAAAAGGTATAAAAATATATTAGTGAAAGGTATAACGTTTACAACTCCAAATGGGGTACACCAGTCCTCATCCCTAATCCATAACAATGATGGACAGGATCTTGTTGGTGTGAATCCCATGAAAAGTGTACTTGCACACGAGGTTGTAAGCTATTATAAAAATATCGAAATCTAAATGTTGGTCCCACTCTCCATTTACTAGGAGGTTGAGTCTGATCACTTGAGCGTGAAGTTGGTTGATATCTATCACTGAAGGTTTCCCAGTTATAGAAAAAAACTTCCTTATGATTCCCATAGCCTTCTATGAAGAACTCTAATGAATTATTCTTCTTTAAAATACCGGGTGGTGCAAAATTCATTGTAATTAGTTCGAAAGTAACCATGAAACTTTCATTTGAACAAGGAATTTCCATATAATATTTACTATGTATAATGTTCTGAGACCTTATGTGATTGAAAACTTTGTAAGAAAGAAGATGAATATTGTGACGATGTATTCAATTAGGCTGCAATACTCCAAGATATGATGGCAATGCATTGTATGTCCCATATTCTGTATAGGTAGCTAGTTTAGCAGTCACAACTTCATCGTCACCTTTTGTTGCAAGAAGTTGGAAAGTGGTGTGCTTAGCATCATCCATAGAAATTAAACGAAAAAATATATATATATATTCTCCCTTTCAAGTGCTTGTACCCCACCTTTTAACAGAGCTCAAAGTAAAGAAAATATCAACAATACCTACAACAAAACATAATATAACATTAGATACTACAAAGCCTAAAATTTTCCACATATGAGTTGAAAAGAAATATTAAAAGATACATGTATACTCCCATCAATGATTTCAATTGGTATCAGGAATCCTTTTTTATTATAAAACACGTCATGTGGATGCAAATTCAGACCTTCGTGAAGATGGTGGCCTCTACCAATAACATCTACATGACTTTCAAATGATCTTACCCAACAAAATGTTCCACTAGTAGAAACGTCTACTAAACAATCCAACACTTCTACAGGATATGGAACTTTCAATGACTCGTCTTCAGACATTCCAAGCAAATTTTCATAATAAATATGGACATACATTCCTACCTTTATGGTAAAATAAAATGGATTTGTGTTGTGCACCAAAATCCCATCCATTTGAATGAATTTCTTTCTACCAATGTTCACAAAATGACAATTTCTAGTCAGTAAGGGAGTCACATTCTTAACAAGATCCCATATAATACCCTCTCTTGATGACTGCACTAGAATGTTTTTATGATTTTCATCTAACCCACTTGAATATAACTATGTTTTTATTTGAGATAATGAAGTAGTGTGCAGCACAAGCTTGCCACTTTCATCTACATACACCATTTGAACATGCATAACATTATCCATGCTATGTGTCCATGTGTCATTGTTACCAATAGTGTAAAGAACTGGATCATTTCCACAAGGATCCAAACATGTCAACTCTAGGTTTTTTGTATGGGACTCATCTATAAATTTGCAAATAACGATGTCTTCTGAACCTTTTTCTCCTTTGAAAAGAGCAATTGTATCAAAGTTTGGAGCATTGCCCCTAACAAACGACATAGTTGAACAACATCAAAGTTGATAAGGTATTTCCCTATCATTAGGTTGGATTTGGACATCTTTACTATTGGATACATCATCATCACTCCAACAATCATAATTTGCAATTCTAGATAAGTGTCGTGACTTCCGTCGTTGTATAGATAATTGTTGCTTCATTTGTAGTATATTTTCTCGTTTAGCATCCTCTTCAGCAAGTATTCGAAAATCTTCTTCTACAACTTCCGGTAGCAATAACTTTCGTTCTTTATGTTGCAATGGACTAGGGTCTGTATTGAACATGATTAAATTTATAAAAAGTAAAAATATTCAATCATGACAGGATGCCCAAAAGTCCTACACATGTTACACATGAGATCTCTTAATTGGAAAAACAAAGAGCAAATAAAAAACAAAGTATTTATATAGGGATAATATAAATACTACATAGTAACTAACCTTTGGTAAGAACTTTCAATTTTTTTCTCCTTTCAACCAAGGTTTTAGAATTGGAGATAGATGGTCCAAATAGATTTTTGCATCAAATAATAAAAGGTAAAATTGATTAATATGGATATACAGTATTTGACTAAAAACTTTAAAGCCTTCTTATAGACAAAAAAATGCACAACAGAAATTAGAAAACCAAATTATTGGGTCTTATGAGAATATAACACCAAAAAATAGAGGTTATCAGCAGTTACATCAGTTAAAATTCATGAAAGGGAACGCGCATGGAATCATTTTTAAGCTCACAATGGTTTTCCACAATAGCTCGAATCTATGTATATAGATGGTCCAAATAGATTTCTACATCAAATAAGAAAGGGTAAAATTGATTCGAACCTTGGAACTCCTATCCCTTCATTTACTGAATCCCTGGAAATTTCCTCTGATCCACTAGTAAATGTAGTAGGAAAGTGGCGTGACTGGAACATAAAACACACCAAACTTGGATGTATACATTTCGTTCACTCTAGAAACCGTAACAAAAAATCAAACAATAGTTTCCTATCAAATCATTACACTCACCTTGACGCTCATGAATTATTCATTACCATGATCTCGATCCTCACCTGGTTGTTGATCTTGATCGGTAAATGTAGTACGCAAGTTCCCTGACTGGAACATAAAACATGCCAAACGTGAATGCATAACCCTTCTTTCACTTCAGAAATTGTAACAAAAAATCAAACAAAAATTTCCTATCAAATCATTACACTCACCTTGCCGCTCATGAATTAATCATTAACCTAATCCTGATCCTCACCCAGTTGTTGATCTTGATCGCTAAAGTAGGGCATTGGACTTCATTTTTTCACAGGGCTTCCTTCTTACTAGGTTTGTTCAAGTAGGGGATCCCACTTGGTGTGTTGATAGGTTCTCTTGAAGATTTCATTCAAGCAGGAAAACAACATGGTTTGGTAACAAATAGAGTTCAACTTTTGGTAACATATAGAATTCGTTGAAGCAGGAAAACGACCTGGTTTGGTAATAGATTTTGGGGAAGACGAAAAGAAGAGGGATTTTTCCAAATTGAAAATTTTGAATTAACCCCACATTGTCCCATGCAAAATAAGTTAACCCAATAAGTTAACCCCACATTTTTAATTGTGCAATCAGAAAATATTTCCGGGGAAAATAGGGGTTTGACTTTTTATGTGATTAGCAATTCTAATTAACTCTTAATTAGTTTTTTAATGATTTCTTATTTATGATACATTTTGGGGGTGGTGGTTTCTTATGTAGGGAACACAACAACGGTTAGTTGACCCTTCCTCGGGCTCAAAAATTGCATAGCATCCCATGAGCGAAGGAAAAATACTCTTCCTCTTTTCATTCAAATCCAATTAGTCAATAGCAATGTGATATATTTCTTAACACCGATCAGTAACATTGAACTAGTTGAGGAAATGTCAACCGATCCATCTACAAACAATCGATCTCATAGAAATATTGGTATCTATTTCACTAACAAACTCCCTTGGCACAAACCAAAACAAAGAGTATACCTTGTATCATTGGGATTACCTTCTCAGACGACATCCACATAAGAAAATTCGTTGAAGGAGCTCTCTAGATAACATTGACATAAGTAACTATGAGGAAGGAATTGTCGCTCTTTCTCGGAATGATCTATTTTCAACAAACCACAATAAGGGTAAGGGGTATCTCTTGATAAAAGTGTGGCTTTCCCTTATCTCATTGATTGGTTTCTTTCTAGCACAAATACCAAATAGAAATGCCACTTATGATGAAAGAATGATCACTCCTTCTCTAGTATATTCCTTCTCAAAGGAATATATCAAATGTACATTCACTCTTTCATGGATCCTCCCAGAAGAGCTCTTGTAGATCAATTAATTGATTTTAGAAAGGAATGGTCTTTCCATCTCCATCAATCATTCGCATCCACATTTTCATCAAAACATATAATAGATAGAAACTAATTAAAAATTATAAACATTGTATATATATTCTTTATTAACCATAAACTTTTTATTGTATTATATGTAAAATATGTCTTTGTTCGTGAACCTTAATCAATTCAAAGAAATTCAATTTCCTCAATTGTTAGCATATCACAACCTTGGTTTATTCACTCATCCATGGTATGTTGAGATGGATGAACCATCTAATTTGCACCTGAATTTATATCTATTCCGCAGTGATGAGGAAGGATTTTCGACTCGAGCTGGAATACTGACATCTATAGATGCCATTACTAATGAATTATTATGTGTTCAAGTTGAAGTGATTGATCCAAATAAGTGTTTCCTTCTACAGTTTGATCTTCAAGATTTTAAATTTTATCCAGATCTAATGAAAATTGGTCCAAATTCGGGCTTGGTTTCTTGTGCAAAGAAATGATAGGTTTTTCCCTCATATGATCGTTGTAATCGGTCCAGAATAAATATCGCAAAATCTTTGAAGAAATGAATTATGACAGTTGTTAGACCTACAATATGCGCTCTAACTACAAAGAGAGCATGCCTAGCACATCTTATATTTGGGATAGGTTTTAGATTAATGTAGTAGGTCGAGTAAGTCAAGAGGGGTTGAGAATCTATGGTAGAATTACAAGTTGTATTAATCCTAATAGAAATAATTCATAGGTCATAGGCACACACACTAAAGATTATATGTTCAATGAAATGCATTCATAAGAGGTATCCCTGCTCCAAAACAGTGTTTCGAAGTGGGAAATAATATAGAACACAGGTCACTAATTTTAGGCAATATATAATAAGGATTATTGTTATGTGATCCATAAAGTGAGGTAAGTTATGCAGTGCAAAAGTAACTATGTGTTCAATATAATAAATCATGAATAAAACTTAAAATGACATAGTCAAACCCATAATGGAATTTATCTCTAAGCATGAACAAATTGCATAATACTATAGCGTGTTTCATTAAAATATTTAGTTCTTACATCATCCTTCAAAGACTATCTACTCGAACCCTCTACTAATTCCTTTAAGAATATTGAACCCCCATTACATTACAAATTATGAAATTTATAACTGTTACATGATAAGAGTTGTTATCATCCTTTAGGGATCAAATCCTATCAACCTTGCAATAAATCTGAAAACGATCCCATAAATCTGGAACAAATTCACTTTTTTTCTAAACATCTGGAGTTATAGATGTTATGTCACCTACATTCTACTTTATGTATCCTTTGAAAGTTTGAATGTTGCCCAATTATGTTGATCAAATCCCTACAAATATGGAAATGGTGAGATTGAATTAAGATACTGAATCAATTCCTGGAATTCTGGAACTCTTGAAATGGAGCTTTAACTGCTAATCTTGTGTTTTTGAATGATAACTCGATCCCTGGAATTCAGGAATAACTCTCATCTAAGCAAATGCTCTACCATTTGTAATTGATTGTCTTGATAACTTAAAATGTTGGAGATGACCCTTTGACTAATTAAATTCCTGAAAATTTTGGGAACGATAAGATCAAGCTTCTAATTGTTGATGATATGCCTGATATATCGACCTAGAAATCTAGAATTTGATTAACAAATGAAGATAAAACTTGTTAAGAAGCTCGATTCTCATGATACTCTATCATCAATTAACCCCTACAATTACGCCACTACTAGAAAATATGTTAGTTGTTCTTCATTTGTTATTACATATGTAGATCACTTAATTAATAAGAAAAAACGATCCATGCACATTAAAGAGAAGAGTCGATCCACTTCCAATACGAATTGATCCACACATAAAATGGATTGACTGCTTCCAAATGTGAACTACATAATTCTTTATATGATGAACACAATACAACAAAATCAGGCTCCAAAAATGCCTAATTCAAAACCCAAGGACAAGACCTTTTCTAGCTCTTCATTTATGCCATTATCCTTTTGTCAGTTTTCTGGTCACATTTGAAATTGGTTGCGTTCATGGAGTTTCATAATAGGATGACAAAGCCTTCCATAGTCACTTGACAATTTAATCTGTACGAACACCAACAAGTTCCCCTTTCCAAAATAATGAAGCTACTAAACAATTGTTGAGCTACCATCATCTGTCACACCCTTAAGATTGGTGCAACATCAATTATAAATCTACAAACCATAAATAATTTCTAACTATCTGCTTAAAATTCAACCTAGGACGAACTGTGAATAATCTCTTATTTTTATTTATGTAAACTCCAACCCACAATTAAAACATTTGTTGAAGAATGTAACTTCGGAAGATTTTCTTATTTGTATTATTTGAGTCATTTGTATTATTTGTATTGTACACCCTACGGGGATTATTATTGATGTAATTGATTATGTAAAATTCATTGAAAGATTCAATGTAAACCCTAATTGTTAGGTCGGCCTGGAAAATTCTAGAAAATAATATTTTATTCTAAAGTGTACAAGTCGGCCCAGTTATGTGATTCAAGCCTGCAAAATTAGTAAAAAGGTCATGTGTTTTGTTTAGTATAAATAGGAGGCTCGCCCTCCTCATTTACACACTTCACTCACTCATCTAATTCGCATGAGTAGAAAAATAGATTCGTTCAGAGTAGCTGTTTTTGGAGTCTTCTTGTTTTGGTTCTTTGCACAAGGGATACTATTGTACATTCTGCAGAATCTATATAGAAGAAGTTTGTTGGGTTTTCTCTGCCCCGAGAGGGTTTTCCCAGGATACATTTGTTGTGTACTATTGTTCATGTTGTGCTTGTTTATATTTTAGTGATTCTTATTGTTATTAAACTTAAAAATCCAACATGGTATCAGAGCCATGTTTAAAGAGAACATTGTGCAGCTGCTGCAACTGCAGAACTAGGGTTTCCATTTCCAGAAACTAGTCATCTTGGAATTTTCGCTATAAATCCCTTTTGGAGAAGGTTCAGGATCTAAAACTCGGACAGTCTAAATATTAAATGTTCATGTACCTTTTGTACGAGTTTCAGCCTCATATTCGTTGTACTTTAGGATATATGATCAATTCAAATCAGGGTTCCAGCCTCTTCAAGAATTTAGTTTTAAACAGGTGACCTAGGTATAAATGTTATATATATGGATAGGAATATCCAAATTGAATTTTGTAAGATGTTACAGAAAGAAAACAAACTGTATTTTATCTGGTGTGAATTTCAGGACCTGAAGTTGAAACAGTGACACGTGGAAGTCTATACAAGTTCACTATACTGAAACAGTCCATAAACAGGTCACCTTGGGAAACTTAGAATAAGTCCCACTTGGTGAATCTAATACTGCTCTAACCTGTGGGGTTGGATAGAGGATAGATAATACTATCTCAAAACAAAGTTTCAGACCTTGAGGAGCAGAAATTTCTGAGATACATCGGAATTAAGACCGGAAAAAACTACAGTAGAAATTGAAGAAACTAGGGCATCAAATATTTTGTAGTCTTGTCCATGGATTTGGGAAAAGGATTACATTGCTCAGCTCACCTTGGGGAGCCACATATTTTCATACCCTTATATTTTCAATATCCATAAGTTGAAAAATTAAGGTTTCTCTTTCAAACCCTAGATCACCCTGTAGCCAGTTTTCAGATGTCAACCTTTGGTTGGAGCATCTCATTTGGTAAGTTATCCTTTATCTACTTCCATTTTTATCAAGTTTATCAAGGTGTCAAACAATACCAAGCTTGAGGATAAGCTTGAAGGGGCTAAGAAATTTTGGATCATGGAAGTATATTGTGATTCCCATCCTATAAGAGCATGAATTGGAAAAATATGTCACAGAAGTAGGTGCTTGGAGCCAGAGGGAGATGAGGAGAAAGCGGAGCATAAGAAGAATCTAATCAAAGCTAAGAGGATCATAGTTGATTCCATCAAGGAACACTTGATCCCACACATCTCATCTCTGAAGACTCCAAAAGAGATGTTTGATGCACTGAAGGGACTATTTGTAGGAACAAACATCAATAGGAAGATGACCTTGAGGACTCAACTCAAGGCTGTGAAGATGAAAAATAATGAAAGTACCCAGTCTTACTTCACAAGGGTCTCCAACATTAGAGATCAGTTAAGTGCCATTGGAGACAAGTTTGAAAATGCAGAATTAGTGATGACTAACCTAAATGGTCTTCCAAGATAATGGGAGTCATATATTCAAGGAATATGTTCCAAGAAGAAGCTTATATTGTTCATTGCACTCTTAGAATCTTGCACTCAAGAAGAAGCAAGGATTACAGCCAAACAAGAAAAGTTAGGAGATGAAGATAATCAAGCCCTGGCAGCTTATGCCAAGAGAGGCAAGAAATAAGATCATCATGACAAGAGACCACACAAGGGTAAAAGACATTCAAAATACTATTCAATTTTTAGATGCTTCCATTGTGATGAGACGAGACACATCTCTAGGAATTGTCCCAAGAAGAAAGGAAACGAGAAAATACATCATGCTCATGCTGTATAGGATGATGGACCAGCTAGGAAGAAGACTAAAGAAGATTCCTCCAGTGATGAGGAATAAGTATTTTGATTCAGAAGGGATGCAGTTGGGATTGGTGATTCAACACTAGTACATAGTTCTATGTGATCTATGGTGTAGAAGACTTGATCAACATTGTAGATCATAAGCAAGAAAAGCAGAGGTCCTCATAATCATATGATGGACTAGAGCTCACTATCAGATACTCCAGTAATTCCTAGTATCAAGAGAGATCCTACCAAGCAAACAAAGATAAATATTTGAATTGTCATTTCATGTATTGTCCAATTGTGCACAAATTTGTGTTCCTAGATTTAGGATGTGTATTATGCATGTTAGAGTGTTTGCATTGATGAACAATATACTACTAATATGCATGTGATGGGTAAGTTTCCTATGTTGTTGTACAACATTCCATTGTTACTTGTCTAGAATGAAACCTCTTTGTTGACATGTTGGAGGTAGTGCACGCTCTTAATAATGTTCTGGTAGAGATGGAAGGAATCTACAAAGTTACCGTATGAATGTGGGATATGGATGAATGTTGTGTTAAATCATTGGCTAAGATAGTTGCATGATTGTGATACCTATGTCTTTATGCATAAGAATTGGTTTTGAAAATTATGAAATGTTTCTAATCATGCAACTAAATTTGACTTGTAGGAAAGATAATTTGCAATCACCTACAAGAGAATAATGATAAGACTTGTTCTGAATAACAAGTGACAACAATTCAACTATGACATTCAAGAAGATTTGTGAAATCAAGCATACTAAAAAAATACAAAGAGAGGGTTCTCTCAGAAAGAGGTATTCGACTATGACGAGACGTTGCTCTAGTTGCCAAACACACTTCCTCGGTGGTGGATATTACACTAGATAGATGGTGTAATCGAAGTAGAAGTGTATATCGAGCAATTGTCAGGATTCGGGACTCTCTACAAAGAAACACATGTGCGCGGATTGAAGAAGGATTTGTATGGGCTCAGAAAGCACCAATGGGATAGCATGATGAGCTTGAGGATCACCTAGAGTGATGAGACATCAACCTTTTCTACAAGGTTGAACATGAAGAGCTCATAGATGGGTGTAAGAGATAACTTGCAACAGAGTTCGATATCTTGGTATCTAGAGATGAAATAGATGGATACACAAAAGATCATCAGAAGAGAAGGATACCAGTCACTCCAATTCAGAATGTCCCAATGTAGAGAGTACAATATGCAAAGGGAGGATAGTGCTCAGTTATAGAGGAAGCAGGAAAGCTCTGCTTCAGAGGGAGTGACTACAGTACATATGGAGAGACATTATCACTTAGTCTCTATCTGTGGCAAAGGTGTTTTCCCCAGTATCTCGGGGATATGCTCAAAGTGATAGAGGAAGTCTCCCATCACGAAGTGGAAGTTTATGTGGTGCAGTTTGAGACAGGAACCCAGGACATGGTATGACAGGATTGATGGGTTTCTGACGAGCTTGGGATTTACCAAGAGTAAAGCGGATTTCAACCTTTACTACAAGGTTGAAGAAGGAAATATTGTGATTCTACTATTGTATGTAGATGACTTGTTTTTTGACAAGTGAATAGAATCTCATAGAAGAAACAAAGAAGAATCTTGCTGCTGAGTTTGAGGTGAAACATCTGGTTATGATGCATTACTTCTTAGGTCTTGAGGTGTGGCAGAATCCAGAGGAACTTTTCCTAGGTCATGGAAAGTATGTTGTAGAGTGTTAGGAACCCATGTCAACCCTTCTATTTACTTTGTTATTGTTGTTGGACGCATATGCTTTATAAGCCGTCCCGTAGTAATTGTTGATCCATAGTTTGTATTGGCCCATGCTTTGTATTGACATATGGTATCGACTCATGGTATTGGCACCTAGACTTAGTATATAAGTTTGTGTTGAGACCAATGAAGGTACCGTGAAGTTATTTGTATTGAGCTTCCTCAAAGGAGGTTGCCCCCTCAAAGTGGCCTGCGATCAATAAAGCGATTCTAAGTTCTGTTATTTCTGCTATCTCGTGTATTCTCATTAATTAATTGTTGCAGGTTCTTCACATCTGGTATCAGAGCACTTTCTTGGGCTCGCTGGGTGAAATTTCTGCCAAAAACAAATTTCGCAATTGTTGCAGGTTCAGATCTGGGAATAATCCCTATCCGCTTAACTGTGGGAAATACTTGGGCATAATCCCTAAAACTTATTGTGAGGAGTACCATAGGAACCCCGAAGTAGCTGGCCCATTGAGAGGACCTGCCAGCGAAAAGGGAAACAACCCCTACCTGATTGACTAGTTCCCACCCGTGAGGTAAACCAAGAGCTGTCGTTTGCTGAAAAGCGGTTATCAGTTTTACCTGAACCGTGGAGTGAGGGGTATTGCCCTAATACAAAAAAAAAAAAAAAAATTTGCCATATCTCCCTTGTTTTAACTCTGTTTTCCCTGAAACTTCACTTACACCCCTGCAATCCCCTTCTGCATATTTCATTCCTGAGGATCCTATCCCAAATTCCACTTCCCAAGACCAGAAATCCCACATTTGTCTATTTTTAGGGTTTTCCATAACTCCTTCGATTTTCACCCAATCGCCTTCAAATTTTGCCACCGTGTTCATTCCCTATTTCTGCTTCTTTGTCTCTCTGACAAATTTTCCCATTCTTTCACCCCGCTTCTGAAATCCTCATTTTCTGCTTCCCTATCCATTCCAAAGTGTCCAAAACCTAGTCACACCCCAATTACCCATCCGAGTTTTTCCCAAATCCAAATTTCCCTTTACTAAATAAGCTTATGTTTGTGTTTTTCTAACCATTCCCAAAAAGAAAAACACTCCTGGTTATGGTTGTCACCTGCGCAGGAGAAAAAAACATGGAGGAAGCACTTGCAGCCATCCAAACCAAACTCCAAGATCTGGATGAAAATTTTCTCGACCTCCATCTTTAGCATTCCGCCATGAACAACAAACGACAGTCCGAGTCTTCATCAGACAATGGGTTCTCTTCTTCCAGCTATTTTCGTGGTTCGAAGCTTGAATTTCCTCGCTTCAATGGTACTGATCTAACTAGATGGATCTATCGTGCATAACAGTATTTCAGTCTGCATAATACTTTTGATGTCCAAAAAGTTCCACTTGCATCCTTTCATTTGGAACAGGAAGCCCTTCAATGGTACCGTTGGTACATCAAGGATCATGATGAGCCAAAATGGACAAATTTTTGCCAACTCCTTTTGCAACAATTTGGTCCTAGTGCTTTCGATTACTTCACCAGAGCACTCACTAAACTTCGTCAAATTGGGACCGTGAGAGAGTATCAGACAGAATTTGAGAAACTAGCCAATCACACAGAAGGATTGTCCGATGAATTCTACAGGAGTTGTTTTATCAGTGGTCTTAAGGATGAAATCCGCTTAGAGGTCAAAATGTTATGTCCCAATAAAATGATGGAAGTCCTAGGGTTGGCTAAGTTGGAAAAAGACGAGATTGCAGTCCAACAACACTCCAAACCCACTTTTGTTCCCTTCTGAAATATGGGTTCTCAATGACCTCCCTTCCCACCAGCTCCTCGACCAACTCCTATCAAGCATTTGTCTGAAACAGAGATGCGGGAACGCAGAGAAAAAGGGCTTTGTTATAATTGTGATGAGAAATTCACTCAGGGACATAGATGTGTTCAGCAAAAGCTCTATCTCTTGGATATGAATTCTCCGCCTGCCTATAAAATTAGTGAAGAAGCTCCAGATACAATGGATGCTCAGGTAGACATTCAGGAGACGCCTATTGACCCCCCATCTCAGGACAACCAACCAGAGATATCTCTCCATGCTTTATATGGCGTCACCACCCCCCAAACAATGCGGGTCAGGGGTTACTTCAAGAAGATTCCTCTTACAATATTCATTGATTCTGGTAGCACTCATAACTTCATTGACCCTCGGATCGCCAAACAGGATGATTGTTTTGTCCATCCTTGCTCCAAATTTGAAGTCATGGTTGCCAATGGGGGCACATTACCTTGAAAGGGGAAGTTTCAAAATGTGTGTATCTCTCTGGAAGATTATAACCTGCGCTCTGACATGTTTTCCTTATCCCTAGGGAGATGTGATGTGGTTTTGGGCATTCAATGGTTACGCACACTTGGACCCATCTTATGGGATTTTGATGAGCTTTGGATGCAGTTTTAAGTCAATGGGAAACAACACAAATTTACAGGATTACAACAAGGGTCTATCCGCATCATCAGTTCACATCGCCTGGAAAAGACCCTTAAGAAGAATTCACATGGTGTCATCGCTCAACTCCATTCCATTCAGATGCACCCATCAACGGTCTCCCCTACTTCCTTGGATAGATATGCAGGTGTCTTTGCTCAACTAGTGGGCTTTTCGCCTTCAAGAGACCTTTTCGGAAAGACTTTAGCTGCATCTACATCTCAGCAGGAAATGTTGGCTATTTCGCATGCAGTATAGAAGTGGCAGCCATACCTATTAGGGACTCATTTCTGCATCAAGATTGATCTCCATAGTCTGGAAAATTTCCTGGAACAACCGGTCTCCTCCGCAGCACACCTGAAATGGGTTATCCAACTCATGGGTTATGCCTATGCGATCACTTACAAGAAGGGTAAGGACAATATGGTGGCAGATGCTCCTTCTCACACATTTGATGACCCAGTTTCTCTTACAGCTATTTCTATGCTTGTTCCAAATTGGTTGCAATATGTTTAAGAGGGCTATCTCTTCTATGAATTCCATGTTTCTTCATCGGCAAGGCAATCTGGGTTCCTCAAAACGTATGACTAGGAACAATGTAACTTCTTTTGGCAAGGACTGAAAATGACATTTCAACAAATGGTGGTTGACTGTGATACTTGTCAGGTCAACAAGGGTGAAATGACACTCCTTTCGAGACTGCTCGCACCCTTGCCCATCCCTACACAGATTTGGACAACTATTTCTATGGATTTCCTAGAAGCAATCTAGTGGTACAATACCACATCTAAAAGGACACCATATGAAGCATTCTATGGATAGGCACCGCCAGTTCTTCTTCCATACACCCTCAACAACTCCCCAGTTCAAGAAATTGACTCGGTTCTTCAAAACCGTGATCAGATTCTTCTCATTCTGCAGGACAATCTTCACATGGCAAGAATTCGACTGAAACAACAAGCTGATCAATACCGTTCTGAGTGCACTTTTCACGAAGCTGATATGGTTCTTCTTCGTCTACAGCCTTCCAAGCAACCCTCTCTGTAACTCAAAAGGTGTCAATGGCCCGGAATGCAACCTGAGGATGCTACAGGGGAACCACTCCTTCAGATTCTGCATCAATTTCCACATCTAAAGCTTTGAGGACAAAGCTTTTTCTAAGGGAGAGGGGATGTTAGGAACCCATGTCAACCCTTCTATTTACTTTTTTAGTATATTGTTGTTGGACGCATATGCTTTGTAAGTCGTCCCGTAGTAATTGTTGATCCATAGTTTGTATTGGCCCATGGTTTGTATTGACACATGGTAGTGACACATGGTATTGATCCATGGTATTGGCACCTAGACTTAGTATATAAGTTTGTGTTGAGACCAATGAAGGTACCGTGAAGTTATTTGTATTGAGCTTGCTCAAAGGAGGTTGCCCCCTCAAAGTGGCCTGCGATCAATAAAGCGATTATGAGTTCTGTTATTTCTGTTATCTCGTGTATTCTCATTAATTAATTGTTGCAGGTTCTTCACACAGAGATCTTGAAGACATTTGGGATGATGGATTGTAAGGCCATGGCCACACCTATGGCATCGAATCTAAAGTTGTTGAGTAATACTACTCCAGAACTGGCAGATGCCACAATGTATTGGCAGATGATTGGTTCGTTGATGTATTTGACGAACACGAGGCCGGACTTATTCTTTGTGGTGAACACTCTGGTCAGTATATGATAGAGTCGAGACATGTTCACTTGGTTGCAACAAAGCATGTGTTGAGGTACCTAAAGGGTACGATTGATTATGGCCTCAGATATGCATCAGATCAAAAGGTTAACCTACAGGGTTATGTTGATGCGGATTTGGCCGGGAGTGTTAGGGATAGAAAGAGCACATCAGGATGTTGCTTCAGTTTGGGATCAAGTATGATCTCATGGTTCAGTAGGAAGCAGACAAGTGTGGCACTCAGTACAGTCGAGGACGAGTATATGGAAGCTTGTTCGGCAAGCTACGAGGTAGTGTGGCTTTAGAAGTTTCTATCAAGACTATTTGATCTCAAGTTGGAGGGGACTTGTATCTTCTGTGACAACCAGAGTTGTGTGAAGTTGTCTAAGAACCCTATGTTCCATGACAAGTCGAAGCAAATCGAGATCAGTTATCACTATATCCCATATATGGTGCAGAAGGGAGCAGTGAAGCTCCAATATATAGTTACAGAGGAGCAGATAGTCGATGTGTTGACCAAGCCTCTGTTAAGAGGGAAGTTTGAATACTTCAGGTACAATCTTGGAGTGGTACAGATCAAGAGAGAGAAATGAACTCGATTGAGGTAGAAGGTATTCACGTGTCATGTGACATAATTGAGTCTCCTAGGCTATGAGAGGATCTAGATGAGTGGTGAGGTAACGCAGGTGGTTGCGGTGTGCAACGTAATGGATGCTTCTGGGATGGACCCACCAGATGGCCTGCTCGGTTCGTGGATGAGGATAGTTGCATCTAGTATGAAAGAGGACCAGTGCTGTGGAAATCCTAGATTTGATCTAGGTCACATCCAGTATGAAAAAGGACTTGCACTATGGTGGAAAATCCTAGATTTGATCTATGTTACATCCAGTATGAAAAAGGATTGGCATTGTGGTGGAAAATACTAGATTTGATCTAGGTCACATCCAGTATGAAAAAGGACTGGCACTGTGGTGGAAAATCCTAGATTTGATCTAGGTCACATCCAGTATGAAAAAGGACTGGCACTATGGTGGAAAATCCTAGATTTGATCTAGGTCACGTCCATTATGAAAAAGGACTAACATTGTGGTGGAAAATCCTAGACTCGGTCTAGTTCACATCCAGCATGAAAGAGGGTTGGCTCTATGGTGAAAAGTCCTAGAATGATGCTTCTGGTCCACCTAGCTATGGAAGATCATTCGCAGGTCCTGTAATGATGCTCCTGGTCTGCTTAGCTGCGGGAGATCATTTACAGTGGAAAATTCCTAGACTTGGTCTAGGTCACATCCAGCATGAAAGAGGGCTGGCTCTGTTTGTGAAAGTCCTAGACTCGGTCTAGGTCACATCCAACATGAAAGAGGGTTGGATCTGTGTGTGAAAACCCTAGACATAGTCTAGGTCACATCTAGTATGAAAAATTGTTGGCTCTGTGGAACTTCTTAAGACATATAGATTCGAGAGATGCATATGTCAATAGTCTGTGTACAAGAAGTGCAGCAGTGTTAAGACAATGGTGACGAAGATTGAAGAATACCTTCCTTTTTAAGAGGGAGATTTGAAGAATGTAACTTCAGAAGATATTCGTATTTGTATTATTTGATTCATTTGTATTATTTGTATTGTACACCCTACGAGGATTATTATTGATTTAATTGATTATGTAAAAGTCATTGAAAGAGTCAAGGTAAACCCTGATTGTTAGGTCGGCCTGGAAAATTCTAGAAAAGAATATTTTATTGTAAAGTGTACAGGTCGGCCAAGTTAGGTGAGTCAAACCGACCTAATTAGTAAAAAGGTCATGTGTTTTGTTTAGTATAAATAGGAAGCTCACCCTCCTCATTTACACACTTCACTCACTCATCTAATTCGCATGAGTAGAAAAACAGAGTCATTTAGAGTAGTTGTTTTTGGAGTCTTCTTGTTTCAGGTCTTTGCGCGAGGGATACTATTGTACATTTTGCATAATCTATATAGAAGAAGTTTATTGGGTTTTTCTGCCCCGAGAGGGTTTTCCCAAGATAAATTTATTGTGTATGATTGTTCATGATGTGCTTGTTTATAATTCAGTGATCCTTATTGTTATTACACTTAAAAGTCTAACAACATTGGACTTCAGGCTTTGAAGAATTTGTAATTGAATGCAACACAATCAATCCTTTGAAAAGCTTCCTTTGGGAAATATGCCATTGAATAATCACCTGGATCATTTTAAATGAAAAAACCATAGAGAAACAACAAATCCAAGGTAAGGTTGAGCAAGTCGATACTCTGCAGAATTCATGACCAAAGAATAACCAAAAAAGACACGGGCATTGAATGAACACATGAGGACTTGATGAAGCAAAGGCATTGGCATGCCTATGTTTCTCTGCAAAGCTAATTCCAAAACATAAATATGGAGAGAGCAAAGTTATAAACAAATCAACCTTTTACTTGGCACTTTTATACATTTGACTGATTTTCTCAACATCTGGATGCTTAGAAGCTTGTTGGCAAATATTGACAATTAGCAGTTGGTGTCAACGCATGTGCTTGAAACTTGGACGCTCGATGTTTTTTATGTGCTTAGTTTGACTTGGGACTTGATATTTGGGTTGGATGTTAAGTACGAAACCCAATTTTAATTTTCCAAACAAAAATGATAGATAACCTCAAGGCAGGCCTGGAATTTGACGTTGTACAGAACGTATTTAGTAATTCAAAACGTATTTGACAGCTAAATTCACAATTTAAACGTCAACCTTGACAGGTATGCAAAATTGAAAACCGTAGATTTGACGTTCATTAAATTTATTTACCTGTCATAATTGCTAGTACCCTTTCCTGAGTTATGAGTTGGAAACTTGGTGGTCACGTTAGTTTTAATTAAATTATTGGTTAGCACAAAAAGTCCGCGTCTCCTCCAAGCACAAAAGCCTGCCCAGCTAGTAGCACATCTAAATATGGTAAAAAATGAATTCAACAGGATTGTCGGTGTTAGGGAACATAAAAATCCCAATACGGGAAGGGAGGCTGACTTGCGCCTGCAACCCTTCGCCTTGGCCATGGAACGAGTCCTTATGCTCTTGTCAAGGTAATTTTTGTAGAGAGTTAAGTCTTTGTTTTTTGTTTTTTTGTATTTAAAATGTTTTAAGCTATATTTTATTTGATTGTGTTTAGGCAAACATCAATGTAGAATTAGGATAATTAATATCTGAGGTCAACTTCCTTCAGGAGAAGGATCAATAATAGATTTTGAAGGCTCGTCTGCTTGCCTATAGGGTAGGTAGGTAGTTTTTTTAGATAGATTTATTTTCTATTTTTGACTGACTGTCTCGAATATAAATCTATGTCTTCCTATTCTAGAGGAAAGTTCAATGGCTTTCTATTTCGAAATACCTAAAGCCGAAATATAAGTCTATGCCTTCCTATTCTACAGAGGAAAGTTCTGTGGCTTTCTATTTCGAAATACCTAAAGCCGGAATATAAGTCTCTGCCTTCCTGTTCTACAGAGGAAAGTTCGATGGCTTTCTATTTCGAAATACCTAAAGCCAAATCAGTTGAGTTTCGCAATTGGGATAATGGAGCAAATGGGATAATGGATTTTAATATAACATTTTAAAAAATTAATTAAATTTAATATAAAAATTTGACAGTTTATAAATTTGGTTAAAATGTAAAGTGATGTGGTTAAAACGTAAAGTGATAGGCAATTAAAATACAAAACCGTCAACCAATTTCCATTTGACATGCAAGGGGAATTTGAAATTCCAGGCCTGCCTTAAGGCAAAAATCATAAAACAATGTCAAAATAGTATCCTCCTTCCATGGCCACGTGACTTTGGATAAAATGGAGATTGGAATAAATCCAAGTGCCAGGTTTAATTAAAGTTCATAGGTAAAAGTAATGGATATATGCATGGGCTATGTCATAATGACTTTTTTCTTTTAAATAAAAAATATTTAGAGATCTCTTTCTAAAAATTTAATAATTATTTAAAAATTATAATACCAAACTCCACTAATGGCAAAAATTGTGCAAAGGAAGTTTCAGATTATAATGGCAAAGATTTACTGGATAAAATTTTGGTGATGGGGAACATGACAAGTAGATGAAAAATTCAAAGGCTTTGGCTTAGTTTGAGCAATTTCGGCAGAAGTTCAAAAAAAAATTATGGGGTAAATGTTAAATGTAAATGTTAAGGGATCATCCCTTTGCAGTAAGATTTTAAATTTTATCCAGATCTAATGAAAAGTGGTCCAAATTCAGGATTGGTTTCTTGTGCGAATAAAGGATGGGTTTTTCCCTCATATGATCATTGCAATCATTCTGAAATAAATATCGCAACATCTTTGAAGAAATGAATTATTTCAGTATTGAAGAAAGAATGTTGGCAGGGAAGACCTCATTTGTATTGCATTGCATGAATATTGCAAATAAGATGACAAATGTTGATCATGAAAAGATTATTTTGTACCTTCAAAGATATTTTATCAACAATCTTGTGAAAGATGTGAGCAAATCTTCTTTCAAGGTACCCAAATCATGTCCTTCAAAAGTGATGCTATAGAAGGCCAATAAGAGATTCAATAGCTCAAAATACAATCAACAAGAATAGATCAAATACTTTATATTCAATGAGAAATTTTTTTCTATTGATATAACAAGAGGTGTTATAGTACCTCCACATATGCAATTTTGAAGGGTCAATGATGAGGTCATGGCAAAGATGGTTTTATCTCTTGTCACAACTTTTACAACAACAATGAGAGATGCTATTCTATTATCTTTCGATACTATAATGGAGAAGAAATTAATTCTCCTACATAGAACTTCTATATATTGGATGGAAAACATGTTATTTCGGTGCAGAAAAAAATCATTGAAAATGATAAATATCAATCAGTTCATTCAAGATATCATCATCGGACAACTCATCTTTTACACAAAGATGTTCCTCAAAACATTATCAACAAATTATGCAAACAACAAAATTTGTCAAACAAGGAATTTGTAGACACTCCCTTCATTGATAAAATTGTGAAAGCAAGGGAGAAATGGATATATAGTGGTAGGCCATCTTAACCGGGCAATGGAAACATTTCTAGGGAAGAGTGGTAGGTATATAATTTTTATTATTAACAATCAATGCCTGCAAATTGTTGACTTTGTTCTGAAATTACTAAATTAAATCTCTTCAATTTTATATCTTTGTAGGTTTTCCAAAGTGAATGTATGGATATCTTTGATATTTCAACCAAGGAAAGCCTTAAAGATAAGATGACTCTTGTTTTGACATCTGATAGAATATGGAACAACTGGTGTTATGTATTCGAACTTTACAAAAGTGGTTCCTTGTCATGCTCACCCAAGAGCATCAATCAAGATGATTTTGTTCATAATAAAATAAATCATCATGGATCAAATTTTTTTAGACCATTGCATGATCTTGACAAACAATAATTGACCATTGTGGTAGACAATATAATCAAAAGATCGATTTGGCTGAACACATCAGTTGACATAAATGTTTGCACAAAGACTTTGCTTCAATATTGCAAACGGATCAAAGATGAGAGATCAACCAGGCACTCGGTTTATGAATATTTCAAAGTTCATGATTTTGATCGTGTTTGTTCACGGGGAATCAATGACGATAATGTCATTGAAATCTATAATATTGCTCCAAATCATTTCCAACAATTGTGCAATATTTTAGGCTCCGATAAGTAAGCAAGATATCTTAGGAAGTAGAGAAAGAAAGAAGAAGAGAATAATGGTACTAAATTACCAAAGGACGTTGAGAATATATTGAACATATATATCAAGAAAGAGGAGATTGCTATGTCCATTGACTCTGACAAAGATAGTTCACAATTTGCTTGATATGTTGTTATCCAGTGTCTTTGGTCAACACACTAAGAACCATTACCCTTTTTCGTGTTTCAATCAGCTGTGAACTTGTTATTGTTGATATCTGTAATTATATTGATGCTTGGATGGAAAATATATATGCTTGTGTTATTGTAATACTTAGAATAAAATGAAGGGACTTGTACTTGTGTTTTTATAGATGATATGCAAAATTCATGTATGGTTTCTAAATCATTCACTCAATTCTGCAATAAATAAATAAAAGTAGTAAAGGAGTATCCTAACAAGAGCGTTTATAGAAATTTCTCAAAGGACTATTTTATAGGATTCTATGTTATACAATATTGGTGAATTGGATTGGAGGGGGATAATTTGTCTATTCTTCATATGGAGATAGATTGGAAGGATGAGAACCTTTCAATAATTGATTTACCTTTATCCAAGCTTCTGAATGATAGTTTGAGAAACCCTGTTTTCGCAAAAGGAAGGATACATGAGTTTTGGGATTAGATGGTTTCCATATTGATCTCTTCTCAAGGTATAGTTCTTTTGCTATATGTAGGAAGTAGAGTTCTTCGTTTGTTGACCAGGTCACCAAATAGAATAATTATTTCTATTGTGGAGAGAATATAGCAAGAACTATTTATGAAAAATTTCTATCATGAATTGGCTATAAAGCAAGGTATTTGTATTAGCATTTTCAAATGTCTTATTTCATTGTAATTTATATTCGCAATAGGTTGGTCATTATAAACCACTACACAGTGATAATCTAGAAAATTCAACACTATGTTCAATAATTTTTTCAAATTCCTTTTATATTAGATTTAAATATAGAGGACACTCAAGAATCATCCAATAAAATTATATATAATGAATACATTGAGGATGATGGATAATCCACAAATAATTACCAAAGTGATGGACAAGAAGGGTTTGAAAAACAAGAAAGTTATAATTTATCTTTCAAACAATGTTTATCTAATGATCGAGGATGATATTATACTTTGAAAACCAGAAAAATATCAAAAAATGCATACCTACAAATTTGCAGGTCAAGACGATTGGATTGTTTTTGGACATGTGGATTCTCCACAACAAGAGCAAGGATCAAGGATCTCCGTGGATATTATCCAACCAAACACAATGGATTTAGGAGCCTTGGAGAATAATGAACCAAGTAAGGATTTGGGAGCAAAACGCGGTAATTCCAACACTATTACTCTCCACTCAAATGTTGGCTAGTTATTTACAGGTAAGAGACAATGATTATTTTCTACCTAATTTGGTAAAACAAATTCATTGGGGAATATATGACACACATTATTTATGTGCATCTTCCCATACAAAAATGTTATTGATATTTGAAATGGGAAGGTTTTCTATTTTATCATAAAGTATTTGAAAATGCCTCCAAAAAAGGAAAAAGGGTGAATGAAAGTACTAATGAAGAATTTGAATTTAAGTAGAAGGGAACAATATATAAATCATGACCAAATGAGATATGATATTTGGAAGCATGTCTTGCAAAATTCGATGTTGGAATTTGGTCATATAAATGTTATGTCAATGAAGGAAAACCCTTATTTATAAAATTTATAGGGACAAAGAAAAAATAAAAAGCAATTGGGGACCGAATTTTGTTTTTATGGTTTCAAGAGAGATGTACCACAGATAAAGAAGGAAAAGGACAAAAAAACATGGACAAAGTGTGGTAGAAATTCCCAGTGAAATCTTCGAAAAGTAAGACATTAATGATTGTTTTGGGGGGTGATGGTGTGCAAGCACATCCATCTAAAAACTGTATTTTGCATAAGTCTTTTAATACATCGTCCACTAAGGAATATAGTGATGTGATATGTGGAATCTGGAAGGATGTAAGTAAAATACTTTATTCAACTAAGATCATAACCTCCATTGCTTCGTTCAAGAGAAAGAAACATTAATTGTAGCCTATTATTGCATTAAATGTAACCTACCTCGTTCAAGAGAGAAACATTAAATGTAACCTATGGAGATTTTAAATAATAAATGATTTTTTTGCCTTATTGGGTGATGTTTGTATTTTTTGAATTTAATATCTGCATTTACAGCTACATGTTTGTGATCATTAAATTGATGAACAAAGTGTTGTAGTTCTAGTTATATATATAGTCACGGTTTTTTTATGCAATCCAAAGATCACCACAAAAGAAACTATTGGTCCTGAGAGTAGAGGGATTTCTCTTTGGAGTTTGGATGTTATCCAAAAGAGAAGCATTTTCCAAACAACCTCATTTTGTCCATAATTGCTATCATTATTATGTGTGGATGTTCAGTCCTAATATTATCAATGATCGAAGAGAATATTTTGACATTGCTCTATGGTTTTCTTCACTTGACGGCATGGAAATTAAAAAATTCCTTGATATATTTAATGGTTGAATAATGAGGACTTTGTATTTATTTTGGGTCAAGGTAAATGTAAACATAGTATGATTTATAAGTCCTCAATGTATGCATATAATGTTGGTGAAGTATTACATATATACAAAAAGTTGTTCAAGGATATATTTACCCAATATGGAGAGACATATAAAAAATCAGACATGATGTTCATATATGAAGGACAATATCATTCATAAGATATTAATAGCAAGGAAATTAACTGCTTGAAAATGCCACTTTTGGAGGGTGTTTGCGTTAAAGGAGGACCTTGCATCATTTTAGATTCCATTTCCCTCTATTGGGGCTTCCTTGCACTTGAAGGGTTTCATTTAGTAGACTGATTTTTTGGTGCCATGTGATCTTCTAATGGAGTATGGGTGATTGCTTCATTTTTTATACGAATGTGACTTGAATGGTTCAACTACTATGTGGACATGTAGACATCATTGAGGGTTTTCAACCCCCTCTTTTGACTTTTCTTGATAAACAAGTAATCTTGAATGAATCCTTTGGAGGCTAATGCATACATCATGTGGTTTCTTGGAGCATTTGGTGGGTTGAATACCCCACTCTAAGAAGTATTAGAAATGGTCTTATGGACGATTCTTGGAGCAAATATTTTGAAGGGGATTTTGGAGGCCATGTGGCATCATCAACTACCTTGTTCCTTTCTCAAACATGTAATGGAAGAATGTAGAGAATATTTTAAAGGCATAGAAACTAATCCAACATGCCAATACAATCTATCCAACACACGCACCCACACAACACATCAATGTCACTTGAATTTGTTAGTTCATAACGTTGGCTTCCAGTCACTGATTGTATTCACATGCAAGACCACGGTGATGCTCTAGACCACCGTCCTTAATAACACACATTAAATTTCAACCATAGTGATTGAGAGTACAAAGATAAATGGGCACCATTATTTTGGGGCTGATGAATTGAAGGTAGTTGTTAAACATCACAGTAGTAATGCACAAACAAGATTTTTTCCATGATTTAAGAGCCTAATGAAAAGAAAAAGTTAACTTGGTAGAACCTCTATGGTCCCATGGACTATTGTTCCATTCTTTAGTTCAATGGAAACTCTTTCATTTCTCAGCTTCATCAAAAGCCGGCAAACGAAACAAGGATTGTCTTATAAGTCAATATCAAACAGTTTAGAAACAAATGTAATGCGTAAACATCTAAATTTGTGAACATATTTAGGTTTTCATATGTTTTGACATCAAAAAGCTAACATTTTTGTTGTTTTGACAACAAACAAATAACTAAATTATTGATCATTTTTGTAGAATTCTCTGAAAATTATTAATATTGAGTTGAAGAAACAAACGTAATGCATTAGCATCTAAATTTATAATCATATTTAGGTTGTCATATGATTTTACATCGAAAGCTTACCTTTTTCTATTTTGATAACATATAACTAAATTATAATTAAGAAAACTCAAAATTAGGATTTTTTCACATAATTCTATAAAAATTGATCAAGAAAAATACAACATGAAATAAACACCATGTTTTAGATGTTTTTCTAGGCTTGGTTTACCATACTCAATTGAGAGATTGAATCCCCATTGAGAAGTTGGATACCTTGAGGTAGAACCACAATTTTAATAGAGACTTGGTGACACAATATATCTATTTTATTTGGTAGTCAATGTGTTGCTATGTCCTTCATAAGCACCATTTTTTAGATGTTTTTCTAAGCTTGGTTTACTAGACTCATTTGAGAGTTTCAATCCCCTTTGAGAAGTTGGATACCTTGAGGAAGAACCACAACTCTAATAGAGACTTGGCAACACAATGCATCTTATTTTATTTTGCAATCAACATGTTGCTATGTCCTATTTGAGTTTTTGACTGCTACACTTGGGCATAAAAAGACTAAGTCTGAGAAAATAAGCATTCTCCCATTCAAATTATATATTAGATACACAAATACCCTATTCTATTCATCCAGGAAATTTTGGTCCGATTGGAAAGCAATAGTCATGGTTGTGGTCTTACAAACTCCCAACAGATTGAATAGACTATACCATCTGATCCCCAATTTTCAATTCTGATCAATGCATTATGGAAAGGATTTGACCATAAATTGATCGAGTCAAACTTTTTCAATTTTATATTTGAATGTGAGAGGAGAGGGAAATTCGTTTCTTTTTTCCATTCCAAATGATCATGAAAAAATAATCATATGTCACAGGTATGGTTGGTATCGGACCAACATTAAATAAGCATTCTCCCTCTCTATAGGAAGCATAAGAAAAAAATCTTACTAAATATTCATCAAAAGAGGCCTATTTTTAGCTTTGACCTAGAATTGGTGGCCTCAAAAGTAAATATGTGACCAATAAAATGAATTCTGTACAAATATGTAGAATCCATTAGCCCCAAATCGATGACCACAATATGCATGCTATGACTCTAGGTATCAGCTAATATTAAGATGAGTTTTCATATATGTCTATAGGTTGTTGTCCTTTAATTTCAAAATTACAAGGGTATTGTGCGCAATCACAGACATAGTATATAACAAGGGCATAGTTTTAAAGACTTGATCCTATGGATAAACAACCATATATGCAATATTTCAAGCTTTGTGTCAGCAATGATCAATGATTGTGGTAGTATAGGCCTATTCATGTAATATTTTGGTTAGATCCCCCATCCTATAGTCACCAGTAACCTATATCAGACATGAGACATTAATAGAATTGACTGAGGGCATTCATGACCAAATTAAATGAGGCTTAAGCTCAACAAAACAAGTTTCAATGACAACAATAGTTCTCAGCAATGGTTACATGGATCGGGTTCACATTTTTCTATTGGAAAGCAACCTCTCTCATTCAATCATACACAGGCTTCCTATTGCACCTAAGATAATTAATGGTGTTTACCCCTTTTTCTTGTCAGTGTTGATGAAATAAGTCTTGTGGCATTATAACAACATGTTGAGGGTTCATGACAATATTAGAGCCCCTAGATGATACCCTCTCCTAGATCAATAGATTTTAAGAAGGATCCTTTTGGCAAACAACGTCCATCATTTGAAGGGTTGTTCTATGAAATGTTCCACCTTTGAAGTAGTTTCCATGCTCAGGTCTGCCATTCCCTATATGGAGCATGATTTTGTTACAGCTTTATGCCCTATTACTGAGCATTTTCCCTTTTAAGGTCAATTTTGTTGGAGAATCCACCCTTTAAAGCATGCTTTATGATGGGAAATATGTTTTGGATGATACCATGTTCCCGCTTCTATGGAATTTTATTGAGGATCCCAAATATATAGGATTATAAATCAAAACTAGAAGCAAGAATAAATACTATTTTACCACCTTGAACAAGGGATATTTTCAGTAGCCTCTCAAATGGTAGGTTAGTAAATCAAAGAGTCTATATTTGCACATCAGATAAACCGGTTTATGAAAGTAAATAAATATCATGTTGCAAGAAAATAAAGTTCCATTACAATTTTTAGTAGAAAAGGCATGAATTAAGTGAGTTGAACCATACCCCACCACAACGCCATCTAATGCATTATGGACAACAACAACATGCACAAAATCACCTTGACTTTTCCTCATTGTAACCATCTTCCCTTGAGCAGCAACAACAACATGCCCCCATTCCCTTGATGATTCTATGATCTTTTGCTTGTCCAACTGATTTTTCGATGATCCTTTACACACTACTCAATTATGAGCACCATGATCAAGTGTCCATAGTGACCTATGAAGGCCAATATAGAAGCCTCAACATGATTATCATGAACCTGCCAAGTATAGGCCTATCATGAATCTAGCGAACCCGAAACTCAACTTGCTATCATAACTCAAATTAACCATTAGCTAGTTAGTCAACATACATACATTGGATTAAATTTGAAACTTTTATAATATCCATGTAGAACACAAACATGTGATATATCAATATATCCATGAATATAATAATAGTTGATTCTATAAACTAAGAAAAGTAAAACTAGAGAATCATTTTTACAGTAAAAACAATATTTCACGCCAATAGAATTATACCAAAGACTTAAAAGATTTCCTATTCATTGTGGTAAAGTGCATTGTGTTATTTACTCGAGATTAAACACATACATAATAACCCCTAAACTCCATAATTTAGGCAGCTAAAAACTCTCAAGAAAATGCAATATATCAATGAAATTTCCTACACATGGAGTTTTTCTAAGTGTAGTTTATGGGTGGGATTGTCTGGAATGTTTAGCAATGTATGAATCTTGTTGTTAGCAACAATTTTTTTGATACTTTGTTTTGTAATGATTTTTTTTCATTTTACTATGAAAGAATAAAAATGGATCAAGAACAAACTTCACATTTAAATTTGCACATGGTATCAACTAGATTGTTCATATTATAGGAAAAAATAGGAAATGTAAGACTTTGTGGAGTAATAATATGTCAGTGTCTCTAAAACTTGTAATCACATTTTTCGCCCATGAATAAAAGTGAGAATTTAATTCTTCCAATCTAGCCTCTTAGTTCCTTTTAAATTAGGTTGATATATCTTAACTCAAAAACATGTTAATAAATGCATAGATTTACATGTTGCCATAAGATTAATTCCTATCTCATGATATTTCAGAAATCCTATACAAATAGCATTTACTGCCACACATACACTTACAACAGCCACATTTAGAACTACATACCACAAAACAATACTAGGATACCACAAACTAATAAAATAATGGTAAATACTCTGAGATGGGAATTCATTGTTCTACCACGACTTCCCTAGAAATCACTTCAGTGAAATGAAAGAAAATGCCATAATTTATTACAATTATCTCAAATTCTATTACATGTCAATTCACACAAATCTTCTAGTGAAGGGAAATTAATCAAACATAATTTTGTATGGCCTAAACTAATAGATCCATTTAAATCAGAGGCAAGATGCATTGAGAATAAAGTACAATATAATACATAGTAACTTTGGTGGAATACCTACAAAGTAAAAGAGGACTAACTAGTAAGCGAAACTACTTAACCATTTTTTTTATATTTTTAATTGTTTAATTTGTGGATTACCCATATATTAACAATTGGATACCCAAAGATACAATTCTAGAAATGGATAATTCCATATCAATCCAAATTTGAATATTACTAATTACAGAAAAACAAAAGCATATATCCACTATACTAGTTCTTGACAGACAATTATGTGTCTCCTCTATGTTACCATAAACATAAAGGCGACGTATTCCCAATATCATTTTTCATTTAGGCATAATTACAAAAAGTGAAAGTTATTACAACAATGCTAGAAGAATGGAATGATCCACCCATGGATTTGAGATCTGCAAGGTGCCATCTCAGATCATCCTCTTCAACTTTCTCTATCTTGGTAGGAATTGCATGCCCAGCAGTCTAAGCTAAGCAAGCCAGCATCTCAATCCCATGATCATTAGCCACCTGCTACATCAAAGTGTTGACTTAATCCTCTGGTGTTGAAAGAGACATGCTACCTGCCATAGCATTCTCAACAAATTGAAACTGAACCTCCATATTCACAAATTGTGTTTCAAATTGATCCATTGTTTCAGATGTTTTTTGAAGATTACTAGTTGCAAGAGAACTATCAAATGTGATTTTGTGTTTCAAATTGATCCATTGTTTCAGATGTTTTTTGAATATTACTAGTTGCAAGAGAACTATCAAATGCCTTGACAATTGATGTCAAGGGTTTGTTCATTGTCATCATTTTTGCTTGGGTACCAAGCCTAGACACCACATCATCCATGCAAGAATCCAAACACATGTAGTTCAATTGTTCATTATGTTTCTTGATAGATTTATCTACATGTATCCAAGATCCATCCATGTTTCCTTTCTCTATGGCCTTCTTAACCTTGAGCTTCTCATCTTTCTCTTCCTTTTCACACTTTGTCACCTACCTCTTGTTGATGCAAGAATAAACTTCCTTAACCAACAATTTTGAATTTTACTTGGTTGGGGTAAAATAGGGGGGATTATAACCCTGATTTAAAGCCTCTTTACAATATTCACAATGCGACTGTAGCAACATAACATAGATCTCGATGTAATATAACGAATTTGAGATTTTGAAGTGTCGATTTAAAAGAAATAATAAACAAAACTATCACAGTCAAGAGAAAAGAAAATAACTTAACATTCAGTCATATAAATTGGGAAATGAGCATAAATCATTTATTAAAGACCCAATATTGGGGCAAAAAATCAGCAGATTCCATTTAAAAGATCTCTGAGTTACAGATATGAAGACTTTATTTAACACTTCTGCAAAAGTGAGGACCAAATGAACACTTAGAATTCTAGGTTGGTATTGATTCTTCATACAAAGAGTTTTGGTGGCCAACAGGACAACATGACAGACAACTGCAAGATCAAAAGAGATTTGGGACAACTGCAGGATCAAAAGAGATTTGGGATGCTACTTCTTGATTCTACAAAATCAATCCTTATTTGTACCTGAAAATTAATTCAAATTCTAAAAGAAATGAACAAACTATTAGATGTGAAACAACCTTCTAAACATGAGTAATAATTCTGCATAAGATCCTCTTAGGCCACCTTCAGTCCTCTTTTGTTTCCAACAAATTCATCTTCATCCTTTTAGTTGAAACTCAGATATGAATGAATGATTATAAAATCTCAAGATGAATCAAGAGCTACCTTTATCATAATGCTTTCTCTCCCTCTCTTATCTAGCCATGTAACACCTTTTGCCTCCCTTATTTATTTTTTGCTTTAGGAAGTTGAGGTGGTTAAAAACTACCTTTTAGTTAAGGAGGAGTTATGTTTTAGGAAAGATAAGAATAATATGTAATAATAATCAAATAATAATAGGAGCACCAAATAGGTGGGACTCCTTTTCCAACATTTATATTATCTCATTTACTGCTTGTTACTCCAAATAAACAAGTAGGCATTCATTAAATAAAACAGGTGTTTCACTTAATTTTTAATAAGCATGCACATATCTATATCATCAAAATAAACTTAAGACCCAAATATACAAAATAGCGCATGCCTCCAACTTCCTTATGTCCACATGTATGTCCAAAAGTCAAAAAATATGTCTGAAATCATATCACAGTATAAATTTCCATGTAGTGAATGTCAAAAAACCATACATAACCATAAAGTGAAATATGTTGGATGAGAAGGGATAAGCCTTCCTTCACTTTCTGTTGGCTTGATTTCATCTAAAGACTATCCCACCTATTTCACTGATTGCATTCCTTGATTGGTTGATTCATCGGCTACAGGGGTAGTCTTCTTTGAGGCTAGGACATGATGAGAGGTCACATAATGAGAGGAACCTTTCGAAGAATCAGGACTGAGAGCTCTAGCAGGCTTCTTCCCTTCGGTTTCTAATGAATGACTACGAGCATCTTTGGGCACTTCGATATTAGGAAAATATTGAGCATGAGAAACATTTGAGGAGGTTAGAAGATCAGGTTGTTTGTTCAATGGAGGAGGAGGTGGGAGTGGTAATGATCTTGAAGGACAACCCCTAATTCCAGATGGTTGACCTGGTATGACCTGGTTCCATCCATTGTTCGGTTCAAGTTGCATAGAGACATGTGGGGCAACTGGAACCTTAAGGATGAAGGGTCGGGATTGAGCAGGTGGTGGCAGAATAATGGGATGAATGGGAGGTTGTTGAACTTGGCCACAAAAATTAAGAATACTGAACTGTAAAATATACTAAAATTCATTTGAGTTGGCATCAAAATGAATGGAAATTATTAAATTTTTATTCCTATTTCTATGTCCCTTCCAATTCACGGGATTCCCTCCATTCCAATTTCCTCTATTACCTATGTATCCTCTATTTCCTCTTATGCCCCCTCTGCTAAAAAAACTCATCTAGAAGTCAAAAGAAAAATATTAGTACAAGCTAAGACAACGATTACTCATATCAAACAAACTTGTAAATTAAACAGCTTATAGATGGCTCTTTTAAACAACCACACATGCATATTAAAACTTTGCTAGGATAAAAAGGGGAGGGAAATGCTTCAGTTCGAAACTTTATAATCTTTGTTACTCTTTGAGCTAGAGGAGATGGATAAATTATAGGAAATTAAAGGGACAAAGGAAATGGTAAGGAATGACAGTATGGAATAAGCAGAATGGATCTTGCTCATATTCCATAAAGATAATTATTCGTTACCCATTCGACCATATACAATTTTTTCCAGACAGAAAAATATAAAAAATGATATTGTAAAAGTGTTTCTAATATATTTCACTCTACATATGCTTTGATTTTGACACATGAGTCAATCTCGGATTCGGTGCTTGAATCATTGTAATTATGCTTCTAAGGCCTAGAGGTGACCATCAAAGAATTTCCATCCTCTACTTAATCAAACATATTTCCAAACATTCAGCTCGATTAATTTCATTCACAAATTCACAGATAGCAATTGAGTCTTTCTGTATTATAACCATAAGGTACAAGCTCAGTGAAAATTCTAAATGCAAAGATAATTTGTTCCAAAACACCATTGGTATCGAACCTTTCTTTTTACTTGCAAAGCAAATCAAAACCGTCAAAACAGGGCTTCTTCAAGGTTTGGTCCCAAACAAAAGATTTCGAATGAATTTTTACTCATCAAACAAAAATTTAATCATCAAACTATTAGATTGATACTCGGTTGCTCTTATCTTCTAGCACTCATAATGTCCCTGTTACAAAGAATTTAATGGTATTCAACGTCTAAAATGTTGTGTCAAAATACCCATATGAGCCCATGCACATATCTAGTTTAAATTTCCAAGCTAAAAACAAACTTCAATTTATATTGATCACCTTTTTTTTAATTTGGAAATGAGGGTATGAACTTGAACTAAGAGTTAACATCATTCTTCATAACCCACAATACGATTTTTTAGTCCTTGTCGTAGACTATATGTTCCGCCCTACTCTAATAATTTGTAGGGTGATATAAACTAACTATATAAATAGCTAAAGTTTATGGAAAATAAAGATTTGTTGAATTTTTTAATAATAATTATTTTCAAATGTGTTACACTTCCATTGGATTATACGGTGTGATTTGACTAATTTATCATTGTCGACTATTAGTAAAAATTATAAATAAATAAAAAATACTTCACAATCTTAGTTACCATAATTGCAAATTTTAATTTCTATCAAACTATCATTTATTTTCTACCTTTATTGCCTACCTGCATACTTATTGTACACGCATTGGATATCATTCATTACCTGCATATTGGCTTGTTCAGGTCCTATTTGCTTGACAAGTTAGAAGGCGTGCTCCAGATGAGGTGCAGTGTTATCCTGAAGTTCAAAGCAGGTGCTAAGTGAAATTTATGGCAAAGGTTTTATTACAGGATACTTTATGGCAGTCCAACAACACCAAGAGTGTTAATTGTCTTTCTCGTTTGGAACACCCTCTATTAACCATTTTCCCTGGTACTAGGTTTTATACTCTGGAGTTGCATCGAAATAGGTTTCAGAGGTCTCAAATGGAAGCAACCTAGGAAGAAATCAATTACTTTACAGTTGCGAAGTTACTATGATTTTTGACCAGCGTGTTCTTGTTGTTGTGCATCCAGACCTTGAGAACATGGCGCCTGACGCCAACTTCGTTAAAAACTGCTGAATCGCGGCCTCGTCGTGCTTCTGAATCCTCCACCCCAACTGATCCGCAAAGGCGTACATCTTCTCCTTTTGGTCCTGAGAGAATTTTGTCCGGAAGCGTTTCTTCATAGCTGATGAGGACGACCCGACGTCATGCCCGATTAGGCCTCATGCAGGTCCGGGTCGCCGAGTGTGTAGGCTAAACTCAAGGTGCTTGGGTTAGCTATTCTGTGTTGTTTCTTCAGGCTAAGATGGTAGACAATTTTTAAAAATTTGCTATAACATTTGTTCATTTAAATTTGCCAACAAAATATCATAGTTTCCATTAGTGTTTTTTTTTAAATTGTAGCCTACATAAAAATTATGGTCCGGGGGCGCAGGTCTCTGGAAGAGTGCCATGGTCTAATCAAATTTCTGAGCTCAATGTAGAACTGTATTCTGTTCAAAATTTTATATAGGGTAACGAATGGCTATCGTCATCCAGCAGTACATAAATAAACAGCGTTGTTTTTAATGGTTTTATGGCTATTTTTTCAGTAACTTATAAACATCAATCCTTTAAACTAATATTTCTGTGCAATAGCATAATGTCATCATCAATTTTGTCTTGATTTCTACATGTTTAAGTACATAAAACATATAAATACAGAGTTCTGTATATTGGGCCATGGTGTAACGTCATTTATAATCTGCCATTCTATTGTTTGTAAATTCTGAGTATCTGGATAAATTTGTGGACTTTTCTGCTTGAAGTTCTCTCTCTTCAAATTTGCATTTCTGGTTTTGTGTTTAATAAATTTGCATCGACAGTAAATACACTTTGCTTGCAGCAAAGCTGTTGCAACAGAAACTGGTGAAATTTTATAAATATTTCAATGTCAAGCATTCCATCAAAGGTATGGTATCGGTTTGACTGGTAAGTGTTGGCTTTTAGTTCTCTATGCAGTTATTTTGAATTATTACAGTGAACTTCATTTCTCTCTTGTTTGTAATGGCAGGGGCATGGTGAACCAGAAAAGTATGTCCAAGCTGTATTTTCATTAGCAAGTAAAATTTCTCAAGTGTCATATTTATTGATGAGATAATGGCTTCCCTCTCTGACCAAGCATAATGTTAACCTGCAAAGGTGAGACTATGGTAAGAGCTTTACAACGTGGAAAAAATAACTTAAGCTATAACTGAAGCCAGAAGAAAATGAGGTCATGTGTAGGATGAAAAGTGAGTTTATGGTAAATTGGGATGGATTTTCCACAATAAATCTGAGGAGCGAGTTCTCGTTCTTGCTGCAACTAATAGACCTTTTGATATTGACTAAGCTGTCATCCGAAGGCTTCCGTCTAGGTCATGTGCTTGATAAGTTGATGGTTCAAATAGTTTTTCTTTCTGTAGTTCAGCAGTTCCTCTATGAAATGGAGCCTAGTGTATGTGACATACGTGGTTGTTTTTGTAATTGATGTGGTAGTTGTGATAGCTTTGCAGGTTAATTGTACATTTTCCAGATACAATGAACAGGGTTAAAATCTTGAAGGTGATACTTGCAAAAGATGACTTGGCAGTTGATGTGGATTTCAATGCAGTTGCAAATATGACAAATGGATATTCTAGAAGTGACCTCAAGGTAGTTTCAGTTTCCATTACTATTTTCCTATATTGAATTTAATTGAGTATGTATGTTGCACGGTTGGTTGACCTAATATTTAATGTTTTTTTTGTTGTAGAACTTGTGTGTTACAGCTGCATATTTTCCTATTCGAGAAATTCTGGAGAAAGAAAAGAAGGTATTCTCTTTCTCATATATATATATAGTTCTTGTTACTATAGTATTTCAGTGATTTGATAATGAAACGTAACATTTGCTTGCTTAGGATTTTACCAAATGATTTTTCAGTGATTTGATAAGGAAACTTAATATTTGCTTGCTTAGGATTTTACCAAATAATTTTGCAATAGTACTACATATTTTTCTCCTTTTTGTTAATTTTTTTAAAGGCAATTAAATGTAAAATTGCTTTCACCATGTATAGGGTATCATCAAATGTACCCACCACTTTGTCAATTTTGAATTATTGTATTGTAATTGATATATAAGGAGTTTTTATTTTGATGATCTGTATCAAGGTCAGGATTAGTATTTCCTGTTGTTTGTTTGACTGTATTTTTTTTCATAATGAAGTTTTCTATTTTAGTTATGATTCCCAAGTTGCTTGTTTGGGTTTGGTTATATTTGTCCAAAGTCTGATTTGGAGTCACAATATGTCGGTTTTATGTTCATCTTGTTCCTTATGCACCAATTAGTTTTTGAGTTGCTATAGACCTCTTCCAATATTGAGTGTCAGTGATGATGTTCGTCCACTAAATATGAATGACATGCTACATGCCCATAAACAGGTTTGGGTTCAAAATATTTTATATTTTTTAAGCCGAATAAATTAGGTTTGAAGATGCAGTGGGCCTCTTATTTTATGTTCACTTTACCTTATTGTAGGTATATGCAAGTGTTTCTTCAGAATCCACAGATATGGCAAAGCTACTTCAATGGAATGATCTCTATGGTGAAGGAGTTTCAAGGATAAGGAAGGCAAATAATTATTATATCTAAGAAATGTACTTACATATTGGCTTGGACTCTTATTTCTTGCTTATGGAATTGGTACCTGCTGAGATTAGTTATAAAATATTTTAAACATTAAGAATTGGTACATGTTGATTCTAATATGTTCGTTGTCCTTGGCATGGCCAAGTTTTCATAGTTTTATTTAGTATAAAATATTTTAAACATTAAACTCTAGTGCTACATTAGTATATGAAATACGACAATGCTCACTTTTATTAACACAATTTTTATGAATATAAACTAATAAACCTTTTTTTTACTTAAACCTTATTAATTCTCCAGCTTAGTCAAAGGAGTATTCTAAATATGTTAAGATTTTGGATTTCTTGAGGTTATTTTGATTTAAAATATTTTCATATTTTTTTTAAAAATGTATATATAAATTGTTGACATTATTAAATTGTTTAAAATACTTTCCAAATTATTACTAAATTGATAGTCATTTAAAAAAAAATTACATGTTTTTCGTTTTCAATCTCTAAATTGAATAAAGAATGGACACAATCTACAAATTATTACTAAATTGATAGTTATTTAATTTGTTTTTACATATTTTTCTTTTTCAATATCTAAATTAAGCAAAGAAAGGATAAAATCTACATAAGCATTATTGCATTATGCCTAGATATTAAATTATGATAATTTCTTTAAAATTTTAGGAATATTTTTATGAGACTTGTAAAAAAAATCATATTTATGTTAAAAAAAGGATGTTTTGATTGTTGCAAGATTAACTAATTCTTCATCAATCACTTTTTGTTTATTTTAGAGTATTTTTATGAGATTTGTGATCAAAAAAAGTAATTTATACTTTTTGTCTAGAAGAAGAGGGATTGAAATTCTTGCCTCAATCTTTTAAAATTATAGGATTCTCATCGAATTGAATACCTAAAGAGAATATAATTACTTTTCATGCTCCTAACTCTAATAGAAGGAGATATTCATAGGATTCTAGTGAGATTTAATCTGATTTCTAGTAGATTAGCTTGACACTTGATCAATTACTTGCTGCTCCTTAATCTTCAATTTATGTTGTGTTGGAGTAGAAGGAATCAACTATGCTACATCAAGATACTATTCCTACTTCGCATCTATCTTGGGCATGCCACTTCTCCGCAATAGCAGAATTGATATAATTCACAGCCAAGTCAATCGTATTATGCCCATAGAGTCCTCATAATCATCTCTGTGAGGGCTTGCATGAATTGAAGTTGCAACAATTTGCCATAATTGTGATGGAAGAGAGATTTATATGATGTTGTTGTAGGTGGCGTAGAGACATATCCTTAAATATTATATGATATAGATATGGAACATTAATAATTATATATGATTAAATATATTTTCAAATTCTTAATTTTTATAAAATTAAAAAAAAATTGAATTTTTTTTAGATATAGAACATTAATAATTACAACTTCAAAAGATGCATAGTTAGTTTTGTTGAAGTATCTCAACTTTCTTCATTGCAATACCCATCCTAGCATTTCCCTTTGATAGGAGGTGGTCAACAAGAAGAGCTTGATGTATATATGAGTACTTTTGCATGGCATCAATTGTTAGTTTTGGTGACCACAACTATTAAATACCTATTTTATTTTTTAAACATAAAAATCAAAATAACAATATTTATTATATTTATTTTTAAGATAAAATTTGAAAATATATATTAGTAAAAACCATCCTATTTTATGCTTGTCTTTTAAATGAATATAAATTTTGTTAATTCAATAATAATTTTTTTTTTGTATTTTTATAATAGTTAGATATTAGTTCGTATTTAATATTAATTTATTTTCTTATTCATTAAGGCAGGGAGCTGCATGCAACTCTTGTTTTCATAAGTGAAACTTTGAATCGTTCTTTTATAAATGTTGAGTTCAATTAAGGTTTAAAATATGAATTTTTTGAACCGTCGAATATACCTTAAATCATTCGTTTTATATACCGAGTTGGAAAAAACGATAAAACATAAGTCAAACCAATACTTCTACGGGAATTCGCTGAAAGAATGTGACATATTTAGCCTCGAAATAACCCTAGCAAGAGTTTGGAACCGGAATGATATGTGCAATATGTTCAATGAATCCTAGCTTTATAGGAATTCTAAACTTTAAAATTTTCCTTCATGCCCGGCATGTTTCAGATAGGTGACTACCATCACTCAGAAGGAATGGAAGGCTAAATACAGTGATAGCAAAAATTGATCATTTCTAGACAATTATAAATAAATAAATTGCCAATGTTTACGAGATTGCACTATAAGACGAGCCTTATACTGTATATTTCTCTTTGAACCATTCGCTCGGAAACATGAACTGCGACCAATAAATAAAAAATTATTTCAAACATTTAAAATCGGTTGACTATATATGTATCCACCTTATCGATTTAAACTGAGATCAACAAACAGTTCATATACAGTGCAACTCTCATGAATATCATCTACCTTCAAATATATCATTCCAATTTAAACAACAATGAAATCTTTGTATCTTATTCAGCAACTGAAAGCATTCATTTAGGAAACAAGGAAGGGAATGACAAACCTGCAAGGAAACCATCAAACCGAGCCATATATAAACCATTACAAGTTCAGAGTTAAGAGTTAGATAAGAGTGTCATATAAACCATTACAAGTTCAGAGTTAAGAGTTAGATAAGAGTGTCACTGTAGAAGCCATACCTTTCGAAACCTTCAACCCTAGTTGATTTTCAAGCAGTTACAGCCCAGTTGGTTCATTCACATATGCACAGCAAAAACCAATTCTCAAAATGAAGGGTGAGTTAACAAACTTATGCAGTGAAATACCCCAAAATTACCACATTTAATGCTCAGTACTGGAGCATTTACTATCTTTAGTCGTTCTTTTTCTGATGCTCACCACCTTTTCCAACGACAACAAACATCAGCCAATGCAATCACCACTTTGGTGTTGAGTCAGCCTTCACATATGCAGAGTTAAAAGAAACTTTTCAAATTGCAAACCATTACTAACAATCGCAATTAAGGCACCATCATTTGTATCAATTCAATCATCATTACAATTTTATGTATTGAACCTTCATGGGATGTGCCATAGGTGAGATTTGGCCACGTTTAAATAACATTAAATACATATAGCTCCTCATTCAGTTTTAAAACCAACGACATTAGATAGTAAATAAAGTCACTACCATATGATCACCCTTAGAAACATACAAATGACCACCATCTCATTCATAAAGTTCATATATCATTAGGAAAAATGAATAGGAAAGATTTAAATCCCATGCATGATATATTCAAGCTAACAAATAGATAGGAGTATAATGTCCTATATATTGGAATTTGGATAATCTGAATATATTATCATTTTTTTTCTTTGCATGATTCATAATTGTCGCCGAAGCTTAAACAAGGGGACATATCAAAAAATAATGGGAGGAGTAAGTCTATTTTTGATAGATTTTTTTCTTTTTTTCTTTGCATGATTCATAATTGTCGCCTGAGGAAGCTTAAACAAGGGGATATATAAAAAAAATAATGGGAGGAGTAAGTCTATTTTTGATAGATTTTTTTCTTTTAATCAATATCTTTCATCAAAATCTTGAATTGTAGATAAAACACTTTGAGGTCTTTTGGCAAAAAATAATTGAACTGTAAAATTCAAATGCGACCATAGTACAAATGAATCAATGTATTGAAACTGATATATATCATGACCCACAAAAGAGTTCATGTGTACCATCCAAAGCCTTTATTCTACCATGCATTGAAACATATATATTTAAAAGGGGTCCCACCCATTTAATCATATTATATCAATAAGTAACAATATGCCTCACAATCATTTGCGGGTTATAACTGAAGGTGGAGAAAATATGAGTCAACATCTAGCGACTCCACAAGGAAGTCAACTTTGATGGCTAGAACTTGGAGTTTTTGGTAAAACTGACATGCTTCTGTTGATTTCATAAGACCTTTTGAAATAAATTTAAGATATGCTATTGAGGATGCGTGGAGGAATAAGGGGATTGTAGAAGTGGGAATTGGCTTTGAAGATCAAGTCTAGGTAAGTGACTAAGGACTTTTGGCAGCAATTTTATCACTCGTGTATGTAGAAGAATGAGCACTGTTTGACAGTCTTTTCTTGTACAAACAAAAATTAAACTTGCAAAGAATCACTTGTAAATATTTAATTGATCCATATTTGACTCTAAAGGAAAAATATAAAATAACAAAATAACAAGACACAAAAAAGGTTTATATAGAAATATGTACAAAAAAAGAGTTAAACAAATCTAAACTAAATCTGACTCATAATAATGTTTGAGATGAAATCCATTGGTAGTATATGAGAAGAGCCTCTCTTGCATATCCTTCAATAAATAATATTTGTTTTCTACAACAATGGCTACCCTATAGGGTCCTAACAATAACATCTGAAATTTGGTATGCTTACCTTTTTCAGCATGTGCAGAGTCCCATAATAGTACTTTTTCATTTACCTTAAAAGAAACTTGCTTTGATTTCTTGTCAAAATTATTTTTAACGGTTTTTTATCTTTTTTCCAAATTATCTAAGGCAAATTTTCTTCTTCCAGGGCTAATAAGGCATCAAGTCTTTGAGGTATATTGGTTGAGTTAATTCTTCAGCCTCTACTATCAATCTAAGATATGTTGGTTCTAATTCTACAGGCATAATATCTTCTTGGTCGTACAACATATTAAAAGGAGTATGACCTATACTGGTCTTGTGAATGTTTCTGTCATACCATAATGCAAAAATAAGAAGTGAGTGCCATTAACGTGGATTGTCATTGATTATATTTTTGATGATCTTGATCAAATTTTTATTAGTGGACTCGGCTTGTCTGTTTCCTTGCGTATAATAAGTTGAGGATGTAAAATGTTTAACATTATATTTAAGTAAAAATTGAGTAAATTCTGCAAAGGTAAATTTTGATCCATTGTCTGTAATTATTTCAATTGGAAGACCAAACCGTAAGAAAATACTCTAAAAATGAAATCACTTGTTTGTCTTTGTCATTTTTAAGGAGAATTTCTTCAGTCATTTTCGTAAAATAATATGTCGCTGTTAAAATAAAAATATGACCAGTAGATGAAGGAGGATTAATAGGACCAATAAATTCCAAGCCCCATTTAGCAAATGGAAAGTCAGGACAAACTGGTTGTAAAGGCATAGCTGTAAAATGTTGTTTTCCTACACATCTTTGGCATTTTTCACAAACCTCAACAAATTTGTGGCAATCATTAAAGATGTAAGTCCAATAAAATCCAGACCTTAAAATTTTGTAACATGTGGTTCTGGAAGCAAAATGCCTGCCAATGTGTAGTTTATAATCAACCGACCCATGGATTTGTTTTAGAATATTTTGTGTTGATAATTCATCAACGCGGCGTAAAAGCATACCATCAAAATTCCTTCGAAAGAGGGAAGTGCCCAGAATTACGTATTTAGAGGCTTCTAAGCATATCCTTCTTCATTGATGGCTTTCCATATTTTTTGGACATTTCTGAAATCACAAATAATATATAATACCTTTATACAAGGATGGTTAGCTAATGTGATGTTTTCAGATTCAATGACAAAAAATTTAGATAAAGATTCATCGGGGTTTTCAGAATAAATAGATGGTTCTGGGTGTTGAGCCAGATGTAGAGATAAGTCGCGTCCCTTGATAATGTTTGATGTTGTGATTGAAAAATCATGCTCTTGAATTTTGGCAATACAGTGAGATAATTTACCTAAAAGATAAGTCTACGAGAGTAAGAATTTTACAGCAGGTAAAGGGAATTTTACATATGTGTGCTTGCCTAAAATAAAATGCCTAAACTTATCAATAGATTTGACTAAAGCATAAGCATGTTTTTCAATTAATGAATACTTTAATTCATCATTGGGCAAGCTTTCGCTCATATAAGCTATTAGTTGTTCATTTTTTTGATTATCTTTTTGCAGGAGAATAGCAAAAATTGCCTCTCCAGTTGCATTAGTATAAATTATAAAATCCTTTTCAAAATCTGGTTTTGCAAGTACAGGGGCAAAACTAATTGCCTTTTTAATTTGATTAAAATCATTTTCATCATTATCATCTCAAATAAAATATTGATCTTGTTTAACCATGTGATGAATAGGTATGGCCATAATTGCAAACTTGGGTATAAATCTTCGACGAAGTTTATCGTAGCCATAAATGATTGAATCTCTTTTTTTGAAGTTGGGGCTTGAATATTTTGGATTGCAATAACTCGAGCAGGGTTCATGCTAATCTCGAAGTCTGAGACAACATGACCAAGAATTTTACCTTGTTTAACACCAAAAACAGACTTGGTTGGGTTTAAAGACATCCCAAATTTTATGTAGCGTAAAAATAATTTTTTAAGATGACCGAAGTGATCCCTCGGTGTTTACAATAAATAGTCAGATCATTGAGATAAACTTGAATTATTTTACCTATAAGATCGTCAAAGGCTATTTGCATAGCCCTCTTAAAGGTGGTACCTGCATTAATTAATCCAAAAGGCATTCTCTCTTAAGCGAATGTGCCCCATCAAGTAGTAAAGGTGGTTTTTCATTTGTCGGCTCGCTTGACTCTGATTTGGTTATATCCAAAAAAAACATCAAGGAGTGACATCATCTGGGATCCTGCTACCTATAGGAAGTGGAAAAGTATCTTTAACACTTGACTTGTTTAATATACAGAAATAAACGTATAATCTGATATCTCTGTTCTTGTTTCGAATAGGGACAAGGTTAGATAACCATTCTAAATATTTAATTGGAAAATTAATATGGGCATAAATTAGATTTTCACTTATTTTATGATTGTTCAGTCAAGGGAAGGATTGACAGGTATTTTCCTTTGCCTAACCTATTTTACATTATCTTTAATAGGAATTGCATGTTGTATTAAGTTTGGATCAAAACCATGTAAATCCTCGTAGGAATAGGCAAAAACATCTTTGAATTCATGAAATAGTTCAATGAATTTCTATTTTTCAAATTCAGAACATTGGGCTCCAGTTTTTAAATATTTAGGATAATTTGGAGTCCCTATATTGACAGAAATTGTTTCACTGATTTTTCTTTTTGACTCTTCTTGTTTTTTAATTTTTGGATCGCCTAAATCATTGGAAGAAAAAGATTTTTCTAGAGGAGTTCATCCTTTGGGAAATTTATCATCTTCCAGAGAAATAAGCTCTTTTTGTTTGAAATATTTATTATGTACAAAAGCACAAATACTTTCGTCATCATAAAATGCATGCCAAGATTCATTATTGTCGGGTAGGTGTAGTCTATATATAGACAAAAAATTACAATCTAGTTTTTATGGCAGCGGATGTCTTGAAGGAGGCAACATACACAACAAGCCTATTAGCTAAGCATGTAACTCTCTCCTTATATGAGTAATGTTAAAAGACAGGAAATGAGAGATTAAAGTTTTGGTTGCTTGGGTATACCTTTTTAAGAATTTGTTTGACGGGACATAAATTCCTTTAATCGAATTTATAATTAATTCAGAATACCCAAACTCGGTAAGATGATAGCAACCTAAATTAAAAGCATTTTCAAGTCCCGGACTTAGAGGTTCAAATTTAGATACGTTATTAGTACATGAAAACTCAAGACTGTATGAGAGATTATGAATTTTACCAATACGAGAGATCAAGATTATACATGTCCCATTTCCTTTGTTGGAAAAAGCACCATCAAAATGCATCTAATAGATTCCATATTCAAGATCATAGCTAGGCATCATCGGTTTTCCATCCTCTTCTAAAAAAATAGAATATACTCATAAACTTTCCTCTATGTCATTAACATGAGGTTGAGGTACAACTTCAATGTATGGAGATATCATGTCTTTTCTCAGAACAATTATGTTTTTTCCATTTTTTGGGAGTGGCATATGTGTCCCATCATTTGAGATAGGTTACCTACCAAAACTTGCCAATCTCTCACAAAAATAAATGAGAAATTGCTAACAGGAATATTAATGATTTTAATATTATAGGTGGTTTTAATTTTAGGGTGAGCATGTAAGGATAATGTAAGATCCTTAATTTCTCCTATTGTAGCCTATTGTTGGCTATTATAGGACAATAGATTTCTTGAGTATTTGTTAGTATAGGATAAACCTAATTATTCAATTATTTCCTTGGGCATCACATTAGGACTAGACCCACCATCTACAAAACATCAATGTGCAATTTTATCATGAATTTTTACAGAAAGATAAAAGGGAGGGTTTCAGACAAGTTGGTCATGGTAGGAATCTTTCCTTCCATAAAACCTTTAAGATGCTTTTGTTGTTAAGGAACATTAATCATATCTAGCGAAGTTGCATCAGCTTTAATGGAAGCTAACTGTCTTAAAATATTGAAATTAGAAGAAGGTAAAATGGAATTTTCATTTACATAGTTCGGATTATTCAGATTCAATGATTGAGTAGGTTGTTGGGAAGATGAGAGTTGAGAAGGAAGAATTTTAGAAGAACCACCTTTGTTATTGTAGAATTTATTTCAAGTGTTAACTACCATGCAATCTTCTTCGGGAGTCCAATCAAGAGTTGTTACGATACATTCAGGCTTTTTCCCAAATTTTATATCTTTTGCTATTCTTTTGACCTCAAAAGTATCCTCTTCATGATTTTCCTCGCAAAAATTACACCAAGCCCTTAACATGATTTCTTTAGCTTGAGAGTTATTAAAGTTTCTAAAATTTCCTTTATTTGAAGATCCGACATTAGGAATGGAATTTGTACCTTTCCGTTCATAAGCAATCATTTGATTGCTCATGTCTTGTACTAGTTGTAAGATGGTTGAAATATCATTATTCCTAACATAATCCTCACTTGGTAACCCAACCCTGTTTAATTGATCCTCGTATTCTAGGCAAGTTTGTAAATTTGATTCCAAATTATCAACGTTTTTTTCTTCAAGCTTTTGTTTAAAGTGGGGAGGTAAGACATTATAGTAATGCATTAGAGTTGCTTGATTTTCACCTTATTAATTCTAAAATTTGAGTGTATAATTTGGTAAGGCAAATATGGAAGGACTTAATGGATTCTCTTTTGTTATAGATCATATTATTATATTATTTTAGCTTGTATGCGGTGCTCTGGGGTTGGCCATATGTGGTTTTAAACCAACAAGACAATTCATCGCAGGTAGAAAAAAATTTAGGAGGCAGATCAAAAAAGTCTACAGCGGCCTTCCCTTCAAGAGAATTTACAAATAGTCTCATACAAGTATTTGCATCATTTTCCCCAATGTTATGGTGGAAGGAATTAGAGAAATCAATCAAGTGTTCATTAACAATAATTGTACCATTGCCTAATAATTTAGGTAAATGATCTTTAAATTTTGAGAGTGGGGATGTAGCAAGAGGAAAATTCAAAGGAGAAGCTACATGCCAAGGTGTAATATCAAGATCGTCTTCAAATTTAAATAATCCAAATTGTTTAATAACGTTTGCAGGATTGTCAATTACCGCTAGCTCACTCGGTTAAGGTGTGGGTCTCGTCAGCAAGGCGACCTGAGTTCAATTCCACTTATGGGTGATTTAGTTGGGAGGAGACACCCAAAAAACCCAGTCAAGTTGAGGCTGGTGCGGTCCCCAGCTGATTTTGATGGCTTAGATGCCCCTTGGTCATGGTTTCTCAGACCACAAGCCACTCTCGCAAGTTAGGGAGATTAGAGAAAACAAAAAAATAATAACCTTTGCAAGATTAGTATTTGATGTTTGAGGATTGTATTGGGTATATAAACTACCAATCTAAGAATATGAAGAGCTTGCACTAGAAGAACTATTGCCACTACCATATGAGGACATATTTTCCTGAGTAAACGAAAGACTAGGAAGCAAATTTGTTATTGACAAGGAAGTATCAGAAATAGTTCTTCTTAATTTAGAATGAATAAGTAGACGAACTTCATTTTTTCTACCAATTTCTTAACAAGGGTCAAATTCAGGAGACTCTCCTGTATTTCTTCGAGAATGTATTTGAGAATTGGACACGAAATCTAATGATTAGGCTGTTGATTTCTTATCTCTCTTGCAGCCCTTTCTCTATGAATATCTTGTAGAATTACTTTCCAAGAAGTTCTTGTGCAGATTGCGCATAATCAAGTATAAAATCAAATAAACAATATCTTATACTATTTTGGTCCCTCAAACCAGCTCTGATATTAGGCTAAATAAGCTCATTCAAAGTCATGAAAATATTTTTAAAAATAAATAAAAGAAAGAAAACTATACAAAATCAGGGAAAAGAATTTTCTTGTTCCCCAGTATGGTCACCAAAAAATTGTTGATGCGGGAATAAACTTCCTTAATCAATAATTTTGAATTTCACTTGGATGTGGTAAAATAGGTCGGATTATAACCCTAATTTAAAGCCTCTTTATAATATTCACAATCATACTGTGGGAGCATAACATATATCTCGATGTAATATAACGAATTTGAGATATTGAAGTGTTGATTCAAAAGAAATAATAAACAAAACTATCACAATCAAGAGAGAACAAAATAACTTAACATTCAGTCATAGAAATTGGGAAAAGAGCATAAATCATTCATTCAAGACCCAATATCGAGACAAAAAATCAACAGATTCTATTAAAAATATCTTTGAGTTACATATCTGGAGAATTTCTTTCACACTTATGTGAAAGTATTGATTCTAGAAACCTAGGATGGTATTGATTCTTCATACAAAGAATTATGTTTGCCAAGAAGACAACATTACAGACACTTGTTGGATCAAAAGAGATTTGGGATGCCACTTCTTGATCCTACAAAATCAATCCTTATCAGTACCTGGAAATTAAGTCAAATTCTAAAACAAATGAATAGATTATCAGATGTAAAACAACCTTCTAAACATGAGTAATAATTATGTATAAGATCCTCTTAGGCCACCTTCAATGCTCTTTTGTTTCCAACAAGATCATCTTTAGCCATTTAGTTGAAACTCAAAGATGAATGAATGATTATAAAATCTCAAGATGAATCAAAAGTTACCTTTATCAGAATGCTTTCTCTCCCTCACTTCTCTTGCCTCGTAACACCTTGTGTCTCCCTTTTTATTTTTTGCTTTAGGAAGTTGAGGTAGTTAAAAACCACCTTTCAGTTAAGAAGGAGTTATGTTTTAGGCAAGATAAGAATAATATATAATAATAATTAAATAATAATAAGAGCACTAAATAGGTGGGACCCCTTTTCCAACATTTATATTATCCCATTTACTGCTTGTTACTCCAAATAAACAAGTAGGCATTCATTAAATAAAATAGGTGTTTCACATCATTTTCAATAAGCCCGCACATATCTATATCATCAAAATAAACTTAAGACCCAAATATACAAAATAGTGCATGTCTCCAACTTCCTTGTGTTCACATATCTGTCCAAAAGTCAAAATTTATGTCTGAAATCATACAACACTATAAACTATCATTGTAGTGAATGTCAAAAAACCATACATAACCATCAAGTGAAATATGTTGGACGAGAAGGGCTAAGCCTTATTTCATTTTATGTTGACTTGATTTCATTTGAAGACTGTCCCACCTATTTCATTGATTGCATTCCTTGATTGGTTGATTCATCAGTTGTGGGGATAGTCTTATTTGAGGCTAGGACATGATGGGAGGTTACAAAATGAGAGGAACCTTTCGAAGAATCATGACTGGGAGCTCTAGCATGATTCTTCCCTTTGGTTTCTAATGAGGGATTAGGATCAACTATGGGCACTTCAGTATTAGGAAAAGCTTGAGCACGAGAAACATTTGAGGAGCCTAGAAGCTCAGGTTGTGTGTTCAATAGAGGAGGAGGTGGGAGTGGTAATGATCATGAAGGACAACCCCTAATTCCAGATGTTTGACTTGGTATGACCTGGTTCCATCCATTTTTTGGTTCAGGTTTCATAGAAACATGTGGGGGAACTTGAACACCGAGGATGCTAGGATGGGACTGAGCAGGTGGTGGCAGAATAATGGGTTGAATGGGAGGTTGTTGAACTTGGCCACCAAAATTAAGAATACTGGATAGTACAATTTGCTGAAATTCATTTGAGTTGGCATCAAAATGGATGGAAAATATTAACCTTGTATTCTTATTTCCATCTCCTTGCCAATTCACAGGATTACCTCCATTCCAATTTCCTCTATTACCTATGTATCCTCTATTTCCTCTTCTTCTCCCTCTGCTAAAAAAACTCATCTAGAAATCAAAAGAAAAATATTAGTTCAAGCTAAGACAGTGACTACTCGTATCAAACAAACTTGTAATATAAACAGCTTATAGATGGCTCGTTTAAACAGTCACACATGCATATTAAAACTTTGTTGGGATAAAAAGGGGAGTGAAAATGCTTTAGTTCAAAACTTTATAATCTTTGTTACTCTTTGAACAAGGGGAGATGGATAAATTATAGGAGATGAAAGGGACAAAGCAAATAGTAAGGAATAACATAATGAAATAAACAGAATGGATCTTACTCATATTCCCTAAAGATAATTAATTGTCAACCATGTTGTTGTAATTGTAACTTCGAAAGATATTCTTTTGTTTATTATTATAATATTATTATTGTATTTGTATTGCACCTCCGTTGGAGATGCTTTTCCTCCGTTCGTGGATGTCATTATTATGTTTGGTCATGCAATATTATTGAAGTAAAACCTCCATTGTAAGTCGGGGAAATAGCTCCTCAAAAGATAAATGTAAATTGTATTATTGAGTCTCCCTAGGACAGGTCGTCCCAGTCAAATTAGTGAGGTCGGCCCCATTAGGAAAAAGGTCACTCACACATAAAGCATAAATAGAAAGGATTGTTCTGTCATTTGGACATAACACTCACTCAAGCAAATTCGCATAAGGAGAGAGAGAAGAAAATTTCGCTGGAGGAGAAAGAGAGAGAGTTGTAGAAGACATCTTATATTTTGGGTTTTCCATTTTGCTTGATATTGCACTAGTGACGAATCTATCTTTGAGGAAGTTGCGGTGTTTTCTCCTTTATGGTTTCCTTGAGGAATATTCTTGTGTCTTTTGTGTTTTGTTGTACTTGTCTATCTTTCAGTATAAAGATCTAACTAAATTGAATTAAAGTGCAAACTCTAACATGGTATCAGAGCCAACCTAAAAAGAAGGTATTGTGCAGCAATGGGAAACTAGGGATTCCCAGTTAAAGGTATTATCTCCACAGATCATCAGAAAAAGAGGGCTAGGATCACTCGCCCTAGGAGGGCGCATCTTTTGGAGGAAGCATAATTCAATTTGAATCATTTTAATTTTTGACCCAGACACTGGTGGCAGGAGAAAACTAGGGCATCAAACTTTTGGGGTTTTCCTACATCAATCCGGACAAAGGAGTACACTAGACAACTCGCCTTGAGTAGGCGCATCTTCCTGTCCAATCAGAAGTTCAAAATTACAAGTTTGGAAAATTAAGGTTTCTCTAACAAACCCTAGGCCATCCAGCTCCAGAACCAGGTTGGGCATCTCAAATTGGTAATATCTAAATCTTTGTTATTTCCATTTGAGGTTCTCATATCAAAATGACAAATCACACCAAGCTTGAGGATAAGCTTGAAGGAGTTGACAACTTCCGGGCATGGAAGTATAGAATCTCTCTTGTCCTAGAAGAAAATTATTTGTACAAGTATGTCAATGCGAAGGTTCTAGAACCAGAGGGAGAAGAGGCAAAATCAATCCACAAGAAGAACTTGGTCAAGGCCAAGAGGATTATTGCAGACTCCATTAAATATCATCTCATCCCTCATGTATCATCCCTGAAGACTCCCAAGGAGATGTTCGATGCCTTGACGAAGATATTCGAAGGGAAGAACATCAATCGGAAGATGACACTAAGGAACCAGCTCAAGAATGTGAAGATCCAACACTCAAAGACCATGCAATCCTACTTCACAAGGGTCTCTCAAATCAAGGAGCAACTTGAAGCGATTGAAGACAAAGTAGAAGAAGGAGAGATTGTTATGACCACCTTGAATGGTCTCCCAGGATCATGGGACTCATTCATTCAAGGAATATGTGACAGGAAGAAGTTGGTCCCCTTCAACAGACTATGGGAAGAATGTACCCAAGAATAAGCTCGGCTAGTAGCAAGATCGGAGAAGATGGGAGCAAATGATGATCAACCTCCAACAGCTCACACTAAGAGAAATCACAACAAGAGGGAGGATTGCCATCACAGAAGATACAGAAGGCATCATGGATCCAGAAGATATCTCTCTATTGTTAGATGTTACACATGTGATGAGAAGGGACATTACTCAAGAAACTGTCCCAGAAACCAAGGATCCTCCAATAATACCAACAAGAAGAGGCATCATGCTCACACTGCTGAAGATGATGAGCCAACAAGGAAAAGAACCAGAGAAGAAATGGATGACTCTTCAAGTGAAGAAGAATATGTCTTAATCTCAGCACTCATGGGAACTGTCACACATGGGATCAATGATTGGCTTGTATATAGTGGAGCATCCAAGCATATGATGGGATACAAAGAAACCTTCGTCAATCTATCTAAACATGAGTCACCTCACAAGGTGAAACTTGGGGATGATTATAAATTTCCCATCAAAGGAAGTGGAGAAGCTTCCTACAAGCTCGACTCCGGCAAATCATTGAAGATGAAAGATGTTCTCTATGTTCGAGGATTGAAGAAGAATCTTCTCTCCATCTCAGCACTAGATGCTAAGGGAATGAGGGTTGCATTTGTTGATGGCCAAGTTCTAATGTGTCCAAAAGGAAAGACAATAGATGATGCAACCGTAATCAGAGAACAAGAGGGAGGCTTGTACAAGTTGAAGGGACAACCTAAAAAAGCATTGATTCATGACTCCATGGAACCAAGATAACTATGGCATATAAGGCTTGCACATGTGCACTATAGAGCACTACCTATTGCAAGCAAAGCAATTCCGGGACTACTAGAAATCCAGACAAAACATGAAGGCATTTTCAAGGGATGTGCGCAAGGAAAGAATGTAAAGAGGGCATTTCCCAGCAATGAAGGCAAGGCAAAAGAAATATTGGAGATAGTCCACTCAGATGTATGCGGTACCATGTCTTCCATCTCATTAAGCGGGTATGTATAGTGTGTTTCTTTTATAGATGATCTTTCCCGTAAGACATGGATTTATTTCTTAAAAGGAAAAGATGAGGTATTCAGCAAGTTCAAGGAATTCAAAGCCTTGGTTGAAAATCACACTGAGAAGAAGATCAAGACACTACGATCAAATAATGGGGTAGAATTCACTTCGGAAGAATTCAAGGACATTTGCAGAGAAACTGGGATTAAGAGGTATTTGAGAACTCCTTACAATCCTCAACAAAAAGGTGTTGCAGAACGAAAGAACAGAACAATAATGGAAGCAGCAAAGGCAATGCTACATTATCAGGATCTTCCGATACACTTATGGGAAGAAGCAGCAGGGATAGTTGTGTATGTACAAAACTGTACACCTGACCAAGTATTGAACAACAAGACTCCCAAAGAAGCTTTCTCAAGTGAGAAACCAGAAGTTAGCCATCTCAGAATATTTGGTTTCCCGGTGTACATACATATCCCGAAGGAAAAGAAAACCAAGCAAGATCCTTAAGGAAAGAAGGGAATATTCATGGGATACAACGACACATCAAAATCCTACCAAATATACTTCCCAAGATTCAAGAATATTGAGATTAGCAGAGACACAACTTTCGACGAAGCTTCAACATACCACAAATCAAGAAAAATACCTATCGAAGAAAATTAAGAACTTGAAGTTCCCAGATTCAGAGGCACAATGATGGAAGAAGTGATTCAAGAAGATCATGAAGACCACGACATAGCAGAACCACGAGAACCTATAGATCCATCTCATAAGAAGAAATCCCACAAAAGATCAGCATGGGCACGTGAAGCAATCCAAAATGCAGAGAAGTATGGCGCTCCATATGGGATGCATAGAGAAAGCAAGAGACCAAAACCATAATCCAGCTATGTGTCGCTGCTATGTGGCATCATTGATAAATAACCTTCCAACTACGAAGAAGCAGCAGAGAAGAAGGAATGGAAGGATGCCATGATTGAGGAGTACCATCGATTATGAAGAATGATTTCTGGGAAATAGTTCCAAGACCAGAAGGGAAGTCTGTTGTGACTTCGAAGTGGATCTACAAGATCAAGCATGCTGCAAATGGTACCATTGAAAAACACAAGGCAAGATTTGTAGCACATGGCTTCTCCCAGAAAGAAGGCATAGACTATGAGAAGACATTTGCACCTGTAGCAAGATACACTTCCATCGGATCTATACTTGCATTGGCTGCAATAATGAAATGGAAGGTACACTAGATGGACGTGAAGACAAATTTCTTGAATGGTGTAGTTGAAGAGGAAGTGTACGTGGAGAAGCCACTAGGATTTGAGACACATGACAGACAGACTCATGTGTGCAAGTTGAAGAAAGACTTGTATGGATTGAAGCAGGCACCCAGGACATGGTACGGTAGGATGGACAACTTTATGATGAGTTTAGTCTTTACCAAGAGTAAAGCAGATTCCAACCTTTACTTCAAGGTTGAGGGTAGAAGACCAGTTATACTACTCCTATATGTAGATGACCTGTTTGTGACAGGTGAGGATGAGCTCATTGCAGATACAAAGAGAAGGGTTGCCGCAAAGTTCAAGATGAAAGACCTGGGAATGATGCACTACTTCTTAGGCATGGAGGTGTGGCAAAGTGCGGATGGGATTTTCCTTGTTCAAGGAAAGTATGCAGTGGATATTCTGAAGAGGTTTGGAATGATGGACTGCAAGGCAATGGACAAACCAATGCATCAAACTTGAAGCTACTATGTGACGCTTCTTCAGAGACAATTGATGCCACGATGTACCCGCAAATGATTGGTTCATTGATGTACTTGATGAACACGAGACCAAACATATGTTTTGCTGTGAACACCCTGAGCCAGTTCTTAACGGATCTAAGACATGTTCACCTGATGGCTGCAAAACATATATTGAGGTACCTGAGGGGTACATTTGAGTACAGGCTCAATATGAGGTGAATCAAAGGATTAACTTGCATGGTTATGTTAATTTGGATTGGTAAGGCAATGCCACAGATAGGAAGAGCACTTCGGGATGTTGCTTTAGTTTGGGATCCGATATGATCTCCTGGTTTAGAAGGAAGTAGTCATGCGTGGCACTAAGTACAGCCGAAACAGAGTATGTTGCAGCTTGTTCAACTAGTTGTGAGGCAGTGTGGATTCGGAAGTTGCTGTCATATTTGTTTGATCTCGAGCTCGAGGCGACTTGTATCTTCTGTGACAACCAGAGTTGCACAAAGTTGTCTAAGAACTCGATGTTCCATGACAAGTCTAAGCATATTGAGATAAATTATCACTATATCTGGGATATGGTGTAGAGAGGAGCAGTGAAGCTCCGGTATGTGGAGATAGATGAGCAGATAGCCAATGTGTTGACCAAGCCATTATCGAGAGTGAAGTTCAAGTACTTTAGAGAGAAGCTCGGTGTCATCTAGATCGATGTTCCTCGAAAGAGCGAGTGATGAGACCAAAAGACACAGGTGCACTAGGGTTGGTTCTCACATGGTGGAAGATGCAGGTGGTCCTTGGGACGTAATGCACCTGGGGTGATCCTGGGTTGTATCCACATGTTGGAGACACTGATAAGTCCACTGGTCACAAAGACACATGGGGTGCGCCTAGGCTGGTTCTCACATGGTGGAAGAAGTAGGTGGTCCTTGGAACGTAATGCACCTGGGTGCTCCTAGGCTGTGTCCACATGTTGGAGGCGCGGGCTAACCGTGAGAGACGTAATGCACTTGGGGTTCTCTTGGGATGTACCCACTAGGTGGGAGACGCAGGTGGTTTGTTGGACATGAGGTGTGCACCTAGGATGCTCTCCGTGTGTGATGATGAGATGATCTGGATACAATGAGATGATAGTAGGAGACGTAGGTGATTGTTGTGGCAATGTAATGTGTGGTCTTGGGTTGTACCTACTTGATGTCTTGCTCGTAAAGATGATGAATACCTAGATGAGAGTTGGGCCTACGTCCAGCATGAAAAAGGGTTTTCTCTGTAGAACTTCTCATGACGGATAGATTCGAGATATGTCACTAGTCAATGATCAACGAGATGAGGATTACTGCAGCAGCAATGATGATGATCCAGTGTTGATGATGATGTTCCAGCATTGAAGATGATCCAGTGATGATGACGTTGTATAGAATTTGTGTCCAGAGTGATGATGACTGTGGTGAGAGAATACCTTCCTAGTTAAGAGGAAGTGTTGTTGTAATTGTAACTTCGGAAGATATTCTTCTATTTATTATTATTATATTATTATTGTATTTTTATTGTACCTCCATTGGAGATGTTTTCCCTCCGTTCGAGGATGTCATTATTATGTTTGGTCATGCAAGATTATTGAAGTAAAACCTCCATTGTAAGTCAGGGCAATAACTCCCCAAAACATAAATGTAAATTGTATTATTGAGTCTCCCTAGGACAGGTCGGCCCAGTCAAGTTAGTGAGGTCGGCCCCATTAGGAAAAAGGTCACCCATACATAAAGTATAAATAGAGAGGCTTGTTCTCTCATTTGGACACAACACTCACTCAAGAAAGTTCGCATAAGGAGAGAGAGAAGACAAGTTCGCATAAGGAGAAAGAGAGAGAGAGCTGCCGAAGACATCTTATATTTTGGGTTTTCCATTTTGCTTGATATTGTACTAGTGATGAATCTATCTTTGAGGAAGTTGCAGGGTTTTCTCCTTTATGGTTTCCCCGAGGAAAATTCTTATGTCTTTTGTGTTTTGATGTACTTGTCTATCTTTCCATATAAAGATCTAACTAAATTGAATTAAAGTGCAAACTCTAACAATCCATTCAACCATATACAATATTTTTCTAGACTATTTTTTTTTTTTAAATGATAGTGTAAAAGTGTTTCAGGTATCTTTCACTCTACATATGCTATGATTTTGACACAAGAGTCAACCTTAGATTCAGTGCTTGAATAATTTTAATACTGCATCTAAAGCTTGGATATGACTATCAAAGAATTTCCATCTTAATCAAACATATTTCCAAACATTCAGCTCGATCAATTTCATTCACAAATTTGCAGATAGCAATTGAGTCTTTCTGTATTATAACCATACGGTACAAGCTTAGTGAAAATTATAAATGCATAGCTAATTTGTTCCAAAACAACATTGTTATCGAACCTTTCTTTTTACTTGCAAAAGAAATCAAAACCATCGAAACAACGCTTCTTTAAGGTTCAGTCCCAAACAAAATATTTCGAACAAAACTTTACTCATCAAACTATTGGATTGATACTCGACTGCTCTTATCTTCCAACACTTGTAATGTCACGGTTACAAAGAATTTCAAGGTATTCAACTTCTAAAATGATGTGTCAAAATCCACATATTAGTTCATGCACATATCTAGTTTACATTTCCAAGATAAAAACAAACTTCAATTTATACTGATTACTCTTTTTTTTTTTGGAAACGAGGGTATGAACCTGAACTGAGAGTTAACATCATTCTTTATAACCAAAGATACGATTTTTTTCAATAGGTGAAACTTTGAATTATTATTTTATAAATGTCGAGTTCAATTAGGCTTTAAAACATGAAGTTTTTGAACCGTCGAATATACCCTAAATCATTCGTTTTAATTATCAAGTTGGAAAAAACGATAAAACATAAGTCAAAACAATACTTTGACAGGCATTTGTTGAAAGAATGTGACATATTTAGCCTTGAAATAGCCCTAGCAAGAGTTTGGACCCTGAATGATATATCCAACATGTTCAAAGAATCCTAGCTTTACAGGAATTCTAAACTTTAAACTTTTCCTTCATTCACGACCTCTTTTAGACAGGTAACTACCATTGCTCAGAACGAATGGAAGGCAAAACATAGTAATAGAAAAAATTGTCCATTTTTTGATAGTTATAAAAAAAATTACCAATGTTTACGGGATTGCACTATAAACCGAGCCTTATACTTTATGTTTCTCTTCGAACCATTCCTTCGTAAACATGAACTGAGACCAACAAACAAAACATTCTTTCAAACATTGAAAATCGGCTGACTAATATTTCTCCATTTTATCGATTTAAACTGAGACCAACAAATAGTTCCTTTACAGTACAACTCCCATGTACCTTTAAAGATATCATTCTAGTTTAAACAACAATGAAATCTTTGTAGCTCATTGAGCAACTGAAAGCATTCATTTAGGAAACAGGGAAGGGAATGGAAAACATGCAAGGAAACCATCAAACCGATCCATATATAAACTATTACAAGTTCAGAGTTAGATAAGAGTGTCACTGTAGAAGCCATACCTTTCAAAATATTCAATCCTAGTTGATTTGCAAGTAGTTGCATCCCACCTAGTTCATTCATCGACGTGCAACAAAAAACAATTCTTGAAATGAAGGGTAAGTTAACAACCTATGCAGTGAAAACCCCCAAAAGTTATTGTGTTTAATGCTCAATAGTGGAACATTTACTATCTTTGGTTATCTTTGGTCATGCTTTTTCTCATGCTCACCACCTTTTCCAACCACAACAAACATCAACCAATACAATCACCACTTTGGTGAGTCAGCGTCCACATAAGTAGAGTTAAAACAGACTTTTCAAATTGCAAACCATTATTAACAATCGTAATTAAAGCACCATCATTCGTATCAATTCAATCCTCATTACAATTTTATGCATTGAACCTTCGTGGGATGTTCCATAGGTGAGCTTTGACCACGTTTAACCAACATTAAATACATATGCATATACCTCCTCATTCAGTTTTGAAACCAACAACATTAGATAATAAATAAAGTCACTACCATATGATCACCCTTCGAAACATATAAATGACCAACCATATCATTCATAAAGTTCATATATCATTACAAAAAATGAATAGGAAATATTTAACCTCCAATTGCACTATATTCAAACTAACAATTAGATAGGAGTATAATGTCCTATATATTGGAATTTGGATAATCTGAATATATTATCATTTTAATTTTTTTCTTTCCATGTTTTATAACTTTCACGTGAGGAGGCTTAAACAAGGGGACATATAAAGACATAATGGGAGGATTAAATCTATTTTTGATAGTTTTTTTTTCTTTCTATCTTTCATCAAAATCTTGAATTGTAGATAAAATATTTTGAGGTCTTTTGTTAAAAAATAATTGAACTACCAAACTCAAATGCGATCATAGTGCAAATGAATCAATGTATTGAAATTGATATATACCATGACCCGCGAAAGAGTTCATGTGTACCATCCACATCCTTTGTTGTGCCATGCATTGAAACATATCTTTTTAAAAGGAGTCCCACCTATTTAATCATATTATATCAATAATTAAGTAATAATATGCCTCACAATCATTTGCGGGCTATAACTGAAGGTGACGAAAAAATGAGTCAACACCTCTACAAGGACTTGAAGGTTATTTTGTAATCATTGATCTGTTTCATCAATTTCTTTGCAATCCCCCCCCCCCATTGAGTTGAACAAAAAACTAAAAATGGAAAAGATTCATGCACATCCCAAGTCCAACATTCTCATGCCCACAAATAAAAAATTCCTAGAAATCAATAAATCATACCCAAAATTGAGCCCAAACACAGGTTCTTGACTATCCAAGTCCAAAACTATCAAACCAAGCCCAGATTCTTGACATTAATAAAATTCATAATCTTAGAATTCAATGATCTCCTGAAAGGTAACAATAGAAATATTGTGAAATGTGTGTGACTATGAAAAGCTTCTGAAATGCAGATGATTGTTATGCACAAGTCCAAACTTATCCCAAACACACACCCCTGACTACCCAAGTCCAAAAGTATCAATACCAAGCGCAAACTCCTTACATTCAATAAACATTATAATCCTAGAATTCAACAATATCCACAAAGGTTACAGTAAAAAGCTTTTGATATAAAGTTGACTTTACAAAGACTCCGAAACCCATATTATTGTTGTTACCCAATCCAAACTTATCAAACCCTCAAATTTAAAACCCCAAATTTCCATAAGTTGATAAACAATTACACAAAACTATAGTCCTCTAGCATAGATTCTTGTGTTACCTAAGTTGAAATTCCTGGAACTCTACAAATTCAAAATCTTAGAATTCAATAGACTCTATAGAGGATAAACTAAAACCATTATGAAACAAAAATGATTGCCATGACCAAGTCCAAATTTATCAAACCCTCAAATTCAGAACCCCATAATTCATTCAATTTATCATGAGGAGTTTACGAGTGGTATTTTCCAGCAATTGAGTAGGGAGTTCGCATAAGCTCAGTCATTTTTACCAGGTGGAAGCTGGTGGAAGGTAGGTCACATCGTTGATGATGAGAATTGGGGCATCATTTAGATAACTACATTGTGGCATATATGGATGCTTATAACTCTCACTAAGATCATATTATTTGCTGCATTTAATGCTCTATCGATGGAAACTGTAAGATTTTAAAACTTAGGCCACAGAGCCCGCCCTTTCTTCATCATTCCTTGCAAAATTCTCACTTGTTTCTGCATTCCAGGTCTTAAGTTGGAATATAGCGCATGATGAATGTGATTTAGTTGATATTCCACAACCAAGAATCTATGAAAGGCTTGTTAATATGTGCTAGCTTGTAATATTATTGTGTCTAATCAAAATACATTGGAGAAAACTCTGAGACACACTAAAGGAAATATCAATTGTCTCACATGATGCGTTATTTTAACCAAGAAGACCAATAGTTCCATTGGTGATACAAAGGAAGTGATCAAATTGGAGAACTATCTCAGGAGAGGGAGATAGGGAGTTAATTGTAGTTTTCACTAATAACAGTTAAGAATGTAGGTTGATATGGACATGAGTGAAAAGAGGAAAACAATGGAAACAAAAAAATTCACAACGAGTGATAAACCTTGCATAAGAGGGAAAAATAATAAAACACAATGTGAGCAAATAAGATGAGATAATTGTATTAATGTCCAAGAAATAAATACAAAAGTGGGTCAATGGGTCCATAAGATGAATCAAACAATGAGAAATTAAGAAAATGATTTAATAGTCCAAAATTGTCAAATTCCCACTATGCCAACCTTTGGAATCATGCATCATTGGCTTAGTTATGCTCTCTACTGATAAATTTGGCTTCAATTACACCTTTTCCCTTGAAAATTCATGGTACTCAACCAACTACACAAATTGTTGGGAGCTCCATAGATTATGGACTTCAGCTTATTATTGACCTTCAAACTAATGAGTTGTTGAACATTTCATATCAAGATTCAAAGCTGCAAAGAATGCTTGGGGAAAAATTGTTATTTTTTTATCTTTAATTTAGAGTTGCAATAATACTTGAAATCTAATAACAATCATACACATAAGCAATCACATTCAACACATGAATTTACCCTGGGAAAACCCTCTGTGACTTGAGGGATAAAACCCCAACAAAACTTTCCTTAGTATATTGATAGATAGCAGAGAATGTATTTTACATTAAGCACCCCTGGTGTAATTACAGAGCAAGAGAGAGATAAAGAAGAGAGACTAAGAATGATATCCTACACAAAGAGAACCGCATTGCCTCCAAGAGAGAAGAGAATTCGCTTCTCATTGAAATCATCAATGTTGTATAACATATTTATATATTCTTCACATGCATTGGCTTCTATTTTTATCTTTTGACTTCAGGATGAACTCACGCTCCATCTGGATGCATCAATCTTGCATGAAGAAGTGCGCCCTACTTCTCATGCAATGCATTAACTCACTGAACTGATCCTTAGGATGAACTCACCCCTTAACTGAAAGATTTCCCACTTAGTTAAGTGGCTAACTTAAGTGTCGTCGTGTAAGTGTTGCAACTCAAGTGACCTCTTTTAGTTTAACATAAGTGTCTTCATTCACTAACACTTAGTTAACCAGATCTTCTTTGTTATCACTTAGTTAACTCTCTTAACTTATTCTTTCTTGTTTAACATCACTATAGTGATCAATTCGAGTTCTCCTTTGATTTACTGAAGTCTTCACTAGAGTTTAACAATTCGAATTCTCTCATATCTTATCACACCTTATCTTTATCTCTTGTCTTATCTGTATGGTACACATGTGCTAGCATAATTATCATATCAAATATACCAAGGCGATTTTTGCAATGATGTGATCATATTGTTCTACTATCATTCCAAGTGGTTATATGATAAGGTAATTCACCCTAGAGGTGTCCAGTCTCTAGAGGAGACTTAATAGCTCAACCATGTTTAGTAGTACATCACACACCATACATGCTTCGACATGCAAAGCATCACCTCAACACACGAGGCACCACCTCAACACATGAGGATCTGTATTGACACACAAGACCTTAGCCTTGACTACCAAGATTGTACAACATCGTCACTTTGACATACAAAGTATTTGCCTCAACACATGAAGCTTTATACATTATTGAGTCCAACTCAATTCTTCTCCAAGTTTCATGAGTCCAACTCAGGCTTCTATAAGGCACTACCTCAACACACAAGGCTCAATATTGACACACAAGATTGACCTGGAGAATGACTCATGATGTTGTAACTTTACAACTCCCTCTTAGTAAGGGAGGCATTCTCTGCCATGCCAAGCTTGTCTCGTAATTACCTATACTTCGTCATTGACAGAGGCTTAGTCCACATATCTATTATTTTCTCACCAATATCAATGTACTAAATTCTTATGGAACCTCTATGGACCCTATCTATGATGTAGTGATACTTCATCTCAATGTGTTTTGATCTGTCGTGAAACACGGGGTTTTATGAGATCTCAATGCAACTCTGGTTGTCGGAGCAAATGATAGTATTCTCAAGCTTCTCACCGAACAACCCAACAATTAGATTCCTAAGCCACACAGCTTCTCGATAGGCGATACTAGCTGCAATATACTCTGCTTATGTAGTACTCTAGGATACGGAGCCTTGCTTCCTGCTGGATCAAGAGATCATATTTGATCCCAAGCTAAAACAAAATCTGGATGTACTCTTTTGGTCCACAATACTACCATACCAATCGGATTCAACATATCTAAGTAGCATCACTCCACCACTGGAATCATATCTAATTCCATAAGCAATAGTACCTCGAAGTTATCTAAGCACATGCTTGGCAGCAATCCAATGTCTCTGTCTTGGCTCATACATGAACTGGCTCAAGATACTCACTACATAACATATGTCTGGTCTACTATGTATCAAATACATCAAGGAACCAATGAGTTGTCTATACATGGTAGGATCCACTAGATCCGATCCGAAATATTACTCATGCAGCTTCTTTAGATTAAACACCATTGGAAACAAGGACTTACAGTCTGTCATACCAAATCTCCACAATACATCAACTGTGTACTTTCCTTGAGAGAGAAAGATCTCATCTTTCCTTTGCCAAATTTCTAGACGAAGAAAATAGTGCATAAGACCTAAGTATTTCATTTCGAACTCATAAGTGAGCTCCCTCTTTCATTGAGCTATCTATTGCTCCTTTAAATTAAGGAACAAGTCATCGACATAGAGAACCAAGATCGATAGTTGGTTATTCACAACCTTGAAGTACAGGTTAGGATCAGCTTCACTTTTGGAGAAGCCCAAGCTCAGAAGATAGTTGTCAATACTCGAATACTAAGCCCTTGAGGCCTGCTTAAGCCCATAGAAGGCTTTCTTAATTTTTCATACATGGGACTCCTTCCCATGAACTACAAACCCCTCATGTTGTTTTATGTAAACCTCTTTCTCAACCTCACCATTGAGGAAGGCAGTCTTCACATCCATCTTGTGAAGTTTCCAACCAAAAAATCAAGCAAGGGAAATTATGGTTCGTATAGTAGTGTACCTGGCCACAGGAGTGAATGTCTCATCAAATTATATCCCTTCTTTATGTGAGAAACCATGGGAAACATATCTTGCTTTAATACATTTCTATACTTCCATCAGCTACATGCTTGATTTTATAAATCCACTTGGAAGTTACTATGGACTTCCCATCAGATTTAGGAACCACTTCCCACACATCATTCTTTATGATATATTTGCATTCTTGTACCATGGAATCTTTCCATACTTGTTGCTTTGGGGCTTCCTCATAGGTAGAGGGTTCTGAATCACTGATGTGACTCATCTATGCTACATATCCTAAAAAAAAATCAGGTCTCTTTTTGTTGGAATATTCTCACCATATTATTTTGAACATGTTATAAAACTTGACGAGAACCCGACATTGTTCTTGTTTTTTGGGGGGTCAATTTTAGTAGCTGTTTTGACCTCCGTTTCAAAAAGGGTGTATACTGGTAGCACCATTTTCATTTTGAGCCATTTTTTGTGATTTTGAAACTTCTTGGTCATAAGAAAATTATAACTTTCATTTACAAGGGTCATTTTCCAAACTTTACAAAAAAATCTACATTTAATAGCTAGCTATAGTAAAAAACACACACACATTTTTGAATTTTTGTACGATTTAGAAGCTAGTTAGAACGAAAAATACATGCATTTTCAAAGTTTTTCATTAAACTTTTATCTTAATGAAGTCATTTTTTGGGCAAATTTCTAAACAAAATGCGAAAAAAAAAGACATTCCAAACCTTTTTTCGACGTATTTTTTGCTATTTGATGTATAAAAATTATACTCTTCAACATTATTTTCCATAAAGCGATGATTCACATAAACTCAACAAAACGTATACCATATATTTCTAAATAGCATATTAAAAAACATAATAGTTATTTTCAAAATAAAATCTTCAATTGAAAACATTACAAAATATCTTATTAAAAAATTGTCAACTTTGACATTTTCCTCAACAATATGAACTAATCAACAATACCCTGCATCCCGAACTCTTCATTGAAATTGACATTTTCTACTGGTTGGCTCTCTTCCTGGACCTCAATGTGTTCTTCCATTGGGTCCTCTACTTCTGCAAAATGCCCAAAGTGATATTTTCCAAACATCCCTTTTAAAGGAGGCTGAGGCTCTTTTGACATATTTGCCACAAGTGACTCACTAAATTCTCCTTTCTTCAAACCAACTTCTTGCATTTCATCTGGAAGAACTTTCATAGCATTAATTCTTTGCTTGATATAATTGCATTGTAGTGGATCATTCTTAATGGATATGCAATTTCTTCATTTTTGTAATGAACATGCTATTGTTGTACCTAATCAACACATACAAAACAAAAAAAGTTAAATAACATAATGAAACATAAATTTTAAAAATATATATTACTGAATTTAGATTACGACACTAGTTTCATATGTAACATCATAAATATTACTTGATCCCGAGAACAAATCTAAAACCCAATCTCCTTCTCTTGAAAAAGTATCTATGAGATAATTAATCAATGCTTGTGGCTTCTGGTAGATGTTTACAGTCTCTCCTTTCAAATCTCTTTCTTCATATGTCAACTTGTTAACCACGGCATTATAAGACAATATTTGCCTTCACTCTTTTCATTGATTAAAAGAGTATCATGGGTCTCATCTTTTGTCCAACATGCAAGATGTATGTTTTCAGTATCACTCATAAATGGATCAGTGTTGGAGCTATGAATGCTAGGTTTATGCCTGTAACAAAAATAGATAAGAATCTAATTAACTTATAGAAAAATAATTTAATGTTTTTTAAATTCAAATGTTTAATAATATACTACAAATATCTTACCAATACAGTTGTTTCCTTAGGTTTGCTTTATCCTTGAATGTTGTTAGCACTGCTCCTCCTTGTACATCTAAATGGAAAACAAGAAATCTCCATTGGGGTGATGTTGTGACGTTCAGAAATCCCGAAACCACTTTACTGAATGACTGGTATGTATAAGGCTCACAATCATAAATAATGCTTTTGATATTAAATCCATGAGGGATATCTGCAATAACTAGGGAGTACTCCTTTTTGGGAACAAGATTTGCAATGTTTGCACAATCACCCAAAATCACTTTATATTGCACAGTGTCGAGCCCATTCCAAACGCGATGATCAAGGGTGTCATCAAGTTCAACATTTGCAAGACGTTGTCTTCTTTGTCGTTCTATCTTGGCTCTTTGAATGTGAATTTTGAAAGACTCTGGTACTGAATTCTTCTTTGACATCTTTGAAAAAAACATTATATATATATAAAAGTAATAAAATAGAAATGAATTCACTTAGAAATAAATAAAATAGAAAATCTCATAAACCATCATACCTTTTTGTATGCAACAAAAAAGGCTTTTAAGCTTTCCATGGAGCTTGAATCTGGATAGTTGCATCTAACATCATCCCAACTCTTCTCACCCAACATTATAACCATATCCTCTTGTATTTTCATGTAAACCTTATGACTACATGATGTAAAAATAAATGGCGTTAACAATGACATCTAATAATAACACAATGCTTATTTAATAAAAAATCTTAAACTCAAAAAATAAACTTAAAAAAATAAAAACAACTTATAAACTTACTTTCCTAAATCATTGCACATTTCTTCCATGGATAATTCACCTGACTTTACACGTGATAGTATTGCAAATATAAGTGTTTCATCATTCACACCTTGCAATGATCTCCAAGGTGTTATAGTCATATCTTCTGACAAGTTCTTGACATCGGGACCTCCTTGACTAGTGCTCCATGGAATTGCTTTACCTTTTTTTACCATCTGATTTTTTACACCAATATTCTCCCACATGCTAAATATGTCATCAATCAAATCCCATATGGGGCCCGATCTAAATGCCAACTGAAAATAGCTATCTACATCTCTGAATGCATCACTTACTTTCAAACCTTTATGTTTCACATTGTCCTCTTTAATAGGGATACCTATTTCCATACAACATTGTTTCCGGAAATCTGCATCAACTTTCAATCTATCCCCACCACAGATTTGCTCAAATTCATTATGGATATATCTAACCCTTTAAATGAATGTCATGGACATCCTATAGTCACTATATGTGTTGTGATCTCATGTCAATAGCTTTGCTTCCACATCAGTTAAATCAGCGTAAATGATGCATTTCACTGTTTGAAAATTCGGGTTTTTTGGAAACTCTTGCATCAATTCTCTTCTATCCTCTGCAGAATGATTTCCCCCCAAAACATAGTAGTTGTAATCAAAACATTTTGATTCTTCAAATGCATCTCTAACATGAACATCTTTTGGGTCAACTAGAACTAGGTAATCAACCACATGTGCATAGGGATTGTGTCTCATCAATGCTTTCAAGTTATGAACATGCAAGCGATGTGGTTTCCTAATTTGATACTTCTCTTGGCCTTCTGTGTGTCTATAAAGTTGTTTTACATTTAAATCAAATGTATGTCCATTGTGAACCAACTTATCCCTCCACAATCGATCTCGAATAGTATTTTGTGTTGTCTTAACAACACCATCATCCAGATCACCACCTGGAGTAATGATTTCCAAACTGTCCCCTGAGTTATCACTATGATTTTCAACATTGGATTGAAAATTTTATCTCCTCCTTTTATGTCTTGAAGCAGCCCCCTCTGAAAGAACAACTTGTTGATTAGGAATGAAAATATCCTCATCCATAGGTCTTTTAGAAGATTGTCTTTTTCTCTTACCAACAGAAGTAACATTGTCAACACCAACAATTCGTCGATCATGTTCAACTGGGCGAGATATGCTTTTGAATGTAACCTTCCTAGGAACTTCATTTGATTGTTGGATTCCTTTCCTTTCCGTGCTTGTACTTCTCCAGGAACATTTTGCACTCGATTTTGCTTTGGTGTTTCTCCCTTATGAAGAGGGGCATTAATGACATCCATCAAATTTTCTTCTGTACAATAAATTCCATTCAGAATATTGGAAAGTGGCATAGCAAAATCCCGCGAAATAAAAACATTATTGTATTAAATCTATTACATTGTCATATAATTCACAGTATAAGAAATTCAAAAAGATATAAAAATAAAGAAACTTATTCTCTTGCTCTCAATTTCGTGCACGATTGCTGCACAAAATTCTATGAAATTTTCGTCAATCTTATAGTTTGAAACCTTCAGAGAATATCAAATTTTGACAAAGGTTTTAGCTTGTTTCACTAGTGCATAAACAATGCCTTTACACGACACCGAACAAATATCTCGCAACAATCCCAATGAGTGATAATCATTTTTAAGATATTCAAATCCAACACAATATAGGTGAATATTGTCTTAGTTTCCTTGATATTTCTCTTTCAGATCCCAAGAATAGTCAAGTTTCTCTTTAGTTGGTGCATTTTTCCATTCTCTAACATTCTTGGCTTTTAATTCATTATTGGGGACAACTTCATCACGTGCAACATTGTCAGATGACTCAACTATGTTTTTCGATGACTTCATCGACGATTTCGCTCCAGAAATGTTTACAGATAGTTTTCTCGATGTCATTTTCCCTATGGTCAGAAACAAAAACAAAAAAAACAAAATTAATATATGTTTAAAAAAAAAATACAATACAAAACAATTGTTAACATTTGCATAACCCGTAGGCTATGCAACGGGTGGCCCCAACGGGTGCCCACTTCATAGCCCACAGGCTATGGAAACGGTCCATGGGGTATATGCAATGGCCACACGAGCTATGCAAATGGCCATGGGCCATTGCATAGCCCATGGGCTATGCAACGGCCAATGGCCACCACATAGCCCGACGGGGGGTGCTGTGGGCCCCAAGAGGGGGTCGGAGGGGAGCGGAGCTCCATCCCCGAGCCCCCTCTGGGTGGGCACTGCGAGCCTCCTCTTGGCACCCACAGCACCCCCCGTCGGGCGATGCGATTAGCTCTGCTCCATCCCGACCCCCTATGGGCGCCCACAACAACCCCCCGTTGAGCCCCCTATGGGCGCCCACAGCGCCTGTCCTAACGGGTGGCTCAACCCTAGTCCCCCTTTGGGCACCCACAGCGCCCGCCCGACAGGGCGGGTGTTGTGGGCGCCAAGAGGGGGCCGGGGGAGCGAAGGTCCGCCCCTGGTCCCCCTCTAGGCACCCACAGGAATCGCGCCGCCCACTAGGGCAGGCACTGTGGGTGCCTAAAGGGGGCTCGGGGGCGGAGTTCCGCTCCCCCCCGACCTCCTCTTGGCGCCCATAGCACCCCCCCGCGGGATATGCGGTGGCCATTAGTCGTTGCATAGCCCACGAGCTATGCAACGGCCACGGTCGTTGGCCATTGGTCGTTGCATAACCCATGGGCTATTCAATGGCCACTGTCGTTGGCCGTTATGGGGGTTAAGGTACCTATTCCCTCGGCCCCAAAAATAATTTAAAAAAAAAAAACCAGGTATGACAGAGGGCATGCCAGAAGCCCAAAGTAAAAAAAATTGCATTAAAACATTAAAAAAAAAAAAAAAAAATTTAACTAACCTTGATAACGTTTGAAGCTTTTCAATGGTCTCCAAATCCTTCTGGATCGTTGCTTGCAAATGGTGACTATAGAAAACCAAACTGCGTTTATATAGCTTAAAATAGGTTTTTTTTTAATCGTTTTATGAATGCGGGATTAAAAACTGTGTAATTAGATAATGCATTATTTCTAAATATAGAGAAGAAGACATTAAATGAAATTTGACTAATGTTGTGACTTTTGGTTTAAAAAATTAATGTAAATAACTAATATTGTATTAAGTAGTTTGGATAGCATTGTTTAAATGTCATTTTATTAGTATTATTACAATTGTTACTTGATAAATTAAATTACTTTACTAGTGTTATAATTGTGTTTGAAATGTGTGATTAATTTTGCAGATAATTTTTGGAGGGAAAATTTTGAAGTGAAATTTTGGAGGGAAAAATTGGGAGGGAAAATTTCGTTCTTTTAGCTATAATATTGTTGGGGTTGTTAGTTGCACCATTGTATTTTTGGGTGAGGAGTGTGAGAAAATTTCATTCTCTTAAAATTTTTAGTGAAAAGTCATGGACTTGTCTGAATCAATCTCAATGTCTGAAGATTATGAAAATTTTGATTTAAGTGGAGATTTGAAAGGCATCCATGATGATTTACCTTCAAGTGAAGATGTTAAAGGTAGTAATGATGATGATGAAGAGCTTCCTCCATGTGGAGATTTTAAAGACACTGAGGAAGATGATGAATTTTTTCCTCCAAGTGACAATTTTGAAGGCACCAATGATGATTTTGCTCAAGCAAATGATTCTCAAACCATCAACAATGATTTTCCTTCAAGCAAAGATTTTCCTCCAAGCGAGGATTTTCAAGGCACAAACGATGAATTTCCTTCAAGCGAGGATTTTCTCCAAGCGAGGATTTTGATGGGATAGACAATAATTTTGGTGAGTATGAAGGCACTAATGATGGTGTAGATGATTTTCCTCCAAGCGAGGATCTTGTGGCATAGATGATGATTTTACTCCAAGTGAGGATTATGATGGTAGCGAAGACGATTTTCCTCCAAGCGATGATTTTAATGGCAGCAATGATGATATTCCTCCAAGCGAGGATTTTAATGGGACGGATGATGAAGTTGGTGAGGATGAGGGAACCAATAATGGTGAAGATGAATTTCTATCGAGCGAGGATTTTGATGGCACTGATGATGATTTTCCTCCAAGCGAGGATTTTGATGGGACGGATGATGAAGTTGGTGAGGATGAGGGCACCAATAATGGTGAAGATGAATTTCCTCCGAGCGAGGATTTTGATGGCACCGATGATGATTTTCCTCCAAGTGAGGATTTTGATGGCACTGATGATGATTTTCCTCCAAGCGAGGATTTTAAAGGGACGGGTGATGATTCTGGTAAGGATGCGGGAACCAATAATGATGAAGGTTATTTTTCTCCAAGTGAGGATTTTGCGGGCATTGACGATGATTTTCCTCCAAGCGAGGATTTGAATGAGACAAATGATGATTATGGGGAGGATGAACCCGACAATGATGTTGATTTAAACTCAAGTGATAAACTTGATACCGATGCAGATACTCATTCTCCTACTAATTTTGGTGATGATAATCTCAATGAGAGGGATGATATTCCTCACATTGACAAGGATATTCATTCTAATGAGGATGATTTAATGGTTGATGAAACACAAAGTCAAATTGTACCAATGAGCAAGATTAAGTGTAGGACTAGGCCATTTTATATCAATCCAAAGCATTCTAGTTATACAAGGTCTACGAAAGATTTTCTCACAAGTCCCAGTTCTATTACTGAGTTGATTTCGAGTGAGTGTTGCCAAAAAAATTGTGTGAAAAAATACACTACAATCATGCTTTTGAGAAAAGACGAGCATATCTATCAATGAACAAAAATATGCAAAATTCATATTTGGTGGGGTGCATGATTTCTACAAAGGCAGGTTATGATTATCGAATTGGAAGTTTTATGCTTTGCAGAAGGGCATTCAAAAGAATCCACTCAATTGGTAATCTTAGACTATCAGAAATCTAGGCAAGGCTAGAAAAGGATCCTACATTTTATTCTAAAGAGTATCATGCACGAGCTAGTGGGCCATTAACAAACATTGCAATGTCATGGATGTGTGACTTCTTTTCTAAGCATGGAGAGAGTATGCCAGATAGAGAAACCATACACATTCCGGATAATTTCTCAAGGCTAGAAATATACAACTTGTACAAGACATTTGTTCAAGATGCTGAAGGAAACAACAATTTAATTAGATATGCATATTTTACAAGACTATGGAAAACAAAGTTCAACAATGTATGTATTCCTAAGAGGTCAAGGATGGGGGTTTGCAGTATATGTGCTTCTCTTAAACAAAGAAGGGACAAATCAGAAGGGATAGAGAGAGGTATGTCTCTAGCAACTTCATTTTTTTGCAATAAATATATATTACGAAAGTTCATCAATGTTTTGTTTTTATTTTATTTGTATATTATGTTGTTAAAGAACTTCAAGCACATCGCAATCAACAATCAATTGAACGACAAAATTTATACAAACATCGCAAGAAGTGTTATGATGAACCACGTAAGTATATGGGTTTGATAATTGATGGCATGGATCAGGAAAATACACTCAGTTCCACTTGGTTGGTTGTAAGGTTTTTAATGGTCAAATGTCTCCAAAGGTTTACTTTACAGCTCCCAATATTCATAATGATGCAAATCTGACCATTACCATAATTCACCATGTGCTGACTAATTGGTCTGGTAATCTTCCTCGAGTTTTATATCTGCAATTGGACAACACCAGTCGGGAAAACAAAAATCAAATCATGTTTGGATATCTGAACATGCTTGTTGAATTGGGGATTTTTCAGAAGGTTAAAGTTGGTTTCCTTCTTGTTGGGCATACACATGACCATATTGATCAAATGTTTAGTCGTTTTGCTTTGACATTGGGGAGGAATAATGTTGGGAGCCTGCCATCATTAACCGAAATTATTAGAAAAACATATAGTCCAGAGCCTGTTGTGCTAACATTGGAGGAAACTATTGACATGCGAAGATTTATTTTGGGATTGCATGGTGAAGAAAGGTGCATTGAGAAACTTAATGACATTAGCTTTCAGCATCAATTTCGCATAAAAAAAATTGATGGGAAAACACTACTATGGGGCAAGAAGTACTCAACAAGTGCAGAATGGGGGCCTACATCAGGTTTAGCATTTATGAAATTCATCCCAGGTCGTCAAATGTATGCTTCAAAGTTATCGTTGTTGCAATCAGCTGTTGAGATTCAAAATTCACACCGGCACAATAGAGATGTTGAATCTTCTCAATGCTTGGAAGAAATAAAAAAGTCTATCAAAGATACATATGACTATTTTGAGGTTGTTGATTATGTTTGGTGGGAGTCATTTTTCATGGAGCAAAATGAAATAATTACAAACTCTACAAATGGAGACATTTTTTTTAAGACTCCATTTGGTTGGCCACAAGGTATGTCAAATGAAAGTGAGGAGAGAAATGTTGAGCCTGAAGGTGTTGAGCCTTCTCAACCAGAAGAAAGGGAAATGTACATTGGGTCTAGAAGATTAGTTGCACAGCATGAGGTGATGGAAGACCTTTACAGAGGCTCAGTACAAGATATTAAGGAGGGTTGCATGATTGTAGTTTTGGACACATAAGATCCACGTGGTTATCCATTATGGATTGCAAAAGTTATGAAGGCCAATAAAGAAAATGAAGAAGTTATATCTATTGAAGCACATTGGTATGCAACAGACACACACCCATTTCATGGTGTGTACAAGCCAGAGATGGTGATCGATAAAAGGGTTTGCAAAAAGAGAAAAAGAAAGGGTCAAAATGTAAATCATCGTTGAATAGACATTTTGAAATTAGAGGATGTTGACAAACTAGTTTATGACTTCCAGTTGACAAGGAAAGGTACTCTTCGCTCCAAGAGTATAGAGATTATCAAGAGATTGTTGGCACCCGAAATAGTTGCAACATGGGAGTCTGCTAAACCAAGGCGTAGAATTAAAAGGAATATGGCATATGAAATATTGGGCGTACATGAAGATTCAGATGGTGCACTCGTTGATACTAGAGAAGAATACGGGTCATCTACATCTTCATCTTGTCATTCATCTGAAGAAAATGTAGATTCTGATGGTGTGTTAGAATCCATGTGTTGATTTGAATATTCGCACATGAAACATTTTGTCAACTTTTATTAATATGCCATTGTTTGTATGGCAACTCTAAAGGAGTGCTTGAATTTTGATATGAATTACTTCTACATCTTATGGTTTATTATATGATTTTTTTATGAATATCATAAATTTTTGTATTTTATATGAAAAGAGTGGTCAAGTTATTTATTGAATAATTTGTGTTTAACTAAATGCATTTTTTATACAGTTTCCTAATAGATTAAATAAGCACAAATTTCAATTTTGATAAAATCATATAAAAATGCCATTTTTTTAAAAAGTGTGCTACCGGTAGCATTAGTTTTCAATTTAGAGCTTGATTTTAAGGTTTTTGCAAACAACAATAACAAATGTTTTGGTTCATTTCTATATTTTTTACCCCAAATCAAAAAGTGGTGCTACCGGTAGCACCACTTTTTTATTCGGGGTTGTTTTTTGGTGTTTTTTATGCAAAAGTTTGGGTTTTTATGGCTAGAGTTCTCGTTTTGAGTATATAGTTCTCGTCAAGTTGTATAACATGTTTTTGGTCCTACATGTTTTTTGCATGCATGCATGCATTCCATGCAACATTACATGCATTTGCAGTTGAGTCTCCTACCACGTAGTCCTTACTATGGGCCCCCCGAAGCTTGTTTTTGGCCTTCATTAGCCCTCCTATCCACTTAGAGCGCCTTGTTTACATCACTGGATTTCCAATGCGCCCTCATGCACAGATTTAAGAGACTACATAGTCAGTTCCATGATTTGGGGTGCCTTATCCCCTTGATTTCTCAGTTAACTGACTATAGCTCCTAGTTTGACTGCTACTGAGTGTAGGAGCACCCTCCTTGACCACTGACAGCTAGTTATGCGCCTCCGTGGAGTCTTGTTCCCTATTTTGGTGCCCACATGATTCAGCTATGCTCAGTTCTACCTTAGTTGACTGATTATTCATCATTGGTGGCCACTGAACCTTATCAGGAGATGGTTCCAATGCAAACTAAGACTATAATTGAGGCGAATTCGAATCCTCCCAGGTGTATCAAATTCATTCTATTGTAACATTCTTTGATTTCCAGCTTACATCTGATTAATGTATCAACAACAGTTTTTCATGTGTGTTTCAGTTTTATGAGTGAATTGATCCATGTTTTTATCTAATTCTTCTCAGTAATTACATTGTGAAATTGTGAGGTTTGTTCAAGCTCAATGATCTACCCCTGTGGAATTTCACATGGTATTAGAGCTTGTGAGATATAGTGAGTGCAATAGTTACAGCAGTAGATTGAGCAGCTGCTTTCAGTAGAGAACCAGAAGCCTCTGGATTTCCATGGCAAAACCTAATGCCATTGCATTGAATTCATTGGAGAAATCCTTTGAGGTCTATCCAGGTGTGAAGGATCCAGATAAAAGTGCCTACTTTCATAAAGCAATGTTCAATCAATTTAGAAACAATCCTCCAGCTATTTTTCCATTGTTTTTGCAGGTTATTCCATCATCAAAAGCGCATTTAGTCGGCTACTATGGATCTAACTTTGATTCCCAAGCTCAATCCTTTCAATTTCTTTGAATGGAAGGAACAAATGGAGATCTTCATGTGCAACATAGGTCTTTACAGAGTGTTACAGGGCATTGAGGTTGAACCAAATGGTGCTACAGAGAAGGCCAAGTATCTAAACAATCTTGAAGAAGCATATGGATTGATATGCCTCAACATTTCCAAATATATAATCTTTCATCTCTCTGATATGAACACTCCCAAGGAGGTTTGGACAAAGCTTGAATCCTTATTTGGGAAACAGGATGATTTGAGAGGACATCAATTGGAAAATGAGTTGATCTCACAAAGCCCCGACAGTTTTGAATCCATTACAGACTTCTTCACGAGATTCGAGAACTTGGTTGTGCAGCTAAAACTATGTGGAATTGAGAAGGAAGACAAGCAGACGATCCTTGATATTCTTTCAAAATTGGGATCAGACTATTCTGTGTTTTTTTCCACCTTCCAAATAGAAAATATTTCCATCCCAAACTGGAAAATGCCCACTCTAGATGCATTCATCCTCTCTCTCACAAAGGAGTAGGACAAATTGGTGCAGATGGGAGTAATAAAACCAAAGAGGGATCAAGCTCTTGATGCAGGAGAAGGAAAGAATGCGAATGGTAAAGTAAAACATAAGGGTAAGGAAAAGAAACCTTATGAGCATAAGTCAAAGGAGACACCCAAACAGTCAGAGGGAACCTCGAATCCAAAGAGAGGCAATCAAAACTAGAAAGAGAAGACCAAATGTCCATTCTCCAACAGAGGTTTTCATCCAGAAAGTGCTTGCATGAAGAAGACCATTGATCTCATGGCCCAACTTCTAGAGAAAAACCAATCTTCCAGTACCAGCAAATGCTATAATAAAAGAAGTTGATCCTAGATCAGAGGACAAAGAGAGGTGTCATGCACACATGGCTGGCACTTCGAATGAATCCTCCATCATCATAGATTATGGAGCTTCCAGACACATGTCTGCATCCAAGGATCTATTCTCTAAATTTGAACCCACTATTGGGCCTTCTATCCTAATGGGAGATGATTATGAAGTTTCCTCATAAGGGATTGGAAGGATCAATTTGGATCATGGATACTTCAATGATGTGCTCTATGTTCCTACCCTGGTATCTAACGTCCTTTCAGTTTACCAAATGACCCATACTGGAGTTCCAAAGAAAGTAATGTTTACTCCTAATGTGGTTGAAATCCAAGAGATCTCTTTTGGGAAGATCATTGCACAAGCCATTGCAGATCACCATTCTAAACTCTATGAGGTTTCTCATTTCTTTCCTTACTAAAAAAAAGTGCACTTCTTACTCATGCAAACGAAGTGAGCAAACTTTAGCATGAGAGGTTTGGGCACCTCAACTACAAATATTTGCAAGAACTGCACAATTAGAAAATGGTTGAAGGGCTTCCAAACATCAGATTTGCTAAGGGCACCTGTCAAGGTTGCTTGATTGGTAAGCATTCGGAGCACAAGTTTGAGAAAGGAAAGGCAAACAGAGCCTCATCTCCTCTTGATTTGATTCACAGTGACATATCGGGACCTATTCCTCACCTATCTTTGAATAATGCAAGATACATCTTAACATTCATAGATGATTATTCTATATTCAGTTGGGTATATTTTCTAAAGTTGAAGTCAGAAGTCTTTGAATACTTCAAATTTTTTAAAGCTTCTATAGAAAAGTTCACTGATAAGAAGATCAAGGTCCTTCATACTGACAATGGAGGAGAGTATGTGAAGAATGAGTTTCAGTTATTTTGTGCAGATGAAGGTATTGATATGCTGCACATTGTTCCTTACACACCACAACATAATGGTGTAGTAGAGAGAAAGAACAAAACTTTGAAAGAAATGGCTACTTGCATGCTTGAGTCTAAAGCATTGGCTCCTAGACTTTGGGCAGAAGCTGTCAAATGTGTTGCATACCTCCATAACAAATTTCCTAACAAAGGCCTACAAGGAAAAACTCCTTTCGAATCATGGATGGTATACAAGCCAGATGTGTCTCAATTGAGAGTCTTTGGATCCAGAGCTTGGGAAATGATTCCTTCCGAGAAGAGGAGAGCCTTAGAGCCACAAAGCAAAGAGTGCATACTAGTTGGTTATGCACAAAATGCAAAGGCCTACAAACTGCTAGATCTGTCTACCATGCAAACCTTCCTTGAGAGAAGTTTCCAGTTTGAGAAGTGGCCATTGCATGATGCCCACCATCTTGAAGAAGACAGCTTGCCAACTACTCCACTACAACAAATTGAACAAGATAGCGAATCATTCTCTCATGAAAGTTCATATTTTGACTCAGAAAGTGAAGATGAGCAAATTCTAGATCCAGATCCACAAGAACCTAAAGATCTAGAACCTGAAGATCCACCTCCTCTTCCAAGATGGTTGCCAAGACCATTGAATCTACTGGTGATCTTGTTGGAGATCCACAAGATCCAAGAAGAACTAGATCCGAGTTTCAAAATGCAAGGTTTGCATTCTCTCATACATATTCCTTTCTTTCTAACAAATGTTTTCTTATGATTGGATCAGATCCAAAAAATTTCTTTGAGTCCTCCCAAGATCCAATATGGATATCAGCTATGGATGAAGAGTACCAATCTCTTCAAAGGAATGAGACTTGGGAGTTTGTTTCTCTTCCTCCTGGAAGGAAGCTTGTTCAATGTAAGTGGGTATACAGAACCAAGATTGGCTCAGATGGAGTCACAAGCAAGTACAAGGTTCGCTCAATTGCTAAAGGTTTCTCACAAGTTCAAGGGATTGACTATTCAGAGACCTTCGCTCATGTTGAAAATATGGACTCCATCCATCTTGTTTTATCTCTTGTTGAATCCAAGCACTGGGAGGTGCATCACATGGATGTGAAGAGTTATTTTCTTCATGTATATCTAGAGGAGGAGATCTACATGAAGCAACTTGAAGGATACATTGATGATCCTTCATTAGTGTGCAGATTGAGGAAGTCCTTATATGGGCTCAAGTAGGCTCCTCGAGCATGGTATGTTAAGATGGACTCCTTTCTACTATCACAAGATTTTCAAAGATGCAAGTCTGATTCGAATGTCTACATGAGACATGATGGTAACTCTCTTCTCCTTATTGTCCTCTATGTTAATGATTACCTATTACATGGAGTCTCTCTTCATATCTTAGATCTATCAAAACAACCTTGCACAACTCCTTCTCTATGTCAGATTTGGGACTGCTAAAGCAGTTTCTTGGTCTTGAAGTCTCTCAGAGTGATTCAGGAATCAAGATTGCACAGTCCAAGTATGCATCATATCTACTTGACAGGTTTCACATGACATAATGCAAACCAACAACATTTACTTTTCTTCCAGGTATCAGTCTTGAGGATGGTTCTTCTTCACCTTTGGTGGATGGTACTTTGTATCGGCAATTGATCGGGAGTCTTTTTGTTTCTTACACATACTCGCCCTAATCTATCCTATGCAGTGCGTGTTGTCTCTAGGTACATGCAAGAGGCTCATGAGATTCATTGAAAGGGAGCCAATAGGATCTTGCATTATGTGCAAGGAACGAAGACCAATGGTATTCACTATGCGGCTGGGTCTCCATTGAACCTAGTTGGGTATACAGATTCAGATTGGGCTGGAGACAACTCAGATTGGAAGTCTACATCAGGTTGTGTCTTCATGATTGGATCTGGTCCTAAAGCAGACTGCTCTTGCTCTTTCATCAATTGAGGTCGAGTACATAGGTGCAGTGAATGCATCCACACAGTGCATCTGGTTGCAGGGAATCTTGTTAGAGTTTGGGATTCGCTACAGTACTCCACCAGTCATCTATTGTGAAAATCAGATTGCTATCATAATTTCTACATATCTGGTTCTGAGACAAAGAACCAAACACATTGAGATACACATATATTACATCCGAGGATTGTTGCATGATCGTACCATCACACTACTCTATTGTCCTTCAGAAGAGCAGATTGCAGATATTTTCACCTAGAATTTTTCAGTGAAAAAGTTCACTCATCGCCGATACCTTCTTGGGGTGAGTGCTACCTTGGTTGATTAGTTTTTTACAGTCTATCTTGAGGGGGGGTTTCCCACTGGGTTTTCCCTCTTTCCTCACTTTTTCCAGATTGATTCTACGGGGTGACCTTTGGTCTCAGTAACCAGGGCCCTATTTTCCATTTATTTACTTATATTTTTTCTCATACTCCGTCTTAAGGGGGGTGTTGGAATATTCTCACCATATTATTTTGGTCCTACATTCATGCATTAGCAGTTGAGTCTCCTAGCACCTAGTCCTTACTGTGGGCCCCCCAGAGCTTTGTTTTGGCCTTCATTAGCCCTCCTATCCACTCAGAGCGCCTTGTTTACATCACTGGATTTCCAATGCACCCCCATGCATAGATTTAGGAGACTACATAATCAGTTCCATGATTTGGGGTGCCTTGTCCCCTTGATTGCTTAGTTAACTTACTATAGCTCCTAGTTTGACTGCTATTGAGTGCAGGAGCGCCCTCCTTGACCACTGACAACTAGTTATGTCCCTCCTTGGATTCTCCTTCCCTATTTTGGTGACCACATGATTCAATTATGCTCATTTCTACCTCAGTTGACTGATTATTCATCATCGGTGGCCACTAAACCTTATCAGGAGATGGTTCCAATGCAAAATAAGCCTAGACTTGAGGTGAATTCGAATCCTCCCTAGTGTATCGAATTCATTCTATTGTAACATTCTTTGATTGCCAGCTTACAACTGATTAATGTATCAACAACATTTTTTCATGTGTGTTTCAGTTTTATGAGTGAATTGATACATGTTTTTGTCTATTTTTTCTCAGTAATTACATTATGAAATTGTGAGGTTTGTTCAAGCTCAGTAATCTACCCCTGTGCAATTTCACACTTTCACTCTATGGATGATCTTGGAGTTGCTCCATGCTTTCCCCCTCTTGCATAATGTCTCAACACCATGCAGATCCCCTCTTAGCAGTAGGTTCATCAAGTGATCTTTCTGTCATATCTTCTGGTTCTTCAGGATCAAGCGGATCTACAAACTCTTCTGTCTTCTCCCTCTCAACATTTGAAAGGGGAGAATAAAAAACTGGATCCTCCATCATAGGAGTATCATGCTCCTCCATATATGAATCATACTAAAGTTCTTTGGGGCAGTTGAAGGCAGCCTCTTCATGAAAAGTTACATCTCTGCCGACTTCAATGTTTCTTTGTCCTGAAACATAGATTCTGTAGGATTTGGAGGATTCACTCTATCCAACAAATGTTACTTTCTTTTTCGGATAGATCTATATTTCTCCTCTTCTCTTTTGGTACATGAATGTAGATAGGACACACAAAAATCTTCAAGTGTCCAACATCTGGTTTTTCACCAGTGAAAACCTCTTTAGGAGACTTTTCTCCCAAGATAGTGTGAGGGATTATGTTATGAATATAAACAATAGTGCTAGAGGCATATTCCCATAATGATGTGGGAAGCTCCTAATCACAAATCATGGATTATGTAGCCTCACATATTGTTATGTTCATTCTTTTAGCCACCCCATTTTGTTGGGGGTTGTAAGGTACAGTCAATTGTCTTTTTATTCCCGCATATCGGTAGAAGTCATTGAAGTTATGGGACTCAAACTCTCCTCCATTCTGATATCTCAAAGCACGAATGTGCTTTCCATAATTCTTAACCAGTGTTTTAAACTCTTGAAACTTGTTGAAAGTTTGACTCTTTGCTTTCATAAAATAAACCCATGACTTGCGAGAAGTGTCATCTATGAAAAGCACATAATACAACTAACCACTCAAGGAGGGTGCAGACATATGACCACATAGATCAAAATGAATGAAGTCAAGAATCCCTTTGGATTTATTATTACTACTTGGAAAACTCTTCTTAATGTTTTTGCTAAGAGTGCCACCTCTACAAACACTATCAAAATAATATTTAAATATGGGCATACCTTTCACCATCTTCTGCAATCCAAGTAGTGCTTTGAAATGGAGATGACCAAGCCTTTTATGCCACAACTCACATGGATTGACAGTGTCATGGATCATGGCTTGAATAAGCTTTCCAGGAACTTTGTATAGGCCTCCCTCTCTAACTCCAATCACTTATGCAAGGTTCAAGTCTTCATGCGTAGGCCACAAGAGCACTTTGTTCTCCATAAAGATAAATTTGAATCCTTTATCTTCTAGAACTAAAACAGATATGAGGTTCTTCTTCAATCTGTGGACAAACAAAATTTCATCCACATGCAGTACATCTCCTGAATCCAACTGAAAGGAAGTGGATCCAATACCTTGGATCGAATAGGTGGTATTATCTCCAAGATCCACCTTACAGAAAAACTTCTTCACCTTCAGATATGTGATAACGCTTCTATATCTAGTCATGTGCTTGGATGCGCCATTGTCTATGGCCATGTCTCAACACTAGTGGTAATGGATCTGGAAAAAATTGAGACAAGATAGTACTCCTTCCTCATCTCTTAATCATTGGATGAATTCTTTCTTGTAGGTTCATCTTTTGTAGTAGTAGAAGCATGAAACCTACCCTTGAAGTTTCCTCTTTACTTTGCACGACATTCTCTTGCATAATGACCTTTCTTATTGCAATTGAAAAAATTAACTTTAGACTTATCAAAGTTCTTGAAATCATTATCCTTTTGATGAGAGAATTTCTTATGATATTTCTTATCTCTCTTCATCAGTGTTGCGAGGGTGAGGTTCTCTTCTTTGGAGGCAGTATACTTGCTCCGGATTCACCCTTCTTCTTGTAGGAAAATGCCACAATATCTCAAGGTTAGGTTGCACTTCTCGGCCATTTACTGCACCCAAGAATGTCTCCTATGAGGATGGAATATCATCGACAACAGTCTGAATGAGATCATCATTGTTGACCATAACACCAATGCTCATGAGTTGATCTCTTTCTTGAGAGATATTTGTGAAGAAGGAGGCCACAAATTCATCCTTTTCCATCTTCATATTTTGAGTTTTCAAATCTTGTTTTTTAATGTTCTCTTTTGAATAGGCGCCTTCATCTCATAAATATTTGTCAAAGTGTCGAAGCATTCCTTTGCAGTCTTCAATGGAGTTATCACATGCATCAAGTTGTCTTTCACGGAATCATAAATGATTTTCTTTGCTTTGGAATGATTCTTCTTGAAGGTAATGCGGCATGTATTAGAAGTAGGCTCTTCAATAACACTGGATACATATTCATCCAAATCATGCTCTTCCAGGATATTAAAGATCCTGGCCTTCCAAGTATTGAAGTTCGAAGTTCCTTCAATATGGTCTTTCGGTCTCACTGATATTGAAACCATTGTTCTTCAAGTATTGTGCTCACTTGGGATCTATATAGGCTCAATCTTGATTGTTGAACTTATCTCTTTCAGGTCCCGAGCTCTGATACCATGTTAATTTTTTATCTTTAATTCGGAGTTGCAATAATACTTGAAATCAAATAACAATCATACACATGAGCAATCACATTCGACACATGAATTTACCTTGGGGAAACCCTCTATGACTAGAGGGAGAAAACCACAACAAAACCTTCCTTAGTATATTGATAGATAGTAGATAATGTCTTTTACATTAAGCACCCCTGGCACAATTACAGAGCAATATAAAGATCGAGAAGAGAGACTCATAATAATATCATGCACAAAGAGAAGTGCATTTCCTTCAAGAGAGAAGAGAATTCACTTCACATTGAAACCATCAATCATGTATAACATATTTATATATTATTCACATTCATCGGCTTCTATTTTTATCTTCTTACTTCAGTATGAACTCACCCTCCATCTAGATACATCAATCTTGCATGAAGAAGTGCACCCCATTTCTCATGCAGTGCATTAACTCACTAAACTGATTCTTAGGATGAACTCGCCCCTTAACTGAAAGCTTTCCCACTTAGTTAGGTGGCTAACTTAAGTGTCGTCATGCAAGTGTCGCAACTCAAGTGACATCTTTTAGTTTAATATAAGTGTCGTCTTTTGGTTTAACATAAGTGTCGTCATGCACTAACACTTAGTTAACTAGATATTTTTTGTTATCACTTAGTTAACTCTTTTAACTGATTCTTTCTTGTTTAACAGCACTGTAGTGATAAATTCAAGTTCTCCTTTGATTTAATGAAGTCTTCACTGGAGTTTAACAATTCGAATTCTCTCATATCTTATCACATCTTATCATGATCTCTTATCTTATTTGCATGGTCCACATGTGGCATCTTAATTATCATATCAAATATACTAAGGATATTTTCCGAATGATGTGATCATATTGTTCTACTATCCTTCCAAGTGGTTATATGCTAAATTAGTTCACTCTAGAGGTGTCTAGTCTCTAGAGGTGGTCAGTCTCAAGAGGAGACTTAATAGCTCAACCATGGTTAGTAGTACACCACACACCATACATGCTTCGACATGCAAAGCATCACCTTGACACATGAGGCACCACCTCAACACATGAGGATCTGTCTCAAAGTCGACACACAAGACCTTGCCCTTGACTAGCAAGACTATACAACATCATTACTTTGACATACAAAGTACTGGCCTCAACACATGAAGCTTTATCCATTCTTGAGTCCAATTCAAGATTCTTCTCCAAGTTTCCCGAGTCCAACTCAGGCTCCTATAAGGCACTACCTCGACACACGAGGCTCAATCTTGATCCACAAGATTGACCTAGAGAATGACTCATGATGCTATGACCTTAACAAAAATAGTATCCCCTTATTTCTCGCATGAGAAATGTGTCATTCAATCTAACACTATGGCTAACCCTCCTAGAGAATATGGATATATTCACACCATGCACTCAATTTTTATCATGAGGACTCTTTTAAGACACTTCCTAATGGGATAAATTTGTGTATAGTACTATCCCCAACTACATATCCATGGGTCTTTTTATCATTGAAAAAAATGATCCAGGGATCATAAACCTGGGGCGCTTTCAAAAGAGCTGAAAATACTTGAATTAAGCCCTTGGGAGCTTAGACCGAAGGAAATTTGCCACACATGCAATTGAATAAATAAGAGAATATTTGGCACGATGACCACAGGTTGGGAATCACGAGCTAAGAGGAAAGTGACTAGGCACCTAAATCAAAGAATCATGAGACCAAGGGAAGTGAACTGGGGTTAAAGGGTCAATGGAGTAAAGAATGATCAAGCAGATCTAGAGAAGGCCCACGAGATCGACGGTCGGGGATAAGAGTGCAGAAAAAAGGTGCAAGGGCGTTAAGGAAAGCACCAAAGAAGATCAAAGACAGGCTATGTAGATCAACGACTGTCAACAAAAGCACATCGAGAAGATGCACACGCGCTAAAATTACCCCAAGGAGCCATTGGCCCAAAAACGCTAGGGACACTTGGAATGTTTTGATTGATAACAACTCCATGGAGACCTATCCAATACCACCTTTCCTCTGAGTTGTTACCGCCCACAAAAAAACAAGGTGGTTTCTACCCGAGAAAGCAAAATGACAAGGCCTCCACGCATGAAGAGAAAGGAACATCAGCATCTAGGTCAACCAACTAGAAGTCGACACGTGTCAGGTGGGGTCCACTGACACCATCTAACATCATCCCACTGCCAAATGAATTTTTTCCATGTTTTTTAATTCAAATATTGTTTAACCATTAAAGCGAATGATTTCAAATTTTTGTGTTATCATGTCTACATCTATAATAAAAGCATGAGCAACCTTGCATCCATTGTGCCTGTCCAGTCAACACCAACCCTCCGAAGTATCAGTACACTGGTGAGATTTTACCCTCTAGGTAAATACTATGCTAAAACCTCTTCCATCTAAAAGTAATTTTTTTTTACCTTCCATATCATTACCACCTTTGTGATAAACTTGCAATCCCTAACTAAACTAATGACAATGGCATCCTCATCCAAAGTTAAATGTCTAAAGCCCATATTTTATGGAGATAAGCATATATACAACCATGACACTAATATTTTTGATACGATGGTCACCTCCTCTTACCTAAATAGCACTATCTGAGTGGTTCGATCCTTGGTCGCTACCGACCAAAACCCCTACCACCTTTGGGAGACAAATTTAACATGAGTCGTCTATCCACATACTGTGTATTTACTAGAATTCATCATCTAGTGCTCCATTAGAGATTCACCCAGTAAGCGAACCATCTTTGCATCAGAATTTTCCAGAAATCTGTGCATTATAAATGCAAAGGCTATCCAGACAATGTTGTGCTTTCTTGATCTTCTATCCCTACAAACTCTCCATGAAAAGAACCTAGCTACATCTTACTAGTCATTTAAACCCTTTGAAAGAATCCATTGTCTATCTTAGCACCTGCAAAGGGGTATTGCAATCCCCACCTCTCCTTCACCTTATGAAATTGTGGTCTTCTCTGAAAGTTCTAAGAAATCCATTTCCTTGATATGCACCATCTTAGGGTATGACAGTGATAGCATTGAGGATGACACCATTTTAGGGTTCCTAAATTGTCTAATCGTTGCCACTGGAGTTATGCCCTCGAAACTTGACCTAGTAGTTACCTGGCCCAAGAAATCCATACCTAGTTGGAAGATCTCCCTGCAATGGATCAATTCAGATGCCCTTCCTACCAGTTTTATATGTTCCTCTATCAGAATTATGACCATTTTAAAAGCTTGAATTTGAGAATCAGGGATGAAACTATAAATCAGATACATGTCTATGAATGGAGTGACCTGATTATGAGAAAACTTGGAAACCCAAATTATACAGAGTTTGCAAATAAAGTCACGGTAATCACTTTTTTTTTCCTTGGAAAAATTCGTAATTTTATTTCAAAAAGAGGAACAAAATTACATTCTGCACATGTAATAGAATCACTAAGATCCCTACATTGTCACATATTACAGCCCATATTATTGACATCAAAAATCCAATCAAAAATGATGATATGGCTGTCCTCCAGCCTGCATCTCCGACTACTGTCTCAAATGAAAGTCGTGACCATCGTTGATCAACAATAATGATGCTGTCCATACAGCCCGCAAAAAAAAAAAACCCATACAAATTCAAAAAATATTGCTGTCCTCCAGCCTGCATCTCGACATACAATGTCTCAAAAAAGAGAAGGTCGTGACCATCTCTGATCAACTAAAATAATGCTGTCCATACAGCCCGTCATTTACAGTAAACAGAGGAATGTATTATGTTACAGCCCGCGCTTCACGCTATTGTTCCAGCCGGTCCTCAAAGTAAAAGTCCTGTGGGATGCCTCCCGTTGAGTGAATTCAGCGATCAGCCATCCCATATCTCCCCAATCATCAAATGCGTGGTAGATCAATGCAGTGCCTCATTATCCTCATAGAATGGTCTGTGATAATAGCTGAATGTGCCTTCCGGAGAATGTATAGTTATCCTCCATGTTCCATGAGCTAAATCCTGCTGCGTTGCCTCCTTGGATAGCTGGTCTGCCATCCCATTCCTCTCCCTGTACACATGTGTAAATGTGATGTGGTTAAAAGACAATTTGATCCGGTTCACCTCCTCCAGGATAGGTAATAGAACCATCACATGACACAGTGAAATCTCCTTTTCCCAGTTGATGACTAACAAGGAGTCACCAAAAATCTGAAGAGATAAGCATCCTTGTTCAAGAGCAAATAACATCAGCAATTTTAGAGACATGAGTTCTGCATAGTTGTTTGTTCCTCTTCCCGAACCAGCCACCAGATGGAAATAATGCGCCTCTGATTTGTAAAGGACACCCCCCCCTCCACAAACCGATTGTCGGTTTAAGGAGGCGCCATCAAAAAAAGCCCACGGCATGGAGATATCAATCGTTTCTACCCGCACAGGTCGAGTTCTGCTCACTTGTACAGGGGCCACATAATGTAGAGTAACCGCCACCAATTGTGCCACGACAGATTCCAGTGGAACCCAACAGTCCTGGAATATCACCTTATTGCGGGCAATCCATATGCCCCAAGTGTATATACACGGGAATGCCCGGAAAGTGGAGGAATATTGAACAGACCACCACAATTGGAATGATTCCAGCACACTCGCACCCCTCCACCTCACCTTAATATCCAATATATTGCAGATATCATTCCAAACAGCCTGTGAAAAACGACAATGAATAAAAAGATGAGCCATGTTCTCTTCGGCATCCCTACAAAGAGGACAAATCCCCGGACCCTGGAGAAAACGTTTTTGCAGAATGTCCCAAGTAGGGGCCTTATTTTCCAGTATCGCCCAGAAGAGTAATTTTGCTTTACCCGGACATCTTAACTTCCACAAATATTTCCACCACCACACCAATTCCCTATTATGGATTTCCACATTGAGCTGGATATATCCATATTTAGGTGAATATACTCCGGAGGGATGGTGATCCCAGATAAGTACATCAGTCCTATCGGTTAATCGAATATGAGTATGTTTTAACATCCGTATATAAACCTCCCAGGCCCCCTGTAGTTCAGCCGAGATCCCAAGATGTCGTGCAGAAATCCACCCCTGTTGCCAAAGTTTAGATGCTCCCGGATCCGCTAAATCAGCCAGATAGTGACATCCTCTAGTAGCCAAAAAGGACCTCAGTTCCACAGAAAGGACATGTCCACCCCTGCATCCAACCCAAGGGTCCATCCCAATTCGAAGTAGATGCCCATCGCCAATCCGCCACACTAATCCAGATCCGACTAAAGAGAAATTCTGCACCACCGCTTTCCAGACCACAGAGCAGTTTGCCCTCGACTTATTTCTCATCCTGATCCATTCGAGAAGAGTTAAAGGGGCAATATATTTATGATATACCACTCTAGTCCAGAGACTCTGTGTATGAATTAATCGCCATGACACTTTGGCCCCCAAGGCTTTTGCAAACATAAAAATATTCTTTAATCCCCACCCTCCCAATGCTTTAGGAACATCAATTTTCTCCCATCTGACCCACACCAATGCACGATGATCACTCGTACCCTTCCAAAGAAAGGCAAAACACAGTCGCCTGATCTGCTCCAGAACTCCTATGGGTATCCAAGCAAGAGACATCCAATACACCGGAATTGCTTCCAATACTGATTTTATCAATACCAGCCTCCCAGCCCGAGAGAGCCATTTATGACTCCAACCATGAAGTCGTTGTTCTAATTTTGCAATTAACCAGCACCAATCAGCCTTCAAGTAAGCATTCGGTTTCAAGTGAAATCCAAGGTACTTTAATCCATCATTTATATCCAAAGTCCTATATGGTAGTTTGTTAACCATACTAAGAATCTCCTGCTCGGTTAAATTCGAGCATGTGATAGTAGATTTGTCAATATTCACTAACATACCCGCAGCAACTTGCACTAAATGGAGGCCTTCAACCACCTTGTCAATATCCTGTCTCGTGCCATCGCAGAAAATCAGAATGTCATCAACAAAAAGGAGGTGTGTAATGAACAGTACCTGAGAGATAGATATGCCTCTAAAAGAACCATCAGCTTTTGCATTCAGAATAAATCGGCTAAGTCCTTCTGCAACAAGGAGAAACAACAGCGGAGACAGGGGACATCCCTGTCGTAGCCCCCTCCCAGCCTGGAAGAAAGGGCTAGCAGAACCATTAATCAGAACAGCAAAGTTCACCGTTGTGAGGCAGGCCATTATCCATCTGATAAATTCATAGCAGAACCCCAGATGGGTAAGAAGCATCCGGATATAAAGCCAGCTAACCCTGTCAAATGCTTTGGAGAGATCAATCTTAATCACAGCACCCTTCTGCTTTTGCACCTTGAGAGTGTGTAATCCTTCCTGTGCAACTCCAATAGCCTCATGAATTTGGCGTCCTTCCAAGAAGCCAAATTGCTCACAAGAAATATGCTTAGACAATATATTCTTGAGTCTACGCGCCATAACCTTAGAGATGATCTTGTAGATGCAATTGCAGAGAGAAATGGGTCTGAATTCATCAAAGCTGACAGGCTTGTCCGTCTTCGGTATAAGAGCTAAAAAGGTGGAGTTGAAGGATCCATGGACAAACCCAGCCTTGCGTGATTCTTCCACCACATTCAAAATCTCCTCCCCGAAGAAATCATAGAATCCTAAGAAGAATTCTATAGGCCAGCCATCTGGCCCCGGGCTGCTATCTTTATTAAAGGATTTCATAACCATCGAGAGCTCATTCTGCGTCACCTCCTCCATCAACAGTCTGTTATCTTCCTCCCCCACAAAACTGGGAAAAAGCTGTGTCACCCGAATTACCTCAGCGATGGAGACTCCAGGTGGAGCCGTGAATAAATCTCCAAAATGTCGAACTCCCAACTCCGCTAATCCATCAAAGCTGGAAACCTGTTCCCCATTATCAGCAGATAGTTCCCAGATAGAGTTTGTGAATTTTCTCCCCTTTGCATAAGCTTGAAAAAAATTTGTATTCTCATCTCCGCACTGAAGCCAAACCGCCCTGCTTTTCATTCTCCACAGCTCTTCTCTCTTACACAGAATCACATTCCTGCGTCTCTCCCACTCCAACAACTCACCTTTCTGCAGTTCATCCAGGAATCCCATGCCCAGACTATTAAGTATCCTAGCAATGTTTAATTCAGGCGCTTGCAAGTTCAGATCATCCAGCACCCTTTTGTCATGAGCCCATGTACTAGTGGCCTCTTTAATTCTCTTAAGATTGTGATAAAAGTGAGCACCAGCATGCATCTGAGAGTCAAGTGGTCGATGAACCCAATGCTCCTGAACCAGATTAATGAAAGTCTCCTCCTTCAGCCAGCTAGGATTGAATTTGAAGGGGCTGGGTGGTTTTTTCCTGCTACCCTCGTAACTCCAGGAAGATGGGGCAATGGTCAGATATCCCACCTGATCCTACCCACTGTCTGACAACATCAACACCTAGTGCCAACCCTTCGGCCACCAGAAACCTATCCAGTCGTTTTGCCACTCTATGAACCCCAGCTCTCATATTCCTCCAAGTAGGAGATAGCTGGGATGGTATAATGTCGAGAAGATCCTTCCTGACAAAGGCATTAATGAAATAGTTTGCTAAATTATCCGGAGCAGCCCGAGGCCCCCAAATTTCAGAAGACCCCAGAGTAAGATTGAAATCCCCACCCATAATCACATCCCTTCCATCAAAAATATCCATACCTAACAAGGAGTCCCAGTAGCCCACCCTATTTAAGTAGGGCCCGTAAATATTGAGAGCCGTGATCGTCCGACCAAGTTCTGCATCCCAAACCTCCAAACCGAGACCAGAGGAGATGCCCCAAGAACAATCACATCTGCAACTCTTGACCTTCCACCCCGAGGCCAGACCTCCCGAACGCCCCCGAGCATCCACTCCTACAAACTTCCAACCAGGAAGCAAAGATTCTAAAGTACGTACTACGTCCTCACTGCCACCCAATGTTTCTTGCAGCATTAATACATCCGGTTGGTTTAAGTCTACCAGCCGCCTAAGCGACGATTTTTTAATGGGACTCGCCAACCCACGACAGTTGAAGGACATAAGTTTCATAAAAAACCCCCATCATGGGCTTTCACTGCTCTAAGTGCCCACTCGATAGAAGATTGTGTACCCATCACTACATCCACTTTAGCCCGTTCTTTAGCTTTAGACAAATGGGATTTTCGTCCTCGTCCTTTTCCCCCAACACTGGATGCCAATTCAGGTAGACCCTTGCCCCCCGTTCCACATTCAGGAATCTCCCTACTACGAAGGGCATAACGGATACTGCCCTCGGAGCTGGAAGATTGGTTGGTTGAAACCATAGTCGGAGTGACACTACAATCCACATTAGGCCGATGACAAGGAGCAACCGGACGTGGTAGAGACCCATGGCAGCCCCCCCCCAATACCATAGAGTCGTTCAATAATGAAACAGTAGGGGAAATTAAATGAGACATACCTGAGGGATTCGCAGATGAATCCCGACGAAAAATAGGCAGCTCCAGTGTCATAGAAGACGGTGGTATGGAAACCCCCTCAACAGGAGGTGCCCTCCCATTATGCTCCAAACCAATGTTTACCAAAGGTGGCAACAAATCCTCTGATCGAAGCCTCCCACAATGAACAGGTGGCACCTCAGAAACATAATTCACTCCCCCATCCATAGCAGGCCCACTCCCATCATCCACCACCGCCGGAGAGTCCACCTTCGACTCTGGAACAGCCTCTACATCTGCTGCTATACCGGAAAGAGGCTTACAGGTCCGAAACGGTAAAGGGCAGCAGGCTACAAGATGACCATGAGAGTGACAGCGATGACACCGAAACGGCACACCCACATAATCCAGTAATTGAGTAAAATCCCCATCCTTGGAGTGAACTTTAATCTCAGCCGAGAGTCCCAACCGAATATCGATATTTACCAATATTTTAGCAACCGTGTAGATGCCAGTCTTAATATGGGATGAATCATAACACACATATTCACCAAGATAATTCCCAATCTCAGTAAACCGTGTTTCATTCCACATATGCATGGGCAGTCCAGGAAGCTTCACCCACAGAGGTTCTTTCGCAACTCTCTCCGTCTTAGAGTCAAAGAAGGGTGACCATCTTTTCAGAACAAGAGGGATTCCCAGAATCGACCAATTTCTACTCAAGACAGCCTTGACCTCCCCTTGGTTCCTGAAGATAAAGGAAAACCAGCCTTTCGTCAATACACGGACCTCAGGAGCTGATGATACGAAGTTCATCCACTGTTCAGACACCCAGCGTTGAAGGAAGCCACGGCCAAATCTCCTTCCCCTCACATGACCAACCACAGCAGTATTAGAGAAGTCCTCTGCCTCTGCCATAGTCACATCCACCCCCAACACTAACAGATCTTGTCTCTTTCGTTCCTTGACCCTTTTTACAGGGTGTTTAAGAGATCCAGCTTTAGCAGACATCCCTGATCGAGGCAGGGATTCTTCACCAGGCGAAAAGTCTCCTCTCCCCGGGGCAGCCATCATAGCACCAGTAGAAATGCAATTCACAAAAAGGAAAAACAGAAATGGCTGGCACAATCAAGGTAATTCAGGATCCAGGCAGATTAATCCGAATGGTTGCGTCCAAGAAGATCATCCATCGATCCCTAACCTTAAATTCCCAGCAGAATTCGCATCCCAGCAGGACTACAACGACAGAAATCAATGGATCCCTTGTACCCATGGCCTTCAATCAATCTAAAAGATCCAATGCTGAATCAAGAATCATCACCGCACCAACGCAGAGCTCCAACGCGAATTCACCAGCGTTCGCAAGGAAATCCAATCCTTTGTAATACGAACAGCAACTCTGTCCATCAAGCGAACACTCCATCAGCCAATGCCAAGGTGAAGGCAGGACTGCTGATTATTAGAGATGCGCGTCTGCAAACCATCCTCGTGCCCATTTCAGGTGTCTTCAACTCTATTAACAATGGTGCACAGCTAAAAATCCTCCACGAAGCCACCCTAAAGCCTCTGTGTAATCCCAATCTTGGTTAAACGTACACCTTCATACAGTGATTCTTGCTGTGATTCTTGCTCCCGCCTCATGCTCCTTCTTTTTTTATCTCCCATATCATCTTTTAAACCTTGTCACGGTAATCACTTACACCTCGATGCATGAATATTCCTCGCCACCAAGGATGTTCCCAAAGAATAAAAAACTCCTATGGTCGATCCCTGATGTAAGGGTAGGAGACTGGTTCCTCTATGAGGATCACACTGTCTTAAGGATATATGGATTTGAAGAAGAGCCATACAAGCTACCAGTCTTCCTCACACCAAGGGTGTTTTCCATGGAATACATGAAGCAAAGGTTCACAGCTGACCAGATGCACTTTATACATTTCAAGCACCAAAGGACCTTTTTGTTACCCAAAGATCTAGGGCCTTTTCTAGGAAAAGGATTAAATACCCTTTAGTATATGGAAGAGATTATGAAGCAGCTAAACTTGGAAAAAGCAAAGAGAGGAGCCTATGATAATCAACAAATTATTTCTCAGTTGAGGATTTCAAATAAAAATTCCCCCTATAACTATGTCCCCAAGCCTGAGTGGGAAAGAATTGCAAATATGGAAAGTTGGGAGCAAGTGCTGGTAGTTATGAACAGTATAAAAGGGTAGAATACCACAAAGCCACAGATAGGGCATAAAAGAGGAGTTGAGGAGCTTCAAAATACATGGAAATTGATGGGGTTGAACAGGGACACAAAAATAAAAGAGCCAGAATAGAAGAATGAGAAGGGGCAGAACAAGCATTGATAGAGAAAGATGGGAGTGATGAGCTCCCAAGAGAGTTTACTGACTTGATGGAACAACCACCATCTGGAAAGGATAGGCCACCAATCAAGTTCACCCATTATCCCTCCATAGAATTTACAGTACCTCAGGTGCTATAGGCCTCACCTTCTACATGCTCAATATATCAGAAAGCAGGTGGGAGCATTAGAGAAGATACTACTTACAGTGGTAGATCACAAAAATGACACTCTAAGAATGTCAATTTTAGAGCCTAAAGTGCACTTGCCTACAACATTTAGTGACTAGAGGGAATATGAGTACGAGGTAGTCTTTAAAAAGTTTCGAAAGCTATATAAAGTAGACTTCTACAGACAAGCCGGTGAAGGATTAATTCAAGGGGATATTTAAAGGTATTTTATATCATTAAGTTATTCAAGGGTAATTATTGAAAAAAAGTGGAAGTTAAGAGAATTATTATTACTTGGCCTTTTTAAGTGGGAGACAACATTTAAAGTCCTCACAACTGTCATTGTATATCATAATAAAAGATGAATTCACTGATATAGCTTTGAGGACAAAGCTTTTCTAAGGGATAGGCAATGCCATGGATATATTAATTGTATTATTAATTAAATATTAAACTTAGAATATTAATGTAGTTATCAAAGGGTGCCTTCATAAGGACATAACCTTATATAAAAGATCACCTTAAATGCCTATAAATGTTAAGGTCATTCCTTATTGTATCATCATCTTAGTGTTTATTCAACATTTATATATATACAAATATTGTCTTGAACAATGAAAGAGTTAATATATTAACGCTTTCGCTACACAAGCATTGTCTGTCATTCGATCGTTTGGCCTTGTGCCATCAAATCAAGTCAGGGGTTTTTATAACAATTATGGCAAGAAGGTTCAAAACTATCACATTATTTTCTAGCCATCGATGATAAAAACGCCACCATGAAAAGTTACAATTGTTATGTTGGGATAAATCTCTCTAAGACCCTTGATGTTCCTGGAACTCCAAAATCGTTGGACATATGAGTGTGTCGCATTGATATACAATCGGGTGGTTCTATAAAAAATGGAGACAACTCTCAATCTGGGGGTTCTATCAAACAATGGAGGCGGCTTTGATTTATAGTTGAGGGTGTGTGGAATTAAATAGAATGATTCCATGTTGATGTGGAGAATCATTGCTATATAAATATTTCTAAAATGGATATGTTAATCCTAAAAACGATGAATGACAAAGAGAGTCCAAGAAGCTCACGCTCACACCAAACTGCCCTTGTGCTCAAAGGATAGAGAGACATGAAGAGGTATCAAACAAATAGTGAAAGTTGTCATTTTGTTTATTACACCCTAAGGCGTTTTCACCTTATTGCACTGTAAGGCATTCCCTCTCTGCATCATATTTTTTCTTATGTCTTTTCATTCTCTCATAGTTGTTAGATTCGTTAGGCAACCATAGATGTGATATGAGGCATCTTAAATTTGTAATTTGTAAAAACAAGAATCATTAAAATGCATGTAAATTACAAACTTGTAAAAAACCATGTAAATTGCAAGGAGGTAAAGATAGATAAATTATATAATATCCATATCAAGTAATTAGTAAAGCTCTATCAATTAGTAAATCATATATTATATGACATGTGGTTCAAGACATGGAGAACTTCATACTTGGATAATAAGAATGTTCCCAACTTTCATTAAATTTTTAAGTTTTAATTCATTAGAATATATATCTTTTTATTTTAAACTTTAGGTTAGAGACGACATTGTATTTTTTTTAAACTTTATATTTTATTATTTTAACAAAGTGCCACATGTCAACTCAACATTGAGCACAAAATTACCCTTCTCCCTCATATCATGCTGGTCTCTTGACACAATGAAACATCAAAAAGAAATATGTGAATTTTAATATCTTTCAACTCAATTTAAGATAAATATTTTATATTATTAAAATATATTCAATATTTTTATAATAATTAATTTTGAAAATAGTAAAATTTACTTTAATCTAATAAATCAAACTGATTTCGATTTCGATTTGATTGAAATTTATTAATATACTTTATTTAATAAAAATAAAAATGATTTATTTTTCATATTTATAAAACAACTTATATATAATATATAATATAAAAGGTTTATTAATATACTTTATTTAATAAAAATAAAAAAATTTATTTTTCATATTTATAAAACAACCTATATATAATATAAAAGGTTGGTGACTATAGAGCTTCGTTACCTATTTTGGTCTAGTTTTTTTTAAGATATTTGAATATGAAACGACCTAAGTCAACACCTCAATACTTAGTGGTTGTTAATGTGTCTATTCACATGATTTGTACCCATTTTATTATTATCATTTTAAGATGATATTTACTTTAAATATCTTATTTTATGGTTTAATTATCCATTTAAAGTAGGATATTGTAATTATGAATTTTATTTGGAAATTTTATAATGATATAGTTTAAGGAAGTTTTTTTTCACGCAGAAAAAAATAGTACTTTTGTTATTCTTTTGAATCAAAAAGTACAATCCAACATCATAGTCAGGTCAAGCTGATTGTTCATAAAGTCCAGAAAAAATAGGGTCCTCAAAGCTTATACATAGGCATCCAGGAGTCACAACCATTCAATAAAACATCCCATACAAGATAATAAAAAACAAACTAACAGAAAAAACTAAGAGCACCCTGTGCTTCAAGCTCATCTTCAATGTATTCTTCCCAAAGAAGGGTGCCTGCCTGTATCTTCAAAGCTTCCTTTGAGTGTCTATCTGCACTTTCATTGTGCTCCCTATAAATATGCTGATCTCCTAGTCATTACAACATTCCAACAATTGCAGAATTCTTAGACACCATTGTTGTAGTTCAATGGTCTTCACCAAGGATTCATTCTTAACCCACTTAAAAACATTAAGAGAATCACCATAAATCTTAAGTGAATCAATCCCTAAAGATATCATTAATTTTAGTAAAACCGAGAGTGCAAGAAGTTCCGCCTTTATATTTGTTCCATAGCCACAATTTAGCTTAAGCATGAAATGATGATCCATGTTTAAATGAAGGAGTGCTCCTGCAACACAAATACCATCGTTGGCCGCACCATTGAAACAACCCCAAGCAACATATAAATCTGGAGGATCAACCACATGTCTCTTTTTCAGGTTCATGTCCGAAGAAAATCAAAATTCTTTGTAATAATTTAAGGTATTAACAGTGCCAACATAGACATTCGACTGAACATCATAAAAAATAGCAGCATTTCTTATCTCCCACACAGTCTAACATATAAAAACTAGTGGTATTGATGACTGTAAATCGTCTTATACCACTTTCACATGTTTTGATCCGCATTTTCTAAACCCCACTTATCTGAAATCTTCAAATCGGAACACACAAAAGACCAAATATTTTTTGTAAAGGAATAAAATATGAAAATATGCAAAACTGATTCAACTTCCACTCCATACAGGGCATAGCTATTTGGTCCTCGTTTGTTTGTTTTTTAATTTTGATTGTTATATATACATATTTGTGAATTTTCATTGCTACATAGTTTAGAGAGTGTTTTTGTGAAGATCGTGTATTGAAATAAAATATTAATTATGTCATTCATATGAGTTTGTATCAATTTTTTTCACATAATCATTTTATTATTGTCATTTTTAAGATGAAAATCACTTTAAATATGTTAGGTTATGGTGAGAGGTAAACCATAGGAAGTTATTTCTATAGGATAGGGTACTTATGAATTTTATTTGAAAATTTTCATAATGATTTAGTTTAAGGGATTTTTTATTATTTTTGATTGTCGTTTATTGGGAATTTTTATCATGACATAGTTTTAGGAGAATGTTTTTTAGAGGATAGTTTAGGCCTAAGTGTTTTTATTCTACAAAGTCTTTGCAAAATTTTGAACTTCTCATTTCACATTATTCCACTCCCTAACAAAATGTAAAAACATAACATTTCAACCTCTTCAATTTATTACACGTTACTTTTTGCACCTATGGGAGCAACTGCTAGTTTATTTTTGTTTGATTTTATTATTAGGTCAACTATGAAGTATTATTACATTTTGTTATTTGATTTTTGTATGAAATAACTACCCCATCTTTGTTGTAACAAAAATGCCAATCCCCTAACCATATAAAGATAAATAACAAGGTAATTTTATTAAAACCTAAATCATCCCTTATCCTTACACTATATCTTCTTGGTTCTTAGTGTGTAATAAATTGATGATGGATGAAAATATATGTCCACTAGTCTTTATACTATTCTTTAAGGTGGAAATATTTATCATAACTTAGTGATCAACTGACAATAAGGACAACCATCATTGGTTGCTATTTATGAATGTAGGCTGACTCATCCGTTGTTTAAGGAAAAACACACCACCTAAAATGATCCACTGGTGGTCCATAAAGGGATAGACTTCAATTTCTCCTAGATGCAAAATAGATGTGCACATGTCTTTATTCTATTCTTTAAGGTGGCAAAACACAACATAATTTAGTGGTCAACTGACAATGAGGGCAACCATAATTGGTTGCTATCCGCAAATGCAGACTGACTCATCACTATTATTCAAGGAAAACCATGCCACCTAAAATGACCTACTAGTGGTCCATAAGGGGGCAAACTTTCAATTTTACCAAATACCTTTGGGTCTTGGGTTATTAACATTACTTTACAACCTAACAAATCTTGATTTTTACGCCGACAGGTTTTAAAATAACACCCATTGGTGTTATTCTCTCTACATTTGTGGAATGGAGGTTGATCTCCAAAAGTCCTAGATTTGCGAAGATTCTTCGTCGTAGTTTTTACTACAGGTTTCGATGAACAAAATAATGAGAGGAGCGAATATTCCTTTCCCTTCATTTTTGTTCCCCATTACAGGTTGAGCTTGAACATGCTTGCTCGATGTCCTCAAAGACCATAAATGAGCACTCAGTTGAGCCAAACCTTCCCTTGCCATGGATGAGTTCTTCCACATGCCCCCATAATTAATCATCATCCTTCACGATAGCATGTTGTTTCATGTTGCTATCACGCTTCAAATTTTAGCCATCTCTCACAAACAATTAACACCAAATTTGAACTTAAAATCATGAGTTGGAATTGAGTTTCTGGTTCTTCGGGGCCCTAGATAGCCATGTGGGCATCTGTAAACCAGTTTTTGAACTTAAAGTCATGAGTTGGAATTGATTTTTTGGTTCTTAGGCACTCTAGATAGCCATGTGGGTATATGTAAATTGGTTTACATACAAAGACTAACAATTTTCCCATAACCGTTTACAAATTGTAGATTAAATGATGCTAGACATGCAGGAATCAAGTTCTTTATTAATGTTATTTAACACTAGTCAAACCGCCATGTGCTCCCTTTTGACATTCACCAACCATGAGTAATGCATTGTGCTAGTTATACTTGTTTTCCTAGAGTATCTCTATCAATTTTCTTATATCCCTTAAAAAGCATACACATAAAACATACACAAAAAAATATTCCAATTTTTAAGAGTATCCAAATAAAAGAACATTGCAATTTAAACATTTATTTACCGTGAGATGGGCTCCTGATGAAGATTAAGCCTGGCGGTATTTCCTAAACTTCTCGAGCGTTTTCTAAGCCAAAAAATCCCTTGAATACCTAAACTTCTCGGGCGTCTTCCCAGCTTGACGCTATTCTCAGGCAGTTTTTATTCTCATATATTGCAAGTAGACATACTGAGAGATTTATAATTTTCCATTCTCATACCAATTCGATTCCCTCATAAAAAGGATTGTAGAGTCAGTGGAGGAAGCTGAAGGTTGACACAATGGTTGGCACCACAGAAATGAGGATGGAACAGCAATTTCCTCCTCATGCTCCAGTTAACAATATTATTTGTTTGATGACGGACCCAGACGGTAATGCCCTAGGAGGTCCGGTTGATCTTCCCCAGGATGCAGGGCCGCTTCAGCTACAGTCTCTCGTCAATGCTCTGCTAAATAACGTAAGTGAAATTTTCACACTTCCTTATTGTTTCCGACAGTATAAAATTTATTACAAGCAGTATCCTTGAGTGCCTCATTAAGTAATATGCGCTGCCGTTTTTAAAAGCAGGTGCACCGTGCAAAGGGTATCATCCTTTTCATGAGACACATGAAAGAAAAAAACTAACATCTTTTTACCCAGTGTAATTTTTCTTAGCACATAGGACACAACTTTGCCATGGTTCTTGATTCTCTAAACTCCCAGGGTATCGTGGTGGACAACCACAAATTTGAGAAGTCTTGAGGTTATGGTAGAAGCCTTGAATGGAGAAGGGATAGTAACATGTGAATATTATAGTGTAAGTAATTGTACAATGCAAACAAGAAGAGAACACGATCAACCAATCACACAGAATGTCATACTCTAAACTATATAATTTCATCGCCGTTAAGTACGTTACGATGTAAACCAGACGTGAGATTGTGAGAGTGTTTCAGCCTCTGTATTTTGTAAGCGAAATAACTCAGTGCTCTGGATTTTGTAAGCCAAATCTTGGAGAACGTATGTGAGGCTGAAATTTTGTGAACAAATTGGAGTAAGTTACTAAGCGAAAGTAAAATGAGCTCCAAAGCTCTATTTATACAGAGACATTTACATCAAGATTGTGATTGAGTTACAGTTACAAGGCAGTTACAATAAATATTTGGTTGTTATGCCTAATGACATTTCACCATATATACCTCCTTGTGTGCTGTTGGTCTTTTGAGTGGACACTGCTGCTGCAGGTCATTGTATAGACAATTCCTTTTAGGTTTGCAGACTGTGTTGGAGGTGATATTTGTACTGAAGCTTGAATTTGCGCTAAGGTTTGGATTTGCTTTGGAGCTTGAATTAATGTTGGATATTGGATTTGGCCTCAAATTTGCATTGAAGCTTGGTTTGTGCTGGACCTCGGATTTGCTGAAGCTCAGACTTGTGTTGGAGCTCGGATTTAACCTAGAGCTTGGATTTGTGCTGAATCTTGGACTTGTGTTGGGACTAACAACTTTATCAGAAGTAAAATTGTGCTGGAGCTAAAAACTACACCAGAGATACACTTAGTGCTTTGGATCAGATAAGTTGTCCCCACTGAATTTGCAATGGTCTACAGTGCAACTGTGTATAAGTGCGAAGACTTCTTCTGGATTTGATCCGTGGTGATCCTCTTTGCCTGTGCAGGGTATTAAGCTTGACAATGCAAAACAAAGGAATGGCCTTGTTGCGCATGTGCTTGATCGTCTTACACACATTTTGGTCCTTGTTCTGCTAGTGTGCTATATATCAATCAATGGCTGTAATTTTGTAGTAGATTGCTCCAATAGAGGTGTGTTGTAAGGTTGCAAATTCAATAGTTCCATGTTGAAAACTGGATGCAGTCCTAAGTATGGTGGCAGGTCTAAGTCAAGCTTTCTGACCAATTCACTTGGTGTTGGTATAAGGACCTTGGCAAAGTGTATAAAACTTTTTGTTTATCCTTTGAGTTGCTCTTTTTGATTATGTAATCAGACTTGATCGTCAACCTTGTCACTCTGAGGGACACGAAGTTGATTGTGTCATTGCTTTACTTAGGAACTATTTGCTCAAAGCTGTAATGGACTTGTCATTGAATGTTTTGAACTTGTTCAATGAACTTAGCTTCTCTATCAGATTCCTTCTACATTGCAGTCAAACTGCTTGTGGTAGTTGGCATAGGGTAAGTTACATTGATTGACATTGTAGGTTGGGAGTTTAGGCAGGTTTTGAAGAGGCTGCACCCAATAGAGCTGTGCTAAACTATATTATGGTTGTGTTGAATGAACACCTACCTATCATCCTAAGCACGGGGTTGCTTGTGATTATACATCTGCAATAAATGCACAATGCTTTTGTTAACTACTTCTGTCTAGCCATCAATTTCTTGATGGAAAATTGTTGACATTTCAAGATTTCTATCTGACATCTCTTGTAATGATTTTTAGAAAGTGTCGAGAAATCTGGGATCCTGGCTTGAAACAATGGATAGGTAAAGTGTACCAACACTTGTGCAAAGAGCAGGTTGGTCTTGCCTTACGTGGAAATAGTTTCGTGGGAGGGAACAAGTATTGCCATCTTGAAGAACTTGGCCATCACCATAAAAACATGATCAAATTGCACCTTGTGATCAATGGGCATGTGAGAAAGTCCATGGGACAAACTCCCAAGGTTGTAGTGGAATTGGCAAAGGGGTGTACAATCCTTGCTGCAATTTGTGGGTTTAGCTATTGCATAAACTATGCAAATCTAGTGCTACATGTCAGTGCAAGGATTATGCTAACAAAAATACTTTTGCTGCTTTGCAAGCAATGAGAGTTTTACGGACTCTAAAATGACATGTGAATTTGGAGTAATGTACCTCCCAAATGATTTTTTGGCATTGTTCACTAGCTGGGATGCATAATTGTCAAAGGTGATAAATCAAATTATCTTTCAGATGGTAATCTACGACTGACTTGTCTTTCGGAAATCTTGACATATGGCCATTAAGTGTAGATTTGCCACATATAATTGCATCGATTACTTGTGTTGTGGCTACAAGTATCCAATATGGTCAGACTTGCACAACTGGTGGATGATTATAGTAGTCAACTATTGGTTTTGTTGTGTCTCACTTGTGCTACATAACTTTGTGAAATTACTGGAAAAATATCATTCACTTCAGTTGGCGCAGACTTTGCATTTGCATGAACTGTAAAGGTTTATGGTGTGAATGAATGATTGTCTTTGCACACTTGTGTATATCTCTTGATCATACAATGAGTAATTGTTGACGATTTTGTTGAAAGTCTTTGAGTGATAGGAAATAAGATGCTTGAATTTTTTTTCCATATAAAAAATTGTAATTTCTATTCAGAAGAAAGAAAATAAATGACATCCTTTATATGCCCTTGGCATGAGTAATAAGATGCTTAAATTGTCTTAGAAGTGCTCCCTTAGCATACTCAACCTTAATTTGCAAACATGTGGCATAGATTTGGTAAAATTAGAATTGATGTTAAGCACTGTGTGTTCGTTTTCCTCAAATGCTGCGTGCTATGGTTGGGTCCACTTAAATACCGCTTTTGCACTGCCACACAAAACTTGGTTGAGGGGCCACATGGCATAACACATATGTGGTAGAAGTTAGCTAAATTGAAGAAGTAGATTTTTGTGGGATTTGTGGGGGTAGGCTAGTCTTTGATTAACTGTATTCTCTCTGGATTGACATGGATTACTTCTTCCTTAATGACGTAAACAAGGTTTCTGATCCTTGTCATTGCAAAGGAACACTTGGTGAGCATAACATACAACCTGCGTTTTTACAAACTTTGTAACACTTGCTTTTTATGATCCATGTGCGCATCCCAAGTTTTGCGGAAATGAGCTCATCATTCAAGTACACAACAACAAAGTGATCTGTAAAGGGTCACAACACTCTTATTCATCAATCAAATGAAGGTTGTTGGCGCATTGGTGAGTTAAATGGGCATCAATTACCACTTGTACAGAATCTCTTTTGCTTTAAAAGCTATTGTTTAGATGTCTCGAGGATCAATTGGAACTTGGTGAAATATTTTCTGCTTCTCAAGCTGTTGAGAAGGTCATCAATGCATGAAAGGGTAATTTTTTTTGACAGTGATCTTGTCTAGTGCATAGTAATTGTTAAAATGTGCCATGTTTGTCTTTCTTTCGTGGAAGCACTATGGGGTTTCCGCAGGGTGAAGAAATTTCCTTGACATGTCTTTCTTCCAATGGTTCTCAAATCTGGCTCTTGATTTTAATTGTTGTTTAGGATGGATCTGCGATAAAGCAGCCCATTTGATAATGGTACACTTGAAACCATATCAATCAAGTGCTAAACTTAACAATGTAAAGGCGCGCTTATTAGGTCCTTGAGAACATCAATGTAACCCTACAAAAGTATGTCCAATTGCATTTGTTGCATGGGGTGCACAACAAAGGATAACTGGGTTTGTGCCACACCTTCTTGTTTAACTTGTAGCAGTATCATCACAAGTATGAACTTTGTTACTTTTCGGAGTCACTTATGAGTTTGCGACATCACTTTTTGAAAATGAAGGAGATCTTATGCCTTCGAATTGTCTCTAGCCCTTGGTAGCACTGTCTGATGATGTTTAGGATCACACTTTTTGGTCTGAATTCGCAGACACTATATTGTTCCGACAAAGATGGGTTGTTGTCTAACAATTTATTGTAAATGTTTAGAGATCCCACACCATAAAGCAGTCCATCTTTGAAGGGTTTTATAGCATAACAAAACTTGTATTTCTCCACGATATGCAATACCTTGCTTGAATTTGGCAACTCGTTAGTGTGCAACTGTAGGTGCAGTGTGGTAGCCAAGTTAAGTCTTTGATTGTCTTATTTGCATTTAAATTCTGTTGGCTCCTATTGTTCACAATGAAATGAGAAAGTTGAGCATTGACAAACATTTGGGAACAGAAAAGTCACTTCTTTTCCTCTTTCAAATCCATAGGATAATAATTGTAGGTTCTACTTGCATAATAAGAGTCGCTGTTGGAAGTGGGGAGTGGGAGTGAGAAGCACAATTTTCAAAAGCTTCTACGAGCAGAGTGTTTTGGGAGCGCTTTTTTAGTTTAATATATATTTAATATATTTTGATACATATATATTAAAAATAAAGCATGCATAATGTCGAATTAGTTGTAGAAAACACGAAAACATAGGATTAACTTTTGGACTAATGATGATCATTCAAGCATCAACCGTTTACTACACATATAACATCAATCATCTAGCAGTTGCAACTTTGTCATCAAATGATCAACCATAACATCAACCTTCAAGTTTCAACATATAACCTTTGTCATCAACAAACTGTAATAGATAACATCAACCATGAAATGAAATAAAGAATCATATTCATCACCAAAGAGTTGTAATATGCATGCAATCAATAGTTCAAATTTCAAAGGTAGGTTCAAACTTCAAAGTTCAAACATAAACTCTCATATAATGTTTACAAAATAGGCCATAATTGTTACCATTGAATTTACCCTTTGTGAATTCAAGTGTTACCTTCATTATTGTTTATGAGCACATTCAGGATCAGGGTGGACTTCTCCTTAGTCCATCTTGATTGTTCGACTTCGACGATTTGTGAACACATTTTTAGTGGGTTCTATGTGGTCATGATCCTTTACACCAGAGTTGTTAATTTTAGTTTGCAAGGTCTTGATTATTGTTATCACACCATAGTAGCAGGGCTACTGTCCTTGCTGAGCATATATATGCACATTTCAGAGCTTTGCTTTCACAGAGATCAGCTATGATGAGCTTGTATTTTGAGATCACTCATGATCAGAGCAGTATATTATATTAGAGTTTTGTTAGACTTTGTGCCAAGGCTGAGCCTTGGGAGCTCATATTTGATGACCGATGTGACCCTTTGTTCCATACAGTTTCAGTTCAGTGCCCAGTGATGTTATTGCAACAATGTTTCAGATGATGTTGATGATTATTGTTATGATATGATATAGCCTATGGACTTCTGATTATTGACTATGGATTATTATCTTGTTGCTTTAGTCATCTTCACAGCATTAGCTTGGTATATGATTTAGGATGTGGCAAAACTATTTAAAATGAAATGAACTATCTTAATGATGTTATAAATTGTAAAATGGACATACTACTTGCACACTTAGGTTTTTTGACAAAAAACTCACCGATTGTATTACCCTCCTATGAGCATAGATATGGTCTTCCTTGACATTCTTGTTTGCTAGCTTAGGCACCACATTCATTTGACTCCTTCCACCCTGACCTTCCCGATTTGGCTTTCACCTTTGACTTGTCTTTCTTGACTTTTTGATACTGAGGACTTCCCCATTACTCCCTCCGTGTTGGACCGCATCCATGTTTGTTAGTGTCTCGGCTCTGAGTTGGTGACAGAACTTGCCTTTGGTGAGTTGGATTGTAGGCCTAAATCATTCTGGTCAGTTGTCTCGATGTTTGGCACTGACAGAAGTCCCCCTAGTCACTTGAGATGTTGTTGGCTAAAACTGAAAGCTCATGTACTACTTTATATTGGAAATCTTTATAAATTTGCCCATGGAAACTGTAAACTCTAGAATGTGTTTCTTAACGCACGTGAGTAAAGGGCAAGAGCAATGAAATGCTAAAATACTCCTCGAAGAGTATAGAAAAGGTCCAAAAAGCAAATGTTACTCAAAAGTTATATCTATTATTGCTGACCTTGTATATGTATAAACATGCCCTGGATGCAAGCTGCAACTAGTTGTGCTTCCTAGCACATCTGAAATCCGAAGGGTTATGTAGGCCAAAAAGGCCATGAAATGAAATGAATGATCCTAATGAACCTGGATCAACTTTTTGTAGACATGATGCCTAAGTTGAATAAACACTCTCTAAACAACTTATCCATTTGTGAGGCACAACCCTTCCCCTTGTTATTTGTCCGACACAGAGTGTAGCTCCCCCTCTCCCCGTCCAAAGTATTTTTTGGTTGAGTTTGGTCAAGTCACCCCCTTTGCCTAGCCTTGTTCTTAGCCTCCATCCTTAGCTAGCAGTTAGGCCATGTCCAATGGGTGAGTCTGTCATTTAAGCTATTGTGCAAGTAAATATAAATAACAATGGAATATGTAAACATGATAAATGGCACTGAATGATGTTTATACTTTAAGTTAAGCTGTGAGTATGATTAAATGAACATGTCTTAGTCTATTGATATAATTTGTCCTTGGTTGTATTTTGACCCAGTCAAACTTAGTTTGACTATGGTCATTCTTGGGATCCGTGATGATGTGGACCATGTATGCATATGGATGATGATTGATGGTCCCACATACTCTTGTTGATGATACCATATGGTGGACATATGATTCATATGATGGTTGATGCAGTTCAACAGATTTATTATTATTTCCAGATCATCAGATTATGCACTGTTAGGATATGGTGGACCCTATTGTTGACCCCTCAGGTCAATCCATGGTGTATGAGTACACATTTCTAGTAGATTTGGGTCTTCTGGATCCATTGAGACACTTATCATTCAGTTCCGGGCACTTCTGATAGGGATAGATGCAGTTATCCACTTGTTGACCAGTTTTGGGGCTTGTTTTCCCAGCCTGACCAGCAGAGGCATGAAAGGCCAGTTCACCTAGGGTGCTGTATGAGGAGGGGGTGGTCCAACCACTTGATTTTACCATTATACCCCCCTCCCAGAGAGTCTGGTGGGCTTAGTTTGACAACGCAGGCACTCCAGGTGTCAGTTTGCGCAGCTTCATAGTTACCGAGGCGGGTTAAAAATGGAATAAAAGGGTTACTGAGGAATTCGATTTGGGCAACTGAGGCAAGGTTTTGGCATTTGGTCTTCACAGAGGTCTTCCAGGGTGAACCCCCCATCTTCTAGCTAGATATCATCAGTTAGTGGGGTCCATAGAGGCCACAAGAGGCGTTTTACTGAATGTCTCTCACAGATTTTGAGGACAGGATTTGATCATTTGTATTATTTTGGACATATTATTTTATATTATTGTGCCATGGGGATGAGCTAGTAAGGATTGATGCCTCTTAGCCCCACCATGAGCTTTTTGAGTCATGTCCATGTCATATGAGGTGGGCCCGTGTGTTTTAGCCCCCTCTAGAGGATGATGTCACCCTCACTTAGTCACTCTTAGCTATGATGTCACCTCTATTTTGAGTGATCCATGTGATATTTTATGTTGGCTCATCTTAGCCATTGATTATGTTGTGAGATCTTTTAATCTCAACCAGTCATTTCATAAAGTGGTTTTGAGATCTAGGGTTTTGGTCTTTATTATCCTCTATAAGGAGGAGACCCCCTCATTGTAAAATTCATCTAGAGATTTTTGGCTCTTGGCTATTGGAATAAAAATACTTTCTTGGGCATTTTGGATCTTGAAGTTGGAATGCTTGTGGTGATTGTAAATGCTTCTTCCGCTGCACTAGCAAATATTGGTGGCCATCTTGGATTTTATCTTCAACTAACATTTTTGTAGGCAAAGAAGACGATTTTGAGGAGTGCGAATTGGTGGGGAGGCCTACCCTTCAAGCTCCAAGAGGACGTTTTGGGTTACAGGGAGTTGTTTTTTCTTTGTACCAACAATTTCATGTTGTTCATCTCTTTGTTTGCATCTACTTCCATTCTTGTTTATTGATTGATCTTTGTGTCCTTGATTGATAGGAATAGGGAGGCCGATTTGGTTGAAGGAGGCAAAACGATGGCAAGAAGGGCCTCATCAAGTTTGGCATTTGATCTTTGTGGGAAGTAATCCTGGTCACAAGCCTCTTCCATCTTCATCTTCCAGGTATGTTCCATGACGTATGAATTTCTTCTATCCTATCCATCTACTCTCTTAGATCATAAAACCCTAATTGATTAAAAACCCTCATTTTTCACTTTTTTCTAGATCTACTTGGATCTAGCTTGGCTTTGGGGAAAATATTGAAAACCCACCTCTATAGCCTCCACGACAATTCGGATCTATAGTTTGGTGTGGATTGGCCTCCATTTGACACATTTTCCAAGGCACATTAGCCTCCTTGAGGGAAGTCGCACTCCTTGAGGGAAGCTATTGGGGCTAGTTCCAAGCGTTGGGTAGGTGAGATCCCACTTGATTTGCATAGATCCACCTTGATTACCTACTCCTAGTGCTTCACCTCTTTGATTTTTTCCTTGTGGGCCCCATTCCTCATTTTGAGGGTTGTGCCCCACTTGGGTCATTGGGTGATGCATTTTGCATCTTAGATCTATGGAGATCTAGGCCACATTGGGGCATGCCATCCTAAACCCACCTTGATAATTGCCTTAAACTACCCCGATCTACATTTTGGCATCATTTGGACTCCATTTGCCCCTTATCTCAAGGCACTAGTCTCACTTGGGCACTTCACACTCCTTGGGTTAGTGGCCTTTTCCTAGATCCCATATGTGGGAGTTGACCATCTCTTCTTAGATCCATAGATTTACCTCATCTCACCCACTTAGTGCCATCTCACCCCTAATTTGACCAAGTGGGCCCCATTTGGACCATTTTCCACTTTTTAAGGAGTGGTCCCCACTTGTGTATTTTCATGGTACTAGATCTATCCATTAGGCTTCAATAAGTGGCCTTAATCATTCATTGGTTGAAATCTTGTCACATCCTAAGCCTCTTCAACCACATTTGACTCTTGGGTCCACTTAATCTAATTCACGCATTGGTTTCCGTAGCCTCACTTACACATTTCCCTAGGAACCTTTGTGTTAGCTAATCTTCATTGATTGGCTAGGGTCTCCCACTTGGTCTTGACTTTTCATGATCGAAAGTGAAGAGTGCCTCGGTTATCGTGACACCCAGCTTGCATTGGGAACCGTTGCACTTCTTGGGTCACTTCTTTAGTTGTCCATCTCCTCTACCGTCCCAGATGGGATACCTTTAGGGACAACTGCAAGTTGTGTGATAACAGTTACTTTATAATGTTTGAGTTGTTAAAGTTAGTGTAGCTGCTAGACCCATTCTCAGAGAGGATGGTACCCTAGTCAGTTAACTAGGGTTCCTGGTCAAGTTAACCAGGCAGATTAAAGAGGAAGACCCTAGAAGGTACTGTTATCACCTAAACTGTAGTTACCCCTATGGATGTATCCAGTCGTGGATGGCAATAGGGAAGGGCAACTCAAAAGGTGCAACCACGATCACCTCGACCTCCAGTATATGGTTGTCACGCCAGTCGAGGCAACCTTCACTTTATGTTATCTAGCCCAGATAACAAAGGGGGAGACCTGATCTACTCCCGACAGGAGAGATCAAAACCAAGACACCAAATCAGGGTATTTCTAAATGAAGTTAGGTGTATGGTTTATCCTAGACCTTAGGATGAAGTCACAAGCCAAGTGAGGGATTCAATAGGTATAGCTTTGGTTCATAGTTGATGTGAGAGTGACTTATAATGTTTGAAGTGAGATCTAGGGTTAGAGTACTAGTTCAATGTTGGAAGATCCACTGCCTTGGGAACCGTGTCCAATGCAGGGTAGTTTAGGGGTGAATTGGGGCTAACTAGTACATATGACAAGCTTGACCATGATACATGATGGCTTCAAGGGTTTAGTTCACCATGCGATGGTCAAACCACAAGTTAAATTAACAATCAAGGAAAGTCGAATTGACTTGGAGAGAAACCAGTGCCTTGGGAATTGGGAAATGGAGTCAAAGTAGGGTTGACTTGTGGTTAAAGACTCCTAGTACATGGGACAAGTGGGCAATAGAGGTCTTGATGGATGAATATGTCTAGATCTAGGTTTGACCCAAGTGGACCACAATCCCTTAAAACAAGGAATGCTATCCCCAAGGCAAGATTTGACAAAGTGACACTCTAGACCTAGGTTTCGAATTATTCCCGTTCCAAATCCGCAAGAATCTCAAGTACCCACGTCCTAGAAGTGAGTTAACTCACTTCTCCAAGGTGGTACGACTTTACCCAAGGAAGCCTAAAAGGTGGGTTAGGTGGGTCAAGACAAGTCCGATGGCATCCAAACTTTAGATCCGGGTAGGTTGGTCAGGTAGGAGTGTGGATCTATAATTTCGTGTCAATCCGACGGCTAGATCTTAGTAGATCTGAGTTTAAGTGTTCCAAGTGGTCCAAAATGGGGATTAAATCCTTTAAAATGTGGAATAGGGCCCACAAGGTGAATTTCAGAAAAGTAACAATCTGGGTGTATGTTATTTGATGTGTAGATTATGGATCAAGCGGGATCTCAAACACCCACCACCTAGATCTAGGTCAACTCACAACCACTAGGAAGTGCGTCTTGCTTGGGAGAAGCTAAGTTGGCTTGGGAGGGGGTCAAACGGAAGCCAATCCTCACCAAACTATAGATCCGGGATGCCGTGGATGCTATAGAGGTGGGTTTTCAATATTATGCCCAACAACCCACTAGATCTGAGTAGATCTGAGAAAATGTAAAATGGGGTTTTGAAATATTTAGGGTTTTTTAAATATTTTAGACAATTGGATAGATCATGGAGATAGAACTTACCTTGAGATCATACCTGAGTGATGTGAATGAGATGCCTTGATGTTGAGGAAGATTCCCGCAGAGATCAAATGAGAGATTGTTGATTTGCTTGCCAAATTGATGCCCTAGCCCACAAGTGCGCCTTCCTATACCTGTCAAACCAAGGAATATCGATTCAATCAGTAAGATCAAGTATGGAAGAAATACAGGAGAAATGCAATAGTAACATGAAATAGAAGGTCCTGAGACAGTAATACTCCCTGTTACCAACGAAGAGCTCCAAAGAAGAAGTAGGGAGAGTCTTCCCCTACCAATACCTCCTCCTCAAAACAAATCGGCCTCCACCTGTAGATGCAAAATCGTGGCACAAAGATATGGCAAACAAGATCTCCAATAACTCAGTGCAAAGGAAGAACCAACGAACGAACATCAAAAACATTCACCACAACACTGGAGATAGATGCAATAATAATTTTCTATTCCAATAATCCAGAGCCAAAAGTCCCTTTACAATGAGGAGCTCTCTCCTTTAAATAGGAAGGAGAGGCATCAAAATCCTAACCACTTTTTGAATGAGTGGCTAAGATTAAAAGATACAAATGTCTAATCAATGGTTGAGATGAGCTCAGCAATAAAATACATGGATCACTAATAAAATTTATGTAAGTGGACAAAATCGCCCTAGAAGAGGGGAATCCCACCAAATCATGATGACAAAATATCATAAGAGGCTTATGGTGGGTCCAAGGGGTAATTTTATCCCTCCTTGGTCAATCCCCATAGCACAATAACCATAAAATAATCATGAATGTACCAAATCGTGCCACCATAGTCAAATCGTAGGCCTCAAAAAGACCTCAGAAATCCACAGAAAGTGCCATAAGTGATGGATGCGGGCCCCGATGAAGCTGAAACTGCTGGAGAAGGTGTGGAAGGCCCCGATCTATCATCACTGATCATCCCATGCCATAACTTTGCCTCAGTAGCCCAAATCGATTTCCTCAATAGCCATTTCTACCAATCCTGAAATGCCTCGGGAAGCGTGAAACTGCCCCAAACAGCCTCCTGGAGTGCCTGCGCTGTCAAGGTGAGGGCACCAGTGTGTCCGGGAGGGGGGTAATAAGGTAAAAACAAGTGGCTGGACCACCCCCTCCATCATCAGTGCCCTAGGTCAACCGGATAAAAATCACATCTGCTCTGACAGAGCCTCCGACAGCCCAAAACTGCACTGGGACAGCCTACTGAGGCTCAATCATCACTGTAAGTGCCTGGAACTGAAAACAAATTGTCCCATTGGACTCAGAAGGTCCAAATCCATCCAAGATGTGTACTCATACACCCTATGAGTCTCTGCATGATCAAAATAAATATCCAATATACCGGAACAGGGCCAATAATAATAATCTGTAAATGACCAAACACTGCTGTAAACCAAGAATCATCATCATAACCCTGTAGCTGCTGCATAGAATCATCATGTATGTATACATAGACCATATATCATCTATCCATATCATCATAAGGTCCAACATCTCATGTCCCATGGTCCTCCATGGTCAACCTGGGTCTAACCAAGACCAAATATAACTCAGATCATCATCGAAAGCTGCTGCAAGGTGTCAAGGTTAAAGCATGCTCTACAACTTATTCAAATAACAATTATAGCACAAAGTAATCATTTCTGGCGATCTAAATCCAAATATATAATGTCGTTAATTATTATTATTACTCAGACTAGACTTTTAGGATCATACTCACTTCATAGCTGTGATCAATTTGCTAGTGAAGGGTGAAGGCTGAAATAACTGGCTAGGCTAAGGGATGACTTGACTGACTTAACTTTGTGACACTTTGGCAAGGGAAAGGGAATACACACCATAGTATATACTGAATGAGCAATAACACAGGGAATGGCGGTGTCTCACAAATGGATGAGTTGTTTAAAGAGGGTTTATTCACCTTCACAGATGCGCACAATCCATAATACAAATAAGGCCGGCAATTGTTTTGATATAGCATTTAAGTTCCATTGCTTTTTGGGCCTGAAGTTTCCATAGCCTTGATCTATGTGTGTTTATAAACACATTGCATAGATTTACATTTATTTTAGGCTTCCTGCTGCAGGTGTGTTTTTAAGGCACTTGTTTACCTGAGCACTTCTAGGTGTGTCATGGACAGCTTGTTTACCTAGGTATTTATTTTCCAAAAGATATAACATTTTATTTTCATAGCCATTTTCATTTGGCATGCCTTTCATTCATGTGTGTTTAGAAACACATTGCATGAATGGGCTTTTCATACAAGATATAGCATTTCATTTTCCAGATTTTGTATTTATGGCAGCACTAAAAGTTTCAGGTTTAGCCAACACAACTTTAGTGACTAGGGGGAATTCACAAGGAACTCCAACTCACCATAGGTAAGTTTTGTCACCAACTCAGAGCCGAGACACAATAAACAAGGAAGCTCATCCAATACAGAGGCTACAGTGGGGAAAAGTCCTCCATGCCACTAGTCAAGTAGTAAGTCAGGGTGATAAACTAAAAGGTAGGTAATGGATGGATGAAGACAATGAATCATGGAGCCAACACTAGCAACCAAGGTATGGTGGAATGATCACCTCTATTCTCCCTAAGGAGGGTAAAACCAATGAGTATGAATAGTGAACTTCTAAGTCTGAGTAGGGACAATATAATATATAAGATCAACCAGGTCCACATATCTATATGATCGCCAGATCATGACACTAAGTGCTAAGACATGCTATAAGAATAAATATAAAAGCAATATAACCATGACACAATGATATACCTGCTGAGTCATATACCTGACTGCTCATCAACCTGTACCATCATCTGTCCTCTGAAACTGCTGCTGTAACTCTGGGCACTACTGACTGCTCTGTACCAATGGTATAATGGCTACATCGGTCATCTCTCTGAGTGTCCTGAGACTCAGACATGGCATGGCGAATACAACTGCTGTCCACAATCTGATAGTGATCCAATATAGATGCTCATCTCAGCATCTCAAATGCAAGGGAACTGGCTGAATAGTGTACTGGAATCAGAAAAATAATGTATGGTAGCCCGGCTACTATATATGTGATAATAGGTACCCTAGGGCCCCCAATTGTCTCTTGGGGTTCTTGGTTGGGGACCAAGCAGGCTGATGCCAAGGCAAAGTCCCTAGCATGTGGCTAAGGCCTCTATTTGTCTCTAGGGTATTCTGGTTTGGGACCAGACAGTTTCTTGGTCACAAGGACCAAGCAATTCCTGCAGGTTGAGACAGAGACCTCCTGGTCCAAGAGCAGGCAGATTCTTGGTCACGAGGACCAAGTAGTTCCTGTAGCGACATACCTAGTCAGTTAACCAGGTGGATCTTGGTTAGTGGACCAAGATGATGATGTGTGAGGTCCTCTTCTCCTAAGTCTTCAAGATGGTTCAGCTAGATGGTCTTCTCAAGTGACTGGCCACCCCTCGATGGAGCCACTAGCAATTGACCTAAGGAACTGTTTGGAGGACCACAGGATCATATCATCCAATGTGGACCTTCCTTATATAGTGATGATGAACTTTCAGGTTGTATGGAACACTTGTACATTTGAGAGAGAGACAATTGGTTGTACCCCACCTTGATTGATTTTCCTTGTTCTTTACACCTTGTTGTTATTGGTCTTGTGGTACCTTGTCTTTGACTTATGGTTATTAGCGTCATCCACCCACCTTGAGTTGATTTGATTTGTACCACCTTGATGTTTTGGTCTTATGGGTACTGTTACCAACTATTTTGTACAATAGTTGAACTTCTATCGAGCCGCTAGTTATTGAACATGGTACATGTTCATTGCCAGAGTTCGGAGGTTCAGTGTGTTCAGACTTAGCCAATTTTTGGCTAGACTTTTTATATTTTTCTGTTGAAATGACCATGCCCCATGGGGTTTGTAATAAAGTGTGCTGGTATGGGGGTTTGAGTGGCTCGGTTCCCTAAGACTTGACAGTCAACTAAGGTATTCCAAGGAGTTTTTTTACTCGTCGATTATGCTTTGCCTTTAGCCGAGTAATAATCGATGAGTTTTTCTCCTACAACCTCCAAAGCTGGAATGCCCGAATTTGGCGGTTAGGCCTTCGGGGGTTATTAGAGCCCAACTGTAAAATATGAACCTACTAGACACTATTTGTATGTCCTATGGTCATTTCCTAGGTCCCTAGGTACTTTTAAAAATTCGTTCGAATTTTTTTTACCGGATGTGTTGGATTTTTATTTTTTATAATTTTAATAATTAAAATTTTCAATTAATTAAACCATTTACACTATGGTTTAATTGAAAATTTTCGAAATGTAATAATTAAGTGGTTTGGGGGTGGATTTTGGCAAATAAGTGATCATTTTCTAAGCCAAAGTGTCTAGTTAACCCCTAAACCCACTTATCCTAAGTTTCAAATGATTATTTGGAGCTTAATTGAATATTTCCTCAAAAATCAATAAATGAGGAATATTTAATTAAAATATCCAGAAAATATTATTTTGGAGAAAAGTCAAATCTCTCCAGAATAATCCAAATTGAATAAAGTAAAGATCAAAATGACATGGCAGGAGGCATTTAAGATGATTCCAATCATCACCTACCACTTCCAGTTAGCATGCAGTGCACTACAGCCATCCTCTCCTTGGGATTTGCGCCCTCCATGCTAGCTTGGGCGACTTTGCTTGTGTGGCACTCTTTTGTTGGTTAAGTGATGCTTACTATGTGATAGGGTGGGCGCCTTGCCTAGGTGGAGGCCATCTCACCCTAATCACAACTACCAAGGCTCAGTTAACTCCAAATCAGAGCTTGGCTCTCTCTATCCTCAAACCAATTCGAATTAGGTCATTGAGCTCTCTAGTTTTGTATAAATAAGAGGTCTTGCCTTCATATTTTGGGTGGATCATTTGTGCAAGAAACCTCTGGTGATTTTTAGTGTAATACTTTTTCCTTTTGTGCAACATTGAATAAAATTGAGACTTTGGAGTTCCACTTGGTGCATGCATGGTACATTATGTCTTGTTGAGGTAATATTATTCAAGTTTATGCATGCTTATCTATTTGAGTTTGGATCTAGCTTAGAAGGTTTGTTATCAAGCAGATAGGGCAAATATTTGTAGGCTTCAAGTTGTTTGTCTATTCTTAGTATTTAAAAGATCTTAGAGTAGCATGCTTTAGTCGGTTATATTACATGCTCTTTAATTTTTTTTTGTACTAACATACTAAGATCTAAACTCTCTTGTTTAAGTGTGTGGTTAATAAGTTTCAGGTATATCTTGGAGTAAGGGATGAGCTAGGTTGCATCTCCCCCTTCTTCAAGCCTCAACGGCATCATCACCCTTGAATGCTCAATGGCATCTCCATAGGCTCTTCTTGATCCAACGATCTAAAGTGCTTGGCTTCTTCTCATCTCCACCATCAAAAGATAAAATTTCTCTCTTGGTTATACTACAAGCGGATCACAATCTCAAAGGTTCTCATCTATCTTGATTTTCGCTTTTTATTAAAGAGTGCATTTCTTTCAAAGTCATAATTAGTAAATCTTGCACTTCTTTGGCTAAGTAGATCAAAGTATCTTAGCTTTGATCTACTTCTTGGGTCTAGATCTACTTTTATAAAGCTTAAATCGCAAAGATCTAGGATCTAGTTTCATTTTTCAAGTTTGTAGATCCATTTTTCCACTTGGCTTGTTTTCCATTTCTTCTTCTTTTGGGCTTGTAGATCTCATAAGTCCATTTTCATTTTTTGTTTATCTTTTTCATCATAAGAAGAGTGCCAAATAGTATCCAAAAAGTGCCCAAAACACCTTGAAAAATTGCCAAAATTTACCTTAAAAAGTGCATTGAAAAGTATGCCCAATCCTTGCCTCGTTTTGCATGTTGCTGGCTGCCCCATCATTTCACTGTTTTCAGTATTCTGATATTTCCAAAACAGTCCTGAAAAGTCACCAAAATAGTCCACTTTTTTCCCTTATTTTTCCTTGGGAATAACATGCACAATTTTCGTATCGAAAAGCGTGCCCATTTCCAGCCATTTAGCCCACTATTTTCTGCTGATTTGAATTAATTTACAGTTCTGGAAATTTCACTAAACAGTAAAAAATTTTCGATTTTTTTTTCAATTTTTGTCTCTAAAAATGTGTCATTTTCAGCCTATTTAGCTCGCTGTTTCTTGCTGATTTTTGCTAATTTACAGTTCTGGAAATTAGCCTAAAACAGTAAAAAAAATTCAAAATTTTTTCCAAATTTTTTATCTCGAAAAACGTGCCTAAATTGCCTTGAAAAGTGTGCATTTTCCAGCTTTTTTAAAGTGCTGATTTTTGGTTTTAGTTCACTGTTTTTTGTCACTTTTTCATCTCTTTGGCATTCCTCTTCTTGATCCATTCATCTTTCTAGTTTTTGACTTTTCACTTGGGTTTGACTTTGGTTGACCACTTTTGGTCCTTTTCACTTTCTCTTCAAAATTTTCTTCTCTTCTCCTGCTTCTTCAATTTCTAGATCATAAAGTCATTATTCGATTTTGCTAACACATTAACTAGTCTTTGTTAAGAGCTCTTATCCACAGGTGAACAAGATAATCAATCAAGCAAAGAGCCCAAAGGCTAGCAAACAAAACCAAGCAAGCAATAAAAAGACTTGAAAAGCACTCTCCCTCTTTCTCATTCCCCCATCCTATCGTGCTTTCAAGTAAAGAAGAACAAAAAAATATTGTAAAAAAATCAAATAAGAGCAAGTGGGATAACGGCTCCCACACCCTCACTTCCCCCATTTGGGGGAAGCTTGTATTGTCCACTGTCTGATTTTCGCATTTTTATTTGCTTTATACCTGCACAATAAGCTGTTAGAGTAAGTTAGATTAGCTTTCATTATTGATATACTGCTAGATTAGTCATTATTTGCCTAAGTCATTATTGCTAGCTTAGTCTTGTTTCAATATTTGTCTTTTTGATATAAATTGTTGAAATACATAAATCTCTTGAATCTCACTGAAAAGTGGATCAATAATGCTCTCTGTCGGAGAGTTCATTTTCTGTTGTGTTTTATTTGCTAACCCCCTTGCTTTCCCGAGTATGGTCTCAGACCTGAAAGAGACTCTTGGGTAGATTAGATTTCATTTCAATATTTTACGTCTCATAAATCTCTTGAATCTCGCCATAAGGCGGATCAAGAGTGCTATCTGTCAGAGAGTTTCTACAATGGTCCTTGCTTCAAACACATCCCCTTAAAATTGGAATTTATCATTTTCTATGCCACGTATGCTCTATCCAGTTTTGGGATACTCAGAAATGGTATAGGTTATTTAATTTTCACATTTAATTCCAACTTTAATCTTAATAAAATTCATTCCCGTAAAACCAACGAAAATCCGGCGTTGATCGTCAATACTCAAAGGTGGGCAAATTCTTCCTAGGGACTCTGGATCACTGTACTTAGATCTCGGGGGCACCGTTAGGCTACATCCTTGGTTGGTGTAGTGTTGAACACGCTCTTGAGACTTTGGCAGTCAACATGTCCTTGTACGGAGCCACTTAGAGTATTTTCCGGACATATTTCCAGTACCGCAAGGTATATCTTGGAAATTCCCTCACCCATAATAATCAACTCACCATTCAAAATTTACAATAAAATTTACAAAGAGCACTTGCAAAACGATCTCAAGCACACGAACTCTTGTATTCAACATCCCAAGCACTCAAGACATTGACTCCATAAGGCACTGGTCCTTCATTTTGTTCATTTATTTGCTTAATATCTATTTGGAAGTACTTGTCTTATCTTATAATTTTCATATTATACTGTGGATGCTTTATACTTGAATCACATTGTTATTGGTTGTGTATGTTAAATATATATTTTGCAATTACATGCTTTGATTCTTTAAATTACTATTGTAAATCTCATAAAACTCCTAAACAACACCCTTCCATATCATACACACCATCAAAACACTTTAAAATCAAGAGCCTTAGAAACTCTTTGTAGGGTCTACCCCCCTTGGCTTCGTTAGGAGTTTGCCTAAACGGAGGAGTCAGGATCAGGTGACAACACCTGACTCTTTGCTTGCCCCCCAGGCCACACCTTTCCCACTTGGGAAACAACTTTCGAAAGATTTCTGCTGCTGGTGTGCACATCCGACGGGCAACAGGTACTATTATTGATTGTCCACTTTGTGGTACACCCTTGGTCCTAGGGGTTATGGGTCATGTACCCACACTCGTTTTATGTTGTACCATGTGTTGGTCCTTGTACCCTCAACTAATTAATTATACGACTCTAATACCCACCCAAGACACTTTATTTATATTTTATATTTTTGACTTTATTGTGTCTTAACCCTTATGTGCTAAGTACCCACTTAAGACACCTTTATATTTTTTTTTATTAAATGGCTTTATTATTTTGGTGTCTTAACACTTACTTATTGGTACCCTCCTTATTTAGTGAAACCCTAATTCAAATAAAGAATTTAATTATTGATCTTTCTAGAAGGCTCTAAGATCTATTTATTTGAAGTCACTTACTCATCATTTGTCATGTCATAATGTCATCTCATCACCATATCTTAGATCTTATTGTTTTGCTGCTTGACGTCAAAGGCTTAAAGGTTTCTATTGTTGCTTGCACACCTGTGTTGGGGTCGCCCACCTACTGAAGCTCACCTCACACCTCAGATCTACAGTTATTGACAGTTAGGGCTGACATCAAGGTTTATAAGTTGCTGCTACTTGTATTGTGGGTTTGTTGAAGGCTTGTTGTGCCCCTTTTCTGTTACCCATGAATATTGAATAACATTTATGCTACCCGATCTGCTGTTTTATGGTTGATTGAGATCCGATCTTCCTTTGTGACACCCGATCTACTGTTTTGTAGTTGACTGAGATCCGATCTATCCTTTGTGAGACCCAATCTTCTGTTTTGTGTATGACTGAGGTCCAATCTACTGTTTGAGGTCTACCTAGGATCCGATCTACATACTAAGAGACCATTGGTGGAGGCTGTGAGGCATTTATGGTCTTTTTCACCTGTTCGTGATTTCCCTAGGGTCTGATCTATCTGATTGTTGCAATTTTTGTGGAGGCCGCAAGGCTTGAGGGTTTCACCTAGTCTACTGAGCACATAATTCTGGAAGCCATGAGCCTTGTTGGATAGGTCCTATGTGTTGATGCTTTATTAGGGTCTGTTCTATTCTGCCGGGACTTGATCTGGTATGCCGAGACCTTATTAGGGCCATTTCTATACTCCGAGTTTTTTTTGTCTGTGATCTATACTCTATGCTATGGATAAATTTATGAGCCGAGACTTATTGGGATTTGATCTTTTATGTTGAGTCATGATTGAGACTGTAACTGTGTTTTGACTGTCATTGGCTTTCACTACTGTTATCTATAACCTATCATCTCTCTCTCTGCTTGTACTTATCCTCTAAGTTAGGGTGAACTAGTTCCTAGTGATTGACTGACCTCTAAGAGGCTTAGTTCATTCTGAAAGTAATTTCTTCTGAGTATAAAGATAGGAAGGGTCCCACACTCCAGGTAAGTACCCTAACTTGCTCTTCTTATTAATTAGACTTGTTATTGTTAGTCTTATACTGCTGGTTACATGTTACTGAAGATTACTTTAACACAGGGACCTGCTTGGTAGTGTTAAAGTTGAAAAGTTGAAAGAGATGAAAATTATGTTTTGAATTATCTTGTTTAAGTTACTGCTGTACTATTCTGCTTCAGTATAAATTTGTTCTATTGAATTTTTGCATTAAAGTATATAAGATTTGATTTTTTCTGCATCAAACCCTTACCCTAACCAAAATTTAACATTCATAGGTTGGTCTTTCCAGGGGGATAGTATAGGATTGTGCTATTTTTATTGGGTTTTTAGTGGTTTTGTCTCTATTTGGTCAAGGTGGGAATTTTAGTTTCCAAAGTTCCTATATTTGTGGACATCACTGTTATCACTCAAAGTGTAGCTACCACCAAAGGTATCCTATCCGGGACGATAGAGGTAGGGTAGCTAACCAAGTGACACCGCAAGGGCCTTATCCACTACAGTAAAGCGGTAATTGTCACACCAGACGGGCTCTTGTCTCTTTAGATCTGGCTAACGCAAGATCAAGGGGGAGACCCTTACTAGCCTATGAGGGCTAGCGAACCAACACAAGGTACTCTAAAGGTAAAGAATGAAGCACATGAGTAGATCTTGGTGGAGAAATCTAGATCTAGGGAAACATAGTGGCTTATAAGAGCTAAGAACCGATTGAGGAGGCTTAGGCAAGATAGAGATTCTCAACCATAGAAAAAATGTACCACAATGAGGTTAGGCTAGTAGATCTAGATAGATCTAGTTCATATTATGAATACCCAAATTGGATCTACCTAGGGTTTAAGCAAATGAGACCAAAGTGGACCCAAAATAGTAGATCCAGGTGTTTAAAGATTAGATCTAGGTGCTTGAAGAGTAGATCTATGAATATTGGAAAGGTTCAAGCATACCCAACTGATAGATCTAAAGAATTGACCAAAGACATAAGGAGGGCGTCCCACCTAGAGATGACTAGTGCTAGATCTAGGGGTAAATGGAGTTGGTTTGAGTTGAAACTTTAGATCTAGTGTTTTTATATTTATTTTTAAGTGGGTTTTTCTGGCCGTACTCAAATAAGTACCCAATCTATCAGATCTAGAAAATGAGGGTTTTAACAATGAGGGTTTTAATGGTGACAATTGGAATAGATCCCGTAACAACAAAAATAATTTGAAACACACCTGGAAATGCTTGCGGTCGCTTTGCAAATTGATGATCTTCCCAAATCGAAGCAATCTAGAGTGAGATCCAACCTCTCCAAGTGAAATCGCTATGCTCCAAGATGACCAATGCGCCCCTCCTTGCCAAAATGATCTAGATTAGAATCATATCAAACAAGAAGTAAACTATACGACAAGAAAGATGAATCAAAGAGCATCAATATGATCACAAGATACAATAATAAATACTCCTTGATGCAAGATGTCTTGAGGAGGAGAGATAGAGTCTCCCCACAATAGCGCCCCCTTCAAAACGTCCTCCTTCTCTACCACACGACCCTTGCAAAAATGGTTATGGAAAGAGCTAGATCCACAATGATGTTGAAGAGAAAAGACTTTACAATCACTTGCAAGAACATTCAGAAAGCTTCCAAGAGTTTTTGCAAAAATATTTTTATTATGCCGAAAATCCAAGAGCCAAAAATCCCTTTAGAAATGAGAGAGCATCTCAATATATAGATCTCTCTAATACGAAATACCTAGATCAAATAATATCAATGGTTAGGATCATAAGATATAATCACTCTAATTGATGGCTAAGATTAACCGGATACACATCACATGGATCATCTCAAAAATAGAGGGGGCACACTCACTAAATCGCCCAAGGGGGACACACCACATGACAAATGACTAAGACACATGAAACTAACACATGGTGGGGCTAGGAGGTGTATCATATCCTTCACTAACATGACCCCATGGCACAATATCAAATAATATGTCAAGATAACATCATAATGTGACCAAATGACCAAATCGTGGCCCCTCAATAATACCATAAAAATTCCCAAAATGATAAATGCTAGGACGTGTGGACCCCACTGATGTCGGTACAGGCGTTGGAAGGTATGGAAATCATCATCAAACTATTCCGGACCAACCTCATGCCATTTCCTTGCCCCACTTAGCGAAATCGATTTCCTCAATGAGCCATTCTACTGTCGGAAAGCCACCTTTGAAGATACAAAAATGCCTATAACTCATTGCTAGGTGTCCTGGACACAAATCTGACTGCATCAAAATGTTTGGGGGGTAATATGGTAATAACGACTGGCTGGATCCCCATCTCCCTCTGTAGCGCCCTAGGAGAACGTGCATGCTCATCAAAAGTGCTGGACAAGCCATTTCTGCATGGCAAACTGGAGAAAAGTAGTAATTGGACCATATCACCATCTATAAGTGTCCAAAACTGATAACTGAGTGCACCAATGAGCTTAGAATGCTCAAATCCACTAGGAATGAGCCCATAATAATAAAAAATATGTCTGTAATCTCATCCATGCCCATAATAATAAAAATAATGATCTGTAAATAATAATAATCATAAAAATCCATCAAACCATCATTTGAAAAGGCTGTCTGAAGCATGGAACCATCTAATGGACACATATGGGCCATGAATAAACCAACTCGATCACTGTTTGCCCAAACTCATCCTGGACCCTGCAGTTGACTTGGTCAAACTAGGTTGACGAGGTCAAGAATGATCCAGATCATAAATAACTGCTGCAAGTACAAAAGGTCATGATATGCTCCTTCAATTATATCAGTAGCTAGACTAGAGCATAGAATGATGTTTAATTGGCCTAAGCATGTAAATAATATAAATAAGATAAGTCTAGATCAAAGCAACTAGCTACTAAAAACAAGAATCTCAAGTGTATACTCGTTTACAAACTTGAACAATTTGCTAACCATGGGTGAGGGTGGAAAAACAAAGGCTAGGCTATGGGAAGGACTCAACAACCTCAACACTGCAATCTCTCGGATGAAGGAACCAGGGAGACCACCTACACATATGCTGGATAGAAAATAACACGGGGGATGGAGGTGTCTCACAAATGGGTAGAGTGATGAGAATGCTTCCAATATACTCTAGACAAGCAACCTTTTAGCAATTTATTTATTTGTCAGTTTTTTTCACTTGAGATTTATCATTTATTTCACTTTAAAGATTTTCACTAGCCAGCCTCCAAAAGCAGGTGCCTTGAAAGCCTTATGGGCTTCAGATTTGACTCAGTATGACCTCCATTGCCCTGTGGGGAAAAATGACCTTACATCAAACAAGGATGAGTGCTCATCCTTTGGCCACTGACTAGTTAATCTTGATATGCATGTTTGTGTTTAACAACACTGTTTTTGCTAACTTAGTATTCCTTTAGATATAGCATTTAAGATCCAATGCTCTAGTGCTTAGCAACACTGTTTGTAGGAATACTTGTTTCCGAGGACTAGAGGAGAACAATCACTGTGACTAAAATCACATACTCTAGAGCCGAGACATAAAGCAAACTGGGAATCTATCCAACATAGAGGTCTAAGTGGGGGAGATCCTTGAGATCACAAGCTGAGGTGTAATTCGGGATGAGACCAAAACTGGAAGATAATGGATGGATGAAGAAATCACTAATGATGCCATGGATAGCAAAAGCCCTAAAATAGGGGAATGGACAAGTCACTACTTCATAGAGTAAGGGTATGACCAACGACTAGACCAACAAGTATACACAGGAACCTCCTACCAATAGTAACCAACCACTTCTACTCTAAACAACAAGTAAGCATCAAATAAGATAGAGCCAGTAAACCATCATAATATAGCCAATCATAAACTACCTAGATAAAAGGAAAAGCACATTAGTAACCCACATGTACCAAAATATACTTGCTGGATCATATACTTGAGTCGCTGATCTGAACTACTTGAAATACACTGAAGCATTGCAACTGGATATAACATGGGCCTTGATAATCAACCTGCTCTGAATGGAAGAATGGCTATCTCAGTCACCGACCTGGGGTCATGGGGCTCAGTCCTGGCATGAGATTGTAACTGTGCAAGCTCTGGATCCACTGAATGTGTAAGAGTGATCATCATAAATGCTGGTCATCATCAGTTGCTCTCATCAAAATGTGCAAAGGACTGGCTCAAAAATATATTGGAAACTGATCTGCAATCATGGTAGCCCGACTACTATGGATGTGACAACAGTCACTACTGTTGTTGTTGTAGCTACGTGAGGTATTCTCACTAGCCAAAGCCGACTTGCAAATAAAATAAACAAATAAAATGTATTTTTTACATGTACAAAAGGACAAGTCGGCCCAATAAAAAGACAAGTCGACCCTGTTGGGAAAATCACTCAAAAGTAATGTATAAATAGAGGAGTTGCCCTCCTCGTTTGTCACTCACCTCAAGCAAGTTCGCTCAATCAAAGGAAGTTCGACTTTTGGGTTGTAGAAGACATTTTTGGAGCTGTTTTCTTGGCATCTATTCTTGTGATTTTTATCACTCTTATCATTGTTGTACTAAATCTCTAAATAGGAAAGGCTTGCTGGGTTTTTCTCAAGTTTGGGTTTTCCCAAGATAAACTATTGTGTTCCTATTGTTGTTTTTGTACATAGTTATTCTTTCAGTGATCCTATATTGTTTATAAGTTGAAAGAGATGAAAATTATACTGCTATAATTGAAAATTTAACATGGTATGAGAGCAGTGTTGAAGGAGACTATTGCCGGAAACTAGGGCTTCTTGTTTTCTCATCTTTCATCCACAGATTAGGCTCGCCCTAAGCATCATTGAGCTCGCCCTAGGAAGGCACATCTTCTTGTGGAAGCATATTTTCATTCTAAGAATTTTCAATTTTGACCTAATTACTGCAGGAGGTCAAGAATTAGGGTTTGTTGTTTTATATTGTTCTAACCACAGATCAGGAAGAAAAGGAGGCTCATTCAACTCACCTTGGAAGGGCGGATTCATTTGTAGAAGCAGTTTTCCAAAAATCCAAAGTTTATTTTGGATCTAGCTTCTGCTGAGGTTTCTGATCCAGGTTGCAGTTCTTTTCTCAGTCAAGATGTCAAGCATCAAGGTTGAAGATAGGCTTGATGGAGCTTCAAACTTTCATTCATGGAAGCCTAGAGCATAGTTTTAAAAATCGGCCAAACTGGTTTCGAAATCAACCGATCTACCGGTTTGATAAGGAACCGAATCAACTTGGTCTGCAAATCAGTTTGGTCGATCGGTTCGGTCCGAATCGACCGATCTGAACATCGAATCGGCCGGTTCAGTACCGAACCGGTTTGATCGGCTAAGTTATGTAAAAAATCGGTCGGTTTGTTTGGCAGTTTGCATGGGTGCCCACAGGCTCAAAAAAACAATGCAACATCCCCATGGTGCAGTAGTATTTGGTGTTAAATTCTTAAATTTTTAACATTACCATTAATTGTTTCAGGATGTTTGAGAGTGGTTCCAACCTCATTGGACTTCATATGCAAAAAGTAGAATTTTAGATCCCATTCGAAATTCAGCAGACTTAATATTTTTTTAGGATTTCAGGATTGCCAGGTTTCCACCAGATTCTATCATGTATGAGGGTATGGAATTGGCATTTAATCAAGCACATCAACCCCTATATGTACCTTGATGTTGGTGGTGTTGATTGTTGAACTCCTCTTTCATGACCTTAATAAAAATGTAATTTTCACTCATGCAAAATGACTTATTAAGCATGGGAAGTTTTTCTACCTTATTTTAACAATTGGATTAGGAAGTTTCATCAAAATTGTAGGGTGTTGAGCCGTTGACTAATGTCCTTGGAGAATCAACTTTGAAATTTGAGTTAGAGGCAAGGGCTAGAGCCTAGAGGAGGGAGGCATAGGGTGCTATTGAGGCATAGGGTGCTATGATGAATAGGATCCCAATATCGGCAATGATTTGTTGACACGTATGATTGATGATTTATATTTCACATTCATTTTCTTAAATGTCCTTGCTCATTTATTAATTTAACACACACACACACACACACACACACATATATATATTTTGCGTTTCCTCGTTTCCAAAATTTTGGGGGGTCATGTTTCCCCTGTTTCGAAGTTTCCCAGTTTCCCCATTTCGTGCACCTTAGGTTGAAGTTGTTCAAACCCTCGTACAAGAATTTTGAAGCAAAACTATGCCTTTTGTGACCTTTGCAGTAGTAAAAGCCATGAAAATCACCTTAAAGGCTTAAAATAAATGGTGGGCAGTACTGTGGATGAAAGCAACCCTAAACAAGAAGTCTAGGTGCTCTTTGGCCTTCAAACAACAGGTCTGGGTCATAACAACAATCCTAAAATCTTGAAAATGTTGTTTTTCTTTAAAATTTAAATATTTTATGTATTTTTGAATAAACCGATTCATTAAATTCAAGTCGGTTGATTTATGACCGATTCATTACCGATTTCGATTCCGATTTTGATTTGATCCTCGATCGATTTCGAGTCCGATTTCAATTTTTCAAACATTGGGACCCTAGAGTGCTCAATGCTCTAGAAGAAAATGACCTTCTAAAATTTGTTGTGAAAGGAGTACCAAAACCTGAAGAAGAAGCATAAAAGACTCAATGGAAGAAGAGTGGTGCCAAGACAAGAAGGATCCTAATAGATTCAGTCAAGGATCATTTGATTCCTCAAATTTCTCAGAAGAAAACAACTAAGGCAATGTTTGATACCTTAAAGAAGTTGTTTGAGAACACAAATGTCAATAGGGCTCTTGCCTTGAGACAACAACTCTCAAATGTCAAGATGTCTAGATCTGATTCTATTGCATCATATTTCATGAAGATCATAGAGATCAAGGATCAATTGGGCACTGCTGGTGAAATTATTGCAGATAGAGAATTAGTCATGACGACTTTGAATGGCCTCCCTCAATCTTGGGAACCATTCATTCAAAGCGTGATTGGAAGGTCTAAGCTACCAAAGTTTGAAAGATTATGGGCAGACTGTACACAAGAAGAGACCAGACTTGTGGCTAGAGACAAAGCTCATGCCTCTCATGATGAAGATCCAGCTCTTATCACACACACCAAGAAAAGAGGAAAGAAGACCTTCAGTAGAAAAGTCAAAGGTAGAAGATCAAGTCCAGCCCCAAAACAAAGGAAAAAGAAAGATCTCTCACAAATCCAATGCTTCAATTGCAGGAAGTTTGTCCACTACAAGAATCAATGCAAATCAAAGAAGAGAAAGGAACATGCCTCTACAACTGATGTTGATGAAGAGACTCCACCAAAGAAATCAAGGAATGTAGAAGAATTCTTTTTCATCTCAGCCCTCTCAGGTACTGTTCCTACTAGTAATGATACTTTGTTATTAGATAGTGGTGCTTCTAAACATATGATAGGTTATAAGGAGTTTCTCTCAAATCTAGATGAGATAGAATCACACCTAAGAGTTGTACTTGGAGACGATGCCATATATACTGTGAAAGGAATTGGGGCTACTTCCTTCCAGTTAGATTCTGGTGATTCTTTGCATTTGGGAGAAGTACTCTATGTACCAGGAATGAAAATAAATCTTGTCTCTATCTCTGCACTAGAAGACAAAGGTTATAAAGTTGCATTCTCAGATGGAAAGGTTCTTGCATGGCACAAGATCTCCATTATTGATTCAGCTAGAATAATTGGTGTTCGTGAAGAAAGTTTATACAGATTGACAATACAGCCAGTACAGGCTGAAGAAAGTTTATACATGACTCTGTCAGTTTGAGTAAGCTATGGCATAGAAGACTTGCTCACCTACACTATAGAGCTCTTCCTCCTCTAAGGAAGATGGTTATAGGTCTTCCCAAACTCCAAGTTGAGCATGATGGCATATGCAGAGGATGTGCACTTGCCAAGAATGCCAAGGGATCTTTTCCTAATAGTGATACTAGGTCCAAGGGAATATTAGAGTTGGTAAACTCAGATTTATGTGGACCTATGTCAGTTGCCTCTTTGGGAGGATTTTGGTATTATGTGACCTTCATAGATGACTAACTACTCCCAAAAGACATGGATTTACTTCTTGAAGTCCAAGGAATCTAAAGAAGTTTTGAACAAGTTCAAGGAATTCAAGGCCCAGGTTGAGAATCTATCCAGGAAAAGGATAAAGGTTCTAAGATCCCATAATGGAGGAGAGTACACCTCCTCAGAATTAAGTGATTTTTGTAAGGAAGCAGGAATCAAGAGGGAGTATAACGTACCTTACAACCCTTAACAAAATGGGGTTGCAGAAAGAAAGAATAGGTCTATATTTGAGGCAGTCAAGGCCATGATTCACTATCAAAATCTACCTATGTTTCTATGGGCAGAAGCCTCAAGTACTGCAGTATATGTCCAGAACAGAGGCTTGCATAATATATTGAAAAACCTGACTCCAGAAGAGGCCTTCACAGTTGTGAAGCCAAAAGTTGGTCACTTACGAATATTTGGCTGTCCAATATACATACATGTACCCAAAGAAAAGAGAACAAAGCTAGAACCTTCATGAAAGAAGGGTACATTTGTTGGGTATAGTGACTCCTCGAAGGAATACTGAATCTACATCCTAGGTCAGAGACAGATTGAGGTCAACAGGGATATCTCCTTCGAAGAGGAGATTGCCTTCAGAAAGGCTAGAAGATCATCCATGGACAGTGAGGAGCAAGAAGCTCCAAATGAGATGGAGTCATCTCTCCCTCCCTCGTCAGCAGTTCAGAGGGAGCATGTAGATTCAGTTGATCCTGTAGATCCAATTGATTATGTTGATCCAATAGAGTTGACAAATGTTCCTAGAGATATTGTTATTGGCTGGAAAAGGCTTGTCTGGGCTCAATAGACTCTAGAGGATTAGAGAAGCATGCAAATCCCCCAGGTACCTTCAGGGAGAGCAAGAGACCTTGGAGATATTCAGGATATGTAGCATTGATGTCCCATATCATCGATTTTGAGCCTTCCTACTATGAGGAGGCTGCCAGCTAGCAGGTTTGGAAAGATGCCATGATGGAAGAATATCAATCCGTCATGAAGAATGATGTGTGGGAAGTTGTGCTGACACCTAAAGGGAAGTCAGTGGTTACTTCCAAGTGGATCTACAAGGTTAAGCATGCAGCAGATGGGAGCATTGAGGAGCACAAAGCGAGATTTGTGGCTAGAGGATTTTCTCAGAAAGAGGGAGTCAATATGACGAGACGTTTGCTCCAGTTGCACGATACATGACCATCAGATCAACCATAGATCTAGCTTCAACTATGGGATGGAAGTTATATTAGATGGATGTTAAAACTGCCTTCCTCAACGGTGTGATTGAGGAAGAAGTCTACATTGAGTAGCCAGAGGGTTTTGAGATTCATGGGAAGGAATCCCATGTGTGCAAACTGAAGAAGGCCCTGTATGGACTCAAGCAAGCACCACGACATGTATGCTAGGATTGATGGATACTTGGTGATCTTGGGATTCACCAAGAGTGAGGCAAACTCCAACCTTTACTACAAGGTTGAGGATGGTAGACCATTGATACTAGTACTGTATGTTGATGACTTGTTTCTCATTGGAGACGAGAGACTTACTGCGTGGTGCAAGAAGATGCTAGCCTTTGAGTTTGAGATGAAGGACCTTGGTCTGATGCACTACTTCTTGGGTTTAGAGTTGTGGAAGAGACATGATGAGGTCTTCCTGAGCCAAGGGAAGTACACCATTGATATCTTCAGGAGATTTGGTATGATGGACTGCAAGTCCATGACCACAGCCATGGAAACAAACCTGAAAAATTTGAGTGACTCAGCTCTCGAGTCATACTTGATTGATCCCACCATGTACAGACAACTGATCGGTTCATTGATGTATCTAGTTAACACTAGACCAACCATTTGTTTTGCAGTGAGTGTTCTCAGTTAGTTTATGTGTGAACCAGGACATGTACATTGGGTTGCTGCAAAGCACGTGCTAAGATACTTACGTGGCATTGTGAGATATGGACTGAGATATGCTTCTAGTAGTAGTATGAGATTGCATGGATACTTAGATTCTAATTGGGAAGGGAGTGCCGTGGACAAGAAGAGCACCTTTGGGTGTTACTTAAGTTTGGGTTCTGCAGTAATTTCTTGGTGTAGCAGGAAGCAATCCTTAGTGGCATTAAGCACAACTGAGGCAGAGTATATTACAACGAATGTTACAGCACGAGAAGTAGTATGGCTGCAGAAGCTCTTTGTAGGATTGTCCAAACAGACACTTGAGCCTACCGTGATTCACTATGATAATCAAAGCTGTGCGAAGCTTTCAGTGAATCCTGTATCTCATGACATATCGAAGCACGTGGAGATCAAGTACCACTATATTAGAGACATGATACAGAGAAGAGCAGTTCAACTCCTGTATATTCTGATTGATGATCAGATTGCTGACATTCTCACCAAGCCTCTTTCCAGAATGAAGTCTGCATACTTCCGTGAAAGACTTGGAGTATTGGGGAATGCTTCCCTTAATGAGAGGGACTACTCTTAGTCCAGTATGGACAGGCGGTCCTGTTTAGATTGAAAAGAGCTCAGTCCAGTAAGGACAAGCGGTCTTGTGAAAATCGAGAAGAGCTTGGTCCAATGAGGATAGGCGATCCTGTGTAGACCAAGAAGAGCTCAGTCCAATGAGGAAAAGCGATCTTGTGTAGACTGAGATGAGCTTATTCCAGTGAGGACAGGCAGTCCTGTGTAGACCGAGATGAGTTCTGTGCGAACTACTAATCCTATGTGTAACATTCTCCAGTGTGGAGGACTCTTGTGTAGAGTATGCTTGTATCCCTGTATGGGATGTCCAATATGGATTGTGTTGACCTTTCTTATGATGATGAAATGTACAAGACCAACCATGACGATCAAATGATGCTCAGATGTGTTCCACCATGATGATACCTCTCTAACTAAGAGGGAGTGTTGTTGTTGTAGCTATGCGAGGTATCCTCACTAGCCAAAGGCGACCTGAAAATAGAATAAACAAATAAAATTTATTTTTTATATTTACAGAAGGACAAGTCGGCCTAGTAAAAAGACAAGTCGGCCCAGTTGGGAAAATCACTCAAAAGTAATGTATAAATAGAGGAGTCGCCCTCCTCATTTGTCACTCACCTCAAGTAAGTTCGCTCAAGCAAATGAAGTTCGACTTTTGGGTTGTAGAAGACATTTTTGGAGTTGTTTTCTTGGCATCTATTCTTTTGTGATTTTTATCACTCTTATCATTGTTGTACTAAATCTCTGAATAAGAAAGGCTTGCTGGGTTTTTCCTGAGTTTGGGTTTTCCCAGGATAAACTATTGTGTTCCTATTGTTGTTTTTGTGCATAGTTATTCTTTCAGCGATCCTATATTGTTTATAAGTTGAAAGATATGACAATTATACTACTATAATTGAAAATTTAACAACTACTATTTTAAGTAGGTGACATGTGGCATAAGAGCATGGTGGCATTTGGCATCTTTCGATTGTTTAGTGGACTTCTCTTCGGTTTCATGCAATTCTTTTTGTCGGAGTCCTGAAAACTGCTAAGTTTGTTGAATTTTGGGTGGGATGTGATGAGCACGGTAATTGTTCCCTGTTTGCCCATCTATTTTGCCATCACCATAATCCTTTTTATTTTCTCAACCAAGCATTTTCTTGCCAATCCTTATCCAATTGCCTTATTCATCTCTTCTAGGACATTGTATGTTCATGATTGAAACTTTATGTTACATAAACGATTTTGCTTAAAAAGGGAATGAGAATGCATGATTATGTATTTTGGGATTGTTAGCTTGTCTTCTATAGGATCTCGGAGCAAAATCCATTCACTTGAAGTTCTAGAACAAAGTGTTGAGGGATTTCTTGTTAGCATTGATATTCTCGAGAGGAAATTATTTTGTTGATGTTAAACTCTGTTGAGACCACTGGCGGATTCAAGAATGCCATAGGAGCAACGAAAGAGTATGAGCAAGGCAGTGCTCAACAATATGAGAAGTGTCAGTTTTGACAGATGCATCATAGCAGTTGTTGTCAAAACTAATACATCTAGTTGCTGTTTTGAAAGGATACGTGTCCTTGTTGTAAACATTTATTTTTCTCCTCAATTGGAGCAATCACTCCGATGAATTTTTCTATCAATAAATGGACTTGAGACCTGAAAAGGTCTGTGACAATTTCACCTTTCGAATACAATCTAGCGTTATCAAATTACTGGTGTTATCTGTGTGCTGTGAATCAAGGGATTGTCTAATAGGATGTGCAATTCTATTTTCTTCTTATGAGGTTTGATGAGGTTGATGCCCATCTCAAACATCTTGAAACACTTAATGATAATATACAAAATTTAAGTAAAAGGGTAGAAAGGGAAATATGAAGAAAATGGAACCTTAAAGGGAATATAAAGAAAAAGGGTAGAAAACAAAATACAAAGAAAATGGAAACTTTTACTTAAAATTTTTATATTATCATTTTGGGAGTACTTAAAAAACCTTGGGAGCAAGCTCTTGAAAAACACTCTTGGGAGGGAGTGATAAGGATGCAAGTGTAAATTTCCTTAAAATCCACTCTAGGGCTAGAGTAGTTGGATTAATTAATGCACCCAAATTATTACTGTTAACCACACATGTATTTCTTCACCCAAAATAAAATGCAGCGGAAATAAAACACTGAGAGAAATATCAATCACACAAAGACACAAATCTTTTTGGGTATAAACCCCCAGACAAAACCCAAGATGGGAAAACCTGTGCAGCAGTCTGAGAAGATATTTTATTAAGAAAATATGAAGCTTTTACAATATCAGAAAATCGATTTTTGCCTAACTTGGCAAAATCGGACCAACACAAACTCACAGAGTAAACCTGTTGAGCAGTACGACCTCCTGCTGTGCTGTACGACTACCTCTGCAGCTCAACCTCGGCTCTCTCTCCTTTGCGAACTTGTACTACCCTCTTGCCTGGATGCTCTGTCGATCACTCTGACTCTGCTTCTTCGTCTTCTCTGCAAAACTCTCTCTCTCAAACTTCCTTCTCACTCTTAAGTTGACAGCTATGAGCAAGAATCTCTCTATCGGAATGTGTGTCTTCTCCACCAATTGATCCTCCTTTTAACTCATTGGCTAAGCGAAAAACCTAATCTCACTATGGATCAATGGATGAGATCCTCCGGTGAGATCAATGGGCAATATTAGATTAGCCAGCACTTAAATATTTTTCACTTTCACTTTATAAAAAGTGTTCCATTAAGTCAATTAATAATTAGATCACTTTAATATATTTTCCAAAGTAAAACATAGGAAAAAACATAAAATACAATTTTGCTTCTTTATTTAAGTCTTCTGCATGCAAGGACACATGCAATGCAGTAAGACCTTCCTTGTTGTCACTTTCTAACACTCCCTCTCAACGAGGAAGGGATTTGGTAACAACCCCAACTTGTCTCTGAACTTTACAAACTTGAGTTTGCAAAGTGCCTTGGTGAATATGTTTGCCACCGGCTCATCTGTCTGAATGTACTCCAACCGAATGGTTCCTCTCTGAACATAATCTCTGAGAAAGTGATACCGGATGTCAATGTGTTTACTCATGTCATGGAACACTGGATTCTCAGAGAGGTTGATACCACTCTGATTATCACAGTGAACTATAGTAGTCTCCAACTCATTCTCGAACAATCCTAAGAGCAACTTTCTCAGCCACATCCCCTCACATGCAGCCATGCTGGCTGCCATGTACTCAGCCTCAGCTGAGCTCAATGCAACTGACTTCTGCTTCCTGCTGAACCAAGAGACAACCCTTGATCCAATGCCTAAGCAGCAACCTGAAGTGCTCTTCCGATCCTCTACACATCCTGCCCAGTCAACATCTGTAAACCTTGCCAACTGTATACTCCCACTGCACTCATAAACCAAACCATACTCCACTGTGCCTCTGATGTAGCGAAGTATGTGCTCTGCAGCTGTCCAATGCACTCTTCGAGTGTTCACCATGAACCGACTCAAAGAGTTAACTGCAAAGCTGATGTCTGGTCGAGTGTTGACCAGATACATAAGCGACCCGATAAGCTGCCTATATAGTGTAGGATCAAACTCCTATGATCCCGATACATCAATCTTCCTCCAGTTGGTAACTAGAGGTGTGGCCATAGATCTACAATCTTCCATCCTGAATCTCCTCAAGATCTCTACTGCATACTTGCCTTGGCCAATGAAGAAGCACCCATCTCTCTGCCAAATCTCCAGACCTAGGAAGTAATGCATCAACCCAAGGTCTTTCATCTCAAACTCCACTGCAAGATTGGACTTGCAGTCCTCGATCAGCCTATCATCTCCTGTAAGAAAGAGATCATCCACATATAGTACCAGTATGAGAGGTACCTCACCTGACAAGAAATACAGGCTATGGTCTGCCTCACTCCGCTGGAAACCCATCTCTCGTAGATAGCTGTCAATCCTCGAGTACCATGCTCGAGGTGGCTGCTTGAGCCCATTAAGAGCTCTCTGCAACCTGCATACATGTGACTCCCTATTCTCCGCCTCAAACCCCTCTGGCTGCTCAATAAACACCTCTTCCTCAATAACCCCATTGAGGAAGGTAGTCTTCACATCCATCTGATGAATGCGCCAACCCATCTCTGCTGCCAATGATAGGATAGTTCGAATAGAAGAATACTTGGCGACAGGGGCGAAGGTTTCCTCATAGTCAATACCTTCCTTCTGCGAATACCCCTTCGCCACGAAGCGTGCCTTGTACTTCTCCACACTTCCGTTTGCTATATTCTTTACCTTGTAGATCCATCTGGATCCCACCACCTTCTTACCTTTAGGCCTCAGCACAACCTCCCATAATTGATTCTTCATGATTGAGTCATACTCCTCAACCATGGCCTCTTGCCACACTTTATGCTATGCAACCTCCTCAAAACTAGAAGGTTCAGAGTCAATCAACTCTATCATCAGTGCCATATAGCTCAATCTATCTGGTGGTTTGCTCCGCCTCATGGAGCTCTATGGAAGACTCACCTGCCTGGAATCCTGAACAGTGGACCTATACCACCTAGGTCATGGCCTGGTGTCTACCTGCTGCGACTGCTGGATATCCTCCTCTTGCTGCTGCTCATCCTCCACATCAATGATAGGAGGATCCTGTTCACCTAACTCCCTCTGACTACCAGAGCTTGTGCCCTGTGTTAGTACCTGTGACTCCTCCAACTTGACTTGAGTCCTCAGGTGGCTGCTCCTGTGCTAGTAAGTCCATGGATCTTCTCAAGGCTCTGTCCTCATCAAACTGGACATCCATGCTCACAATGATCGTCTTCCGAGCTAGGACATATACTCTATAAGCCTTGGAAGTTTCACTATAACCAACTAGAATCCCCTTCTCTCCAGAAGGATCCAGCTTCTTCCTAGTGTCAGCATGAATGTGACAATAGCAGATACTCCCAAATATGCGTAAGTGACTCACATCTGGTGTAGTACCCGTGAATACCTTTTCAGGTATCTTCCTCCCCAATGCAGTGTGAGGACACCTGTTTTGGACATATACTGCAGTTCGAAATGCCTCGACCCATAGGAATAGTGGTAATCCTTGATCAAATAGCATGGCCTTGGCTGCACTCACCAGTGTCCTATTCTTCCTCTCTGCCACTCTAGTCTGCTGCGGGGTGTGAGGAATAGTGTGTTCCTTCTTGTTCCCCTCCGATGCACAGTACTCCATGAACTCTCTGCTGGTGTACTCACCACCGTTATTTGTCCTCAATATCCGAATCTTTCTCCCCGTCTGGTTCTCCACGAGAGTCTTAAACTCTCGGAAACGCTTGAAGACCTCTGACTTGGCCTTCAAGAAATAGATCCAGGTTTTCCTGTAATAGTCATCAATGAATGCGATGCAATAACTGTAACCACTGAAAGAATGGACGCTCATCGATCTGCATACATCCGAATGCACCAAGTCTAAGGCCCCCTGAGACTTTTGCTCACTATGTGGGAAAGGTTTCTTGATGTTCTTCCCCAACGCACAACCCTTGCAGTGGTTTTGCTTCTCCTCCTGTACTGAAGGAACTCTAATAACTGCCTGTCTTAGATGCCTCAGTGCACCATGATGTAAGTGTGCCATCCTCCTATGCCATAACTCACCATCACTACTGTTGCTACTGACCAGAGCCTTTGCAGGCTCAAACTGTAGTCTGTAAACCTTGCCACTCCGAACCCCAATCATCCTGTCCAATCTCTGATCTGACCCATGTGGCCTGATATATACTTTCCTGTCCCAGAAAGTCACTAGAAAACCCTTGTCTTCTAGTGTGGAAACTGATATGAGATTCTTCGTCATCCCTGGGACATATAACACATCAACAAAGCTGATGGGATTTCCAGACTCCCTCTGAAATGAAACAGTACCAACATCTGTGCTTGATATCGCGCATCATCTCCTAACTCAATATGGAGATTCACTCCACCCTCTTTCGAGCTCTTGAAGAACGATCTGTGTCCTGTCATGTGACAAGATTCACCGCTATTCACATACCAGATACTGCTGTCGACGGAACTTGCCATGCAAGCTATCAAGCAAAAGTTTTGATTCAAGCGAAAGTTTTCATCAAAACTTTTGTTGAAGTCATCCACCTCGGCTGAACTTGCCATCTATGTGTTGTTCTTCTTCTTTCTCTCTGGGCACTGGGAAGCAAAGTGTCCATGCTTGTGACATATGAAGCACTTGACTTTTGACATGTCCAAGTTCTTCTTGCCACCTTTCTTCTTCTTTGCCTTCCCCTTACCTTTGCTTGTTAGGGCTAGAGCCTCTTCATCCACGATCTGTGTGGCATTGTTGGATGAAGCTGAACCTTGACCCATTTGGGTCTCTTCCTGTGCGAAGTCATCCCACAATCTCTGCCAGTCAGGGAGCTTCTCCCTAGCCACCACGCCTTTAACAAAGACGTCCCATGGCTTAGGAAAGCCATTTAGAGCTATGCGAACTAGCTCCTCATCCTCAATCTTAGAGCCCACTGCTCCAAGCTCATCACTAATCTGTGTGAGCCTTGTAAGATAAGGCACCACTCCTTCTCCCTTGGCCATCTTGGTACTACGCAATCTCTCCTGTAGTACCATATTCCAATTTTCGTTCTTGCTTTGGTAGAGACTCTCCAAAGCTTTCCACATCTCTAATGCAGACTTCTTCCCAGACAGATGAGGGACTATATGGTCCTTCACCCCATCCAAGATGATCAACATAGCTCTTGAATCTATCTTCTTCCACCTATCCAACTCTGCCGGATCTGTGGGAGCCACTTTCTGATCATCAATGTGCTCATCAACATCACTGACATTCAGGATCTTGGTGATCTTTTCTTTCCAAGTAGGAAAGTTCTGTGCCCCCTGGAGTCTATCCTCAACTCTCAACTGTACGACTATAATGAATAGTACTTGTAACCCTTGGATAGATATGTTAATGATCTATCCAACCAACCTGCTGCTTTCTCTTAGATCTGCTCAGAAGAGCTCTGATACCATGTAAATTTCCTTAAAATCCACTCTAGGGCTAGAGTAGTTGGATTAATTAATGCACCCAAATTATTACTGTTAACCACACATGGATTTCTTCACCAAAATAAAATGCAGCGGAAATAAAACACTGAGAGAAATACCAATCACACAATAGACACAACTATTTTGTTAAATTTTTCAGAATTTACTTCAATCCGATCTAGGATCTTAACTGAGAGAACATGTACAACAATCTACAACATATCAATCATGGACACAATAATGCAAGCACACAAGAGACACAGAGTTTACTTGGGGAAAACCATAAAGGTGAAAAACCCCAATAACTTCCTCAGAGATAGATAGAGCAATGATACAACCAGAATACAAGAGATAGTCTTCTCCTAGCAACAGAGCCTCCTCCTCCATAAGTGTGCCACTCTCCCAAGTGTGAGTGAGAGAATAGAATGTGTAAAATGAGAGAAACACACTCTCTATTTATACACTAACTTGACTTGACCTTTACTAAACTAGGTCGGCCTCAACTTAACCACTTAACATAATGCTGACTGGGCCGACCCCCACTAGGGTGGTCTAATAACCCTTTGAACCACATGGCCGACCCCCAATAGGGTGGTCTAATAGCCCTTTGACCCACATGACTTATACAGGGCCGACCCCAACAAGGTGGTCTAATAACCCATCAAGTATAAGTTACGACACTTACAATATAAATGATGACACTTCCGTATAGAGGAATAATAACATCTCTATAGGAATACAACCACTTCCGTATAGAGGAATAATAACATCTCTACAGGAATACAATATACATATATGTGAAATACATTCCGAAGTTACATATACATCAACACTCCCTCTTAACTAGGAAGGTATTTCTCGACATAGGTCTTCTAGCACAAGTCATCTTCTCTGGATCATCGTCACTGGATAATCATCATCGAGTCATCATCATCATCACTGCTGCTGCTATCTCAATCAATCTTTGAATCTACTCGTCATAGGAAGTTCAACAGAGCCAATCATTTTTCATTCTGGATGTAGGCCCACCGCCTGCAGGTCTTCATCATCTGTTCGAACGGTCTGATAGAGGTGGCCTCTCAGGACTAATTTTATGTGCGGATGCAATACCGGAAAGAGTATCCCAGGAACATTTATGTGCCTAAGCATGATCGGCAAGATCTCCCAGGACTGATTACATGCATCTCCTCCACAATACCTTTAAAGAGCATCCCAAGAACATTTATGTGCCGCAGCACGATCGGCAAGATCTCTAAAGAGCATCCCAAGACTTATTATGAGCACACAGCTCAACCTCTCGGATCTCTAGGACTGATTACATGTGGATAGACAAAACCTTTAAAGAGCATCCCAGGAACATTTATGTGCCGCAGCACGACCCGCAAGATCTCTAAAGAGCATCCCAGGACTAATTACGAGCACACAGCTCAACCTCTCGGATCTCCAGGACTGATTACATGTCTCCGTAGTAATACCTCATCCCAGGACTGATTACGAGCACACAGCTCAACCTATCGGATATCTGAGGACTGATTACATACTACATAGCAATACCAGAAAGAGTATCCCAGGAACATTTATGTGCCGTAGCACGACCGACAAGATCTCCCAGGACTGATTACATGCTATTTGCACAACCTGCCACATATCATCTCTGACCTCCAAGTATCAACCTGATACTCATGATCCAACGGATCATCATCGCACAAAGCATCATCCTGATGCTCATGATCACACTGATCATCAGCACTGTATCATCCTGATACATATCATCTGGAGCAACACCCTGAAGCTCGTCATCATGATCATCTTGATCATACAATACATCCACCTGATGCATACCAAGTATCTACTTGATACATATCATCATACATGATCCACCTGATCATACAGTGTATCCACCTGATACAAATACAAATACATGATACATATCAACATACATGATCTACCTGATCATACAATGTATCCACCTGATACATATACAGATACATGGTCCAAGCATCCGACATGATGCATATACAAAATACATACAAATGATCCAACTGATCATATCCAGCATCCAACATGATGCGTACATACATATACATATAAATGATCCAACTGATCATACAAAGCAGAAATTAGAACATCATCCCGATGCTCATCATCCAGCGCTTACATCCACAGCCATGTGAAGGATCCTCCTTCCAACATGCTTGGAATGGCTTCAGCAAATGTGTCCATCACTTCTTCCTCGAAGTGTCGTCGATCTGAAGAACACCAAGCCTCTCTCTGAAGTACTCGAACTTCACTCTGGCTAGTGGCTTCGTCAACACATCTGCAATTTGCTCGTCCGTCACAACATACAGGAGCTTCACCGCTCCTCTCTGTACCATATCCCTAATATAGTGATATTTAATCTCTATGTGTTTCAACCTGTCGTGGAACACTGGGTTCTTGGACAGCTTCACACAACTCTGGTTGTCACAAAAGATACCAGTAGCCTCCAACGGGAGATCAAATAACTTAGACAGTAGCTTCCGTAGCCATACTGCCTCACAACTAGCTGAACAGGTTGCAACATACTCTGCCTCAGCTGTACTCAGTGCTACGCAGGACTGTTTCCTGCTAAACCAAGAGATCACACCTGATCCCATACTGAAGCAGCACCCAGAAGTGCTCTTCTTATCTGCAGCACTGCCTGCCCAATCTGAATCAACATAACCCTGCAGGTTAACCTTTTGATTCGCATCATACTTGAGCCCATAATCAACTGTACCCTTAAGGTACCTCAGAATATGCTTTACAGCAACCAGGTGAACATCTCTCGGATCCGTCAGGAACTGGCTCAATGTGTTCACCGCAAAGCAAATATTTGGTCTCGTGTTCGTCAGGTACATCAAGGACCCAATCATCTGACGATACACAGGGATATCAATCGGCTCAGATGAAGCATCATACAGAAGCTTTAGGTTCGATGCCATAGATGTGGCCATAGCCTTGCAGTCCATCATCTCGAACCTCTTCAGGATCTCTACTGCATACTTCCCTTGTCCAAGGAAGATTGCATCTGCACTCTGCCACACCTCCATGCCAAAAACAAAGAGTGCATCATCCCCAAGTTCTTCATCTCCAACTCGGCAGCAAGCTTCCGCTGCATGTCGGCAATCAATCTATCCTCACCTGTTACAAACAGGTCATCCGCATAGTAGTATCATTGGATTGCCTTCCTCAACCTTGTAGTAAAGGTTGGAATCCGCTTTATTCTTGGTAAAGCCCAAACTGGATAGAAAGCTGTCGATCCTACCATACCAAGTTCTGCACATATATGACTCCCTGTCATGTGTCTCAGAACCAAGTGGCTACACCACATACTCTTCTTCTTCAACTACACCATTCAAGAAAGTGTATCTTCCTCTTCATCACTGTAGCATGCTTGATCTTGTAGATCCTCTTGGAAGTCACTACAGACTCCCCTTCAAGTCTCGGGACTGCATCCCAAACATCTTCATAATCGACTGGTACTCCTCGATCATGGCATTCTTCCTAGATCCTAGGAACTTCAATATTTTCAATAGATAACATTGTTGCTGAACAAATGTTGTAGTCCTTTTTGTAGGTGATGGTATATGATATTTCTTACACAACAAGTTAAATTGCATGATTAGAAAACATCTCATAGTTTTTAGAACAAATTCTTATACATAAAGAAATATGTCATACAGTCATGCAATTATCTTAGCCAATGCTTCAATACAACATTTATCCATGTTCCATAACTTTCTAGACGCCTTCCAATCTCTACCAGAACGTTGTTAAGAGTGTGCACAACTCCTAACATGTCAGCAAAAAGGTTTCATTCTAGATAAGTAGCAATGGAATGTTGTACAGTGCCATAGGCCACTTACCCATGTATATTAGTAGTATACTATTCATCAATGCAACTATTATAATATGCATAATACACAACCTAATTCTAGGAACATAAGCATATACATCATTGAATAACATTATGTAAGAAATGACAATTCAAATACTTATCTTTGTTTGGTTGCTGGGTGGACTCCCTCTGAATCTTTGCAACTCCATTCTGATGTGGATTGTGAGAAGTGGTCAACTCTCTCTGAATATCTGCATCCTTGCAGAAACTACTGAAGTGTGCTCCTTTGCTTTCTTGCAGGAACAACTGGAGTGTGCTCCCTCTTGATCTTTGCTTCCTGGATTACCTGTCCTTGAACTTACATCCATCCTTAATCACTATGCATGCTTATTAGTATCATCATTGTGTTATCCTTGAGGTCTCATACATAATCACGCATTTATTAGTATAATCTTAATACTATCAAAACACAATAGTCTTAAACATGTATAGTCATGATCATTCACAGATAATAAACATTAGTATTCAAGGTTTCAAAGAAGTCTTCTTTTACTCATGCATATTATTATTTGATCATAGGACTCTTCTGATTAGTTAAATCATCAATGCATAAACCCATGATTACTCAAACCTATACCTTCATGATTCTTCTGGTTAGTCATATCATCAATTATGGTAAGAAACATAATATGCATACAGCCATGACTATTCAAACCTATGACTTCATGAATAATCATTATCAATAACACAACAGTATAAGATCCTAACACAAGGTAGGATTCTAGCTTGATATAGGAAAAACATACCTGGATTAGCATGCTAGCTAGATATGTCTAACATACCCGCATAATGTCTTCTGGTTCTCTTTAGTGACTTGTGCTAGTAACCTGCATGTCTCATAAGTTAACCATTGTAGAACCAAGTTATACATACCTCGTAAGTAGATCTTTTATGTGATCCATGACAATGGATGAATCTTTGTCTTCATGTCACCATGATCATATGTTCTTGAAGTAGAACATGATTTGTCTTTCTTGGTGTACCTTTTATGTTAGCGAACAACATAAACCTCATACAACATCACAATGCATTAGTACATTCATAAGTGTCAAAACCTTAATCAATGAATATCTTCTATTAAGGTGATACGACAAGTCTAGTAATTAATCAAGATTGTACTGTAATGATATGAAGACAAACATATGATAAACTTAACCATGAAACATACCTGTAAGCCATACCTGTCAAGATTGCTTGTAATCTTCTTATGGAAGGCCTTAGCCTCATCTCCCTCTGAAACAGGAACTTCTTCACTTATGTAGGTGACCAATCCATCATCTTCTAGGATTAACCCAATCCACTTGATTTGCAGGAATTGGATCTGGAGTTGTAATAGGGTTTGTCAGAGAAACCCCAAAATTTCAAACTTTGAATTTCAAACTTCCGAAAGGATAGAAATATGCACCTTGATGAACCGATCAAGTTGGTATATTCAGAATTTGAAAACTGCAAAGTTTCACTCCTCAATTTTGCCTTTGAAACTTTTGGATTCACTGGACGTGACCTCGAACTAGGGTTTGATGAAGCCCACTCTTTTGCCCAATCAAAAGGTTTGATCCAAAGCTCTCAGCTTCTATTTTTATGAGGAGCTTCCAGTCGTGGTCACAGATTTCAAAAATTCCCATTTTTGCAGAAGCCCTAATTTTCCACTTTTCTGATCAAAGTCCCGAACTAGGGTTTGATCAAACTCGGCCTTTTGCTCAACCAAAAATTCTGATCTTGGTCTCTAAATTTCGATTTTGATGAGTAGCATTCAGCCGTGGTCTCCGATTACAAAAATTCCAACTTTCTCCGAAGCCCTAAATTCCGGAAGCCATGAATGAAGGTGCTCAAAAATAATTCTGATTTGAAAAAAATATGTACATGATTGTTTCTGGTGTAACTCCGAACTTTTTGATCCACAGGGTCTGAAATTTTTTCCTGAGATAGCCCGATCTGTTATCTTTCCATCTCGATAGGTCTGACCTCAATTGGATTCTCTGAGAGAGAGTTATGCCAAGTGTCGCAAAGTGACTTGTTTATGGGATAATACGGGAGAGCGAACTTGTACGGCGTGCCACGTGTCACTGGTTCAACTTCGGCCTTTGAAAACATTTCTTGAGATAGTACAGTCTGTGTACTACCTGCCACTTTTTACGAAATTTCATTTGGAGCTTCCTAGCCCAAGTTATGACCTTTTTCCCAAGGTCACCTGATTTTGACTTCGATTTGGAAGAGGCAGAAACCCTATATTGTACAGATCATAAATCACAAAGTACAACGAATTAGAGGTTGTCCTTTGGACACAAGGTACATGTGGATCTGATATTCGACCTGTAAAAGTTTCAGATCCGAAAACATCGCCAAAATGGATTTATAGCGAAAGTGCTACGATGACTGGTTTTTTCTATATCAAGCCCTAGCATCGTAAGTGCAACAAGTGTCATACATGCCATATCATGCCTTCTTTCAGGCTAGCTCTGATACCATGTTAAATTTTTCAGAATTTACTTCAATCTGATCTAGGATCTTAACTGAGAGAACAACATGTACAACAAATCTACAGCATATCAATCATGGACACAATAATGCAAGCACACAAGAGACATAGAGTTTACTTGGGGAAAACCATAAAGGTGAAAAACCCCAATGACTTCCTCAGAGATAGATAGAGCAATGATACAACCAGAATACAAGAGATAGTCTTCTCCTAGCAGCAGAGCCTCCTCCTCCACAAGTGTGCCACTCTCCCAAGTGTGAGTGAGAGAATAGAATGTGTAAAATGAGAGAGACACACCCTCTATTTATACACTAACTTGACTTGACCTTTACTAAACTAGGTCGGCCTCAACTTAACCACTTAACATAATGTTGACTGGGCCGACCCCCACTAGGGTGGTCTAATAACCCTTTGACCCACATGGCCGACTCCTAATAGGGTGGTCTAATAACCCTTTGACCCACATGACTTATACAGGGCCGACCCCAACAAGGTGGTCTAATAACCCATCAAGTATAAGTTACGACACTTACAATATAAATGACGACACTTCCGTATAGATGAATAATAACATCTCTATAGGAATACAACCACTTCCGTATAGAGGAATAATAACATCTCTATAGGAATACAATATACATATATGTGAAATACATTCCAAAGTTATATATACATCAACATATTTTTTGGTATAAACCCCTGAACAAAACCCAAGATGGGAAAACCGGTGCAGCAGTCTGAGAAGATATTTTATTAAGAAAATATGAAGCTTTTACAATATTAGAAAATCGATTTTGCCTAACCTGACAAAATCGAACCAACACAAACTCACTGAGTAAACCTGCTGAGCAATACGGCCTCCTGCTGTGTTGTACGGAATCTGTATGGCTTGTTGTATGACCGATTGTACGGTCTGCTGTATGGCTGCCTCTGTAGCTCAACCTCGACTCTCTCTCCTTTGGGAACTTGTACGACCCTGTTGCCTGGATGCTCTGTCGATCACTCTGACTCTCTGCTTCTTCGTCTTCTCTGCAAAACTCTCTCTCAAACTTCCTTCTCACTCTCTAGCTGACAGCTATGAGCAAGAATCTCTCTGTCAGGATGTGTGTGTCCTCTCCACCAATTGATCCTCCTTTTAACTCATTGGCTAAGCGAAAAACCTAATCTCACTATGGATCAATGGATGAGATCCTCCGGTGAGATCAATGGGCAATATTAGATTTTAGCCATCACTTAAATATTTTTCATTTTCACTTTATAAAAAGTGTTCCATTAAGTCAATTAATAATTAGATCACTTTAATATATTTTCCAAAGTAAAACTTAGGAAAAATACATTAAATACAATTTGGCTTCTTTATTTAAGTCTTCTGCATGCAAGGACACATGCAATGCAGTAAGACCTTCCTTGTTGTCACTTTCTAACAGCAAGCTCCCAAGAGCACTTGCAAAATGTTCCCTCTCAGTGTGCGCTTTGAGAACAAAGTGTTGGTTTGGGGGGGTTGCACTTCCCACAACTTAGGTAAGAGTTGCGACATTGGAAACTTTGGGCTTGGACTCTACCACTTGTTTACCCCTGCCCGATGCTTTGGGATAATTTTGCAATTGTGCTAACAAAGATTTTTTGTGAATTTTCCTCATCGGAATTTGTGATTGATCACTTCAATATATTTTCGAAAGTAAAACTTAGGAAAAATACATTAAATACAATTTGGCTTCTTTATTTAAGTCTTCTGCATGCAAGGACACATGCAATGCATTAAGACCTTCCTTGTTGTCACTTTCTAATAGCAAGCTCCCAAGAGCACTTGCAAAATGTTCCCTCTCAGTGTGCGCTTTGAGAACAAAGTGTTGGTTTGGGGGGGGTGCACTTCCCACAACTTAGGTAAGTGTTGTGACATTGGAAACTTTGGGCTTGGACTCTACCACTTGTTTACCCTTGTCCGATGCTTTGGGATAATTTTGCAATTGTGCTAACAAAGATTTTTTGTGAATCTTCCTCATCGGAATTTGTGATTGAATTTTGGAAGTTCCTCTTTGTTAGCACTATCCCTTGTTTTGAGATTTTTGGCATTGATCTTGTGAGGATCACTCGTTTTTGCATTGTGAATTATGGTAATTTGATTTGTGGATGGTTTGGTGCAAGAATTTTTCCGGTGTTGATTTGTAGAGCCATCCTTAGCATGATTTCTATTGTGGTTTCTTTCATTTGAGAAACCCCATTTTAGTTTGGATGTAAGGGTGTAAGATGCTTTGATAATTAAGTATTTTATTATCCTTTGTTTTGCAGATATCCAATCAAGCCAACAACTTATGAGATTCATTTGTTAATCTTGAGCATTATATTCACGGTTTTGGCGTAGTGGTTGCCACTTTATATACTAGTCATCATAGTGTTTGAGTAGGTGGAATTCATTGTGCAACACCTCTACGAGTTTGTTTCAAGTTTCAATGGGTTGACCTTGGTCCTCAAATTATTTGTTGTGCAACTCCCACCAACAAAGTGTGATAGGTGCAAATTTTATGGTCATAAATATTGTCTATTTCTTCTTATAGTGAAACGGTTCATGGAAAATTAACCCTCAATTTTCCACGACCATTAGTCTAATGCCTGTGCATCAATCTTGCCTTCAAACTGTGGTATATCAATATTGACCTGAATCTTGAAAGGGCTATCTCCTCCAAAAAATTCATGTCTAGTTGTCTTGGATGTTGCAAATGTAGTTGAGGGTGCAGACTGCTTCAATAATTGTGTGAATTGATTGTACATCCCCTTTTATTATTGCTGAAGTGCATCTTCAACAATAGTGAGGAATGTGTTGGTGTTGCCTACCATTTAAGACTGTTGATTGAGGAAGGTCTTATCTTGTCTAGACAAGCATTGAGCATGTATGTTGTTGAGAGCCTTCTCTCTACCACTGGTCCATAGAGCATAAACTTTCTCTTATTGCACTGAGAATAGTGAGGTGCTCTACAATCCAGTATGGGGGAAATGTTGTCACGTAACATAATGTAACGCAACATTGCAAAAATAAAAGTAAATAATAAAAATTACATGTCGATTAAACAAAAGAATAAGAACATGTCAGTTTGATGTCCACTTAAAAATATACACACATCATGTCGGCTCATAAAATAAAAAAATTAAGACCAGCATAGATCCATCTTAAACCTGGATCTATTGAACATCAAGAAGGATTGAATTTCTTGAGGTGTAAATTTTTTGGTGACATGTAAAAAGTTTAAGATAAAAAAATTTACACCTAAAAAAATTGGATACCTCTCGATGCTTAACAGATCTGGGTTTAAGACAGATTTATGCTAGTTTTATTGCTTTGCCAACTCCTAGGAAACTACAATGGACAATCACAAGTTTGAGAAGGCCTAAGGTTATGGCAGAAGCTTTGAATGGTGAAGAGATAGTAAGATGAATATCAGAGTGTAAGTAATGGTAACCAACTAGAGAAGTAGAATAATCAAGATAACAAATGTCCTACCATAAACTATACAATTGCATTGACATACAGTACATTGCAATATACACCAAAAATGAGATTGTGAGAGTGCTAGGCACTATGTACGTTATATTCTTCAAAAGGAGTGTGAGGTTGAAGTCTCATAGATAGGTTGTATTAACTACTAGAAGTCACTTTGAGTTACTAAGAGAATGTATAGTGAACATCAAAGCTCTCTCTATATAGAGAAGGTTACATCAAGACCAAGATTCTGTTATAGTTATTAGGTTGTTACAAATAAAGTTTTCGTAGTTATGTCTGATGATGTCGGTGCCATGTTTACCTCCTCGCATCCCATCCATCTCTGGGTGCAAGTTGCTGTTACATGTGGATGAATTTGTGAGTCCACTGCACCAAGGAACTACATTCAAGTTTGGGCCACACAAAAGGAATTTGTGGCTGCAACGAATTTCTGTGTTTGAAGTTTGAACACTAATTAACAAATTGGGTTGAAATCCATATTGTGTGGAGTTAGTAATTTGCGTTGGGGCTTGAATTTTTGTTGGCTGTAGGATTTGCATTGGGGCTCATATTTATGTTGGAGCTTGGATTTGCGTTGGAGCTTGGATTTGCTTTGTAACTCAAATTTGTGTTGGAGCTCAGATATGCTATAGAGCTCGAACTTGTGTTGGAGCTTGAATTTATGTTGTAGTTGGATTTATGCTAGACTTGAAAACAATGCTAGATGTAAACTTAGTGCTTTGTTTGAGATCATTTCTAGAGGTTCTCATGGCATAACTTGTTTTGTTCATAAGAGACTCATCCTTGTGTTATGAAGGTGAAGACAAACATACTAGATTCTTATGGATTTCAGTATATAGAGATTCATTCCTTAGATGGTTCTTTATAGCAATCAACTCTTTCCCAAATGGCTATTTTACATAACACCTTAGCAACTTACTGTAAATATCTTGTATATTTGGGTTTTTTCTCCAAAGATGTCTGGGTTCTTATATTTGGTGACATATTCCAATGGATGACTTCAATGTTGAAACAAAATGTTGATGCTCTACATATGATATTCTTATTATTGCCTTTGAGGTTTTATGACTTGTTGCCGCCTAATACACACCTGGGGGTAATGCGGCAGGAAATCTTCAAGCTGCTCGGTGTGTCCTTGGGGGCAAGTCAGAGTCAAGTGTTGTCACCCGATTACTCGACTCCTCTGTCTAGGCTACTCCTAGTGAAGCCAAGGGGGGTGGTCCCTATGAAAATAATCTAAGGCTTTTGACTATGAAACAAGTAAAAAACTTATTCTAGGAGTTAAATGATGGATATGAAAAATATTACAACCAAGCACAATTTGCAATTAAAATTTAAATAACACAACACATGATATAGATAAACTCACGACATTTTATGATTGAATTCAAAATACTTGTAAAGTACCAAGACCAGTGCTGAGAATATAAAAGTGATTGCTTGCTGTGTTGTGCCGTGAAAGTATTGTAGAGGCTTGTTGTAAATTTTAATTTATTAATGCATATTAGAGGAATGGGTTTATTTTTTGGTTTGGCCCAACTTATACTCACTCCCTTGGAATGGGCGTTGTGACAACTATCCCAAGTGTCCAACCAGGCGAGGATGAACCTTCTTACGACAGCCTGCTGACTCTATACTTATAGTAAGCCTCACTCGACCTCCTGAATCCTTAGAAATAAGACTTTGTAGGATTGCTCTATTAAAACTAGTTACTCTACGTCCTTTTCTGATTGACCCAATTGTTCGGACTAAGTTGCAGCGGTCAAGAGCATACTTCGGATTTCGAGCGTTGGTTGATTTTATTTAAATTTGCGAAGTGCATTGTTAAACTAAACTAAAGCTCAAGAATCTTTTTTCCACACACCAAAAAATGGTGCAGTACTTCGGGAAAGCAAGGGCACAATTTTATTAGGATTCGTTAGAACAATTGTAGAACAAAGCATCAAACATGAGATAAATAAATCAAATTCAAATGGGTCCTTTGAGGACGTTTGTGTGCTTTGTGATGTGATTTAATTACTACTAGCTTAAAGAAACTAATCTCAAGTAAAAAAAGGTAAAAAAAATGCAAAAAATGCAAAAAATGCAAAAAATGCAAAAAAGTGCGAATCTCCCCTGGGGGGATGGGGGTAGGCGCTGGAATAGCCTGCTGAGCTCTCTTTATTTTTTGTTACATCAAAAGGAAAGGAAGAATTACTGCTGGTCCTTTATCATTAGGTACCAATACAGCTTACAATAATTGTAGAAAGCAAAGGGGGGTAGCATAAGCTCCCTGGATGGCCATGGAAGCCTCCAAATCCCATTTTTTGGTTGCTGTTATGTCCAAACCTGCTAAAAATATCAGAAAACCAGCGAGCGTTATTAGTACCAAAATGGCCAAAAAACATTCTGAAAGTGTCTTTGGCCCATAGTTTTAAAAATCGGCCAAACCGGTTTCGGAATTGGTCGATCTACCGATTTGATTAGGAATCGAATCAACTCGGTCTACAAATCGGTTCGGTCGACCGGTTTGGTACCGAACCGGCCGATCTGGACCATGGGGATATTGCTTTGTTTTTTGAGTCCGTAGGCACCCATGCAAACTGCCAGACAAATCGGTCGATTTTTTACATAACTCGGCCTATCAAACCGGTTTGGTACTGAACCGGTTGATCTGGACACCGAATCGACCGGTTCGGTACCAAACCAGTTTGATAGGCCGAGTTATGTAAAAAATCAGCCGATTTGTCTGGCAGTTTGCATGGGTGCCTACGGACTCAAAAAAACAAAGCAATATCCCCATGGTGCAGTAGTATTTGGTGATATTAAGTAAAAGTGACATTCTCCTTATCTTTTATTTTCCATCCTTTTACTTAAATTTTTAACATTACCATTAATTGTTTCAGGATGCTTGAGAGTGGTTCAAACTTCATCGTACTTCATATGCAAAAAGTAGCATTTTAGATCCCATTCAGAATTCAGCAGACTTAATAGTTTTCAGGATTTCAGGATTGCGAGGTTTCCACCAAATTCTATCATGTATGAGGGTATGGAATTGGCATTTAATCAAGCACATCAACCCCTATATGTACCTTGATGTTGGTGGTGTTGATTGTTGAACTTCTCCATCATGACCTTAATAAAATTGTATTCTTCACTCATGCAAAATCACATATTAAGCATGGGAATCTTTTTCTACCTTATTTCAACGATTGGATTAGGAAGTTTCATCAAAATTGTAGGGTGTTGAGCCATTGACTAATGTCCTTGGAAGATCAACTTTGAAATTCGAGTTAGAGGCAAGGGCTAGAGCCTAGAGGAGGGAGGCATAGGGTGCTATTGATGAATAGGATCCCAATATAGGCAATGATTCGTTGACATGTATGATTGATGATTTATATTTCACATTCATTTTCTTAAATGTCCTTTCTCATTTATTATATATATATATATTGTGTTTGCTTGTTTCCAAAATTTTGAGGGGTCACGTTTCCCATATTTCAAATTTCCCCTTTTTGTGCAACTTAGGTTGAAGTTGTTCAAACCCTCGTACAACAATTTTGAAGCAAACATGTTCTTGTTGTGACCTTTGCAGTAGTAAAAAGTCATGAAAATCACCTTAAAGGCTTATAAAATAAATGGTGGATAGTATTGTGGATGAAAGCAGCCCTAAACAGCAAGTCTAAGCTAGTCATGAAAATCACCTTAAAGGATTATAAAATAAATGGTGGGCAGTACTATGGATGAAAGCGGCACTAAACAACAAGTCTAGGTGCTCATTGGCCTTCAAACAAGTAGTCTGGGTCATAACAACAATCGTAAAATCTTGAAAATGTTATTTTTCCTTAAAATTTAAATATTTTATGTATTTTTGAGTAAACCGATTCAATAAATTCAAATCGACCGATTTCTGGCCGATTTATTACTAATTCCGATTTGACCCTCGACTGATTTCGAGTCCGATTTCAATTTTTCAAACATTGCTTTGGCCTTGCTACAAAATATTGCAAAAATTTTCTAGCTTAAAAGATACAAAAAAGAAGAGTAAAAATAACTAAGGAAAGTGAGCTAAAAAGCTACTTTCCTTAGGATCTTTACTTGCTTTTGGAAAAGTCAAGCCAATCGAGGCACTTAGTTTCCAAATATTAAATAAGCTTTGAAGAGTAAGGCTAAACAAAACAAATCTTTTAATAAGCAAAATTTATAACCTGTATTGCAAAGCCTAAACTACTTAGATCTAGAACTTCGAAAATGAACTTGAAAGCTTGATCTAGATTCTTGATATGATTTTAAAGCCAATAAACTACTTATGATAAATATTTTTTTATAAAGATGTAGATCTATTAATGCTTCAAATCAGAAAAGCAACAGGAACTGAAATAGCTTTAATAAATGAGGAGAAGGGGAAGAGGAAGCTCTTTCAAGTAAGACCACAAGACTCAGAGATGAATTCCTGGATTGTTGTGGGACTAGATCTGAAAAAGAAAGCAGTTAGATAAAGAAAAGAGAGACAAATAAGTTCTCTTCTCCTTCAATAAAAAAGGGTACCTTAAGCTTACATCAACTCATACACAAAACATTAGATCTGGAAGCCAAATATGGAAGAAATCAATGCCAAAATATTCATAAACAAATGAAATATTTCAAGAAACTAGATCTCTTAGCATATGAAACAACAAGATTAGAAAAGTAAACAAACTTGACTAATCTAGCTTACCAAACAAGTAATTGTCCTTACAGTAAACCAAGATCGAAAGCAGGAAGCAGATGAGCAACTCACCACAAGTCACCTTCGTTCAACACAATGATCATGCATCCACACATAAGAGCAGCACAAGGATTCGACCTCCAAAGTCTCTTTATTCTCAAATAATCTCAATGAAGTACAAAAATGGCAGAGCTTTGCCTCTCAACACCAACTAATGAAAGAGAAGGCAAGCACTCGCTTAAATAATGAAATACATGCAAGATGGCGTCATTCCCAAGAGAGGGTGCATTCATAAAGTGGGAGTTCAACGTTGAGTTGGTTGCATTGATTTAGGAATCAATTGGTGGCCAAACCAAGGGGAATGCGCGCCACCTTGAATGAGGTAGGCAGCAATTGGTGGCCAAACCAAAGGGAATGCGCGCCACCTTGAATGAGGTAGGCGCTCCCTACCTCGTAGATATCACTCCAATCAAGGTTTGCCAAGTCAAGGGGACGCCCACGTGAGAGATGGGCGCATCCTTGCGCTTTAATTATTACACATTTTGACTTTTAAATCAACCAAACTCTAATCGATTTAATAAAGGGATGTATTCGCCCTTCATAAGAGATCATATGCCAACTCATTTGGCACATGTTTATTGCCTTTTTAATATATATATATATATATATATATTTTGATATTGGTGCAATTTGTCGAACCACTAGCATTTAAAGGCCATTTTGTAGGCCCGATAAGAAAAAATGCTCCACGTGATAATTTAATCACTCGAAACATAGGAAGAGAGGTTGCGGGGGTAAAGAGGGTGCTTTGAGTGTGAAAGCGAGCACCCCTACACCAAATTCCGCCTCCGGATCATACTTTTATCACAATTTGAAATTTTCCAATTAAACCATTAAAAATGGCCTAAGTTGTGGAAAAAATTATTTTTCTCGGAATTGACTCAAACTCCTAGGGGACCTAGTACTTGTCCATACGACTCATTACTGATGGCTAGCATGAAAAAATACATAGACACTTAGGCTTTAATAACCTCTCAAGGTTTGACCACCAAGGTGAATACTCCAGCTTTGGAGGTGTGAGTGAAAAACTCAAGAATTATATGTTGCTGAAGTGCAACGCATAATTCCTAAGGAAAAAACACTCTAGAGTATCCCCTTGACAGATAAACTTAAGGTAAGCCAAGCCTGTTACAAAAAAACCATGCTTAGACCAACTTATTACAATTCCCCATGGGGGTATGGACACGCAAAATGTTTAAAAAATGGCCCAATTATGGCTTGATGGACTTCCGTATCGCTGAAAAAGAACATGTAACATGTTCATCCTTGACACGCTCGCTTGAAAGTCCAACTGAGTGCAACTCAAGTGGTAACATGACTTATACATTATGGCATATGCTTAATGAGACACTCAATTGCTCTAGTGCAACATGGGGCATACATTTAATCAGACTAGGCAAGTGTCATGTTTTGATATTCCTTAATGGCTTATAATGTTTTCTAAATTATGGGGACTTTAAATGCTCTCCACATGTTGTCGGTGTTGATGATGTTTGTTATATCATGATTAATCTCTTTATTTTTGGTCTCTAGGTAATTATCCTGAGGCAAACCCCTAGGCAATTCCCCTCTTTTCAAGGATGGTAATTGTTACCCACTAAGTTGCACTTAGTTGGATTTTTTAGTGAGCTGCCAAGGTGTGAACAAGTCACTTGTTCATCATCAGTGTTCAAATGCCCTTGTAGGTCATTTTTGGCCATTTTTTCAATTTTTGCATGTTCATACCCCCTTGGGGGAATTATAATAAGTGTCGTAGCATGATGAACTTATGTAACAAACTTGGCTTTTCTAGGACTTAGTCATCAATCCGATTACTCTAGGGTGTGTTTTCCTTGTTAATTATTTGTTGCTTTTTAGCGACTTATAATTTTTGAGTTTTTCACTAAACCCTCCAAAGCTGGAGTGGTCCTCTTGGTGGTTAGGCCTTAGGAGGTTATTAAAGTTTAAGTGCCAATGTATATTACCATGCTAGACACTATTTTTGAGTCATATCAACCTCTGCTAAGCCCCCCTAGTTTTTCTTTAAAACTTTTCCGCTAATACAAAAAATTCTTGTAAAACGAGCATTTTTTTAATGTAAAAAGAAAAAAAGTCATAAAAGTGGTGTTAGGAGGTGGAATTTTCCATGGGGATGCTCATTTTCTTACCCAGAGCACCAACTTAACCCTTAAACCCACTTTCGAGATATAATTAGTGATTATTTATCACTAAAATTGTTTTTCTCTCGAAAAAGGCAAAAAAGTTAAATAAATGGGCAAAAAATCAACATCTCATGATTTAGGGAACATGTCTAGGACATGTTTTAGTCATCCATAGTGGTGGCAAAATTTTGGTAAATCAAAGTCGAGTTGAGGAGAGCCAATTTGGTTGATGCGATCTCTTTAATAGATGTGGTACATTACATGAGGAAGAGAGGGTGCATCCTCTTAAGCACATGGGGGATATTAGAGAGGGGCGCATCTCTTGAGTGAGATGTGGCACATCCCACTCCCCCTCTCTCCCAAATCATCTCCCTTAGCTCCAATTTGCCCTCACCAAACAATTGACACTTGTCAACGAGGATCTCCGTGGGAAATGCACTTCCTCTCTTCATTTGGCTATTTAAGCAAGTGCTAGCCTCTCATTTTCTTATGGTCAGAGCACCGGAAGGCTGTTGAAGCTTTGCTCTTGTATTTTATAACATTTCTTGGAATAATAAAAGGCTTTGAGGGCAAACCTGTGGTGTACGGCTCAATGTGTGGATGATAATTGCCTTACTTATGAGGTAACCAGTATTGCTTATTTTCTTTGTGCATTTTTGGTTAGCTGTGGGCTTGCAAGGGGAGCTATCTCCCAGTAGGGTATGAGATTATTCTCGTTTGATTTATGCTCTTATTGTTTGCTTGTAGTAGATCTCTTAGAGTTGCATGTACTTTTTGTTTAAATGCATGCTTTCCAAGTTTATGCTTCTGGGTGGAAAATTTACATGGTATTAGAGCGCATTTAAAGACAGAAATCTAAATCAGAGATTGAAATTTCAGATTTGGGAAAGAAGGGAGAACAGGTATTTTGTGAAGAAAACAGGTTTTTGAACAGGTTGTAGTCATGGTCACTGGACTTAGACTCGAGGATAGATTGGATGGGGTTGCAAATTTTAGCCCATGGAAGGCTAGAATAATGTTGATACTGGAGGAAAATGAACTATGGGAAATAGTGAATAGTACTGCAGCAAATCCAGTCACAGTACCTACTGATGCTACAAATAGGGTTGCTTTTATGAAAAAGGATGTAAAGGTGAGAAGGATCATACCTGATGTCGTGAAGGATCATGTGATCCCGCATATTTATGCAAAAGCCCATGCTTTTTAGATGTGGACTGCTTTAACAAATCTTCACCAAATTTGGAATGAAAACAAGAAGATGGTGTTGAGAGAAAAGTTGAAGAGTGTTCACATGAGTAAGGGTGAAAGCATGGCTTCCTACCTTACTAAGATTACATAGGTGAGAGATGAACTTGCAGTTGTTGGGGAGGTTGTATAGGGTAGTGAGTTGGTGTAGACAACATTGAATGGCGTGACAAGGCCATGGGGTATATTTGTGCAGTTTGTGGTTGCTTATGTGCATATTCCTTCCTGGGATCATCTCTAAGGTGACTTCATTTAGGAGGAGACTCGGAGAGGGTATATACAAGGTAGTTCATCTTAGAGTAGGGAGGATGAAGACAATGTAGCGTTGGCAGTGAAGGAAAAGAAGAAGAAGAGTAAGAAGGGCCCTAAGTGTGGGGCCAAGCAACAGAGTGGCGAGCAAAAGAGAGACACGAGCAAAGTCAAGTGTTTTGCTTGCCAGAAGTTTGGACACTATGCTGGATAGTGTCCGAACAAGAAGAAGAAGAAATGACAGACGACAACAACAACAAACATTGATGAGTTTGCTACACGTTTTGAGGGAGAGTTTTCTCTCTATGCTGGTTGTACAGAGAGAGCATCTATCACCAACAGTGATGTGGAGGATCAGACACAGTATTCCTTATTGGTTGGTCATTCATTGAGTGCTTCCACCACTCCTTCCACTTGGTACATTGATAGTGGGGCTTCGAGCCATATGACAGGTGTTCAAGACATGTTGACAGAAATGACTAAGACTGACTTGAGTCTAGAGGTAGTGTTGGGTGATGATACTATTGTGAGAGCAGTTGGGCGTGGGACTATCACCTTTTAGAGGGAGTCCATTCAGCCCATGACATTGAGGGATGTCTTGTACGTCCCCGGGCTAAAGAAGAACCTTGTTTCAGTTTGCACTATTGAGGATAGGGGCTTTGGAGTGTATATCCTAGATGGGAAAGTGTATGTTTTTCCCAGAGCAGCACAACCATCTACTTCATATGCCATTGGAGTTAGACATGAGAAACTGTACAAGCTTCTCTTCTAGCCTCATCATGCATTGGCCCACACTAGTAGTAGCAACGAGATGTCTGAGTTGTGGCACATGAGGATGGTCCACCTTCATCATTCAGCTTTGAGGTTGTTGAGGGAGATGTCTACAAGTTTACCGTAGTTTAGCACAGAGTAGAGTGGTGTGTGCAGAGGGTGTGCTTTGGGAAAGTACACCAAGATTGCTTTTTCGAGCAGTGATAGCAGATCAAGAGGAGTACTGGATTTGATACATTCCGATTTATGTGGACCTATGTCTTCTGCTTCATTGACAGGTTTTGAGTATTATATCAGTTTCATTGATGATCACTCCAGGAAGACCTGGATCTACTTTCTAAAAAACAAGAAGTTTGAGGAAGTCTTGAAGAGGTTCCAAGAGTTCAAAGCTCTTGTTGAGAACCAAACATGGAGGAAGATTTAGGCACTTAGATCAGACAATGGGGGTGAGTATACCTCCAAGGAGTTTGATGAGTTTTGCAGACAAGAGGGCGGGCAGTAGGAGGCAGTTGACTGTTCCATATACTCCACAGCAGAATGGAGTTGTCGAAAGGAAGAACAGAGCTATAGTGGGAGCAGCTAGAGCCATGCTGCATGATCAGAGTCTTCTTTTCTTTCTATGGGATGAGTCCTGTAGTACTGCTGTTTATGAATAGAATAAGAGTCCACACCGTGCCTTGGGGTGTAAAACTCCCGAGGAGATGTTCATCGGGAAGAGGCTTGAGATAGGTCACTTTCGTATATTTGGATGCCTTACATATTCTCATGTCCCTTTTGAGAAGAGGACAAAGTTAGAACCTACTGCAGAGAAAGGCATCTTTGTTGGATATGATGAGACTTCGAAGGCCTTCTGCTTATACCTTCCTGCACATAGGAAAGTTGTTGTGAGGAGGGAGGTGAGATTTGAGGCGGAGCGGGCCTTCAGGAAGTCTTGTGAGACAGATATTGTGGAGCAGCAGGTTATTAATCCACAGGTGACAACATCTCAGGGTTCAACTAGTCAGAGTGCAGGGTCATAGGTTTTAGGGGTGAGTGGTCCACAGGTTTCAGGATCTACAGGTTCAGGGACTCAGTCTACAGAGAATTTTGGTATAGGGACAGGTTCTTGGGTCACAGGTTCACAGGTTTCACTGTCACGTGCTTCGGGTTCACATGGTTTTGGTTCACTAGGCACAGGATCTCAAGCCATAGGTACTTCTTCAGGTAGACAATTGCCAGATGAGGATGTTCATGAGGAGGGCCTACCATAGGAAGCTACTTTCAAGAAAAGAAAGCCAAGTTAGCTTAAAGAGCTTGTGAAGGAAGCTGAGGAGTCTGAGGGGTCACCCAGGAGGGAGGTCAGAGAGAGTAGAGCACCATAGAGGTTTTTTAACTATATGGCGATGGTGACTAGCTTGCGTGAGTCAGAGCCTACTACATTTGAGGAGGCTACCCCACATCAGGTTTGGAGAAATGCCATGATGGAAGAGTATAATTCCTTCATGAAGAATGATGTGTGGGAGATTGTTTCAAGACCAGAGGGAAAGTTAGTTGTGACTTCCAAGTGGCTCTTCAAAATCAAGCATGCTGTTGATGGTAGTGTTGAGAAATACAAGGCTAGATTTGTGGCCCGTGGTTTCTCTCAGGTGGAGGGAGTTGATTACGATGAGACTTTTGCCCCATTGGAAAGATACTCTTCCATTCGATCTGTGATTTCTATTGTTGCAGAGATGGGTTGGAGCATTCATCAGATGGATGTGAAGACAACATTTCTGAATAGTGTCTTGGAGGAGGAAGTTTATTTGGAGCAGCCTCAGGGATTTGAGGTTCATGGGAGAGGGTCCCATGTATGCAGGTTGAAGAAGGCCCTTTATGGGTTGAAGCAAGCTTCAAGAGCTTGGTATTCCAGGATTGATGCATATTTGCAGTAGTTGGGATTCCAGAAAATTGAGGCAGATCCAAACCTCTACTTCATTGTAGTTGGTCAGGTTCCACTTATTCTGGTACTATATGCATATGACTTGATCATTACAGGTACAGAGAGACTCACTGCAGAGTGTAAGAAAGATCTTGCATCGGAGTTAGAGATGAAAGACATTGGACTGATGCATTACTATTTGGGTTTGGAGGTTTGGCAGGAGCCTGGGCTTATCTTTCTGGGAAAGGGAAAGTATGCCATGGACATTCTGAAGAGATTTCAAATGGAGGAGTGCAGGCCCATGACTGCACCCATGATCACCAACTGGAGGAAGCTTCATGCTTCTGAGGGAGAGTTAGTAGATTTGACATTGTATCATCAGTTCATTGGTTCCGTGATGTATTTGGCCAACACCAGGCCAGATATTTGTTTTGCAGTGAACACTTTGAGCCAGTTCATGGTGGAGCCTCGGAGAGTTCATTGGATGGTTGCAAAACATGTGTTGAGATATTTGCGTGGTACAGTTGATTTTGGTCTAGACTACAAGAGGGGAGATGGAGTGAATTGGTTGGCTATACTGATTTTGATTGGGCGGGTAGTGTGCCTGACTAGAAGAGTACATCCGGTTGTTGTTTCAATCTGGGCTTAACAACAGTGTCTTGGTTCAGTCGGAAACAAAAGTCAGTTGCTTTGAGTTCTGCAGAGGCAGAGTATATGGCATCTAGTCAGGCCAGTTGTCAGGCCATTTGGCTTCACAAGTTATTGGTTGGTTTATTTTGTCAACAGGTGAGACCAAACTGTGATAATCAAAGCTGCATCAAGCTTTCGGAGAATCCATTGTTTCACGACAGGTCAAAACACATTGAGATCAGATATCACTTCATTCGTGATTATGTTCAAAGAGGTGCAGTACATTCCTACCGAGGAGTAGGTTGCAGATATCTTAACGAAGTCTTTGGGTAGAGGGAAGGTTGTTTACTTCAGAGACAAGTTGGGAGTGGTGAACAACACCTTCCTTGGTAAGAGGGAGTGTTGAAAAGTTACCTAGGAGCTATGTTGCACTAGCTTTGGGGACGGGAGAACGGGGGGGATGGGGGAACGAGTCCCTGGGACGGCTAGAGCGCACCCCCAATTTTTCAGGGGACGGCAGGTTGGGGACGACAATTATATATATAAGTTTTAAAAGTTAAAATTCACCATAAAGATTGTAGTTTCTTGTAATCACAATAGTCTACTCTTTATAGTACTATGCACATCCCTTAGACTTGCTAATTTTGAAAAACCTCAGGCAAATAAGAAAAGGACTGCGTGACCATTATTGGTACCTGAACATGAGCAAAATGTAGTTTAGCTTTAGGAAACATAAGTTTAACTATTTTCAATGTGCACTAAGGTCCATGAAAGGTCTATGAGAAGAATGTTTATCTCTATAACAACTCTTCTTCCTTAAATTTCTTGTTTATAATGATTGGGTTACAAAGCATTCCCGTCACAACAGGTTCTGCAGGTTTTTACAGCTGTGTCGAAAACCACTACAAAACACTTTGGGATATACATGCTTGCATTCTATAAAGAGATTAGATTCATATTTTAGACGAATAAGGATATTGAATAGGAATTTATTCAAATGTTTAGTACCCAATCGAACTCTGTACTATCCAATTGTTTTCACACTGCTTGAGGTTGGGATAGGGGAGAGTTGGGCTTGAATAACTCTTGGACACCTATGTACAATATGTAAAAGTTAAGATGACCTTAAAAATGAGAAGAACAAAATCAATACCCAAAAGGATCAAACCTTTGAGTTGTTGCATTCCTTAGTTTGTTGACATGGAGGTTTTTTTGCTTGTTAAATCACCAGAAACCCAAATCAAAATCCATCATACACAACCCATATTTTGATCTGCAACTTGTATAGATTTAGATTTAGAATAATACTAAAAATGTGGATGGAATAAATGATCAGATTGCCCAACCATCAATGTCCATTGTCAAAACTGAAGATCCATGAACAAAACATCTCCAAAATCTGCCTAGGACATCTCTGAAATCTGCCCGGAAGTCCCCAAAATCTGTTGGGGACGTTTTGGGTATGGCCAACAAGTCCCCAAGTCCGTATTGAAGTCCTCAAAAGATTAGGGACTTTTCCTAGGGGTCCCCAAGTCCCCGAAACGCAAGTCCCCGAAACGCGGGGACGGCGGGTACGGGGCTTTTTTTGGGGGGGACGGGTCCCCGTGCAACATGGCCTAGGAGATGTTGTTCACCTTGTGGTGCCTTGGGGTGGACATAAAAACATTAAATAAGGTCCCTAGTACTTTATGAAGTGAGATGTACTTTATTTTTATAAAGTCACTTTATAAAGTGAGTTTGAGATTATAATTCTAATTTGACTTTACGAGACTTAAGTGAACATTTAATTAAAAGTACGTAAATGGAAAAAGTGTTTTCATTTATTTAATAAGACATTAATGGGCAATTAATGTGGGCCCTAGATTTCATTAAGTTAAGATTAAATCCTAGCCATGGATTTGGTGGGTGTTGGTTACCTCATATAAAACTAGGGAAATGGGACAAAACCTAATTCATTGTCTACTTTCACCAAAGAGATTTTTGGTAGAGGAAGAGAAGAAAAAAGAGAGGGAGAGGAAGAGAAGAAAAAAGAGAGGGAGAGGAAGAGAGAAACCCTTGCACAGAAATCGAGGCTGAGGAGAAGCATAGATTTTGAGAAGCAGGGCACGATTCCCAAGGAGGCCGTGCATCATTAATTGGAGACCTTACAGCGGCATTAAATTGGCACAGAAATCGAGGAAAGTCTGTCCATACAGCAGAAGAGGAGGGGCACAGTTTTCGAGGCATTTAATCAACCTGTACTTTAGAATCTGTACAGCATTTATTGACACAGAAATCAAGGCTCGTACAGCATTTATTGACGTAGAAAGCGAGGTCCCTACAGTTAATTTCTGGCACAGAATTCAAGGTATTCTGTATAGTCTGTTTCAGGCACCAAAAACGAGGTAATCCGTACTGCATTTATTGCCGATAATTTCTGCTGTTTTCTGGGCACATTTCCCAAGGCCGTATTGCTGAAAAGACTGCTGGCACGTGTGGACCGTACTGCTCTTTATGAGCTGTTGTTTTGTGTTGAGTTTGACACATTTTTCTAGATGAAAAAATTGAGATAACTACTGCTGTTGTTGATTGTAATTTACCTCTGAAGAATAATAAATCTCTCTCTGCAAAGAGGTTTTCCCTTGGGGGTTTTTCCTGAGCCAAATTGCATAAAAATTCCTGTGTCTAAATTTTTCATGTGGCTGATTTAAAATTTCTGTAGTTGAAAAAAGTTGTAAAAAATCTGATGTGTTTCAAGCAAATTGTTATTTTTCTGTTTATGAGAAGCTAATGGGGTTTGGGCATTAAACTCTATGTGAACAAAACTTGAAACCTGTTTGGGGTTGGAAAATTTTCAGAAATAGCCCTCAATCCTTACAAAATGCAAACAAATAGTAAATAATGAAAAAGAGATGGAGCTAGGGCTCTTTTTCTGCTTAGAAACATTATTCTTAGTTAAATTAAAAATGGGTGAAGTTCAAGTGTTGGAGTTTTTTGAGAGTACAAAATGCTTACTTCATTAATGTTTACTACATCTTTGAGTAGTGTTTTTGAGGCTTTTTTGGGAACTGTACATTTTTGCATCATTTCGCAGGGGGTTTATTTTCAGTTGCAGAGTTTCATAGAAATGATAAATTCTGGCCTGTCAAGTAATTTAGTTGCAGCGCATCAATTGTTTTTGATCTCTTTTTGCTGGCTAGTTGAATTTGTGTAGAACATTTTACTAATCCTCATCTATGTTCTGCAGGAAGAGAAGCTCCCTTATGCCTTTTATATTTCTGACCAGGAACTTGTTGGTCAACTTGGAGCTTATTTATTGAAGAATAAAGGTAGTTCTATCTATAATTTTTCTGGTTTATTATGTCGTCTAAGTATTCAAATTACCTTTCTTGGTAGATTTACTTCCTGATATCTGCATTTTATGCTTTACTGGTCTACAAAACAGTTAGCATGTCACGGTTTCAAACTAATGATATAAAACCTTTATTTGTTTTATCTCATGAAGAGATGCTCTAATACAATATACTGAACTTTTTATTTGATTGATATATTTTGGCAGTTTCTGTGGAACAAGTATTACGGATAGTGTATCAGCCTCAAGCCATTTTTCGAATTCGACCAGTTAGTCGATGCTCGTCTACAATTGCTGGTCTAAGAGCTTTTCAATTCAGACTTTTTGTTTCAATTTTTCAAATGTTTGTAGCCAGTTAAAATGGTTTGGAACTTTGGATGCACCCTCCATAGCAAGAGGATAATTTATCATGTCTTCTTGCTAGTATAGCTTCATTGTTGCATTTGATTGTACACTGGATATGTTTGCTGTCAGACCTTTTTATTTTTTGCAAAAGTAATACTATTTCAAATTTGTACTATGAGAGCTTCTAATTAAGTTTTTAGTAAAAAATAACCATGGCCTTAGTTTATGTTTGTTTGTAAATGTCTTTCAATGTGGAACATGCCTTTTAAAACCCATTTTTTTTGCATAAACTGCTGCATTATATTGATATAAACATGATCTAATGCACTTCTAACTCCTAACTAGAATGTGAGTGAGAATCAGAAAATCCCTACTTACTTTTATATTTGAGGTGAAACTATAGCAAGCTTCATCTAATATTCAATCCAATTTTTAGCTATGTCGTTGGAATATTGTTTAGAGGTATGGCTATGTTCATGGTGGAAGATGTTATCACCTTCCAAGTATCTGGTACAGAATATTTTTAGAGGCAGGGGATATAGACCTGCACCCAGTGGCCATCATGGAGACAAATATCCGTGATAGAATCTACCTGTTGCTTGGAACATGTTCTCCTTCAGCAGATATGACACATAGCAGATCCATACCTTGGTGCAGCAGTGCCTTGCCTTGGCACATGTTTATAGCATTCATTGTAGAGTGAAGGTGTAGCATTAGTTGTTTTGGAGGCAAGCTAGAGTTATGTAGGAGAAACTGAGGGTGCATGCATGCACCAGTGTTAACTGTCTTCCAGTTTTAGCTGCTGTTATAAAATTAGAATAGCATACCTTTTCCTGTTTTAGATTATGTTCTAATTTTGCAATTAGTGAACTGCTGTTCCAGATTTAGATTAGGTGCCTTGTTTAGGAGAGATTCCAGAAATAGGACAACGCACTGATCCTTAGACCAGTTGGGTGCTCTATCCCAGAAGGCTCTCTCATGCAGCCTGGGCGCTGATCACTAGACAGATTTAGATTAGGGCATGCTTTTCAAATCTGGTTGCACAAAGTGATGGGCTATTTTTTTATTTTTCCTATCCTTCTTCATCTATAAAAGAAAGGCAGGGTTGAAGTGTTTATTCATTGTGTGAGCGTGTTTAGAAAATGCAATATTGCATTGCAGTTCCTGTTTTCAGTTACTAAAACAGTGCTGTGGTCGAGAGTTCAGATAGCTGTCCATATTATCAGAGTTTTGTGTTTGCAGAATTAGGGTCAAAGCTTACTGTATTGAGAGTAGTTTCAGTTACAGTTCCTGGTAGTTTAGGGTTTTAGTTTTGAGTGCCATTTTATTTAGCATGATCTGAGCAGTTTGACATGGTATCAGAAAAAAAATATGAAATCTTCCAGGATCCCATGAATGGAATCAATGGATAGGACTGCTACCTGTGAGAGGGTGTTTTGGAGTATTTCAATGGGTGGGATGCTCTTGTTCTAGTGATTGAAGTGATCCGTATGAGAGGTTGTAGGGTGGAATGCCCTAAGTGCTTTAGTGATTGGAGTGTTGATCTGCACCTATGATGAGGTTCATGATCTACTTTTTTTTTTACCAGTTGGTTATTGCGTGTTGTTCTAGGAGCCTTTAGGATGACCTCTCTTGGTCTTTAGAGAGTGTGACAGGTTAGATGGTGCTTCCAACTTTACATCTTGGAAGTGTAGATGCTTAAGAAGGAAGCTGACCTATGTGGCTTTGTAGAGAACAAGGTTACAAATCCTACCGATTCCGTACAATTGTTCGAGCACAACAAAGCAATGCCCAAAGTGAAGAGAATTGTCCTCGATTGTGTGAAGGACCACTTGATCCCTCACATTATAGAGAAGACAACGAAGGAGATGTATGATGCGTTGGTGACTCTATATTAGAGTGTGAACATATTTGGTAAAATGCTTTTGAAGAGCAAGCTCACTAGCATCCTCAAGAGTGGTATGAAGACCGTGGCGTGATATTTGATAAGAATCATTGAGTTAAGAGATCAACTTGGAGGTATTGGTATGAAGGTCGAGGTTGAACATAACTTTGAATGGATTCTCGAGATCTTGGCTATCCTTTGTGTAGGGTGTATGTTCTCATGAGAAGTTGCCTAGTTTTGAGAAATTGTGGGAAGTTTCTGGTTCCTTGAAACAAGGTAAGAAATACTTGGGTCACTTGAAGTGTTTCAAGTGCCACAAGAATGGTCACTATGCTTCTCAGTTTCCTAAGAAGGGGAAGGGAAAATCATCAACATCAGTAGTTTGCAGGTTGTGCATAAGCTTCCATTAGCGTGGATGAGCTTTCATCCAAGCTTGAGACAACCTTCTCCATGGTTCCGTGCCTATTATCACAGTTCTCGTAGCTGCCCGATGAGAAAATCCTATCCAGGACGGTAGAGGGGGATGGCAGCTAAAGCTGCGACCTGAGAGGGTCTTGATCTCCGAATGAAGGTCGGAAGTCACACCAATGAAGACTCTCTTCACTTTATGCCAAATAATGAATATATGGCAAAGGGGGATACCCTAGTCAATCATTGAGGAAAGACAGACTAACAAGGTACCTATATGAGTAAACAAGCACAAAATAATGATATCTTGGATAACAAGCCCCAGTTCTAGAAGATGGCTAATGAGGGTGGTCTGAGAGTACCAATCAAGATGAAAGAGGTATAACATTTTGAATTCAAATATGACTCCTCAATAGCTATGATGATTAATAAAAGATCTAGGAAGAGTTAATATTAGGTAAAATGTGACTAGGTCACTCCCTTGGGGAGATTTGAAGCAGAAATTAAGAATGCCCAAGATAATGATTTAGCCGATGTTTTATACTCACTAACACTAAACAAAAATTATTGGATGAAAGATGATTGAGGTGGTGAAGATGACAGGCACAATACAAGTCATTAACCGGAAGCCCTAGGTGCCCCTAGAGATGAATCCAAGATGGATGGCAGAAGGGAAGGGAAACCAAGATAGCCTCGACTCCCAATGGATGGTTGTCACACCAATCGAGGCAATCTTCACTTTATGTCATCTAGCCCAAGACAACAAAGGGAGAGACCCAGATCTACTCCCAACAGGAGAGATCAAACCAAAACACCAGATCAAATCGAATGATGATGAAGTTTGTAAGGTGTATGGTAAACCCTAGATCTATGGATAAAGTCACAAGGTAAATGATAAGTTGGATCAAGGGGTTTAAGCAGTATATATTTGGTCCAACATGTTTATGTGAGTGACTTATGTAGTTTATAATGAGATTAAGGATTAGGGTACCAGTCAATTGTGAGAAAATCCATTGCCTTGGGAACCGTGTCCAATGCAGGATAGTTAAGGTCCAAATTGGGGCTAACTAGTACCAAAAGTGAGCTTGATGAAGAGATATGACAATGTCAAGGGGTTCAAGCAACCAAAACAAAGGTCAACCCACAAGCTAACCCAACAATCCAGGAAAATCGAATGGGCTTGGAGAAAGATCAGTGCCTTGGGAAATGGGCCAAATGGAGTCAGATGTTCACCAAATTACAGATCTGCAAAGTTGAGGTATAGAGGTAGGTGGATCTAAAAGATTAGAACAATCCAATGGCTGGATCTCAGTAGATCTGAGATTGAAGTATGCCACAAAGTGACCCAAGTGGGGCACAACCCTCAAAATGAGGAATGGGGCCCACAAGGCAAAAATCACTGAAGTGACACACTGGGGGTAGGTTATTGGATGTGTAGATTACAGTTCAAGTGGAATCTCACCTACCCAGGTGCTAGATCCCTGCAAACTCACCTCTCCCAAGGAGTGCGACCTCCCCTGGAGAGACTTCTTTGCCTTGGAAAGCAGGTCAAATGATGGCCAATCCTCACCAAACTACAGATCCGAATTGCCGTGGATACTGTAGAGGTGGGTTTTAAATATTATACCCAAAAGCCAAGTGGATCAAGCTAGATTTGAAAAATTGTAAAATGAGGGTTTTGAAATAGTAAGGGTTTGAAGCATTTAGACAAATGGATAGATCATGGAGAAAGAAATTACCTTGAGATCATACCTGAGTGTTGGAATGAGATGCCTTGTTGTTGAGGAAGACTCCTGTAGAGATCAAATGAGAAATTGTTGAATTTGCTTGCCAAAATGATGCCCTAGCCCACAAGTGCGACCTCCTCTTCCTGTCAACCAAGGAACAATAAGTTGAGCAACAATGGAGGAAATACAAATGAAAAGCAATGATAACATGAAATAGAAGGTCCTGGGACAGTAATACTCCCTGTTACCAACGAAGAGATCCAAAGAAGAAGTAGGGAGGGTCCTCCCCTACCAATACGTCCTCCTCAAACCAAATCGACCTCCACCTGTAGATGCAAAAACATGGTACAAAAATATAGCAAGACAAAATCTCCAAGAACCCAATGCAAAGGAAGAATCAACGAACGAAATCCAAAAGCATTCACCACAACACAACAGATAGATGCAATAGTATTTTTCTACTCCAATAATCCAGAGCCAAAAGTCCCCTTTACAATGAGAAGCTCTCTCCTTTAAATAGGAGGGAGAGAGTCCACAATCTAACCACTTTTTGAATGAGTGGCTAAGATTAAAAGATCAAAAGATCTAATCAATGGTTGAGATGAGCTCAACAATACAATACATGGATCACTAATAAAATAATACAATATGTGGACAAACTCACCCTAGAAGAGGGGATCCCACCAAATCATGATGACAAAATAATAGATCTAGCTTATGGTGGGTCCAAGGGATAATTTTAGACATCCTTGGTCAATCCCCATAGCACAATATCAATAAAATAATCATCAAAGTACCAAATCATGCCTCTATGGACAAATCGTGAGCCTCGGGAGGCTCCACAAATCATCATAAAGGCCATAAGTGATGGATGTGGGTCCCGATGAAGCTGAAACTGCTGGAGAAGGTGTGGAAGACATCCCACTCATCATCACTGATCATCCCATGCCGTAACATTGCCTCAGTAGCCCAAATCGAATTCCTTTGTAGCCATTTTTACCATATTTGGACTCCCTCGGGAAACGTGAAATTGCCCAAACTGCCTCCTGGAGTTCCTGCGCTGTCAAGGTTAGCTCACCAATGAGCCTGGGAGGGGGGTAATATGGTAATAACAAGTGACTGGACCACCCCCTCCATGCATAATGCCCTAGGTGAACCAAGTAAATCTCATCACTGCTTTGACAGGGCCTTCGACATACCAAAACTGCACTAGGATAGCCAACTGAGGCTCAATCATCATTGTAACTGCCCGAAATTGAAAACAGACTGTCTCATTGGACTCGGAAGGTCCAATTCCATCTAAGATGTGTACTCATACACCATATAAACCTCTGCATGGCCCAAAATAAATACTCATCATATCCGATAGACCAAATAATAATAATCTGTAAAAGTGCTGAAAAGCACCAATGAGCCTGGGAGGGGGGTAATATGGTAATAACAAGTGACTGGACCACCCCCTCCATGCATAATGCCCTAGGTGAACCAAGTAAATCTCATCACTGCTTTGACAGGGCCTTCGACATACCAAAACTGCACTAGGATAGCCAACTGAGGCTCAATCATCATTGTAACTGCCCGAAATTGAAAACAGACTGTCTCATTGGACTCGGAAGGTCCAATTCCATCTAAGATGTGTACTCATACACCATATAAACCTCTGCATGGCCCAAAATAAATACTCATCATATCCGATAGACCAAATAATAATAATCTGTAAAAGTGCTGAAAAGCACAAATCATCATCATAAGCCTGAAACCACTGCATAAGCCCAAAATGGTGACCTGTACTAGACCGTATATCATCTATCTCTAACATCTGAGGTCTGCCACCTCATGTCCTGTGGTTGACTTTTGGTCAAACTGAGGTTTGACCAAGTCAACATGACCAAAATATGACTCAAACTGTCATCAAGCTGCTGCAAGGTGTCCAAGGTTAAGACATGCTTTACAATCCATTCAATTAGCAATTATAACAAGAAGTAATCATTACTGGCAACCTAAATCCAAATATAATAAGTCATAATTATTATTTATTACTCAGACAAGACTTTCAAGGTCATACTCACTTCATAGTTGTGATCAATTGGCTAGTGAAGGGTGAAGGCTAAGAAACAATTGGCTAGGTCAAAGGATGACTTACTGACTTAACACTGTGACACTTTGGAAATGGAAAAGGGAATACACACCATAGCATATAGTGGACAAGCAACAACACAGGGAATGGCGGTGTCTCACAAATGGATAGGTTGTTCAAAGAGTGTTTATTCACCTTACACAGATACGCACAATCCATAATACACATGAGGCCAACAATCTTTTTGATATAGCATTTAAGTTCCATTGCTTTTTGGGCTTAGAGTTTCCATAGCCTTTGATCTATGTGTATTTACAAACACATTGCATAGATTTACATTTATTTAGGCTTCTTGCTGTAGGTGTGTTTTTAAGGCACTTGTTTACCTGAGCACTTCTAGGTGTGTCACAGACAACTTGTTTACCTAGGTATTTTACATTTCACAAAAGATATAACATTTGATATTTCATAGCCATTTTCATTTGGCTTGCCTTTCATTCATGTGTGTTGAGAAACACATTGCATGAATGGGCTTTTCATACAAGATACAACATTTCATTTCCATACTTTGCATTAATGGCAGCACTAAAAGTTTTAGGTTTAGCCAACAACATCTTTAGTGACTAGGGGGACTTCTCAAGGAAATCCAACTCACCAAAGGTAAGTCTTGTCACCAACTCAGAGCCGAGACACAATAAACAGGGAAGCTTATCCAATATAGAGGCTACAGTGGGGGAAGGTCCTCCATGTCACTAGTCAAGTAGTAAGTCAGGGTAATGAACAAACTGGGTGAGTCATGGATGGATGAAGACAGTCAATAATGAAACCGACACTAGCAAGCCAAAGTATGGCGGGAGTGATTACCTCTATTCTCCATAGGGAGGGTAAAACTAATGAGTATAGGCCAAGAACTTCTAAGTCCGAGTAGGGACAAATATGATATATATGTATAAGTACAACCGGGTCCACATATCTATATGATCGCTAGATCATGATACCAAATGCTAAGACATGCTAATAGAATGGAAATAAAAGCAATATAACCACAACACCATAATATACCCGCTGAGTCATATACCTGAAAGATCATCATCTGAACCATCATCTGTCCTCTGAAACTGCTGCTGTAACTTTGGGCACTACTGACTGCTCTGTACAAATGGCTAAATAACTGCATCGGTCATCTCTGTGAGTGTCCTGAAACTCAGTCATGGCATGGGGAATAAAACTGCTGTTCAAAATCCGATAGTGATCCATAATAGATGCTCATCTCAGCATCTCAATGCAAGGGAACTGGCTGAATAGTGTGCTGGAATCAGAAAAATAATGTATGGTAGCCCGGTTACTATATATGTGATAACAGGTTCCTAGTATATTCTTACTAGGATGCCATCAGAATTGGGGATGGAAGCGTATGATAAGTCCATTTGAAGATGTCCACCTAATCCTGCGACCCACTTTCGAGACAATAACATTCCATATACTGAATGCAGGTCAATCACCACCATATCCATGAGTGTCGAGATGTTTGGGCAGGAAAACAAATCAACTTTTAGATTCTTGATCAAGCCATAGGCCTACACCTACCTAGAATCAACCCCACACACATTCCCATAGGGCCTAGTCACTTCAAGGCCCATCGCCTGCATGACTTGCAAGGGCATGGTCTTCATGGAAGCCCTAAAGTCCATCATACAGTTGTGTAATAGCAAGTCTTGGATGTGTAACATCAGATATAAAGTTGATGTCCTCCATTCTTCCTTTCGTAAATAAACGTTTGCAAATTGATAGGAGTATTCTCAACATCCTTGTCCCCCCCACTGATATCTCGAACTCGACTGGGGATGGGTTGGGATCTATGCTGTTGGGAGTGCGTAGCAGGAGCATAAAGCGAAATTTTCAAAAGCTTCCGTTTTGGGAGCGTTTTTTATATAATATATATTTTAATATATTTTGATGCTTATATATTAAAAAAAACATGTATTATGCCAAATTAGCTATAGAAAACAAGAAAACATAGATATTCATATAACCATTTAGTACACATATTAATATAACATCAATCATGTAGGAGTTATAACTTATAACATTGTCATTAAATGATCAATCATCAATCATCAACAACATCAACCTTCAAATTTCAACATATAATATTTGCCATCAACAAACTCTAACAGATAACATCAACCACGAAATGAAACAAAGCATCATAATATCATATTCAATACCAAAGAGTTGTAGGATGCAATAAAAAATTTAAAGTTTAAACTTCAAAGGTAGGTTCAACCGTTCAAGATTCAAAGGTCAAAGACTAAAGTTCAAAGTAGGCCATAATGTTTACAAAATAGGCCATAATAAACATGAAATACAAAGTACTATGATACTATCTAGTATCTACTAAGCTTTCCGCTTGCCACGAGAAACTTCCAATTTCTTTTCTCGTGGGCTAGGTGGAATAGGAGCTGCTGGAAGTGATTGTGGAACATGAGAAGAAGTTGAATGGCCCCCACGGATTGCTGGACGTTGTGAAGTTAAAGGCAAAACTTCTGCATTTGGAAACTTGCTGCTGGTTGGGGGTGGCATCTCTGTAGTATGAATTGGATCACCATCATGATCACCCAATAGTTCAGCTTCCAAGCTTTCTAATGCTATGGCTCCATCCTCCACATTAGCCTCCTCTGGATTGTTGTCCCAAGTAAAAAGTGTTCTATCATTCTTGGCCACCTCACAATAATGGGACAACAACCTCAAGTTGTAGTGCACATAAACCAAGCTTTCTGTGCGTTCTACATTCAAACTGTTTCTCTTGACACTGTGGATGAAGCTATAGGTGCTCCAACACCTCTTTGTAGAATAACTATTAACAACCTGTGAAAGCACCCTCACCAATAATTTATGCAAATATGAGGCTCCAGAGCCATACATGTTCCACCAACGGATAGGATCCAATCTATCTCGATCTTTGGTTGCATGCAGGGTACCAAAGACTCCATGCTCACTAATGTATTCGCTCAATTCACTTCGTACTTGAGCATAGTCCTCCTCATCAGGGACCAACTTGTCTATTGCAAGCATATACCCATTTTGCACCTCTGGATGTGTGTGTGGTTTTTTCCTAACTCCACCCCCAGGTGCAGATTAGGCCAACCAAATTGGAAAATAATATTTTGGGGTAAGGACATATGCAAGGGCATGGAGTGGAACATTTAGATTATCCCACCTTTTGAGTCTTGACCACATGTTTATGAATATGGTCATACACGATTGCATCTCTTTGCTCAACAATGTCTTTGATTTGATCAAGCATGCTATCCATCTGCTCATATACCTCCCCAATCACCGGCTGATTTGTATCTGCAAAATGAATCATATTATAAACTGGCTTGGTCAACTGCAGAACATACCTAGCCTGTGACCAGAACTGACCATCAAGAACGGTGTCCTTCACCTCCTAAAAGTCATGTCTATCAGCTGCGCTTGCAGCTTTGTCTTTTAATTCTTGCCATGGATCACTTGAGACCATACTAGCCAATGCCTCTCTTACCTTCAAAAGCCTCCTGAAGGTGAGGTAGTAGCTAGCAAATCTAGTCTTTGCAATCTTCAATAGCTCCAACCTAGAGTGATTGCGAAAAATGTGGTGGGCCATGCTATGATTGGTAATAAATTTGATCATTTTCTTATCTCTCTTGTACAAGGCACCAATCCATCGATAATTAGGGTACTTCATTTTAACAATATCATGCATCAAAAAGTTCAATGTGTGAACCAAACACCTTGACCAAAATATGTTGGGATACTTATCCTCAATGATTGCTCCTGCTGCCTTACAATTAGCAACATTATCAGTGATGAATTGAATGACATTGTATGGCCCAATCTCTTGAATGGTTTTAAGTAAAGGTTGTGCAATATTAATCCTGGTCTTGTAGTGATCCAAGTAGTCATGGGTTGAAAGGAAGACCGCATCGCTAGCAGACACACCAAGAATATTTATCAATGGCTTGCCTTTAACATTTGTCAACCCATCAGATACAATGGATACCCCATAGTTGGACCAATCATTTGTAAACTTTCCAAGAGCACTATTGTTTTTGGCTCTTCCCTATCAAGTCACACGCTTCTGGCTTTGTCATTCCTAGGGCTCCTGTATCCTTTAGGGGCACCATTGATGGCTTCTACCATTTCATGCCAATAGGGTGAGTGAAGAACATTGAATGGCACACACACGCATAGAGAAACCTGTAAACTTTTGAATCCACATCATCTCTACAACCAAGGTTAAGGAAATCCGATAATGTTCTTCGCATAGTCGAGAATCCAGGAGAGGATCCTGATGGAGTCGATGATGATCCACTACCAAACATTCTATTTGAGTGAGAGGATTCAGATTCAACCCTTGATCTCTTGGAAGTGTTTTGAGCGGCCTCTTCTTCCATCTTGTATTTGTTTCTCTCTTTAGTTGGCACTTTGTCACAGGTTTTGACTCCAAGAGCTTTACCTTGATCAAATGGCATTGTTATCACACAGCTTGTAGTTGCCCCTAGTAATATCCCATCCGAGACGGTAGAGGAGTCAGGCAACTAAAGAGGTGACCCAAGAGATGCCACGGTTCCCAATGCAGTTGGGAGTCACGTCAACCGAGGCACTCTTCGCTTGAGGTCAAGGTATAACTAGACCAAGGGGGAGACCCTATACCCCAATCACAGTTGATTGGACCCAAACAAAGGTTTCTAAGTGTAGGTAAGTAATGAGTTACGGAAACCAATGCAAGGCTAAGTGGACCTAAGGTTTAAGGTATGGTTGAGGGAAGTATAAGAGATTATTAACGTTTCAACCTATGTATGGTCTAGGCCACATGATGGGGTATGATGACAAAGTATAGTACCATGTGTTTACACAAGTGGGTCTAGTTTTCTTGGGAAGTGTGAAGTGATTCTAGGTAGGCCCACAAGGTGAAGTTAGATGTGAGGTAGGTACTATAGGTTATATGTAGACTAGATCTGAGTTGAAGTTGATTTCAAGGATACCCATGTGCTAGATCTAGGATTTGACACCAATCCCAAGGAGTGCGACTTGCTTGGTGATGGACTAGTGCCTTGTTAAGTGGGCTAATGGGGTCAAAAAGTGTGTCAAATTGTAGATCGAGACACCTAGAAGCCAAGTCAAGTGGATTGGATGAGATCCAATGGTTGGATCTTACTAGATTTAGGTTTTTAAAAGATGACCAAAAGTGGACCACAATCCCTTAAAACAAGGAATGCAATCCCCAAGGCGGATCTTGACGAAAGGACAGTAAAGACCTAGGTTTCAAGGCATGGGCATTCCAAATCCACGAAAATCTCCAACACCCACTTGCTAGAAGTGGACCAACTCAAAAAATCAAGGGGGTGCGATTTGCTCAAGGAGGGTCCAAAAATGGGTTTTGGTGGACCAAATGAAGTCCAATGGCCACCAAAATGTAGATCCGGGATGTTAGTACCCCGATCTATGTTCCTTCAAAGTTTCAAGTGAATCCAATGGCTAGATCTTAGTAGATCTAAGTTTTAAGATGCCAAGAAGGTCAAAAGGGGGTTTCAACCCCTTAAAACATGGAGAGATGTCCACAAGGTAGTTTTCACCAAAGTAAAGATATGGGTATAGGTTATCAAATGTCTAGATGTCAAATCAAGTGGGATCTCACCTACCCATGTGCTAGATCTAACCCAACAAGCTTCTCTTAGGAAAATCGATTTAGGTTCAAGAAGGCTTTTTGCATTGAAAAGTGTGTCAATTTTTAGCCAATCACCACCAAACTATAGATCCAACTAGGGGTGGATCCTATAGAGGTGGGTTTTCAATATCTTTTCAATTGCAAGGCTAGATCTAAGTAGATCTAAGAAATACCAAAATTGGGGTTTTGATTTAATTAGGGTTTTATGACCAATGAAGATAGAATGGATGAAAGAGGCACATACCTTGTAGATCTTACCTCAATTACTTATGGCCACCTTGCAAGTTGATAGCATTCTCCTATGTGTATATTCAAGAGTGAGATCCAAGTGCTCCAACCAAATCGCCCTTCTCCAAGATAGCCAAATCGTCCTCCTCCTACAAGACAAGATCAAAGAAACAAGTCAAGCAAGATGATTATGAAAATGGTAGAAAGATGTAATAGAAAGCATCAACTATGTCACGAAGATACAATAATGATACTCCCTGTCACAAGATCAACCCAAGAGAGAATATGTGGATCCCTCCAACAATAACCCTCATGAAGTCGCCCTCCTCTCTCCAATTCGACTTTCCTGTCAAAAGGTTAGCAAAAGCACCAAAATCCACAATGATACATAGAAGAGATACTGTATATTCAATATGCAAGAGAATCCACAATGCAAGAGAGATGTGCTCCACAAAAAATCTTCTATTCCAATATTCCAGAGCTCCGAAGGTGCCTTTACAATGAGAGGCTCTCTCCTTTAAATAGGAAGGAGAGGCACCAAAACCCTAACCACTTTTTGAATGAGTGGCTAAGATTAAAAGATACAAATGTCTAATCAATGGTTGAGATGAGCTCAACAATGAAATACATGGATCACTAATAAAATATAATATAAGTGGACAAAATCGCCCTATAAGAGGGGAATCCCACCAAGTCATGATGACAAAATATCATAAGAGGCTTATGGTGGGTCCAAGGGGTAATTTTATCCCTCCTTGGTCAATCCCCATAGCACAATAACCAATAAATAATCATGAAAGTACCAAATCGTGCCTCCATGGTGAAGTCGTGGTCCTCAAAAGACCTCAAAAATCAACATAAAGTGCTATAAGTGATGGATGCGGGCCCCGATGAAGCTGAAACTGCTGGAGAAGGTGTGGAAGGTCCCGATCTATCATCATTAATCATCCCATGCCATAACTTTGCCTCAGTAGCCCAAATCGATTTCCTCAATAGCCATTTCTACCAATCCTGAAATGCCTCGGGAAGCGTGAAACTGCCCCAAACAGCCTCCTGGAGTGCTGGCGCTGTCAAGGTGAGGGCACCAATGTGTCCGGGAGGGGGGTAATATGGTAAAAACAAGTGGCTGGACCACCCCCTCCATCATCAGCGCCCTAGGTCAACCGAATAAAAATCACATCTGCTCCGACAGGGCCTCCGACAGACCAAAACTGCACTAGGACAGCCTACTGAGGCTAAATCATCACTGTAAGTGCCCGGAACTGAAAACAAACTGTCCCATTGGACTTAGAAGGTCCAAATCCATCCAAGATGTGTACTCATACACCCTATGAATCTCTGCATGATCAAAATAAATATCCAATATACCGGATCAAGGCCAATAATAATGCGCTGTACATATACAAACACTGCTGTAACCCCAGAATCATCATCATAACCCTGTATCTGCTGCATAGAGTCATCATGTATGTATACATAGACCATATATCATCTATCCATATCATCATAAGGTCCAACATCTCATGTCCCATGGTCCTCCATGGTCAAACTAGGTCTAACCAAGACCAAATATAACTCAGATCATCATCAATAGCTGCTGCAAAGTGTCAAGGTTAATATATGCTCTACAACTTATTCAAATAACAATTATAACACAGAGTAATCATGACTGGCGATCTAAATCCAAATATAGTGTCGTTAATTATTATTATTACTCAGACTAGACTTTCAGGATCATACTCATTTCATAGTTGTGATCAATTTGCTAGTGAAGGATGAAGGCTTAAATTAACTGGCTAGGCTAAGGGATGACTTTACTGTCTTGACTTTGTGACACTTTGGCAAGGGAAAGGGAATACACCATAGTATATACTGAATGAGTAATAACACAGGGAATGGCGGTGTCTCACAAATGGATGAGTTGTTTAAAGAGGGTTTATTCACCTTCACAGATGCGCACAATCCATAATACAAATAAGGCCAGCAATTGTTTAGATATAGCATTTAAGTTCTATTGCTTTTGGGCCTGAAGTTTCCATAGCCTTGATCTATGTGTGTTTATAAACACATTGCATAGATTTGCATTTTTTCTTTAGGCTTTCTGCTGCAGGTGTGTTTTTAAGGCACTTGTTTACCTGAGTACTTCTAGGTGTGTCAAAGACAGCTTGTTTACCTAGGTATTTATTTTCCAAAAGATATAACATTTTATTTTCATTGCCATGTTCATTTGGCATGCCTCTCATTCATGTGTGTTTAGAAACACATTGCATGAATGGGCTTTTCATACAAGATATAGCATTTCATTTTTCCAGATTTTGTATTCATGGCAGCACTAAAAGTTTCAGGTTTAGCCAACACAACTTTAGTGACTAGGGGGAATTCACAAGGAACTCCAACTCACCATAGGTAAGTTTTGTCACCAACTCAGAGCCGAGACACAATAAACAGGGAAGCTCATCCAATACAGAGGCTACAGTGGGGAAAAGTCCTCCATGCCACTAGTCAAGTAGTAAGTCAGGGTGATAATCTAAAAGGTAGGCCATGGATGGATGAAGACAATGAAATGATGGAGCCAACACTAGCAAGCCAAAGTATGGTGTAATGATCACCTCTATTCTCCCTAAGGAGGGTATGTACCAATGAGTATGAATAGTGAACTTCTAAGTCTGAGTAGGGACAATATAATATATATTATAGATCAACCAGGTCCATATATCTATATGATCGCCAGATCATGACACTAAGTGCTAAGACATGCTATAAGAATAAGTATAAAAGCAATCTAACCATAACACTACGATATACCTGCTGAGTCATATACCTGAAAGCTCATCAACCTGTACCATCATCTGTCCTCTGAAACTGCTGCTGTAACTCTGGGAACTACTGTCTGCTCTGTACCAATGGTATAATGGCTACATCGGTCATCTCTCTGAGTGTCCCGAAACTCAGTCATGGCATGGGGAATATAACTGCTGTCCACAATCTGATAGTGATCCAATATAGATGCTCATCTCAGCATCTCAAATGTAAAGGAAGTGGCTGAATAGTGTACTGCTCTGATCATGAGTGATCCAAAATATATAGCCATGCTCTGGAATAAAGGAAGCTCTGGAATGTGCAGATATCTGCTATACAAGAATAGTAGCCCTGCTACTATGGTGTGATAACATCTGGCTCCAGCTGGGACAAGTGCTCTAAGGGAGAGAGCGCTTGAGAACCTCAGAATCTCTGGTCTCGAACTGCTCTGCATCAATCTTCAATCCAGCACTGCACCATCATTGCTTTCAGCTTTTATCTTGCACCTGTTCTTGCTCTCACAAACACTAGAATACCATCATGGAGCATGTATGGGACAAAAATAAAATAAAACTGAACTGAAATCTAATCTAAAGCATGAACTGAAATGCGCCAAAATATAAATGTAAACTAACATGGCATATATTATTCATTTATCATTTTCATTTACTGTGCAGGAGGAAAAGAATACTTCTTCAATCAGGCAATCTCAACTTGCACAGGCAACCACAAATAGAAATGCCAACTACAATTTCTTAAATGCATGCAGGAGAAGAGACAAGCTTAGGAAGGAGCAAGGCTCAACTCAATAAAGGATGGAAACAAGCAGACACTCCAGGCAGAAAAAAGAAAAAGGGACAATACTCAGCACACAGAAAAAGAAAAATCACACAAATCCTACTGCTCAAGTGAGCTTATTCAATACCTACCTACCCTACTCTAACCAGTGAGCACAAATGTTAGGTAAAATCATAAATCCAGTGCAACCATTCATCAAATAAATTAATGATTCTTCTTTGATTTTTGTTGATGAAACAAGTCAAGATTGGATTAAAAATTATTGAAATTGAGAGCACAATCTTCTTGACTTGTTCACAAATTGAAGAAGGATTTGAGTGGTGCAACATGAAATAATGCAGAGGAGACGACTGACTAGTGAAGCCATCCTCCATCCAAAAACTGATAGGATCATAAAATTTATGCAAGTTATTGTTTAAAATGGATGGAGGAAAAATACAAGGCATATGATTTAATAAACTACTTTCCTCATTCACTTCACTTGCATATTTAATTCGTTTCCCCTTGGGACTGATGATCAAATAAAAACCAAGTGGGGACAAATCAAGGCTTAAAAGACGAAAAATCAAAACTAGGCCCACTTGATGCTCAAAAATGGAGAAAAGATGAAATTGATCTTTAAACACCTTTTCTAGCCACCAAGAGTGATTGATAATTTGACAACAAGCATTATTGTTCCAAGGTGACTGAAAAGGGAAATGAAGTGCTTTTTCTCCAAACATGTAATCATACATATACTTCCTATTGAAAAATTCCAAGGCAAAAAAATGACTAGAGCACCAACCCAAAGATGATTGAAAGAGTTGGGAAGGGAGGGTGGATTGCAAATATGAAAATTCTCCCAAATGGATAAACAAGTTTGACCTTGGACTTTGACAAAAGAAAGCAGTCTTTACTCTAGGAATGATTTTAACCTTTTGATCAAGTTTAATATTTACAACCTGAGGACAAGATTGACCATAACTATCTAACTCTAAGTTATCTTGATTAAGGATGGAAAAACTTAAAGACTCATTATAAGAAGTGGAAAACAGATTAGAGCATCTAGTGTGATTCCCTAATTCATCCTCATCTTGATATTGATCTTCTATTGATTCATCATTAAAATTATAAGAGAATAAGTGATCATTTTCATTTATAATATCTTGATTAAATGCACAATGATCACGAGAGATCACCACTAAAGGATCTTGGTCGGTGTTTTCACTTTCTTCTTTTTCAATAAGGTGATAAGGAATTGAATGATCATTAAATATGGAACGATTAATGAGTTTCTCTGAGGGAGGAACTTCAATAGACTGACTGACTAAAGGCTCATCCTCAGAAATTTCCTCCGGATCAAGACTAGGGCTACCTAAAAAGAAATTTGAAAACTTATGATTTATACAATGATTATGGATTTGACTATCAATCGACTCAAAAGTGGAAGACTTATCCTCAAGAGAAATTGAGCAGGATGGGTCATCTTCGGATGTTGACAATTCACTTGATGCTTGATTATTAACAGATTCAACAATAGGATCAAAAAGGGGAAGGTTTGGATTTGAAAAATATATATCATCGGATTCACTTCCCCATCTTTCTAAGAAACTTTGCTCAAACATGTCATACCCGGAAATGCTATTGGGCTTCAAATCTAAGAACCAGATCTCAGCTCTTTCTTTGAAGGACGAAGCCAATAGTTTCATACACACATCCTCATGGGTTATGGATAAATCTTTAATAATTTCCCTAAAAAGTTCAAGGTGTCTTTCAGCAGAGATTTCATAACTTCCATCGAATTTAGGCAACCTTTCATGGGCTTGATGAGGGATATGATGAGGATACCCAATAATTTTTGAGAAGTCAAAGACTTTTAATCGACCGAAAGTTCTAGGCCGCTCAGAAGCAGCCATGGATTATTTTATTTATTTTTTTATTTTTATTTTTAAATCAAGAACCTAAGTACCAAATGATGCACCCCATGGGTTCTAGATAATGATAGGATCGATCACCAGTGGAGTCGCTTATGTGGAGTCGCCAGGTAGATCTTGAAACTCTTCTACCAAGATGTATGTCGTTTAGAGTGCAGGGAGAGAGTGAGACAAAACAGGTATGTTGAACCAAGGTAGGCCTCTACCTCCCCGACAACGGCGCCAAAAATGTTAATGTTGGCAAAGAGAACGGGAGTAGAGGTTTGAAAAATATATGTCGAACCAGGGTAGGCCTCTACCTTCCCCGGCAGCGGCGCCAAAAATGTTATCACACAGCTTGTAGTTGCCCCTAGTAATATCCCATCCGGGACGGTAGAGGAGTCAGGCAACTAAAGAGGTGACCCAAGAGATGCCACGGTTCCCAATGCAGTTGGGAGTCACGTCAACCGAGGCACTCTTCGCTTGAGGTCAAGGTATAACTAGACCAAGGGGGAGACCCTATACCCCAATCACAGTTGATTGGACCCAAACAAAGGTTTCTAAGTGTAGGTAAGTAATGAGTTACGGAAACCAATGCAAGGCTAAGTGGACCTAAGGTTTAAGGTATGGTTGAGGGAAGTATAAGAGATTATTAACGTTTCAACCTATGTATGGTCTAGGCCACATGATGGGGTATGATGACAAAGTATAGTACCATGTGTTTACACAAGTGGGTCTAGTTTTCTTGGGAAGTGTGAAGTGATTCTAGGTAGGCCCACAAGGTGAAGTTAGATGTGAGGTAGGTACTATAGGTTATATGTAGACTAGATCTATGAGTTGAAGTTGATTTCAAGGATACCCATGTGCTAGATCTAGGATTTGACACCAATCCCAAGGAGTGCGACTTGCTTGGTGATGGACTAGTGCCTTGTTAAGTGGGCTAATGGGGTCAAAAAGTGTGTCAAATTGTAGATCGGGACACCTAGAAGCCAAGTCAAGTGGATTGGATGAGATCCAATGGTTGGATCTTACTAGATCTAGGTTTTTAAAAGATGACCAAAAGTGGACCACAATCCCTTAAAACAAGGAATGCAATCCCCAAGGCGGATCTTGACGAAAGGACAGTATAGACCTAGGTTTCAAGGCATGGGCATTCCAAATCCACGAAAATCTCCAACACCCACTTGCTAGAAGTGGACCAACTCAAAAAATCAAGGGGGTGCGATTTGCTCAAGGAGGGTCCAAAAATGGGTTTTGGTGGACCAAATGAAGTCCAATGGCCACCAAAATGTAGATCCGGGATGTTAGTACCCCGATCTATGTTCCTTCAAAGTTTCAAGTGAATCCAATGGCTAGATCTTAGTAGATCTAAGTTTTAAGATGCCAAGAAGGTCAAAAGGGGGTTTCAACCCCTTAAAACATGGAGAGATGTCCACAAGGTAGTTTTCACCAAAGTAAAGATATGGGTATAGGTTATTAAATGTCTAGATGTCAAATCAAGTGGGATCTCACCTACCCATGTGCTAGATCTAACCCAACAAGCTTCTCTTAGGAAAATCGATTTAGGTTCAAGAAGGCTTTTTGCATTGAAAAGTGTGTCAATTTTTAGCCAATCACCACCAAACTATAGATCCAACTAGGGGTGGATCCTATAGAGGTGGGTTTTCAATATCTTTTCAATTGCAAGGCTAGATCTAAGTAGATCTAAGAAATACCAAAATTGGGGTTTTGATTTAATTAGGGTTTTATGACCAATGAAGATAGAATGGATGAAAGAGGCACATACCTTGTAGATCTTACCTCAATTGCTTATGGCCACCTTGCAAGTTGATAGCATTCTCCTATGTGTATATTCAAGAGTGAGATCCAAGTGCTCCAACCAATCGCCCTTCTCCAAGATAGCCAAATCGTCCTCCTCCTACAAGACAAGATCAAAGAAACAAGTCAAGCAAGATGATTATGAAAATGGTAGAAAGATGTAATAGAAAGCATCAACTATGTCACGAAGATACAATAATGATACTCCCTGTCACAAGATCAACCCAAGAGAGAATATGTGGATCCCTCCAACAATAACCCTCATGAAGTCGCCCTCCTCTCTCCAATTCGACTTTCCTGTCAAAAGGTTAGTAAAAGCACCAAAATCCACAATGATACATAGAAGAGATACTGTATATTCAATATGCAAGAGAATCCACAATGCAAGAGAGATGTGCTCCACAAAAAATCTTCTATTCCAATATTCCAGAGCTCCAAAGGTGCCTTTACAATGAGAGGCTCTCTCCTTTAAATAGGAAGGAGAGGCACCAAAACCCTAACCACTTTTTGAATGAGTGGCTAAGATTAAAAGATACAAATGTCTAATCAATGGTTGAGATGAGCTCAACAATGAAATACATGGATCACTAATAAAATATAATATAAGTGGACAAAATCGCCCTATAAGAGGGGAATCCCACCAAGTCATGATGACAAAATATCATAAGAGGCTTATGGTGGGTCCAAGGGGTAATTTTATCCCTCCTTGGTCAATCCCCATAGCACAATAACCAATAAATAATCATGAAAGTACCAAATCGTGCCTCCATAATGAAGTCGTGGTCCTCAAAAGACCTCAAAAATCCACAGAAAGTGCTATAAGTGATGGATGCGGGCCCCGATGAAGCTGAAACTGCTGGAGAAGGTGTGGAAGGTCCCGATCTATCATCACTAATCATCCCATGCCATAACTTTGCCTCAGTAGCCCAAATCGATTTCCTCAATAGCCATTTCTACCAATCCTGAAATGCCTCGGGAATCGTGAGACTGCCCCAAACAGCCTCCTGGAGTGCTGGCGCTATCAAGGTGAGGGCACCAATGTGTCCGGGAGGGGGGTAATATGGTAAAAACAAGTGGCTGGACCACCCCCTCCATCATCAGCGCCCTAGGTCAACCGGATAAAAATCACATCTGCTCCGACAGGGCCTCCGACAGACCAAAACTGCACTAGGACAGCCTACTGAGGCTAAATCATCACTGTAAGTGCCCGGAACTGAAAACAAACTGTCCCATTGGACTCAGAAGGTCCAAATCCATCCAAGATGTGTACTCATACACCCTATGAATCTCTGCATGATCAAAATAAATATCCAATATACCGGATCAAGGCCAATAATAATGCGCTGTACATATACAAACACTGCTGTAACCCCAGAATCATCATCATAACCCTGTATCTGCTGCATAGAGTCATCATGTATGTATACATAGACCATATATCATCTATCCATATCATCATAAGGTCCAACATCTCATGTCCCATGGTCCTCCATGGTCAAACTAGGTCTAACCAAGACCAAATATAACTCAGATCATCATCAATAGCTGCTGCAAAGTGTCAAGGTTAATATATGCTCTACAACTTATTCAAATAACAATTATAACACAGAGTAATCATGACTGGCGATCTAAATCCAAATATAGTGTCGTTAATTATTATTATTACTCAGACTAGACTTTCAGGATCATACTCATTTCATAGTTGTGATCAATTTGCTAGTGAAGGATGAAGGCTTAAATTAACTGGCTAGGCTAAGGGATGACTTTACTGTCTTGACTTTGTGACACTTTGGCAAGGGAAAGGGAATACACCATAGTATATACTGAATGAGTCATAACACAGGGAATGGCGGTGTCTCACAAATGGATGAGTTGTTTAAAGAGGGTTTATTCACCTTCACAGATGCGCACAATCCATAATACAAATAAGGCCAGCAATTGTTTAGATATAGCATTTAAGTTCTATTGCTTTTGGGCCTGAAGTTTCCATAGCCTTGATCTATGTGTGTTTATAAACACATTGCATAGCTTTGCATTTTTTCTTTAGGCTTTCTGCTGCAGGTGTGTTTTTAAGGCACTTGTTTACCTGAGCACTTCTAGGTGTGTCAAAGACAGCTTGTTTACCTAGGTATTTATTTTCCAAAAGATATAACATTTTATTTTCATTGCCATGTTCATTTGGCATGCCTCTCATTCATGTGTGTTTAGAAACACATTGCATGAATGGGCTTTTCATACAAGATATAACATTTCATTTTTCCAGATTTTGTATTCATGGCAGCACTAAAAGTTTCAGGTTTAGCCAACACAACTTTAGTGACTAGGGGGAATTCACAAGGAAACTCCAACTCACCATAGGTAAGTTTTGTCACCAACTCAGAGCCGAGACACAATAAACAGGGAAGCTCATCCAATACAGAGGCTACAGTGGGGAAAAGTCCTCCATGCCACTAGTCAAGTAGTAAGTCAGGGTGATAATCTAAAAGGTAGGCCATGGATGGATGAAGACAATGAAATGATGGAGCCAGCACTAGCAAGCCAAAGTATGGTGTAATGATCACCTCTATTCTCCCTAAGGAGGGTATGTACCAATGAGTATGAATAGTGAACTTCTAAGTCTGAGTAGGGACAATATAATATATATAATAGATCAACCAGGTCCATATATCTATATGATCGCCAGATCATGACACTAAGTGCTAAGACATGCTATAAGAATAAGTATAAAAGCAATCTAACCATAACACTACGATATACCTGCTGAGTCATATACCTGAAAGCTCATCAACTTGTACCATCATCTGTCCTCTGAAACTGCTGCTGTAACTCTGGGCACTACTGTCTGCTCTGTACCAATGGTATAATGGCTACATCGGTCATCTCTCTGAGTGTCCTGAAACTCAGTCATGGCATGGGGAATATAACTGCTGTCCACAATCTGATAGTGATCCAATATAGATGCTCATCTCAGCATCTCAAATGTAAAGGAAGTGGCTGAATAGTGTACTGCTCTGATCATGAGTGATCCAAAATATATAGCCATGCTCTGGAATAAAGGAAGCTCTGGAATGTGCAGATATCTGCTGTACAAGAATAGTAGCCCTGCTACTATGGTGTGATAACAGGCATAATCCCACACAAATGCTTTTTCACCCGGATATATGAACCAGTGTAAGTGTTAGTGCAATGGGGGCATATAAACTTTGTGGTTCACCCCCTCTCCCTCCCCCAAGCCTTGTCACATATTTCCACAAAGGTGTTGTGTCTTTTTGTTTTTGCTCCTCATCGCTCTCAAGCTCATCATTATCATCACCCTCTTCCCCTTCCTCCTCTTCTCCACAGTATGTGTCACTCTCTACCACTTCCCCCTCATCTCTACCACCACCATATCTACTTCCCAACACCATCATAATGAGAAAAAGTGGAACCAAAATCCAAAACCACATACCCATCATGTTTCTTGACTCAAAATGAGAATCACTTGTTGCCTGCAATAGAATGATGGAGAAGAAGAAATTGGAAAGTGTAGGAGAGGAGAACATTGCAAGGTTTAAAATTTTTAACATAGTGAAATATTTTTTCAAAAACAAACAAAGAGTGGGGTTTGGAGGTTACCTCTTTAGCTCTCCAATGGTGGTTGAATGTCTCTATGGAAGCCTTCAATCTCCCTTCCAAGCTCTCACAAATAGTAGCCTTTAATCTCCCCGTCAATCACCCTTCCAAGCTCCCATAAATTTGCTCTTAAACAACTAGCAAATCCACTCAAGAACCCTAGCAAAGAGAAGTGAAATGCATGAAATGAGAAATAGAATGAGAGGAAATGAGTGAAAGAGTGTTTATATCCCTCAAATTAACCCTAAGAAAGTAAAAAAAACCCAAGTGGAACCATGCATTGGTTCCACAAGCCAAAAAAAAAAAATTGGTGCGCCCTTACTTGTCGAAGTGCTGAAGAAGCGTTTTCGGGAGCGTTTTTTTTTGTACTCAGGAGCGCTTAGGGAGCGATGAGGAATCGCTTTGGGAGCGAAGCTTCCTCATCGCTCCCGAAAAATCGAGGGAGCATTTTTTTTTAGGGAAGTGCGATTCCAAAAAACGCTCCCAAGAGGAATTGATGAGGAATCGTGCTTCCGAGGCCGATTCCTCATCAATTCCTCTAGGAACGCGAATTGGAAGCGAAGAGGGGAGGGGGGGGGGGGGGGGGGGGCGATTCCCCGCAGCCTAGGTTGGGATTCTTTACTAGCTTCGCCACCCACAGGAATGCTCTTAAAGAATTCAATAAATTGATTCTTAATTGAGGGGACCTTCATTAGCTCATTTATGGGGACGTTGTTCATGATTTTGTTCAACTCCTTCTCTATGTCAATATTCAGGTCAGATCCTGAAGGAGTTGCAGGTTCGTTACTTCTTTCATCATTTTGAGTGTTCTTGTATCTTTCGATGAAAGGAGTTGGCTTAGGCTCGCCCCTATTCCGTTGGTATATCTTAACCTGAGCCTCGCCCTTATGTGAAGGTTGACCTAAAGTATAGCAAGGGCTGTCTTTCTCGAGGACTTCTTCTTCCTCCTCCTTCAGCAGGATTCTCCCGAAGGCCTCATCGAAGGACAACGCATCAACAAAATTGATCTTTTCAGGGGGATCTTTTGCATCGGAGTAGGGGCAATTGGTTTCGTTATGATCTTCATCACACTTGTCATACCAGTTGATGGCTTTGACATCAGGTGAGTCTTGAGTCAAAGATGGTCTTTTGTGTTCTTCTATTCTGAGCCTTTTATGGGGGTTCCAGTATGGTTTGGGCCCGTAAGAGTTTCTATGATGTTCAAACACCCAATTCTTGACCATGTCCCTTGTTAGGAGAGTCACGATTCACACCATTTCGTGCATATTATCTAATGTTTCATTTGGTTCCTTGGCTTTTCGGGCTCGTGGCTCACCATGGGACAAAGAAGGGGCGTAAGAATCAAAGAAGTTTTGCTTTCCCATAGAGGCAGCATTGGCCTCAACTGTTCTAGCGTTGCTTTGGGCAGCCTTAAGGTCAGTAGGATTTTTGTCTTTCAAATGATACCCCAACCATCCATCAAAGGAATTCAAGTAGTGAATCAAGACTGCTTGATATCTAGGTCTTATGTTTTCAGGGATATTCGCAACAGTTATTAAAAAATTGATAAAATAATTCTAAATGCTGTTCACAAAACAGCCACTGAGAAATTTTATCAAACACTTTGTAAACCTCTGATATTAGCCTCCTACAGTGAGATAAATAATCACATGTCACTGGTATTAATATATGAATGCCTGTAAGTTAATATACTGTCCATAAAGCACTTCTAGCAGCGGAAAAAAAACTTAAATCAGCAGACTGTCCAATAATTTCATGCACAGAAATTAAATATCAGCAGATTGTAGAAGTGGAATAACACAGAAATTTTTGGTCACAAATTGACCTTGGAAAAACCCCACACCTTGGGGGAAAAAACCAGTAGGAGAGAGTTGTATTAATGGAGCAGCAATATTACAGCAGTACGGTCCAGTCATTAAAGCACTAGTACAGACAGAAAAACTTCTTGAAATCTGTGCACAAAATGTCACCTGGAAAAAACTGTGTATCAACAGTCTAGAAAAAAATGCATCCTACAGGAATAGACTGTACAGAACAGTACAGAATCTGCTACAGCAGTCTTCTCTTTATTTTTGTGCCCAACCTCTTCAATAGTACGGCCTCCACTCAGCTGTCATGAAGCTGCCTCAAAACTCGTGTCACAGGCCCCTTCTTTATGCTGTACGGACTGCTCTCTTAATGGCTGTATAAAGCACTGGAAAATGTGCCCCTCCTTGGGATTCGAGTCCCCCACTTAGGAATTCGAGCCCACACCTCTGCTGCTCACAAACCTCTCTCTCTTAGGGATTCGAGCTGCTCCCTCTTCCCTCCAAGACTCTCTCTTGGAAATCGTGCTACTCTCCTTGTACAAAAGGAATGCGTGCCTCTCTCTTGGATATCTCACCAAATGAAGTCTCATTCAACTTTTTATTTACCCTATTAGGGTTACTCTCATGACTCTTCAAATTCAATGGATGAGATTAGATCTTGGCCAAGAGATCTAATCTCTCATTCACTTAAACCTCCTACGTGAACTATATAACAAATTTTCTTTTTGAAAAGTCACATAACCCTAAATATTTAAAAAATACACTTTATGACTTAAAGTCACTTTAAAAACATAATAAATTGCAACTCACTTTTAAATCATAAAGTCACATAAAAAAAGGTACTTTAATAAATACTCATTAATAAAGTCACTTTAAGAATGATAATGAGACTCCATAGTTTTGGACCCCTGCACCTAGGCACTTGATGCAGGAGTGCCACTGAGCTATCAAATGCTAACAACAGTCTTATCAAACCTTAGATTGAACTCATGAATTGTCCCATTTATCAATATAGAGAAAGGAACAAAAGTTACACAATTCGTAACCCAATTCACAAAAAGGACACAGAAGCCCAAGTATAAGATTATTAGTCTCAAGTACAGCTAGCTCACCCTCACATAAGCCTTCGATAAGTCAACCTTTACCACCATTGCTTTTAGCTTCTTCAGTTTTATAGTATGAAGGCACTCTTGAGCTACCCCTGCTGCTTCATGAATTTTCCTGCCTTCGAAAAAACCATACTGTTCACTAGAAATGGATTTAGTCATCAACCGTATTTGATTTTACCCTTCTAGATATAATCTTTTAAATGCAATTACATAGAACTATAGGCCTCTTCTTCTCAAAAGTTGTAGGATTATCTGATTTTGGAATTAATGCTAGAAAGGTGGCATTGAAAACTACAAGAATCTTCCATGATGACCTATACTCTTCAATGACTCTCCTCAAGTCTTCTTCAATGATATCAAATAACCCCATAAAAAACTGCATTGTCGGACCATTGGGACTAGGACTTTTTTCTTTATGAAAACTATGTAGAACTTACAACAATTTCTTTCATTAAACTTTGGTTGTCTTGATTATTTACAAAGCTAGGGAAAAAATATGCCATTCAGACCAACTCTTCAATTATAGTTCTGACATTAGCCTTATGAATATCCTCTAAACACTCAGCCTTAGCAAAATCCTTGACACTAGTAGCCATCGAACCATTTGACTTCTCAATCTTCCACACAGTGTTAATGTTTTTCCTATGTTTGGCATACTAATGAAAGAATTGTGTTCTCATCTCCAGATTGTAGCCACGAAGCTACTATTTAGTCTCCATTATGTTTCCTTGTTAATTGACAATTTTATTTTATTTTCTTCCAAATAATTTACTTCCGCTTTTGATTCCTCCAATAGGAATATGAAACCAACCCTATTATAAGCCTTCTCCAATTTTGTCTCCACTTCTTCGAGGACTCTATTAGCCCTTGCTTTCTATATTAGAGACCACTCAATAGAAATCTGTTTAACCCTTTTTAGTTTTTTTCAAATTGTAAAGCAACAAATTTCCTTAAAGAGTCATCTGAAGGAGCCCAAGTATCTTTAACATTCTTAACATAATCCTTCTCCCGTAACAATCTTGGAATTAATTTGAAAAGTCTTGGAGGATCCCTATCAGTTGGGTTACTTCAAGAATAATTGTAAGGTGATCAGATTCTCCTCCATAACTAAGCCATTGCCTAAACCTTATAGCCTCCTCAAGCCATCCCTTAGACTTCAAAAACCTATCGAGTCTTTTGGCTACCCTCTCATCACTTGATCTCTTGTTTCTCCATGTATTGGATAATTTCATAGGCTCAATGTCAAGCAACCTTGAGTCTTCAAGCTTCCTTAAGAAATATCCAAATAGAGAGTTGAATTGGGCTGCAGGGCTCCTAATCTTCGAGGTGTTGAAAGAAATTTAGGTCTTCCCTAATGATAGTCAAACCCTGATTTATCCACCCCCAATTGAATGCCTTATCCTAATAAATCATTTTGTCATTGTAAGCCCCATAAATATTCAAAATAGTGAGCTCCTTTCCAAGTCCTAGGAGTATAGAAAGTCCCTAACCCTAAAGAGAAAGACATGTAGTTAGGGCATGCTGGTGTTCTTTTCGTCCAACAAAAAATAAGCCCCTTAGACTTGTTTCGAGAATCAATGTACATAAAATACCATTCCCCTAATGGTTTTTTCCAGTTCAAAGACAATTTTCCCACTGTTGGACATAATCTCTTTCAAAAGAATCACATCATGCCAGAAAACTTCCACTTCCCTTTTAAGAGAACATTTTTAGGGGTGTTGGCTAGACCCTTGCAATTTAAGGTTAACGGAATAATTTATCACCCTCCATTGAGGTATTGGATGCTCTAAGAATCCCTTCTAAAAAAGTTATTTGCTTGACAAGATCTTGCTGCATGTGTTTTTCTGAGCCAGACATATAGGATTTCATTCCTTGCAAGTTTCCCTTTGGCCCATTTCCATTAGTTTGGCCTAGACCTCCTTCAATACCACCTCCATAAACAAAATCCCCTTCTTTTCTAGGGCAAAGGTTGTACCTATAGACATCCTTTTTACCCTTTCCATATGGAAGACCAGAATTGTCTTTATCGCTTAAATTTACAGAGAATTTGGACAGGGAGGGTTCCTTAACAATCTTGCCTAAGAGCTCAGGTAGATTACTCAGTGGGGATTGGTCGGTTGTCCCAAGCCACCGTTCACCACATCATTTTGCAAACCACAGAGATGTTTGACTATGATCCATAAACAAAATTGTGTTTATGAGGAGAAAACAAGTTAATGGAAGCCAAGTTTTTTAATTGCTTACTAGGTTCACAGAGTGGTGATCCCAGGACATTTAACTCCTTCCAATCTACCATAAGCATATGCCGAGGAGATGTCTCATGAGTAGGAAAAGCACACTCGAGGGAAGGCTCAACGTTCTTTGCTGCTAGGGATGAGTTTGACTTAGAATTACTAGTTGCACGAATAATCCTTGATTGCAACCTCTTTTAGACATGTTCTTTTTCTAGTTAGGGAGAGGTCTACCTCATAAAAATTCCCTAGAGCATTTCCAATTTCGTGATACACATTTGCAAATTAGAGATTGATCGGAATACTTGGTAGTTTTGGGCCAAATCGACATAATGTTGACCTTCTCAGACTCGACATCAAAAAATAGAGTCCACTTCTTGAGGGATGAAGGATTCAAGCCCAATTTCCAACATGAATCTAACACCTTCACAACATCTATCGTGCCAAATGAAAGAGGAAAGCCAAATGGTTAGGGTTAAAAAAGCCATAATATAAACTAAAAATGGTTCCATATTAGATACAACCCAATCTTTAAGAGCCCATTCCCCCAAATGCCTGCAATGAAATTTTCCCACTAGCACCATCTTAAACATACCCACACCCTCGTTTATCCTGACCTCCTCCTTGAGCATTGGATTCATTGGACCACTCCATTTCTTTACACAATTTTCCCCTTTGTGATTCCCCTAAGAGGCAAGTCCCATTGAGGGGCCTATAGAACCTCCACTTTTTTTCGCGTGGATGATTATTACAAGGAGGAATCCTAGAAGCTATAGACACAACACTAGTGCTTGTACCACACAAATTCTCCAAATTAAACTTTATAGTCTTGATATTCTCCATATCTAAGGATCTATAGTTCACCATACAAAGATGAACTTTGTAGTTTTCCTAGATTCCGCAAATGGGCAAGGTTCGAGGAAGGCTCTTAAAACAAGGAGAAATCAAGTTCATAATTGATTCATTATAAATGCCCTTGTTCAAATTTGCCACCAGTGCTAGGGGTGTCACCCGATCTCTTCCCACAGAGGTTTTTGACCATAGATCTAGAATCTTCTGCTTGAGTCTCATAACTACCCAGGTACATTGCATTTGAAAATCCATTCAATGAATTGTTTGATCCGAACTCCCCATTAAAGGGCAAATCTTTAGCCACTTTAGCCAAAAGATCAATAGTGTCTTCTTCTACTGGATTAGCCCTCAAGGACCGACCCTTCTTAGCTCTAGTTAGGATTGAGCTAGGAGGTGGATCCAAATGAGGTGAATCTCAAATATGGTGCCCTTTTGTATGTATCTTTAGAATAATCAATGAGATCTTGCTCCGTATTGCATAAACCCTCCAAACATGTCCTATTGATGATTCCTCTACAAAAACCTGGATTTTCTTTATGAAGACAAGGATGAATTCAGTCTTTAGTAAGTTCCAAGAATTTAAAGCTTTTGTGGAGAATCAGATGGGAAAAAAGATTAACGTGTTGCGATTTGATAATGGAGTAGAGTACACCTCCTGTTACCCGGGCAAATTAACAGGGCTAATTCCCAGTAAGCAAAACTAAGAATAGTGACCCAATGTCACCTTGGTCACCGTTCTAACTTCTTCAGAAGTCGAAACTTCCAAGGAGAAGTATCCTTATGGAGTCCTTTAGGAACACTGATACAACCACAAACTATATTTCTATGCAATCGTTATGATTAGACCAGTGCCTAGATGGGAGTCAATGTATTCAACTTAAGTCAATGAAACCAATGAAATGTATATCAAAATAATCAATATTGGATGAAAAGACTATATTGCCAATAATCTTTAACCAACCAGTGAAGTACTGAAATGTAGTCTTCAAATTATTCACTTGATAAGGTCAAAGCATTCAGGTGAAGACACTAAAGTATCAATTTCATTCACTAATCAGCTACACTAATTAGGCATGCAAAGATGTAAGTAAAGCACATAACTATATATTTGTGGCCAATGTAACCAAATCAGAGATAGTTGTCAATGTCATTTTACTTAGATGTAATTATAGCAGCAAAAGCGAATAATTGAAATGATGTGATGACTAGTCAGACATATATCAATATAATAGCAATGAGATATCAGCTTTATTCACCAATCGATAACATAAACTTCTATCAATTAAGTCTTAGAGCTATGTCATTTATCAAATAGCTAATTATGACCATATCAGTTTTGGCAATCAAGTATAGCAGTATAAGCAAACGATTGGAATGATGTAAGGACTATTCCTTCAATGAGAGAAAAAGGCAATAATAATACATCAATGAGGCATCGATTTCGTTCATCAATTAAAGCGTCAAAGAGCATGTATCATTCCAATGTTGCTATTTTACAAAAGTATTATAAGACTTAAGTGAGTATCAATGTAAATATTTCCTTGGCATTTAAATCAGTTTTCCTTTACTATTTAATATCAATATTTAACCAATAATATGACCCTTGGGTATATCAGCACTAAAGCCTTCCCCAATAGGTATCGGGTTAACCAAACTGGGACTTTCACATATACATAACCACATTAATAATTTACTTGATTAATTACTGAATAATGAAATTATTGATAAGATGACATAAATCTAATTTTAGACTAACGAATTAATTCAAATTTTTCGTTAATTGCTTGTGCATAGAGGCTTAGGGGATCAATTAATAATTAAAGATGTTAAAGTCTAATCTCAATGGTTATTTCTCATTACCTTATTAAGTTATAGTGAGCTTTAGGTTTAGAGTGCTAGGTGAGGATGTCCAAATCACTATCCTGGGGGATTTGTCTTGATAAATTATAAATGCCCAGAATAGGAGTTAAAAATGTAATTAGAGGATTCCTAACACTCGTTTGATTTGCTTGGATGACAGATATGACAATGTGTAGAGATCACAAGCAAAAGGAAAATCACAACACAAAAAAAGCTTCCAACCAAAGGGGGCTAATTGTTCCAAGTGCTAGTGCCTACTCTGGATGGGTTAATGGAGTCCAACCAAGACACCCTAGGGGATCTTGGGGTTTTGAGGGATGGCCGCAAATACCCAAGTGTCGGATTTCCGTAGTTCTAAGAGATGCGACCTCGGGAATTTTCCTAGTTACTACAGTTTAAGGTTTTATTATTTGAATTATGCAGACAATGGAATAGATTGAAAAACACGAGAAACATGTCTAGTGAACTTACCTAGATTTGAGAGCCGCCAAGATATGATGTCCTGATTCCAACGTTTCCAACTTGGAGAAGAGATTTTGAGTTCCGACTTATCTTCAATTTGCACAAGTGTGCCCTCTTGAAAAGCCAAATAACCAAGGTTAGCTTGAGTTTAATTTTATCTAAACAAGAAAACGATTTTCGAGCATAGGTAATCAAGGAAAGATAAATGATTCACGAGAACACAAGAATCACCCGTTGATAGCTAACGAATTGAGAGAGAGAGAGAGGGTAGATCCCTCCACCAAGTCGCACTCCCTGCAAGCAAAGTTAATCACTACGATTTTGCCAAAGAAAACAAGATAAATCCTCTAGCTTCAAAGGGAAACAATCACATCAAGATCCTGAATTTCTCTACTTGGATGCACAAGGGAAGATTTCACATGAAATATTTCTATTATTGATTTCAATCCAATAGCCAAAATCCCCTTTTATAATGAGGGGTCCTCGACTCCTCTCTCTTAAATAGATTTGAGAGAGACCAAATCCTAACCAACTTTTTGATGGATGGTTGAGATTAGAAGATAATACAATGATAATCAATGGTGGAGATCTAATCTCACACTCACTGCATGGATCACTAGACATGAGGGGGGCGAATTGCCTCATAAACCCAAATACATATGATAAAGTGATATAACATGATAATACATCAAAAAGGGTCACCTAGGGGCCATGCGTGCCTCCTAGAGACATAACAACATCATATAAACATGGTTCAAAGTACAACAATGAGTCATAACATCCACAAGTGTGCCCTCCTAAGGAAGTGCGTTTGCCTAGGAGAGGCAAAACATGAAGCTTTGATGCCGGAAGATGATAAACACATGAAGAATGATGCCGGGGAACCCTCTGGAGCATAAAGAACAATACCCAAGTCAGATCATTGCCTTTCATTCACCCTTTGTTCCACTTGCTAAACCATGGCCACTTTAATTAATTTAATTTTCTAGCTGAAAACCTCTGTAAATAATAAAAATGCTCAATATATCATCATCCACTGCCTGAAAAGCTGAAACAATTGCATGGATGAACTCAGAGATGCCAATTCTACTAATGGTAACTACAAATACACCATGGATCCACCTGTGATATCAACTGATAATAAATCCATCTCCAATAATAATAAAATAAGCTTGATAAATAATAATAAATATGGATCATAGGCAATTTCCAGACATTGGAGCATGGATGATCTGGTAAGCATCCATAGACATCAAAATACATCATCCGCTACACTACTGTCACAATCCACCTTGGGCCTTGCTCGTTGACCAAGTCAACAAGGTTGACCATGTCAACACTGATAAAAAATAATAATCGAGCCATAATCTGAAGAATTCTGCATGCATGGGGTGCAAGTAATAATCTCTTAATTATATTTGTAGCAGACTTAAGGCATTAGTAGAGCATGAAACAATGGTGATCAATACAGCAAATGCATAAATTGGACTTTATAATTCAAGCAGTTGCATGATCAAAAGTGAAGTCCCTACCATGTACTCACTTTCACATTCAATCCGATCTACAAAAGAGATCATTCCTCACTAGGCTGGGTGAGATGAGATGCAACAATGCTAGGCTTGGCGATTGCTTGACTTACTGGATAGACTCAATGAACTCTCAAATAAAGGGAAAAGGGATACCAAAGTGACATATTCTGGATAGAGGAACACTAGGGGATGGAGGTGTCTCACAAATGGAGAGTGCTTGGAAAAACCTCCCATAGACTCTAACAAGTATCCTGGCTTGCTATTCATTGCAAGACTTTATAATATTTACTTGCTTTTCATTGCAAGTCTTGACTTTAATTAGGCCTACATTCCTTTAGATATAGCATTTATGCGTACCGATGCATTTTATGACCCTTCTTTGATTTTACCTGTGCTGAGAAGCACAACCAATCGCGGCTTTAATCAAGGGTTTGCATTTATTTCATTTCATGGCCCTTTATTGATTTTACATGTGCTGAGAAACACAACCAATCGTGGCTTTCATCATGGGCATTTTATTTCAGATGAGGATATCTTGCTTCGAGGACTAAGGGAGACACTTCCACTGACAGACTTACTTCAAGAACCGCACTCAATCCACAATGCATCATACAAGAAGAGAGAGATCGACGGGATCCATAAACCAAGCCACACACTCCAGAGCTGAGACACAAATAAACATGGGATCTATTCAAGCATAGAGGTCACAGTGGGGAAAAGTCTTCAAGCACATCAGTCTTATCCAATTCAAAGTGGTTAAAGATTGCAATACGGAACAACGGATGGACGGGAGGACAAATGAAAGTGGTGCCAGACAAAATGGAGAATGATCTAGTTTGTATAGAGGCTGATCACCTAGACATACCCATTCCAGCACTTGGTTTAGGCCTGGGACAGGTTTCCAGCCTAGGCTGAGCAGTCAGGTATATACACTAGGTTTCTCTCCTCACAACACAACTTCAGAGGTTAGGAGAGCTCCAGCATGTAGCACCCAACTTCCCTGCAAAATTATCCAACTTGGTCCACTGAGTCTGGGCCAATACCAGATGAGATTCTCATGTTCTGTGTTGGTACCTTAAAAACAGTTGACGATAACAATGCTAGCTCCCTAATTTTCTGGTGCAGATTAATGTTTCTTTTCTTGCATAGTGCACTGCCTATTTTCTTTTTTGTCTAGGTTTGACCTCTTGTTTTCCCTTTGGTACTCTTTATTTATTTTCATACTTATTTTTGTGCCTAGGAGATGCCATGGGCACTCCCACATTGCCAATATTACATGTTCTAGGGTCTAGTCCCATTGACCTATTTCGGTAATTTGTGGACATTACTATGGACTCTTTCTTTCTGGACGGGAAATGCCATAGAAATGTTTGTGGTGCTTCCAGAGCTTTTTGTCTCCTTTTTTGTGTTGGAAACATGTGTGGTTATGGAAATGGGGGGAGCAGGAGTTCCCGGTTAAGTAGATTCACACAATTCATACCACAACAAAGTACAAAGTACAATTGTACAAGCTACAATTGTCAGATGATGATGTTGCAGTCTTTTAACTTTTAAGTGCCTTTATAGGGTAATGTTTTTGGGAGAAGCTTGTCTGTTTTGCCAGTGAACTGTCCTATAAACTTCTGTTGAATGTCAAAACATAATGAAATAACATGTCATTGCTCTTTCTAACCAGTAATGAAATTACTTGTATTATCTTATAGTGTTAGGAAACATATTGATGGGAAAGGTGCATGAAGGCCAGTTTAGGTTAAATGGCTATGCTATAGTTTCTGATTTCAGAAGACCTGTTTGGTGAATATGAGTCATGACAGTCAGTCTTCTCTTGAGGTTGAATAGTAATTGCTTGCTTTAATTATGTGTTGATATGTATTTTTCATGGTGTTTGTCTGTGATGCTTTACATTTTGGTGAATCGGTTCTATTATTTTTTTCCAGTGTCTTAATTTTGACTTTGATGATATAATATTTTTTTGTAGCAATGCTGTCTCTTCCAAGAAATCTCAATTGCTAAGTGAGTCTGCAAGTTTATTTTTCAGATGAAAATTGCATCCATTTTTATTATGGTCGTTGGTTGAATGGCAAGGAAACTGGTCCCAAATGCTCCTATTTAGTGGCTCCGCAGCCAAAAATTAGTTACAGGGTATTGCCTTGTTGGTCTGTAAATTAGATCCAGGCTTTGCTGGTTGTTGGAATAGTTTGTTTAATTACCAACGTTTTGAATGAGATATTGAACTGTTTACACCTGCCTATATACTACCATCAGGCTGGGTACAAGGATTAAAATATTACTTGTAACTGCATTATGTTTGTAGTCTTTAGGGGGTTAAAGTTTCTGGTGGTAAAATAAAATTCTCTATTACTCTGTAATGACATCACTGCATTCAGCAGTTCCACTGACCTATATTGTGGTCATTAGTTTGACATTAATAGAATTATCTTATCTTATCTGTTAACAGAGGCATTGTTTTTCATTCTCCCTTGTGATTGTCAAGAACTTTCATATGATTTTTCTCGTATCATTATAATCCTGCAGGTCATACTGAGGCTGTTCTTTCAGTAGCATTCAGCCCAGATGGACGTCATCTGGCTAGTGGTTCTGGTGATACTACTGTTCGATTCTGGGACCTTAATACTCAATCTCCATTGTACACATGCACAGGTAGGGTTTGCTCTCTGTTTAGGTTAACTATTGGTTTTTGTGTTCTTTCTGCATGAGGGATAGATCCCACATAAATGTTTAAAGTTCGTAACTAGTAGTTGCGAGTTATCATTTGCTTTGTCCTGCTCCATAATCTGTTATGGACTCATATAGGATCAGAAAACTTGATGTTATTGTGGAGAGAGATGGATTTAATATTAGATTCTGGAAGGAGGAAGAAGGCACTGTTATCCTTCCTGTTATTTAAATAACTTAATCAAACATGGGCAGAGCAGACTGAGCGATGGGAATTTCGCAACACTAAATTGTTACTCCTTGAGGTGTCACATGTTATTCAACATCTTTTTTAATGTTAAATTTGGGTTTCCTTGAAAGGACAGTTGGTAGTAGACCCTGAGGTAACCCACACGGATTTCTGCATGCAGTGTAATTACACAAGTATTAAGAAAATTTGTAGTTACTGATTGTTACTGAAAATTTGTAGTTACTTCCTGGGTGCTTTTTGATGATTGACAGTCACTGATCGCCATCTTACTGCACTTGTACAGTGCATACCATAGTGATTATAGACTAGGTGTATTAGTTAATCTTCAATGCATTTTGGCAGTAGTTTTGTGCAGGAAGTACTTTAGTTTTTATAGTTTATATAAAAAATCTTGTTAAAATTGTATCTACTCCTGTCCCAGATTTCAAAACCTTTTCAGAATTGTCTATTTTTGTTTTCCTCAGAAAGAAAATCATATATCTATTCATAGAAATAAAATACAGTCCATGCATGCAAGATCCATTCCCAATGATCCAAGAATGGTTTTCACTACTACTGATAACAGAAATAAAAATAGCACACGATCTGGGACTACCTCTCCAAAATAAGATCTCAGAGAGTTTTGGAAAAAAAGTCCAATACATCATCTATAAACATAATGTCCAAACATCCCAGAAAACTAAACATTATTGAATGGAAACAGCAGCGCAGGTGGTGTGAAACACAGCCCCTACTAACTCATTATTGAATGACAGCAAACACCTGAAAAGAAGAATTGAGCAGCAGCACACACTCTCAGCAGTTTAAATAAAACCGGTTTCCTCATGAAGAATGGAAGCAAGACTGCAAGATAACAATTATGCAATAAACTGCCTGACAGATTCCTGAGTGTTCCCATCCCTTGAGCATCCAAAGATAGGCTAGCTTTGGTAAGGAAATCTGCATTTTTGTTATTTACACTCGACACATGTGAGAAAGAAATGGTGTTAAAAGCATCCAAAAAAAGCACATCTTCCTCCAACATGGGCCTAAAGAACAGATTCAGCATCCTACTTTCCCCATTTACCCATTTGATTGTCACCATAGAATCACCATAAATGTAAATATGAGAAAGCTCGTTTTTCAGCAGCAAGCAACATTTATAACTTTAAAGCAAACGGCTCAGCATGATTATTGGTTCACCCTTCTAATCCTGCCTTGAATTTGTAACAGTGACTATATTCAGGAAAAGAAGTCCTCCAGCCCCACATCTTGGTTGGGATCCTTGGCTAGTCTCGTCAAAAGAAAGCCCATGCACTGGACTTGTCTATTACCATCTCAAGATTAAAAAATAATTATTTTCAGCTTCTTTTCTATTGCTGTCACTGGCCACGTGCTTTCTGTGCATTTTTTCGGCAAAGTAAAAAAGAAATGGCTATAACAAACCAAAGTGTTTGATTCCTTGAAAGATAAATGTATGTAGTTCACTTTTTCGTTCATTATTGGAAATTTATGCTGTAGGCATTATTGGATTTGAGAATAACTTGAGAGGAACTATTTGAGATACTAAATCCTGGAAACCTATGGCCATCACCTGGAGGTGGGACACCAGTTTCTGTTTGCTGTAGGCATTATAACAAACTGAAGATGGTTAAAACAAGATAATTCGTAATACATTTACTTCCTGATGCATAGAAACTCAAGAGGTAGAGATGGATGGCAAACTAAAATTTGCTTCTGGCTGTGACTGGAGTAGGACCAGTGTTATTGTTTTTAAAATATAACTTTTGTGACATTAAAATCCCATGTATGTTAGACCGTGGTTCACTTTGGTGGTTGATAATTGCATATTATTATTTTCTTTCTATTTGTTTGAACTTTGATTTCTTTAAAGATAGAAGTTTGTACCTTGGATTTTTGTTCATTATCTGAAATTTATGCTGTAGGCATTATAACAAAGTGAAAATGGTTAAAACAAGATCATACATAACATATATTGCTTCTCAGTGCATAGAAACCCAGGAGGTAGAGATGGATGGCAAACTAAAAGTTGCTTCTTGTTGTGACTGGAGTTGGACCACTTGGTTGTGAGTAGATTAGGACCAATATTATCATTTATAAACTATAAGTCCCGTGATATTAAAACCGCGTGTATATTGGACTGTGGTTGTCTTTGGTGGCTGATAATTACATATTTTCTTTCTGTTTGTGATGCTAGTGAGCTCAGATTGTTTTTAGGTTCACTCATTTGATTTCTGTTTGCAATGTTGCAATTGTAATTACATTCTCCAGGCATTTTGTAGGGCACAGAAACTGGGTTCTTTGCATTTCGTGGTCACCAGATGGGAAACAGCTTGTCAGTGGCAGCAAAGATGGAGAGCTACGAATTTGGGACCCTGAGACTGGGAAGGCATCATGCAATCCACTTAATGTAAGATTATTGTTATCTTATTTGCTCTAACATCGATGTTGCTTCCTAAGTTCAATTGGATTATTGATTGAAAGCTCAAACAAGAAAAGTCCATTTATTTTCATTCTGTTTTGTCTAAACTAAAACAGATTTCCAGTATGTCGTGTTTGATATTTAGTTTGTCATCAAATACTTGGTTATTTCAGGGCCACAAGAAGTGGATTACTGGGCTTGCTTGGGAACCTGTACATCTGCAAGCTCCTTGCCGTCGCTTCGCCAGTTCAAGCAAAGATGGAGATGTTCGTGTTTGGGATACTGTCCTGAGGAAGTGTGTGATGTGCCTAACTGGCCATACACTTGCAGTGACTTGTGTGAAATGGGGAGGTGATGGGATGATCTATTCCAGGTATTAATTATTCTCTTCTTTAATGGATGAATCAACCATTTCCACCAGCATGTCTGTTGCTTGTGTTTCTCTCCAAGTTCATTATAGATAAAGAAGTGCAGATATAAGAAGAAACTGAAGAAATAATATATATAATTGTATATAAGAGAGAAAGAAAGAAATAAATTATAGTAATGTCCACTAGTGACCAAAGATGGGTCAGTGGGTCTCAAGTGTACATCCAGTATCAATAACTAAACAGGGAGTGCACAGGGCATCTCCTCTCTAGGAAATTATCTAGACAATGTTTTCAAATCAAAGTAATTACATTGGTCTCTTCTTTTGAGTCTTGACCCTTGGAGCTTCTACAATTATCTGTCTCATTGTATCTTGGTTAAAGAGATGAGTGAATTATAAAACAGTCACATGAACAATATTTCATGTATGTTTGACAGATGCTGTTTTTTTGTTCCCATGGTCACATGATTGTAATTTGATGTAGTTCACAGGATTGCACGATCAAAGTTTGGGAAACTTCTCAGGGGAAGCTGATTCGTGAATTGAGGGTATGTCTATTTCATACATTCTGTTTTTTGAGATTTTGTCCCTCCCCCGACTATCATACCATTTGCTTAATAATGAAGTTCATTTTCAACATACTTGTGATTTCTTGTAAGAATATCATGTATGGAGGATTTACATAAATCCTAGTTGAGGTGAACAGGTGGTGGATTGAATAAGGATTTGAGTATAATGATCAAATTATAAGAGGGATAGAACATTCTGTGTATAGCGTTTGGAAGAAATTAGTACATCAAAATGTGTAAGAAGATGCTAGTGGTTTGTTGTGAGGTTATGAAAGATTTATTTTAATTTGTGCCATCTTTTGCTGAATGCTATGATGTGGCCTAGTTGTACTGGATGCATACGTCACTTGGCAGAATGTCCTAATCGCAGATGAGAGAATATCCATCAGAGTATAATCTTTATTGTTGAAGGTATACAGAGTTTTCTATTTCCTAAATGGACCCAGTCATAAGTGATGAAGCTTCATTCAACATAATGAAAATCTACATCTGGTTTTCGTGTTTATCATTTGTAGGTTGATTTGCTTAATTTTCACATGGTCTCAAAAAACTTGGATTCTTGTATCCATACTGAGCCAGATAATATGCAATGCACAGTAAAGGCTTACATCCATTTGATGTTTCAATTGACCATATATTTAGGGCTGCATTTTGTAAATTTGGCCTACCAATCATCAACCATAAAGCTTAGTTTAGTTTTGTATAATTTTACATCTTGTTTCATAATTGGTTGTTTCAATCGGTTTTCAATTCCCAATCAACTTGGATTCTTAGCTAGGTTAATAAGCTTTGTTTCTAATTTTGTATATGGTTTTCCAAGTAGCAAGGCCCCCATATTGCATGTGTTTGTGATGAATCATATCTTGGGAAGGTATGATTACAAATTTTGTTTGCACATGTTCTGAAATATTGCTCAATGCTTTATTAGTACTCTTGTTCTACTTGGAAGGAAAGACACAATATAATGTTTGCATATGATTTTTGACATTGTGTCTTTCAATTCTTACGATTTCTATAATCTGTGGAGGAGTGGGTATTCGATTTACCATTAATATTTGTAGGTTAAGCATACAAATTAAATGCCTTTCACATGACTAACTTAAAAACCAAGATGGTATTCTGTGTTGGGGTAAGATAATTTTTAGCTAGTTGCTTGGCGCAAAGGTGGAACAAAAGTTTCATTGAAGTTTATGAAACCTTTTTAGGAAATGTAGTGCAATTGGGTGCAACTTTACATATGGGATGTCAATATTTGTAGCAATCCTGGTGTTCAAATGGTTTTACTTTCTTAGCTTGCCATTAATGATGTAAAATGTGCATGGTTTTTGCTTAGACCTTCCTAAGTGTTTATTGGGTCATTCAACTTTTGGGCATATACCTTGTGCTCTCTTATTAGGGCAAGTGGCATTTTTTTTAAGGTGGTTTGGTGGAAATCTGATAAAATTTATGTAGTAATTCGAAAATTCTTTGTTGTTCACTCCAAAAGTTGTCAAGCGAGATTGCTTGTAGCCCCTGTTCAAGATGTTTAGTAAAAACCGATTGAATGTCTCAGTAATTTCTTTGTTTCTACCTGAAAGTGCTTGTTAACCAAGGTTACACATGCAAAGTAGCCTTACATTCTCACAATGTGGTGTGAGCTGCAGTGGATATGTGAATTCCCGCAAAGTTTGCAACCAAGCTTCAGATTTTCTTTATATTTGTTGCTTGTAAAGAAAGTGTTTCGAATCCTTTGCTATACCCCTGGAGTCTGGACATCACAGTCTAGTTAATTTTCTTGGTGGACTTAGAGTGTGCGTGGAGGAAATAGGTTTGGAGGTCAAATGGGTATCAGGTCACTTGCGCAAGAAAAGCAATGGATGAGACAGTGTTTCAGGTCACTTGGGTTGCATTGGTGAATTTTCAAATAATGCAATAAATTATTATTCAACCTGGAATTTTGAAAACCAATCAAAGCCTAACCTAACCCATAAATGCTAACAATAGAGATCCTACACAAACCAGAATCTAAAATGTCTAATAAAGAGAAAACTGGCCAAAAAAAGTAAATAGACAGTGGGCAACAAATACTCAAGTTAAAAGCTTACCCAATCTTAAAGGTAAATGTGATAAGCTTCCCTTTCCGTTTGTCCACTACTCAGTTACAAGGGATAACTTTCCCACATCCCTATGAGAAACCTACACACAAAATGATCTGTAAACTGTCATGGATAGTCCACTAGACAGTTTGTCACAACAAATGTTCTTGTATCTACTTCTTCCATGAAGAGTGATACTGAAAATACAATGATATTATACTCTATTGTGCAAAAATTACTTCTGTTTGTATGCGTTTAAAAACAGTAAAATGATCCACAAAACTACAACAAATCAAATACCATACAGGCCATGGACACAATAGTTTAAACTAAAGAAATCCACATGGGAAAGACTAGCAAAATGCCTTTCTTCTTTTATTGCACTGAGAGTAGCGAGGTGCTCTACAACCTAGTATGGGGGAAGATGTTGTAACGCGTAACGTTGTGTAATGTTATGTAACATGTTGTTCCTATTAAAAAAAATTAAAAAATAAAATAAAATAAAAATGCAAATGATCACGGCTTAAACAAAAAAATAAATTCTATTGATTTCATTTTAAACCTATATATATCAAGCACCAAAAGGGATCAAGAATAAAAATTCAAGTGTAAAAAATATCTTGAGGTGTAATTTTTTTCTTAAAGTGTAAAAAATTAAAGATAAAAAAATTACACATCAAGAAATTGGATCCCTCTCGGTGCTTGATAGAACCGGGTTGAAGATGGATCTATGCTGGTTAGTATGACAATGCAAAAATTACAAAGAAGATTTAATCATTCTGGAGTTTAATTGACACCGTGCCTGGCCACAAAATTCTACATATCACCCTTCCTATTCTACTCAGCATTTATATTCCACTGCCGTGCTTTGCTTGGCGATGGGACAATAAATCAATACAATAGGAATGATGCCTCTTCCTTTCTTGAGGCTCAGTTTTTAACATGCCCCAATTGCCATTAGGATTAGGGTTTTTTTATTCCCCAACTCTTGATTAGGGTTAGGGTTTTTGATCATCTAAACTATTTTTCGACAGGCTTATGTGGCTAGCTTCACATGTGATTAACGGGAATTCATGTGGCTTGACTTGGTGCTATAGTGGTCTCCATTATAGATGGACATGGATGACACATCTGCCCCCCTTGCTTTGTAGAATGTGCTTACTAGTGTGTGTGTGTGTGTATTGCACTCATTGATCCTTTTTGGATCATGCCTCCCCATTTTGGGAGGGTTTTGGTCCACGAGTGATCCATTTCAGATCAATAGTGATCCATTTTGGATAAAAGCTCCCCATTTTGGATTAAAGCTCCCCATTTTGGAGGTTTTTGGTTGCCCAAATTTGAAGACAAAGTTATGAGAAACATCTAGGAAGAGTGGGGGGGGGGGGGGGGATACACCGTTCCCCATTTCGGAAACTAAAATGGAGGGGATATGGCTTGGCAATGAAACTGAAATGTTTCCAAGCCGTATCCAAAAAGCAAAAATTTTCCAACCGTTCTTGAAATGTTTCCAAGTCGTTTCCAGACGTTTCATGATTTTTTAAAACGTTTCGGCTGCTACAGGGCAGGTTTTCAACCAAAATTGTGATTTTTTGACATGAAAAAAAAATCCCTAAAGGCAAACTATAAAACCCTAACCCTAAATTAAGTTTCCAAGCTTATAAATCAAGAGCTAAACCTTAATCCTAAATTGATGAATGGAAATCTAAATTTTTATCTCATGGTTTTTTTCTCATAGTATTTTTCTAAGAATGATAGAGGCTTATTTTTGGTTGAAAAACCACTGATTTGTGGACATTTTATTGCATCAAAGGCTTGTCTAATATAGTGTTCGTGTCACAGCCTAGTGTGGAAGTACAGTGACTGTTTAATTGTCTTTTTTCTCATATTTTTCTTCAGATTCACACCTTTTATCCTATTGCTCAACACATGAACTCACTTTTTTGTACTTGAGTGCCTAACCAATCCCCTTAAAACATGGCTGATTAATTCAACTTTGATCATCCAAGTTGGTCCCAAATAGTTAGACAATCCTGTGAATTTAGGCCATAGTCGGTTAGTCGTTCGACCCTCACTTGCCTAGTTGATTGTCTAGTTAATGGAACAAGACAAGCACACCTTGGTCAAGTCATTGACTTACCTACAAAATTGTGTTTAATCACAAATTCCAACACTTCTAGAGGTGCAATCGGTGAAATCTTTTGTTTGATGCTAATAATAATCCCTTCGAGCAATTTTAGGGTTTGAATTGATGTTTAGAAGTGGTTGACATGTTCTTGTGTAAATGCTTGACAGGGGTTGGCTTATTTATGCCACTCAAGTATATGGTGTATTTGAATATGTGTGTGGTTGTGTGTGTGTATGCCACCGTTTCTCGGTCGTATCATATCCATCTTTTTTGAAATTTAACTATATCTGTTTCCCTCCCTGTATCCGTTTTTGTTCCTATATTGGTTTCATTGCAACTTAGTTTGAAGAGATTTGACTCTTGGTTGCTGTCTTTATATCTTTTCTTTAGGCTCTATCTCTTATAAGTTACTCACACAGGGAGGCATGGGGTCCTTCCAATTGTCGTGGGGTCACCATCAAGGAGGGAGGCACTGTCTTGGGAGAAGGAGTTTGTTGCTCCCTGCAGGGGATCACCATCGCGTGGGTGTCGTCGATCAATAATCTGTTGAGCATGGTTGTCATTGATGACAAGCCATTAATGACAAAGGAGTAATAAAGTTTGATGACATGGCAAAGAGAACATGATAATTTGGGTATTGGAACACTAGATGGCCTAAGTGGTCCAAATGACCCATTCTGTGGTCATTTGTGGCTTGATGGGGTCATGACGCCCACAAACTAAATGGAGGTAAGTTGATGATGCTAATGTAGCCCATGCTCATGTAGATGGTTTGAGAATCCCATGCAGAAGAAAACTGGAGTCCTCAAATGATTGAAGAAGCCCATATGCTTGAAGACTTTGATGCATTGTTGATTGATGACATGAAAAAGCCCTCACCTTGTCATGGATGCACAATGTTGACTTGGAGCTCTTGAACAAATAAAATATTAACATGGCATGTTTGATGAAGTAGATAACCTCTTGAAGCATACAAATGGTGGTATGATGGGGTCCTTGCCCTTGGTGCCCTTGGAGGTTTGGGTATGGTGGCTATTGAACAATATCATATATTTATGAAACGTGGTTATGATGAAGCCAACAAAGTTTGAAGAAGCCCTTGCTAAAGTGATGATGATACTCCACCATTCAAATGCTTGAAACCCCATTGTGTAAATAAAATTAATGGTGAAGTCGGCTCAGCTTCAAAAGAGTAATTTAATTATTAAATAAAAAACAAAATGTATATTATACAATATAAAAAGGTGTGTATAAATGAAGGGCAATCCGCCTCATTTCACAAGAAGTAAGAATGTATGAAAGAGCTCTGATTTTCGGTGAACAAACGCAGAAATTTCGTGGGCTAAGGAGATTGTGGCAGCAGCAGGAGATAGAAGTTTGAGTGTGAACAGTGATCTGAAATTCGGATCTCATCTGAGTCAATTCATGGAGCTTGACTGGGCTGCCTCAGACCCGAAATTCTACAGCAGAATATATATTTTTTGGGGTTACAACTTGAAGGAAAGCTACAGTTTGAAGAGACTGCTGCTGCCATCACAGTCACGAGCTAGTACACAGTTCCTATAGGAGCTTATGAAAATAAGTTTCTTTTCAAGTGAGATATTGCTCTGAGGCAACCACAGAAGTCTGAATTTCGGGCCTAATCTCAGTGGGAGTCGTGCAGCAGAAGATTGAAGTTGAAAGTTACTTTCTTTCTGAATTCGGGTTTACTGAGGCATGGTTCTAGTTTGATGTGGTGTGTGAAGTCAAGGTGAAGTTCAATTGAAGCAGTCCAAAGACAAAGAAGAAGACTATTTTTGCTCCAGAAGATATCTATAGTTTGTAAGCCTCAGTACATACAGTAAGTCCAAGGCTAGGTAAGGACATCTGCTCAAGTATTGAAGCATCCTGTTCCAAGTAGGTATGTCTCTCATATGCTAAGAAGTTACATCTGAAGCACCAGTTAAGTTTGGTTTTGAACAGCATTCCTTTTGAAGAGATTAAGTTGAGTTTTCAGTTGACTTGGAATTGGAAATTTGGAACTAGTTGACAGTTGACAAAAAGCCTAAAATGACAAGCTTTTGACAGAAAAAATAGCTGAGATATATTTGACAGAACTGTAGCAATTGATGTACTTGATTTATGACAACATCCACAGTACATAACAAGACTCCCAATACATGATCACATGTGCATATCAGTGATAGACGCAGCAGAAGCAACTTGACAGTGACTTGATTGAGATGATAGAATTTATGACATGAGAAGTGATTGATGTATTGTTCAAATGTAATTTGATACGAATCGTTACACCAAAACCCGGAGGCGTTAGTGAAGGCCGCCCACTAGGATCTTAACATCCCACCACGCTCCGCAGTCCAGACTCTGCGCTGGATGTGCGCCCGTACGGTGGTGTCCTCTTTGAGCCGTACGAGCCTCGGATGAACACTGCAATGCCGACGTTGCGACCCGCTCTGTAACTCGAACCTGGGTGGAGGTCTGATACCAAATGATACAAACCGTTACACCAAAACCCCGAGGTGTTAGTGAAGGCCGCCCACTAGGATCTTAACATAATTGAAATAGTAATCAGTATGTGAAGGCAAGCTGGGTCTTGCAATTCTTCTTAGTTGGAGCTAAGAAAACCAGGCTGGGCCTTGGAATAGGAGTTGGTGCTCTTTGGTCAGTTGGTGCTGATATAATCGGAAGATTGAAGTCTTCATTGTAATCCATATCAAATTATAAATTAAGTTTACTACATGTGTCATGTAATGTGTCTCTTATGATTTATATCGATGACATGTTTAATTAATGACTATTGATGTATAGCTTAATGTAAATGATAAACCGTGCTTAAGTTTGGAAGTGAAAATTGGTTAAAAGTGCTAGCACATTGATTCACCCCCCCCCCCCTCTCAGTGTGCCATTGTGTCCAACAATTGGTATCAGAGCAGGCCTTCACCACGAGCCTTGCAAGCTTGAAGGAGATCTGTGGACACACAATGGAAGGACAAGCAGAGTTATCAAATGATGAAGTTCCAGTATTTAATATGACATATTACTTTGGATGGAGAAGCAAGATGGAAGCTTATCTGAAGAAGTTTGGTGTCCAGGAGATTGTGATCAATCCACCCAATCCGTTCAACAAGAAGACCAAGACAGCTGCACAAAAAAGATGCCAAGAAGGACAACACTATTGCCTTAAAATTTATGGTGGATGGACTCTCAAGCTCTGTCAAAGAGAGTGTAGGAGAACACACTTCAGCCAAAGACCTATGGTTTAAGCTGGAAAGTGAGTACCAAAGAAGAAACCAAGGCACAGAGAAAGAAACGAAAGTCAAGCCCACTGAAGATGTGAAGCAAGAAGTGCAAGCATCAAACATCGTGGAAGGTAAAGATTCTTTTGATTATAATAGCTCTGAATGTGATGATGTTGAAATTCTACTTACAGAAGACGATAAGGAAGACTTGTTGAAAGCCAATCATGCATTTGCATGTACACTAATGGATATTGATCTCAATACAATCTGAGGCTCAAAAAGAAAATTTTGAGATCCTTCGAAAAATACCAAAAAGAGATAATGGTATTGCTCAAGAAACTGAAACACAAGAACAAAGATTTACAAGATGAGCTAAAAGACAAAGAAGATCAAATTGGAAGATTAAACGCCAAACTGATAAGTCAAGGAAAGCTTAGTGAAGATTCAAAAAAGCTTGAAGAAACAAGAAGGGCCAATATTGATTTGAAGACTTAGCTGGAGGAAGGCAAAATAATAGAAAAAGTCTTGCAAAATCAGTTGGATGAAAAGGAGATGAGTTGCCAAAAGCTTGAAATGGAGGTGGTTGAACTCATGAAGAAAGGTGAAAAGTCTGATGTATATGTCAAATTCAAAAACAACTCATCTATCTTGGAAGAGATTTTGGATTGTCAAAGATCTCCATTTGACAAATCCGGTCTTGGCTACAAGAAGGAAGAAGGAAAATCTAAGGTTGGCACATGGTCTCCTAAGACTCCTGAAGCAAGCCTTTCAATGTCCAAGAATGGAAGCAAAGCTCCTCAGCAAGAACCTACACAACATAAAGAAGACTTCAAAAGATCAGAAAGACGTCAAGAAGTTGGTCCCACTCCTCAAAGCAGATTCAGAAGAGAAACAACTTCAAGATGGAATCAAGCACTCAGGTATGAATATGGTTTCAATGGTTATTGTTACACTTGCAATGAATTTGGACACATGGCTTTGGATTGTAGACTCTATGAAGGAAGTAGATGTTGGACATGTAATCACGTCGGTCACATTGCTGCACATTGCCGTACTATGAGATGTTATAGCTACAACGGCTTTGGTCATAAAGCTCAAGATTGTGCAAGTTCAAGAAGACAACCCATGATGAGTCCCTCATACACATAAGTTGGAAGAGCCGATGAACCAAGGAAGATAAATAATGGTGAAGGAGCAAATGCTAAGACAAGTGCCAAGAAACAGGTATGGGTGAAGAAGATCAAGCAGTTACATATAGGAGAGATTGACCAATGTAGATGAGATAGCTGCCATATGGCAAGCCAAGTCTGAGGTCCTTCAAAGACCTTAGCACATCTTGAGTGCATGAAGTTTGAAGGATGGACTCAAGGGAAATTGATGGTTACTCCAAGCAGTGGAATAGGTCCAAGGATCATGGTTACAATTGGCATGTTGACAGGGGGAGTAAGGTTAGACAAAGAAAAGCAAATGAAGTGAAGCAACATGGTAATGTTTGGAGGATTGATGCATGCTTATCTTTTATGAATTTATTAAATGTTTGCTGATGCATTCATCCATAAAAGTGCACCAATGACTCTCTCTGGCTATGGATATGATTGGAAAAAATGTCCTCAAGAAACACCTGTTGTTGGTATCTGATTGTATGACTTATATTGAACATAGTTGGTTATAATCCAACTCAACATGAGGAGACTCCTTGGTGATTAATATATGATTGGCACTACTATATGTATCCTACTCTGAAAATTTTGGATGACTGAGTCAAGTGGATATATATATATCGTTCAGTTGGTGAGTGTTATGTGTGGCAGTAGACAAGCAATGAAAACTAAAGAATTCTTATATTCTGAAGGCCGTGTATTGGTCAAGCTCTGAACCTAGTATCCATCAGTGAACACCTACAACATTTAATGAACAGACCAACAAGATCTCAGGGGGAGCTTGTAATGTTTAAAACAACTACAACACCAACTAAAAAGAGGTTGAGGTATCCAATAGCCTTGTGTAACAACCTTTGACAAGTATCTGCTGATTGACAGATAAAATTGACAAGACAAAGATCAGTTAATTGACAACAACTTGATGAATCTGATAATAGGGACAGTATGACTAGTTGACACCCTTGACTTGACAACCTTTCTGACAAAGAGACAACCTTAACTTTAAGTGACATAATTCATTAAGGCAGTAATTGACAAAGTTCAAATTAGAGCATTATGGTATGGAGAATAGCAACAAAATGCATACACATATTTGGGATCGTGGCTGGGGTGACGGGTAGATCCACAGTTGTGGAGGCTTGGGTAGAACGTGGCATGTTGGCCTTTGCAGAGCATTTCAACAAACGAGGCAAGACTGCATGGAGAGGATTGGGCCCAAACGGAAGGCAGGTCTGAGCATGGAGGCTTAGGCGAAGGATGAGCCCGTCGGTTGTGACATTAGACAGGCTATGTGAATGCAAGTGCGGGATGAAGGAACAGAGCTGGAAACAACGTGGAGTAGGGTGTCATGTGGGCTCGAGTGCTGAGCGACAACGTAAGTTGTGAGCTGCAGGTGGTGACTACCAGATTGCAAGGGTTGCAAAAGGGAACTGATGGACAGGGTGTTGCGGATGGGTGGATTAGTCGAATCCAGTACACATTAGTTGTGGGTGCTGGGCAATGTCATAATAACTAATAGCTGGAGTGGAGCTGAGTTGGGGGAGTGCCAGCCAACAAGCGGGAGATCCGTGGGACGTGCAACAATGGAGGCTTAGGGCTAAGCGTGAACGCTGAACGGGTTGAGGATTTCATGCGGCTGGGTAGAGGAGTCGACACCGGCAGCCGTCGGATGTGAGCCGACAAGTCATCGCTAGAGCAGGAATAACCGCTAGTTGACGGCAAGAGCCGTTGAGTGGACCCAGTGTTGTTGTAAATGTAACTTTGGAAGATATTCTTTTGTATATTATTATTATATTATTATTGTACTTTTATTGTACCTCCGTCGAAGATGTTTTTTCTCCGTTCGGGGATGTCATTATTGTATTTGGTCATGCAAGAATATTGAGGTAAAACCTCCATTGTAAGTCGGGGCAATAGTTCCCCAAAATAAAAATGTAAAATGTATTTTTGAGTCTCCCTGGGACAGGTAGGCCTAGACAATTAGGCAAGTCGGCCCCAATGAGGAATTAGGTCACTCAAATAAAAGTATAAATAGAGAGGATCACTCTCTCATTTGGACATCACACTCACTCAAGCAAGTTCACACCAAGTGAGAGAGAAGACAAGTTCGTTGGAGGAGAAAGAGAGAAGCTGCAGAAGACATCTTATATTTTGGGTTTTCCATCTTGCTTGATATTGTACTAGTGACAAATCTATTTCCGAGGAAGTTGCGGGGTTTTCTCCTTTATGGTTTCCTCGAGGAAATTTCTCGTGTCTTTTGTGTTTCGTTGTGCTTGTCTATCTTTCAGTTTACAGCAGCAGGAAACTAGGGCTTCCTAGTTCAAGGTCTTCTCTCCACAGATCATCAAGAAAAGAGGGCTAGGATAACTTGCTCTAGGAGGCGCATCTTTTGGAGGAAGCATAATTCAATTTGAAGAATTTTCATTTATGACCTAGTCTCTAGTGTCGGGAGAAAACTAGGGCATCAAACTTTTGGGGTTTTCCTCCATCAATCTAGACAAAGGAGTACACTGGACAACTTGCCTTGAGGAGGCGCATCTTTCTGTCCAAACAGGAGTTCAGAATTCCAAGTTTGGAAAATTAGGGTTTCTTTGACAAACCCTAGATCAGCCAGCTCCAGAACCAGGTTGGGCATCTCAAATTGGTAAGTTCTAATCCTTTTTTATTTCCATTTGAGGTTCTTATATCAAAATGACAATTCACACCAAGCTTGAGGGAGATGATAACTTCTGGGCATGGAAGTATAGAATCTCTCTTGTCCTAGAAGAAAATGACTTGGACAAGTATGTCAATGAGGAGGTTCCAGAACCAGAGGGAGAAGAGGCAAAGGAAATCCACAAGAAGAACTTGGTCAAGGCCAAGGGGATTATTGCAGAGTCCATCAAAGATCACCTCATCCCTCGTGTATCATCCTTGAAGACTCCCAAGGAGATGTTCGATGCTTTGACGAAGATATTCGAAGGGAAGAACATCAATAAAAAGATGACTCTAAGGAACCAACTCAAGAACGTAAAGATCCAACACTCATAGACTATGCAATCTTACTTCATAAGGGTCTCTCAAATCAAGGAGCAACTTGAAGCAATTGAAGACAAAGTAGAAGAAAGAGAGATTGTAATGACCACCTTGAATGGTCTCCCAAGATCATGGGACTCATTCATTCAATGAATATGTGCCAAAAAGAAGTTAATCACATTCAACAAATTATGGGAAGAATGCACCCAAGAAGAAGCTCGACTAGTAGCAAGAGAAGAGAAGATGGGAGCTAATGATGATCAAGCTCTAACTTCTCACACAAAGAGAAATCATAATAAGAGGGAGGACCATTATCACAAAAGATCCAGAAGGCCCAATAGGAATCATGGATCGAGAAGAGATCTCTCTAGTATCAGATGTTTCACATGTGATGAGAAGGGACATTACTCAAGAAATTGTCCCAGAAACGAAGGATCCTCCAGGAAAACCAACAAGAAGAGGCATCATGCTCACACCGCTGAAGATGATGAACCAATAAGGAAAAGAACCAGAGAAGAAAGGGAGGATTCTTCAAGTGATGAAGAATATGTCTTAATCAACACTCACAGGTACCATCACTCATGGGAGCAATGATTGGCTTGTAGATAGTGGAGCATCCAAACACATGACGGGATACAAAGAATCTTTCATCAACCTATCAGAACATGAGTCACCTCACAAGGTGAAACTTGGGGATGATTATCAATATCCCATCAAAGGAAGTGGAGAAGCTTCCTACAAGCTAGATTCCGACAAATCACTAAAGATGAAAGATGTTCTCTATGTATCAGGTTTGAAGAAAAATCTTCTCTCCATCTCAGCTTTAGATGCTAAAGGAATGCGGGTTGCATTTGTTGATGGCCAAGTTCTAATGTGGCCAAAAGATAAGACAATAAATGATGCAACGGTAATTGGAGAGCAAGAGGGAGGCTTATACAAGTTGAAAGGTCAACTAGAACAAGCGTTGGTTCATGATTCCATGGAACTAAGCGAACTATGGCACAAGAGACTTGCACATGTGCACTATAGAGCACTACCAATTGCAAGCAAAGTAGTTTCAGGTCTACTAGAAATCTAGACCAAGGCTGTTGGGAGCGCGGAGCAGGAGCGAAAAGCGAAATTTTCAAAAGCTTCTGTTTTGGGAGCGTTTTTTATATAATATATATTTTGATGAATATATATTAAAAAAAACATGTATTATGCCAAATTAGCTATAGAAAACATGAAAACATAGATATTCATATAACCATTTAGTACACATTGATATAACATCAATCATCTAGGAGCTATAACTTATAACATTGTCATTAAATGATCAATCATCAATCATCAACAACATCAACCTTCAAATTTCAACATATAATATTTGCCATCAACAAACTCTAACAGATAACATCAACCATGAAATGAAACAAAGCATCATAATATCATATTCAAAGGTCAAAGACTAAAGTTCAAACTTCAAACTAGGCCATAATGTTTACAAAATAGGCCATAATGAACATGAAATACAAAGTACTATGATACTATCTAGTATCTACTAAGCTTTCCGCTTGCCACGAGAAACTTCCAATTTCTGTTCTCGTGGTCTAGGTGGAATAGGAGCTGCTGAAAGTGATCGTGGAACATGAGAAGAAGATGAATGCCCCCCACAGATTGTTGGATGTTGTGAAGCTAAAGGCAAAACTCCTGCATCTGGAAAGTTGCTGCTGCTTGGGGGTGGCATCTCTGTACGGGTACCTGTAGTATGAATTGGATCACCATCATGATCACCCAATAGTTCAACTTCCAAGCACTTTAATGCTATGGCTCCATCCTCCACATTAGGCTCCTCTGGATTGTTGTCCCAAGTCAAAAATGTTCTATCATTCTTGACCGCCTCACAATAATGGGACAACGACCTCAAGTTGTAGTGCACATAAACCAAGCTTTCTGCGCGTTCTACATTCAAACTGTTTCTCTTGACACTGTGGATGAAGCTGTAGGTGCTCCAACACCTCTTTGCAAAAGAGCTATTAACAACCTGTGAAAGCACCCTCACCGCTAATTTATGCAAATATGAGGCTCCAGAGCCATACACGTTTCACCAACGGATAGGATCCAATCTATCTCGATCTTTGGTTGCATGCAGGGTACCAAAGACTCCATGCTCACTTATGTATTCGCTTAATTCACTCTGTACTTGAGCACACTCCTCATCACGGACCAACTTGTCTAATGCAAGCATATACCCATTTTGCACCTTTGGATCTGTGTTTGGTTTTTTCCTAACTCCACTCCCAAGTGCAGGTTGGGCCAACCAAGTTGGAGAATAGTATTTTGGGGTAAGGACATATGCAAGGGCATGGAGTGGAACATTTAGATTATCCTACCTTTTGACCACATGTTTATGAATATGGTCATACAAGATTGCATCTCTTTGCTCAACAATGTCTTTAATTTGACCAAGCATGCTATCCATCTGTTCATATACCTCCCCAATCACCGGCTGATCTATATCTGCAAAACGAATCATGTTATAAACTGGCTTGGTGAACTGCAGAACATACCTAACCTGTGTCCAAAATTGACCATCAATAACGGTGTCCTCCACCTCCTGAAAGTCATGTCTTGTAGATGTGTCTTTTAATTCTTGTCATGGATCACTTAAGACCATACTAGCCAATGCCTCTCTTACCTTCAAAAGCCTCCTGAAGGTGAGGTAGAAGCTAGCAAATCTAGTCTTTGCAATCTTCAATAGCTCCAACCTAGAGTGATTGCGAAAAAGGTGGTGGGCCATGCTATGATTGGTAATAAATTTGATCATTTTCTTACCTCTCTTGTACAAGGCACCAATCCATCGGTAATTAGGGTCCTTCATCTTAACAATATCATGCATCAAAAGGTTCAATGTGTGAACCAAACATCCTGACCAAAATATGTTGGGATACTTATCCTTAATGATTGCTCCTGCTGCCTTACAATTGTTAAAAATTTAAAATTGATAGCAGTAACAAATTGGAAATAAAGATAGTGCAGAGATAGCTAGCAGTAAATACACATCTACAAAAATCGAACACAATATTTTTCACGGGTAAACCTTTCAAGGACAAAAACCCCAAAGCAATTATTAATAATTTATCTCCTGAATGAGATGACTGAGTTTTTACAATAGCAGGCTAAGAACAAGCCTTTTCAACAAATCAGAATTTGTTTCATTGATCAAGAAGTACCCTGTACAATGTTTGCTAACCCTAATCTGTCACTGGATGACTGTAGGTGTTGCTAGGTGCCTGGAGCAGCTTCAATTTGACATAGTCAACCTGTACATGCTTATAAATGCCAAAAGTTATTGGTGTGAACTTCATTGAGCTGCTGAGCTGTTGCAACCTGTTCAAACCTGTTCCAGGGCTGCCGTGACCTGTTCAAACCCTATCCAGGGCTGCCGTGACCTGCTGTAGGTTGTGGGTGCCCTAATGGGGCTGCTGAATATGCAGAATTCGGGTAGAGCCCTAGCAGGGCTGATGTAACCCAAAATAATTCGGGTGGCAGCAATTAGACCAGCAAAAAAAAGGGTTGGGACTTTTACTTCTTCCCAAAATAGGAACCAGCAGAAAGAGGACACCCACGAGCTGAGCAGAGAAGATAAATTACCCACGAGCTAAGCAGAGGAGATACTCACTAATTCGATGATACAAATGAGAAGTTCTTTCTTCTTATTTATAGTGAGTCGAGTGGCCAAGAAAAAATCATGTTGGGGCCGACCTGACTTTATATATATATGAATTTTCTTTTAATCTTCAATTGAGGCCGACCCATGAATATATATATTTTATTTTTATTTCCTTCAAAAGGTGGGTACATGGACAAAGCCAAGTTATGCTTGGGTTTCATGGTTCTTCAAGTGGTTCACAATAAGTCATCCAGAAGTTCTTCAAGGTCTTCAATGATCCATTTATGTCCACTCTAAGTACATCATCATTAGTAGAATTATTAATTGCTTTTACTTCACCCTCCTTGTTTCCACCAAGATCAAGTGCTAGGTATTTCCACAAGGGTTGATCAGTCCCTTGAGAAGGTCCCATAGCCCATAGATCAAGGGAAGGAGCACACCACTTCCCTAGACCCGGTCTAGGGCTTATAGTGAGATCCTGGTAACTGACCAGGTGCCTCCATTCTCCCAGAGAATGGCTCTCAGCCCCAGGCTGAGCTTCCAGTCCCAGACTGGATCAATATCCTGGTAACTGACCAGGTGCTTCCATTCTCCCAAAGAATGGTTCTCAGCCCCAGGCTGAGTTTCCAGTCCCAGAATGGATCAATATCCTGGTAACTAACCAGGTGCCTCCATTCTCCCAGAGAATGGCACTCGATGCTGCTCAGAAAAATCAACAACAATTAGCAGCATTATCAGTGATGACTTGAATGACATTGTATGGCCCAATCTCTTGAATGGTTTTTAGTAAAGGTTGTGCAATATTAATACCGGTCTTGTAGTGATCCGAGTAGTCATGGGCTGAAAGGAAGATCACACCGCTAGCAGACACGCCAAGAATATTTATCAATGGCTTGCCTTTAACATTTGTCCACCCATCAGATACAATTGATACCCCATAGTTGGACCAATCATTTATAAACCTTCCAAGAGCACTATTGATTTTGGCTCTTTCCCTGTCAAGTCCCACGGTTCTAGCTTTGTCATACCCAGGGCTTCTGTATCCTTTAGGGCCACCATTGATGGCTTGTACCATTTCATGCCAATAGGGTGAGCGAAGAACATTGAATGGCACACCACATGCATAGAGAAACCTATAAAATTTTGAATCTACATCATCTCTACAACCGTGGTCAAGGAAATCTGATAATGTTCTTTGCATAGGCGAGATTCCACCACCATAGGGAGATGAGGGTCCTGATCGAGCCGATGATGATCCAGTTCCAGTTCCACTACCAAACATTCTCTGTGAGGATTCAGATTCAATCCTTGATCTCTTGGAATTGTTTTAAGCGGCCTCTTCTTCCATCTTGTATTTGTTTCTCTCTTTAGCTGGCACTTTGTCACAGGTTTTGACTCCAGTAGCCTTACCTTGATCGCATGGCAGAATCCCACACAAATGCTTTCTCACCCGGGTATATGAACCTGTGTAAGTTTTATTACAATGGGGGCATGTAAACTTTGTGGCTCCACCCCCTCTCCCTCCCCCAAGCCTTGTCACATACTTCCACAAAGGTGTTGTGTCTTTTTGTTTTTGCCCCTGATCACTCTCATCCTCACCATCATCACCCTCTTCCCCTTCCTCTTCTCCATGGGATGTGTCACTCTCTACCTCTTCCCCCTCATCACTACCACCACCATATTTGCTTCCCAACACCATCATAATGAGATGAAGTGGAACAAAAAGCCGAAACCACATACCCATCATGTTTCTTGATTCAAAATGAGTCACTTGTTTCCTACAATAGAATGATGGAGAAGAAGAAACTAGAAAGAGTAGAAGAGAACATTGCGAGGTTTAAATTTTTTAACATAATAAAATATTTTTTCAAAAACAAACATTTAACAAAGAGTAGGGTTTGGAGTCTTGGACTTTGGAGCTTACCTCTTTAGCTCTCCCATGGTGGTTGGGGAAGCCTTCAATCTCCTCTCCAAGCTCTCCTTCAATCACCCCTTCAATCCTTCTTCCAAGCTCCCACGAATTTGCTCACAAAGAACAAGCAAACCCTCTCAAAACTCTATCAAATACATGAAATCAATGAAAATAGAGTAGGATGAGTCCAAATGAAGTCACATTGTGTTTATATAGCCCAAAGCAAGCCTAATCAACCATCAAAAACGAATTTCAACCAAGAAAAAATCATTAAATGCCAAACCGACCCATCCAACCTGCGGAATTGATTTCGGAATTGTTTTTTTAGAGCTGGATCGTTGAGAGAGTGACGCGGGATCGCTCAGGGAGCGTTGATCCCGCATCTCTCCCTCAACGATTTCGAAAATTCCAGGGATCGTTTTTTTTAGGCGGAATCACGAATTACATTTTCGCTCCTGAACGGAAGCGAACTCGAATCGCGATCCTGGGATCGATTCCTGTTCGCTTCCGTTCGGAGCGCGAATTGGGAGCGAAGCGGGGAGCCCTAGAGCGCTTCCCCGCTGCCTTGATCCAGACAAAGCATGAAGGCATTTGCAAGGGATGTGCACAAGGAAAGAACGTGAAGAAGACATTTCCTAGCAGTGAAAGAAAGGAAAAAGGAATCTTGGAGATAGTCCACTCAGATGTGTGTGGTCCTATGTCTTGTAGCTCATTAGGCGGGTATGTCTACTATTCTTTTATAGATGATTTTTCCTGTAAGCAATGGATTTATTTGTTGAAGGGAAAAGATGAAGTATTTAGCAAATTCAAGGAAATCAAAGCCTTGGTTGAAAATCATACTGAAAGGAAGATCAAGACCTTACTATCGGACAATGGCGGAGAATTCACCTCAGAAGAATTCAAGTACCTTTGCAGAGAATCTGGGATTAAGAGGGAGTTGAGCACTCCTTACAATCCTTAACAAAATGGCGTTGCAGAACGAAAGAACAAAACAATAATGGAAGCAGTGAAGGCAATGCTACATGATCAAGATCTTCCGATGCACTTATGGGCAGAAGCAACAAGGACAACTGTGTATGTACAAAACCGTACACCTCACTGTGTATTGAACAACAAGACTCCCAAAGAAGCTTTCTCAGGAGAGAAACCAGAAGTCAACCATCTCAGGATATTTGGCTGCCCTGTGTACATACAAATCCCGAAAGAAAAGAGAACAAAGCTAGATCCTTCAGGAAAGAAGGGGATATTCGTGGGATACAACGACACATCAAAAGCTTACCGAATATACTTCCCAAGATTCAAGAAGATCGAGATTAGCAGAGACGTAACTTTTGATAAAGATTCAACATACAACAAATCAAGAAAATTACCTATTGAAGAAACTGAAGAACCTGAAGTTCCGAGAACCAGAGACAGAGTTATGGAAGAGACAATTCAAGAAGATCACCAAGACCATGACATGACAGAACCACAAGAACCTGTAGATCCACCTCGTGAGAAGAACTTCCACAAGAGAAGACCAAAATGAGGACGTGAAGCTATACAAGATGTAGAGAAGTATGGTGCTCTAGATGGGTACATAGAGAAAGCAAGAGACCCAAACCGTACTCTAGCTATGTGGCCCTACTATGTGACATCATTGATAAAGAACCTTCCAACTACGAGGAAGCATCAAAAAAGAAGGAATGGAATGATGCCATGATCGAGGAGTACTAGTCGATTATGAAGAATGATGTATGGAGATATTTCCAAGACCAATAGGGAAGTTTGTTGTGACTTCGAAATCAATCTACAAGATCAAGCACGTTGCAGATGGTAGCATAGAAAAACACAAGGCAAGATTTGTGGCACGTTGCTTCTCCCAGAAAGAAGGCATAGACTACGAGGAGACATTTGCACTTGTAGCAAGATACACTTCCATCCGATCTATAGTTGCATTAGTTGCAATAATGAAATTGAAGGTACACCAAATGGATGTCGAGACAGCATTCTTGAATGGTGTAGTCGAAGAGGAAGTGTATGTGGAGCAACCACTGCGATTCGAGACACATGATAGACAAACTCATGTGTGCAAGCTGAAGAAAGCCTTGGATGGTTTGAAGCAGGCACCCAGGACATGGTACGACAGGATGGACAACCTTTTGATGAGCTTAGGCTTTACCAAGAGTAAAGCAGATTCCAACCTCTACTTCAAGGTTGAGGGTGGAAGATCAGTGATATTACTACTATATGTAGATGACCTGTTTGTAACAGGGGAGGATGAGCTCATTGCAGATACAATGGGAAGGCTTGCCGCAGAGTTCGAGATGAAGGACCTGGGAATGATGCGCTACTTCTTAGGCATGGAGGTGTGGCAGAGTGCAAATGGAATTTTCCTTGGTCAAGGAAAATATGTAGTGGAGATTTTGAAGAGGTTCAAAATGATGGACTGCAAGGCAATGGCCACACCAATGGCTTTGAACTTGAAGCTACTATGTGATGCTTCATCAAAGATAGTTGTTGCCACGATGTACAGGCAGATGATTGGTTCGTTAATGTACTTAACGAACATGAGACCAGACATATGTTCTGCTGTGAACACCCTGAGCCAGTTCCTGACAGATCCGAGGCATGTTCACTTGATGGATGCAAAACATATATTGAGGTATCTAAAGGATGCAATTGAGTATGGGCTCAAATATGTGACGAATAAGAAGATTAACCTGCATGGTTATGTTGATTCGGATTGGGCAGGTAGTGCCACAGATAGGAAGAGCACTTCAGGATGCTGCTTCAGTTTGGGCTTCGGTATGATCTCTTGGTTTAGCAGGAAGTAGTCATGTGTGGCATTGAGTACAGTCGAAGCAGAGTATGTTGCAGCTTGTTCGACTAGTTGTGAGGTAGTATGGCTTCGGAAGCTACTGTCAGATTTGTTTGATCTCGAGTTAGAGGCGACTTATATCTTTTGTGACAACTAGAGTTGTGTGAAGTTGTCTGAGAACCCGATGTTTCATTACAAGTCGAAGCATATTGAGATCAAGTACCACTATATCTGAGATATGGTGTAGAGAGGAGCAGTGAAGCTCCAGTATGCGGCGACAGACGAGCAGATAGTCGATGTGTTGACCAAGTCGTTAGCAAGAGTGAAGTTCGAGTACTTCAGAGAGAAGCTTGGTGTTATCCAGATCGATGTTCCTCGAAAGAGGGAGTGATGTGATAGGTCTAGAAGATGCAGGTGCACCAGGGCTGTATCTTACATGGTGGAATACGCAGGTGGTCCGCAAGGACGTAATGCATCTGGTATGCTCCTGGGGTATCCACATGTTTGAAGACGCTGGTATGTCCACGGGTCATAAAGCATCTGGGATGCACCTGGGCTGTATCTTACATGGTGGAAGATGCAGGTGGTCTGAAAGGACGTAATGCATCCTGGATGCTCCTGGGCTCTATCCACATGTTTGAAGACGTAGGTTGACTGAGAGAGTCGTAATACATCTGGGCTGTATCCACGGGGTGGAAGACACAGATGTTCCTAGGTTGTATCCACTGGGTGGAAGACGCAGGTTGACTGAGAGAGAGACGTAATACATTTGGGTTGTATCCACTGGGTGGAAGACGCAGACGTTCCTTGGTTGTATCCACTGGGTGGAAGACACAGGTTGTCTGTTGGACATGATATATGCACCTTAGCTGTTCTCCGCATGAGATGATGAGATGATCCGGATACGATGAGATGCTAGTAGGAGACGTAGGTGATTGCTGTGGCAATGTAATATGTGGTCTTGGGCTGTACCTACTTGATGGCTTGTTCGTAGAGATGATGAAGACCTAGATGAGAGCTAGGCCTACATCCAACATGAAAAAGGGTTGGCTCTGTAGAACTTCTCATGACAGGTAGATTCGAGAGATGTCACTAGTCAAGGATCAACAAGATGAGAATTGCTGCAGCAACGATGATGATGTCCCAACGATGATGATGACCTAGCGATGATGATGGTCCAGCGATGATGATGATTTAGCGATGATGACGTTGTCTAGAGTTTGTGTCCAGCCGCGATGATGACTGTGTCGAGAGAATACTTTCCTAGTTAAGAGGGAGTGTTGTTGTAAATGTAACTTTGGAATATATTCTTTTGTATATTATTATTATAGTACTTTTATTGTATCTTCGTCGGAGATGTTTTTCCTCTGTTTGGGGATGTCACTATTGTATTTGGTCATGCAAGAATATTGAGGTAAAACTTCCATTGTAAGTCGGGGCAATAGTTCACCAAAAGAAAAATGTAAAATGTATTTTTGAGTCTCCCTAGGATAGGTAGGCCCAAACAGTTAGGCAAGTCGGCCCCAATGAGGAATTAGGTCACTCTCGCATAAACTATAAATAGAGAGGCTCACTCTCTCATTTGGACATCACACTTACTCAAGCAAGTTCGCACCAAGTGAGAGAGAAGACAAGTTCGTTGGAGGGGAAAAAGAGAAGCTGCAGAAGACATCTTATATTTTGGGTTTTCCATCTTGCTTGATATTGTACTAGTGACAAATCTATTTATGAGGAAGTTGCGGGGTTTTCTCCTTTATGGTTTCCACGAGGAAATTTCTTGTGTCTTTTGTGTTTTGCTGTGCTTGTCTATCTTTCAGTTTAAAGATCTAACATAATTGAATTAAAGTGCAAACTCTAACACCCAGCAGGCCCCAGGCAGTCGTATAGTGGCCGAGGCATAAAACCATTGGGCAGGCTGAGAACAGTTCAGGTAGCTCAACAGAACCGCGGGCAGGCCCAAGGCAGTCGTTGAGTAGCCTAGAATAGGCCCCAAACAACACCCAGGAAGGCTTGGGCAGCCTAGAAGGTGGCTGGGAAACAAGCATAAGTGTTCAAGTAGCTCCTAGAAGAGCTCGGGAAACCTAGAAATAAATCTAGGTAGCAGAAAATGATATGGGTAGTAGGGTGTAGGTCTGGGCAGCAACAACAACAAAAAGTTGTAGGAAGCCTTAGGCAGTAGTAGACTGCAGATCATGTAGTGGGCAATAGGTCCTTGCAGAGACTGGAGTTGCAAGTTTGGGAAAACAAAAATTTATGTGTTGGGTGGCTTGTTGAGCCATGGTAGAAGGTCAGGCAGCTAGCAAGATGATCTCTGGTAGGTGAAGGACTTTCACCTAGAAATCTAAGCCACAGGAGAGCACAAAGGAGCAAAGAAGGAATTTCGCTCATGTCATCCACTTTGGAGCAAAGACAGGCTTTTGCTCAAGTGTTGGAGCTACGAAGAGCTATGACTCAAGGAGCTCAAATGGGTGGAGAAGAAATTTCATCTAGAGATCAGGGGATGACAGGAAGACTTTTTACATAAAGAGATCAGTCCAAAGGTGAACAAAAGCCATAGGAGGTGGTGATGTTTCTTTTCTCAGTGGACAATGGTGCATCTAGCCATATGACGGGGATGAGGGATGTGTTCCTTAGCGTTTCAGAGATAGACTTAGACTGCCATGTGGCTCGTGGAGTTGACACCATGCATGCAGTAAACGGGGTTGGAACAATGCTATTTTGGCTAGAGTAAGGAGGATCTTTGGAGGTGGCAGGAGTGATGTATGTCCCAGAGTTGAGGACAAATGTGCTCTCAATTAGCTCTGGAGGACAAGGGGAATGGGGTTATGTTTTAGGATGGACATGTGCTTATACATTCAGAGAGAGTTACCCAGGATGCAACAGTTATGCTTGGTGTTAGACCTAGGAGCACTTATCTTTCGGTGTCCTATCTACTACGAAATCCGTGGGCAACTCCATTGTCTTTTCACGAGACCTCTGCAACTCATCTCTTCTGAACTAGGCTTGGTTTTGCTTCTTCGATGGTGGTTTGGATGGTGGAAGAGGTGGCTTGGTTTCACTGAACAGTGGAGGTGGCATGGGGTATAATCAATGGTTTACTAATGGGTTCTGGTATTTCCGCGGTGGCAGAAAGGGTTTCGGCGATGTCAGCTTAGTTTCGGCACTAGTGTGTGAAGCTCTCCAGAGTGGAGCTTCAGCTTCTGCAAAAAGTATTTTGTTGGGTGGCTGTGACTAGGTTTGGCTTGGGCTTGGACTTTGATACCATTTAACCTCTTTTGGAGTAGTTTTGTTAAAGGATATTTCCTTGGGAGGCTTCTTAAGTGTTTTTTTTTGGTTCTTGGAGCATTTGACCGGTTGAACCCTCATTAATTTTGAACCGGTACAAAACTCGGCCTGGAGGCCGGTTTGGTGCTGAGCCGATCGAGTTAGACCTTGAAATCATGGTACCCCTGAGTTAGGAGCAGCCTTAGTACTCCCACTTTGTATTGATATCATGGTACCCCCACAGTCCGATTGACCTACTTTTGTGGTCATTTGTTGGACAATAATAGAATTATCTTATCTTATCTCATCTTATCTTAGCATTAGCTTTTGGCTCCAGCTATTGGTAGAACACTTCTAAAAACCCTACCCAAAATTCTAAGAACGATTTTTTACCATAACAAACTTGCTATGAAGAGGTGAGGATGCAACTTTAGGAGTGTTTGAGCTGCTTGCTTCTTTAGGAGTCTTTGAGCTGCTTGCAACTTTAGGAGTCTTGGAAAGCTTGGCTTTGTCTTCCACCGTTGTCCTTTGTACAATTGGTACATTATTTACTCCTTGCTTACTTGATCTTTGCTGCCATACCTTCCATGATTTGCCTTTATGTTACTTAGGGTGAAGCTTTGGATGGAGTTTCCAGCACTTGCCATTAAATGCCTAGTTATCTGACAATGACTGCAAATGTTCTTGATTTGATGCCTGCTTGTTTGTCTTGTTGTTCAACACAATTATAAGAGTACCTATGGTTACACAATGGTTGTTTTTTCAATAATAAGAACCTAAATATAGATCGCAACACTGGTATGTTAAATGTCCTATTTTATTGAACTGCTAACAAACAATCGTAGTCTTTTCATAGCTTTATTGGCTGCCCTTCTTTGAAGGTGCAGTACATTCTTCTTCTCTGGCATACTGCCCTCCCTTTGGAGTGGCATAATTTTGTCTTGACCTTATCGGTTTCCATGCTAGCGTCCTTGATGGTTCTGTCACCTTCTTTGAGCATACTACAGTGCTATGGAGGTGGAGACCTCTTTTCTTTGGTAGAAAAGGTTTCCATACTTGAGCATTCTCCTTCTTCCACAATGCTTCCAAAATATCCAGGACCCACATATTGAGGCCTTACCATGAGCTATGTGATTTACAATTCTTTGGCCTTCCTTGCTATGTCCTTGGCCATTATAGCCCATCTTTTCCAACAGTCGAGTCTATACTTTTGGTGTGCAATTCAAAACCAATGAAAGAATCACCTGGTTATTTCAAATCAAAGTCATTTAGAGAGGTACACTACTTACCATACTTCTCTCGGTCAAGGTTTGTCCATCTTGTGTATAGATGGAAGGCTTTGCTTCCCTTTGTCAGGGTTTGTGAATGCTGTGTATAGATGGAAGGTTTTGCTCCCCTCTTCACTTAATAAGTTTCTTGGAGCTTGACCAATTGTTTTTGTAACTTACACATAGCTTGGTTATTCTCTTCTTCAAGATGGCTTATTTGATTAAGAATGGATTCTCCACTTATTGTACACCGCCTTTTGCATTTTTCTACCTCATCCATGACTTTCGTGAGGAATTTTGTGTGGTTGTCCCTTTTGGGTTGCAACGCTTTATTTTCCTCTTTCAAGTGTTGGACCATCTTTCTCATGTCTTCATTCCCCTTCAATCTGTTGATTACAGTCCTGCAACTCTTGAAGTCTTTGCAATTTAAGGCCTTGCTCATGGTGAATGGCTTGCAGCTCCCACAAAGGTGGAAAACTACTTTGATACTAATATGATCCATGAACTGTTGTAGATATTCCACTGGATAGTTCATCACAACATATTTTCTATGATCTACTTCTATGAAGAATGATACTGAAAATACAATGATATTATACTCTACTAGCAGAAATTACTTACATTTATATGCAGTTTTAAAACAGTAAAATGGTTTACAAAAACTATAACAAATAAAATACTATAGAGATGATAGAGCACAATATTTTACCTTGGAGAAATGCCATGGAAAAAATTCACTACGACAAGGAAGTCTGTGCCTTTCTTCTTTTATTAGGATTACAATGCTGAAATTGCAGAGAAGATTACTCACTATGGATATTGTGGCTCGTGACAAACTTCTACAAATCATACTTCCTTCCCCACTTTGCCTTGATATGCCACTCCTTTCCCTTGCTTGTCTATGGAACAACAAATCAATACAATAGGAACACAACCACATTTCCATTGTGGTTCATTTTGTACATGTCTTGATAACCATCAAGGATAGGGTTTTGTATTCCCCAACCCTTGATTAGGGTTAGGGTTTTGGATCCTTTAGAGTCTTCTTGGATAGCCTTATGTGGCTAGCTCCATGTGTGTGAGTAATGGGGGCTGACCTGGCTTGCACTTAGTGATATAGTGGTCAACATTATGAATGGACATGATGTGACACATCTACCCCACCCAGGCTATAGAATGTATCTATCAGTGCAATTATATAAACATAGAAATCTCTGTTACAAACATCGCCGATATATCGACAATGCCGCGATATATCACGATGCTAACCCCCTGGCGATATATCGACAATATGAGTTGATATTTTCCCCGATTTTTGGCAAGTTTTACTCTATTTTATTGTGATTTTTTACGCTCTTTTTGCTCATTTGCTGCAGTTCGGGAAACAATTTCGTTGTGCCCATAAAAAAAGTCGCCTTGTTCAGTAGTAATTGGTAATATTAAATTCTTAAAGTAAAAGTGACATTCTCCTTATCTTTCGTTTTCTATCATTTTGCTTAAATTTTTAACATTACCATTAATTGTTTCAGGATGTTGGAGTGTGGTTCCAACCTCATTAGACTTCATATGCAAAAAGTAGATTTTAGATTCCATTCAGAATTCAACATACTTAATAGTTTCCAGGATTCCAGGATTGCAAAGTTTCCACTGGATTCTATCATGTATGAGGGTATGGGATTGGAATTTAATCAAGCACATCAACACCTTTATGTACCTTGATGTTGGTCGTGTTGATTGTTGAACTCTTTTGTCATGACCTTAAAAAAAATGTACTCTTCACTCAAGCAAAATCACTTATTAAGGATGGGAAGGTTTATCTACCTTATTTTAATGATTGGATTAGGAAGTTCATCAAAATTGTAAGGTGTTGAGTTGTTGACTAATGTCCTTGGAGGATCAACTTTGATATTCGAGGTAGAGGCAAGGACTAGAGCCTAGAGGAGGGAGGCATAGGGTGTTATTGATGAATAGGATCCCAATATAGGCAATGATTCACTGAAATGTATGCTTTATGATTTATGTTTCATATTCATTTTTTTAAATGTCCTTGCTCATTTATTAATTTAAAATATACATAATACATAGAGTCCATTACTACCCCCACGAGGTCTCAGGGCCTTCTAGCTCTAGAGGCAGAGCGATTACCTATGTCCGTAAAAGGGATAGAGGGAATCGATAGTTTATTTACTTGATTTCATTGTATATGAGATACATTAATTGTATTTTTTGGTGATTCATGAGTCGAGGACTCGGGATTCAAGACATGATTCATTCTTGATGTGTGATGTATCAGTAGACGTCTTATACATCTTATATATCGGTTTTCTTTCCATATTCATGTGGCACTGTGTTTATTTGATGGTCTTGTTGCTTTAGATGTTTACAAATTTGAAAAAAAAAGAATATTTTCGTTGATAAATCCTATAATTTATTTTTGGACCCTTGACGATATATTTGCCGAAATGATATTTGTAACTTTGATAGAAACACACACACACACACACACACATATATATATTGTACTTATCGGTCTTGGTACGTCTGAAACCAACATGTTTGATTAATGTCTCGAAGAAGCAAACTAGCCAAGGGGAACCAATGAGGAAAGGCCAATGTCACCACACCAATCCCCTTCCAAATTTTGGTTGGCTCTTCTCCAACTCAAGGGGGTTGTCCCTAAGGTAGGATTACCAGGGCAAAGATAAATGAGGAGCAAGGTGATTCTAAGAAGTTTTCCTAGCAAAACGGTTGTTTTTGTAGTATAGGAATATCTAATAGGTGATGGGAGGATAAATGGAGACCTCTCCAAGGACTAGTGCCAATCTGATCAAGGGAAAATGGAGTCAAAGGATCACCAACTAGGAGGGCCTTGCCAAATAGGTTACCAAGAGAAGAGAATGGCATGCGCTAACCAATGTTACCAGAATCTGATCGATTTTGACAAAACTAGTCGGTTGATCGGTTTACCGGCCTGAACAGTTTGAACTGCTACTCAAAACCGGAAATGGTCGGTTCCGTTTCCGTGCGGAACCGACGTCCTTGCTCAAAACCGCTCGAGTTTGTACAAAACTGATTGGTTTCATACATGCCGTACAAGGGAGTGATTTTTTTCATTTTTTCTTTTAAAAACCAAAAAAATTAAGTGAGAGGGGGGGGGGGAACTAACCCCAGGCCCCTACTAATGCTATATAAGGGTAGAGAACAAAGGTAAACCCTAGACCTATTCATCATCGACAATATTAAATGGTAATATTAAATTCTTAAAGTAAAAGTGACATTCTCCTTATCTTTCATTTTCTATCATTTTATTTAAATTTTTAACATTACCGTTAATTGTTTTAGGGTGTTTGAGAGTGGTTCCAACATCATCAGATTTCAAATGCAAAAAGTAGAATGTTTGATCCAATTTAGAATTCAACAGGCTTAACAATTTTTAGGATTTCAAGATTGCAATGTTTCCACTGGATTCTATCATGTATAAGGGTATTGGATTGGCATTTAATCAAACACATCAACCCCTCTATGTACCTTGATATTGGTGGTGCTAATTGTTCAGATTGATGTTGGTGGCCTAAAAACTAATTTTTGTAGAATCTATATTCTATAGGCTATTTATTAATGTTCGTAGTTTCAAATATGGATTGCACTTGGTGCTATTTTGGTTGTATTCACTCTTACTTGAGATATACATGAGAAACTTTGCATATTTCTGTATAATTTGGTTGATCGGTTTTGTGGTTTTTTTTTTTTAGTTTTTGTCTGGTTCTGGTTCCTGAGGTTGGCTAGTTCGATGACTGGTCCGGTTCTGGTAACGTTGGTACTAACCCTAGTCTACTTCGATTGAAGATAGATTAGGGTTTACAAGGAAAATAATTGAATGAAGTATCCACTTCCTTTCAATCTTGTTACAACGTGCACCCTATAGATAAAAGTTTTATGGCTACACAATCTGAATAAAGGCAAAAGATGCAGCACACAAATCCCGTATAAATAAGATGGCAAAAAGGATGAAATAGAGCTTAACTTACAACATCTTTCTCCAACTAGATAGTACTATCCTTTCAATGGCCCAATGAAAGCATATAAATGATTTAGCAATATAAAACACCCAACAATAAGGGAACCCTTAAGACAAAATTTACTTTATGAAAAAGATATGTCAATTAGGCTCAAGAGAGAGAGAACTCTAAAAATCCAACCATGAGAAATGAATGAGAGATACAACCCTTATATAGGTTGTAGCTTCATCTCATTCTAGAGTAAAATAACACTAAAATCCTAGATCTAGTTTAGGGTGGAGTATTTGCTGCCTAATACACACCTGGGGGGAACGCGACAGAAAACCTTGAAGCCATTCGGTGTGTCCTTGGGGGCAATTCAGAGTCAAGTGCTGTCACTTGATTACTTGACTCCTCCGTCTAGGCTACTCCTAGCGAAGCCAAGGGGGTTGGTCCCTATAAAATAAAACTACGACTTTTACACTACAAAAGAGTAAAAAAGCTAATCTAGGAGTTAAAAGATGGTTCGACAAATTACTGAACCACAAAAGCATCTGTAGATAAATTAAATGAGCAACATTGTATTTGAAATTATCATTCACGACATATTGGTAGATTGATTTAAACCACAAAAATTGTATAGTAGACCAGTGCTGAAAATGTGTAAATAGTTGCTTTGTTGGGAATGCTGCCGATGTCTTCTTGTCAGTTTTAATATTATTAGTGAGTGCTCATGGGAGTGGGTTGATTCTTTGTTTGGCCCAATTCAACTCACTCCTTCGAACTGAGCATAGTGACAACTATACCAAGTGTCCTGCTGATTCTTTGCATGCATCTCCCTTTTACATGCATGCATGCACCTTACTTTTGCATGCATGCTTGCACACTCTTGAGCTAGGGCTCACATGCTCTGCATGTCCTTTGTTCCAGTTTTACCCAAAACGAAACATTACATACTTGCCTGGGTTATTTGCATAAGTGTTCTGTGGGTTATTCTTGCGTAAATCTGGTCGTGTATGATTCATGTATTGTTTCTGATTCACAGATAGTACAATTTAAACAGCTGATATTGTACTACACAAGGCGATGCAACTATGTGATTAGATGAAATTGAAACTTTTAAAGTCTTCTTAATAAATACTAAATAATGTCTTCAAAATTCCACCTTAGAAATTGATTAACCAAGACTTTTAAAGAAAACTTGGATTTATCTTCTTCTTGGATGCTCACAATCTTTCCACCAACATATTTTCTGCTGCATATTCTTTTATGGACTGCTTACTGCTCACTGAATTTGAATCATAAATTCATAATTTTTTATTCATTAAAAAACCTTATTACATGGTACCTAGTAATGTCTTTGAAATTCACTAATTTAGACATTGATTGACCAAGCTTTTGAAAGAAATTCTGGATTTATCATCTTGACAGCTCACAATGACCCCCCTAACATTTCCTGCTGCATATTCTTTTACAGACTGCTTACTGTTCACTGAATTTAATCTTAACAATGTTATATTTTGCATCTTGTTACTCCCTTTTTTTTGCCTCAGAATAATAATTCATCTAATTTTCTAAAATGGATATGTGCTATTGTGTTCGGCTCAAGGTTTTAATCAGTGTTATCAGGCCGAATTGGACCAGAACTGGCTGGTTCATACTGGTTTGGAGGTCTCCACTTTGAACCAGTCACTGAACAGGATTTTGCAGGCTCCTTACCTCATAAAAATGAACAAAAATAAAATAAAAAACATAAGAGCCCTAGAACTACCCTAATTTGTAGATTGACTTATCCTAGATTTACTTGGAGCTGCTTCCACCACTACAGGATCCAGACATTGGTGTTAGATCTTTAAGGTCATCCAGTCGAGATGCTGTGCATGCACATTCTGAGAATGTAGAGGATCTAGATTCAGATGATTATGCAGTATCTCTTGATTGTATCACTGTAGACTGTAACATGATTATTTTTGGGCTCCAGAGTCCATTTAGAACCTCATTGTTTTTTTTCCAGATATGTATTGCACTCAGTGCCATTTTGCTATATTCACTCTTACATGCTAGATACGTGATAGAACTTTGCATATTTGTGTCTAGTGGTTTGGAGTCTGGACTTAAGTTGATGTACCTGAATATATATATATATATATATATATATATATTATAGTGTTACAAATATCGGCCAAAAAATCAGTGAATCGCTTTTTCGCTGATTTATTCCGATTTTTCCTGATTTTTTGACAGCCCAAGTTTTGGCCGAGTTTTGGCCGATTTTTTGCCGATTTATCCCAATATTCCCGATTTTTTGACAGGGGGTGTTAGTGGCCGGAAAAGTTTGTATTTTTGTATTTTTTAAGTTTGCCGATTTATTGCTGATTTTTGCCGATGTGCTGCCGAGATGTCCCAAAACGATGTTTCCTGGACCCTGCCAATATTTTCGCCGCGCCGATATTTGTAACATTGATATATATTTCTCAAAGTTCAAATATTTTATGTATTTTTTGTTTGACTGTGTTTTTTCCTATTCCAGTCTGGTTCCAGTTTTTGGGGTTGACTGGTTAGGTTCTGGCTCTAGTAACATTGTTTTTATCATTAAAATTTAAAACCTTCCTTCAGTTCGTGTTATGAATTAGATTAGATGTAGAAATTATTCTACACTTTACTTTTTCATTTTTATAAATCGTGGCTACTTTAGCTGCTGCATTGCTCTTTGGGGTTCTCTAAGAATGTTTAAGGTGTTTCTGGAGGGCCTGTTTGGTTTTTATTCTTGCTTCTTCAGCCCTGCTCCTATTGCTGCACCAGAATCTGCACCTAATCTTGCACCAACTCAATTAGTTATGTAATATGTCCATGTTTTCTTTGTGTGGTGTACACTGTATATTCACTATTTATTTAATACAGTTCGTTTCATTTTACAGGGGCACGGACATTGGGTTAATACTCTTGCTTTGAGCACAGAGTATGCACTTCGAACAGGGCCCTATGATCATACAGGGAAGCAGTATTCTTCAGCTGAAGAAATGAAAAAGGTAATTCTTCACATCAAACAACATATTGATGCAGATATTTTTCAAGTTCCATGTCTTGTGTGAATCATTCTATGTTGACAACACTCTTTTTCCACAGGTAACTTAAGAAACTGGAAAATCTTTGGCTATCATTACATTCTGAAATTTCAAGTACACAATAGAAAGTGACTTGAGTTTCACGGTTCTTCTCTTTGTTCATAAATATGTTTGGAGTCATCCATGATGGTTCTGGTCTTAATGGATCTGTACCAATCAAAGTTTACTAGTAGGCAGGGAGATCAAATCATTATTGGGCCTGGAAATGTTCACCAATTAGAGACTGATACATACTATGCTATGTTGTCTGTAATCGTTTTGCTTTAATTGGATCCTTAACTTGTAAACGTGTGAGTATCTGAAATATCTTATTTTGAAAATAGGAAAAGAAAATTGATCACCACAAATGGTTACTTCAATTCTCATTCAGATTTATTAAGTGCACTGTCTTTGTAAAAGAAGGTCTGCAGATGTTACTTTCTGTTAAATGGTCTCTTTTTTTTTATGGAATGCACATTAGGGAAAACCCTCCAGGCACTTCCCCTTGTCTCGAGGATGATACCTGGGGTAAACTGTTCAGTGGCAGTTTTAGCAACGTAACCCGGTGGGGACTTGACCCCATGACCTCCTGCTTGCAATTCGCAGTACTCAATCACTCAAGCTAACCCACCAGGCTTAAGTTAAATAGTCTATTTTCAAATTCACCACTGGTTTATATAGATCCAAAGTTGGGGCTAGAACTTTTTACCGAGTGCATTTTCAAATAACATATCGAGGTTTTGTTATGCTTAGATTTTGCATTTGGATTTCTCCCAAATTGGATATATATTCGATATGGATTTTTTTCAATTGGGCTTTGTTCCTTTAATACATTGGGGCCATTGCATGCCAATTTGTGGTGCATCTCTTTCAGATTCTTAGGAATCATCAGTGTTCATAACTAGTAATCATTATTTGTCATGTTTTGTAAATATATTGATTTTCAAAACCTATATTTATTTCGATTGATATATACATATTTATACAATGTAAAATTTGTTTTTTTGGATGTTTTATTAGACCATGTTGTATTTTTTTCTAAAACGAGGGTTTGCATTAAATTCTTGGTCAAATGGTTTCATACAATGAAAGATAAGATAAGATCAGATAATTTTATTAATGTCTAACAAGTGACCACAAATAGGTCAATGTGACTGCTAACTACATTAGTGAGTTTACAAAGTGGGAGCGCGAAAGCCACGCCTGGAAATCACAATATAAGCAAATCTATCCTATATAAAGAAGGATCCAAAACCTAAGTCATGAAAGCATGGAGAAGTGGAACAAAGCTTCGATGCTGATGCATGCAAGTGCGGTGGAGAATTGCAGGACAAGAGACATCGACCCTCCTATGGGGATGTCTCACCTGGGGGCGGGGGGGCGATCAACACCCCCAAAAGCCCTCTTTCTTGACATTTGAGGACGAATGGAAGAAATACTTGATAGATGATTGGTTTGATGATCTGGAAGAGTCGGGGGATAAGGTGTGAGATATGTCTCACTGTATGGATGCAGAAGTTCATGATTGTGTCTTGGATGAAGTAACTTGACTACTGATGTGGTGTGAGCTATCGCGAGAATTGAGGCGACATGATTGCAAGGGTCTAACTGGTCAAGTGTTGATGCTCTCCAAGTGTCTCATAGATTTGATATCTGATGTACTGCTAGCTACCTATCTCTTGGTGCGTCTATTTATTGGAAGCACTAGAAATAAGTCTGTAATCGGTCTGACTTGGTTTGGACAGGGCTGAGAAGGCAGATTAAGTGAGATTTGAATCCCATAGCCTCCTCCATGTACACGGCCAAACATCTCTTCTATGGGAAACAAAGAAACCTAGATAGAGAGTTCTATGTCTACTTGAAAAGGCTATAAAAGATAATTACATATATCGGCGATATATTGTATGTATTGCAATATAACTAGGGCTGCGATATATCGACACCTTAACATGGTGACACAAACAATATTTTGACTGTGTCACGACACATTCATTAACTCGCGATAAATTCGACATATAACACGAGTCTAGAAAATATCGCCTTGGTCATTGTGCATTGTTGAAGAAGGGTATTGAGCTCCAAGAAGGTTTGTGACCATTTTGCATCGATAGAACAAGGGGAAGTCTGGGGTTCTCGTTACCATTAGCAGAGCAATTGTGGAGTGGGGATTCACTACAATCCATCTTCTCCATTTTTTCAAGTATTTATTAAATTTTATACTTGAAATTTGTTTGTTTTTCTAGATTTAGTGTAGGGTTTTCAATGGCAATATATATATACCCCTTTTTGCTGTCTTTCAATGGAAGATTTGATCATTCAACTGATTTTCAAGCATTCTTTTCAAAGATTCAAGTTTTTTTTTCTCTACCATAGGTTTAATCAGAACACAACACAATGCCAAAGCCATTCGATTCAATGTGGGCATATGGTGAGCTAGTTAACCCTCATAATAGATAAAGGTTGAATTGCAAACTATGTGGCAAGGAGTTTTATGGTGGAATTAGCCACTTGAAATACCACCCTGCTAAGATTGTTGGGCATGAGGTAGAGTTTTGTTCTGTAGGTACCCCAGAAGTCATGTGTATTGCAAATTAGGGTTAGATTAGTATTTGAAGCAGACAATTAAAATTTTTATACTTTTATGCAAAAAATAATTTTCTAAACTAGCACTGAAAACAAAAATAGCACAACTGTAATGAGACAAATTTATATCTAATAAATTAAGACATAATTTTCAGCTCTTTCAACTTTAACACTCCCAAAGATAACTGTGTTAAAGTTGAAACACACATTTAACAATTTCAGATATAGAACAACAGAAGTAATAAGACTAATTAGAGATCTAACTAACAACACAAAAGAACAAGTCTGATAACTTATTTAGTGAATTAAGACCTTCCTTATATTCATAAATTTACCTTTCAGAACAGACTTTGCCTCTCAGAGGCAAGTCAACAATTGGAACAAAACTGACCCTTACCTGAGGGTTAGTACATACCTGAGAGCGAGAGATAATGGACTGTAGGAAAGGTCTAGTCAGTTGCAGTAGAGGCTCAAGACAGTCAACAGGTACACAACAGTTGAATGGCAATCCTAAACAACCCTTGATAGGCAGTAGCAACCTCAAATTAACATAGACTCAAATAGACCTCAATCAAAGCATGTGGCAGCCATCAAAAAGTAAATAATAGCCCTAGATCAACAAGAGGCAGTCGTGAAACTTTAGATCTGACCCAAGCAAAGTCAGGCAGGAAACAACCTTTACGAAAGACAAATGGAAGCCCTAAAACAGTCCATAAGGGTAGCAACCTACCCAAACAGTCCACGCTGGGAAGCAAAACAGTCCACAAGGGGCAGCAACCTACCCAAATAGTCCATAGGGAAGTAGAACAGTCCACAAGGGTAGCAACCCTACCCAAACAGTCAACGGGGGGCAGCAGGCAGTCCACAAGGGCAGCGTCCCTTTCCAATCAGCCTACGGTGGTGTAGCAGGAAGCCCACAAGGGCAGCAGCCTTACCCAAAAGTCAATGGGGGGACAACAGGCAGTCCACAAGGGCAACAACCCTACCCAAACAGTCCACGGTGGGGTAGCAGGAAACCCACAAGGGCAGTGGCCCTACCCAAACAGTCTAGGGTGGGGTAGCAAGCAGCCCTAGAGGCTGCAGCCTCCTTCTTATCAGACAAAACAGTCCACGGATGGGACAGCATGCAGCCCTACAGGTTGTGGCCTTCTTTGATAAGGTAGCAACACCACATTACAGGCTTAGCCAGGTCGGCGACACCCTAAAAACAAACAATAGTAGACCCTAACCAGATATGGGCACTCATAGAGTAAGGCAATGATACCCTAGAAGCATCCACAATCAGACTTTATGGTGGGCAACAAACTTCAACATATGGACAATGTTACGTGGTACCAGTACCAGTGCACCTTCAGATGTGCCCCCAGGGAGAGAGGGTCATTTTTTCAGACTAGGAGGGTTGCTATCTAATATTTTCTAAGTGGAGGTTATGGCCAGACCTTTTGGTCCTTCTTCTAGGAGTACTATGGCTTAGTGGCTTTGCTGACTACCTCATTAGAGGGCTTGTAGCCTTGAGGTTGGTGTTCGAGGCTCCTAGGGGTGGGTCACTGGGTCACATGAACCCCCACTTGTTCAACTAGTCTGGTGACATTTCTCTCAGCTGTGAGGTTCTTGCCTCTCTGCCAGGTCACCTCAGGCACCCTCCTGGTCCCTCTGCATCATAGCGCCCTCTTTCCTTGGGCCTCTTCTAAAGATGACGTCAACATCCTCACCAGGCGATACTGCTTGTTCTTGGGAGGGTGTTGAGGGATTATCACTACTATTGGGGTTAGATGGGGCATGATGCCCCCCCTGCCTATTCCAACCTTCAATGTGGAGTATTTTGCTCATTTTCAGCCATTTTAGTCACTTTTGGGTAAACTCTGGGGAAAATGCCCCTGGTTACCGACATATTTGATTATTTTATATTATTTTATGTTATAATTTTAAGTTGACATGTTATAATTTTAAATTAACATTTTAAGGCATGTAGGCCTAGTTATTTTTTAAAAAGTGAGTGTGAGATCATATAAATACAATCTCCTCACTTCATTTTTACACAACTCATGGGATAACATTCATTAAGCTAGTCTTTTACCCTAAAAGGGCCTTATGAAGTGATGCGGACCTCTTGGAGGGATGATTTTTCTTGCTCTTGGATGAAGTTGGATGCTTTCTTTGTCTTGCAAATGCTTTGTGGATGCTAGAATGGTTGGAATAACTCATGTTTATGTAAGTCTTTGAATTTTTAAGGTTTGCTTGATGAATGGTAGGTAAATTTTGTATCTTGAATGATTGAATGGTAGCCCTACGGCTACATTATCTTTGAATAGGGGTTTTGCCTGCCTTTTTATCCTCATTGCATAGTAAAAACGTTCCCAAGAGGAGGTTTTTACAAAGTTTGGTCTTGGAGCTCCAATTTTGCTCGAGTTTAGGCTCTTGCAACCAACCCTAGAGATTGTTCCAAGAAGCTTTAACCTAGTTGACAAGTAGAATCACCTCCAAGAGGAAGGTTGGTTACCTTTCTCTTGTTAGGATATTTCAATACTCCATCCTTGTACTACCTAGCATTATTTATTTTTCCTAGTTGTTGATTATGTCATTTGCCCCCTAGTGGTGTGCAGATGTCATCCAGGATCCATCTACCACCTTCTGAGCCCTGCATGCATCATTTTAGGACCACTTCAGTTAGTTCCCTATTTTATAGGAACCTACTGAGTGTTCCGGTGCAGTCCACCTGAGTTATCTGACTCTTGTGGGGGGGTTGGAGCTCTGGATGCCATTGATTTTGGCCTCATGCGCCCTTTTCTGACTGGCATGCATGACAGACTCACTATTGCACCATGCTTAGTTAGTTAACTGATTGTGACTTCAGTTAACTGATTTTAGGTTTAGTTCAGTTGACTTTGAGTCTTCCGGAGCACTCCAGTGGTGATAATCCCTATGCTAGACCAACTGAGGTTCGAATTCTCCTGCATGATTCGAATTCTATCCATTGTAACATCATTGTTTATTATACTGATTATTGGAACATGTGATATTATTCTGCTACTATCTGAGTTTTGCTGCATTATTATTCTTCTATTCCATTTTACTGCAGTTTTCACTCTTATTCTAATTTTCTGCTCATTCTTTCTTTGCGAGGTATCCACCAGCTCTTAGATCTGCTGTGACATAGAATTTCACATGGTATCAGAGCCATTAGAGCGAATAGGTTGAGTAGCTTCTTTCAGTAGTGCACCAGAAGCCTCTGGATTTCCACAGCAAATCCTGGTGCCATTGCATTGAATTCATTGGATAAATCCAATAAGGTCTAGCCAGGTGTGAAGGATCCGGATAAAAGTTCCTACTGTCCTAAAGCAGTGCTCAGTAGTAGTTTACCTCCTTATTGAGAGTTTTTTGCAGGTTATTCAAATTTTTGAGTGCAGCAGCAGTTACAACAGTTTTCTGCAGTTGCAGCAGTTTTTTGCAGTTGCAGTAGTTTTTTCTGCAGTAGTAGCAGTTTCACCCAATGTTTGAAAAATCGAAATCGGACTCGAAATCGGTTGAGGGTCAGCTCGGAATCGGAATCAGAATCAGAATCGGCAATGAATCGATCGATTTGAATTTAATGAATTGGTTTGCTAAAAAATACATAAAATATTTAAATTTTTAAGAAAACAACATTTTAAAGATTCTAATTCATGATTCCATAGCATTAGAAACAAAATATCCAATGTTTGCTCATGTATATACCATATAAGAGTCAATATATCAAAATGGCACAAAGTGTACTGTGCAATACATATCTAGGAGACTGGAACTGGAACAAAATACATAATCCATGAGGCCTATAGGCTATATATTGCCAGTAGAGTAAAAAAAATAACATGTTATATAGTCAACTACATAATAGTGAGTGTGAGTCTGTGACTACTACTAAGTACTGAGTCCTGACCACATAGCCAACTGTGTCTGTCATACATCGTCGCTAATCAATCATCATGATCAAACTCATCACCACTGCTACGGCTAGGAGTAGAAGTAGAACTAGAACAAAAAGAACCAGAAGGACTAGCAAAGGCATCAATGTCTGGCTCAATCTCAGGCTCCTCAGGCTCAGGCGCACGGTCATCTACTACTGCAGTAGTAGTATTGGCTGAATGCCTACGTCGTCGCTGCCTATAAGTACGAGGTCCTGACTCCTGGTCCACTAATGCCTGCCGTGCCTGAAATATCGGGAGCGACACCTGTATGAACTAATGCCATCGACAATAGAGGATTTGAATCTATATGAGGCTCCCGCAAGTCCTCCATCTCAACATCCAGATCATCACCAAACTTTGGGTCAGCGGTCTTCACTACCCAATCTGAGGTTGGATCTATATCATCTAATAGAATGGGATCCGTATCAGGTCTTTTGTTCATCAATTGGTTGCGTCTGGGTCGCAGGTTGTACTGCACGAAGACTAGATCATTTAACCGTTTTTGCTCTAAACGGTTTCTCTTCTTCGTGTGAATCCGCTCAAACAAAGACCAATTGCTCTCACACCCAGAAGTGCTGCAGGTTTGACTTAGGATCCGAATTGCAAACTTTTGCAATTGTTTACATTGACCACCAAATGCCTTCCACCATTGTGCTGCAAATGCGAAGAGTCAAGGCAGTTAATTCAACAAATTAGATTGTGAATTTGGCTAAGAAATTAAGAATCAAGGTATTTACAATTTAAACTTTAAAGTTAAACAACATAATTTAATAAAACAATGGTATTGTTTACCTGGTTGGCCCTCATCTATTGCAATCTTAGCCACATTTTTTCCAAAGGTACCTGTGGAGGCACTGAAAGAGGTCATCTGCCGACGTATCTCCAATTGGGTCGCCTCATTTAGGACCATGCGCTCAAGGAAAGTATACAATCCATCCGATATCTCCCCACTCGGATCTTGATCAATGTCATCTCTATAATGATACCTCGGGTTCAGGAAATACCCAGATGCATGTATAGGGCGATGGAGTTGATTGTTCCATCTCCTATCAATGATCTCCCAAATAGGCCCATACTTGGCTACTCTATCTTTGTATGCTGCCTTTATTTGCTCCTTTGCCTGATCCTTAGCTTCATAAATGTATCCCATGGCCAATTTTTCCCCATCCACCAACCGCAACACCTTAACAAGTGGCTCAGTAATTGCCACAAGCTTTGTTGTTTTTTTGCAAAATGAAGAGGTTTTAATTTTCTTCTTAATGTCTTTTCCATCTTGTGTGCGAGCCCAATTATATGAATTCCATTCATCACTTGAAAACATCTGCTCCAAGTTCTGTGCTTGAGAAAGGAGAGATTTCAACGTTAGGAAGTGAGTTGCAAATCTAGTAATTGCAGGCCTAACAAGCTCCCTGCCCCGTGTGTGTCTCCTCATCAAGCTCAATACCCAAGCTTGGTTGTAGATGTACTTGGTGATGCTTTTGGCATACTCCACAATGAACTTGATCCAGTCCTGTTTGCATACATCCTCAAGCATGAGGTCTATGCACTGTGACGCACATGGGGTCCAGAATATGGTTTTATGTTTTTCCTCTAACATCTTACCAGCAAGAACATAGTTAGAGGCATTATCTGTGATGATTTGCACAACATTAGGTGCCCCTACCTCCTCAACAATCATCATCCAAAAGATGAAATAATAGGTTTTCATCTTTCACTTGATCAGATGGATCACATGATCTCAAAAACATGGTTCCCCGTGGGCAAGAGACAAGAAAGTTTATAAGGTGTCGGCCCTTCTGATCTTTACATCCATCCGACATGATAGTGCATCCTATGTGTATCCATGAAGCTTTGAAATCCTTCAGGTATTCTTCTATGGAAACGATCTCTTTTTGCAAAAGAGATCCCCTCAAGTCATGCATACTAGGGCTTTTGAAGCCCTTACCAGCAACTACAACGGCATCCCACATAGGTTGGTAATAAGAAGAGCGGGCATCATTGAATGGGGGATCAACATCATACCACCTTCTTGCTATGTACTCATGGGCAACTTCTTTGTACTGCTTCTTCCAGTGGTCATCTAAGGTGGGTTGAATTTGTGTTGGATGTTGCAATTGAGAAGCATTGGCACTGACATAAGTGGTGGGAGGTGTGAAATAGCTTTCAATGCTACCCCTCTTTTTGGCTTTGCCCTTATCTTGTGTAGTCTTGGAGGGCGAAACATATTGGAAAGGATCCCTAAGAGTGGTAGAAGGGATAGATGAAGAGCCTTCTTTTGTAATTGAACTAGGGGCATAGGTCCCACCCATCATTTCAGCAAGCCTCCTCTTCTTCCCTACTCCTTCCTCTATCTGTCTTTGCTTAGCCTTTCCCTCTTCAAACTTCTAAAATGTTCTTGCATATCAAGTTTAATTTGTCCAATAACATTTAGTGGGGCTTCACATGCCTTAACTTGGCCTTTGATGGCAGCCAAGTGTTGTTTAAGCCTAAAAATTCCCCACACTTAATCAATTTCTTGCAATACTTGCAATATATGTCCCCCTAAACAACATCTGCATGGATCCATGCAGGATCTTTTGCTTTTGGGGCCAAGAGTATAGAATGCATATCTGGATTTTGAGCTTGAACTTGAAGTTGACTGTTGAAGTTTAAAGTTTGAAACTTTGATCATGCAAAGACAAAAGAAAAACTTAATATGCACATAATATGATAATGAAGCAAAACTCCAAACATAATAAGAAAAATTGATTTCTTAACTTCTGTTTTAAAATTTAAAATACAATTTTTTAACTTTTTTAAGTTTGTAAACAGTAATTGTAACTATTGTTTACCTCTTCCAGCATCCACAGCCGCCTACACGCTGTCCACAGTCCACTTGCTGATAGTTCCACACTGTGTGACTGTCCAGACTCCACGCCTCCACAATAGGATTCACCCAGTGCCCAACGGTTGGAAGTTTGGAACTTGGCGGTAGTGACCACTCCTCTCTCGGCCGCGGCTGTTGTGGTAAACTGCAAAACTTCGTAAAAGGTAACAATGAGGGTTGGGTTGGGTTGGAGCTTACTAGTAGTAACTTAGGTTTATAATTAAAAATTAAAAAAATAGTTTTTTATTGCCACGGGCCCACACAATTTTTCCCAGAAAAATCGTCTGATTTTGGTCGTGTTTCGGTGGTCTGGGCCAGTTCGGTACCAAACAGGTCCTTGATCTGATTTGTCAACCGAGTTGAATCGGTCGGGCAAAAATCGGCCGAAACCAAAACCAATTTGATCGATTTTTAAAACATAGGTTTCACCTTGTATTCGCTCCAGCAGCTGTAATGGACAATTCGAACTCTCCTCTCTCTCTTAGAATCCTGACACCCTTCAATTATCTTGATTGGAGGGCTGATATGCAGATGGTGATGCGAAACAGATCACTGTACAAGGTGACAATGGGGAAGGATCCCGTACCAACATCAACTGTTGAGAAAACCAAGTATCTAAATAGATTGGATGAAGCATTTGGTTTCATGTGTATTCATATTTCCAGAGATCTACTCTTCCACATCGAAGGATTGAAGACTCCAAGAGAGTTATGGTTAAAGTTAGAGAACCTCTTCGGCAAAGAAGATGAGCTAAGAGGCCATATTCTGGAAAATGAGTTGATTGCTCTACAACCGAGTAGTTTTGAGACCATTTAGCAGTTCTTTTCAAAATTCAAATATCTGGTTGTGCAATGCAAGCAGTGTGGCATTGAGAAGAAGGATGAGCAACTGGTGTTATCCATTCTAAGCAAGCTAGGTCCTGAGTTCTCCATCTTTGTCTCTACCTTCCATTATGGGCGAACATCAATCACTGGTTGGAAGATGCCCTCCTTAGATGTTTTCACTGAATCTCTCATCCAAGAACAAGACAGGTTGATCCAGATGGGTACCTTGAAGGCCTCCAAAGATCAAGCTCAGATCAAGCTCTTATGGTTGGAGAAGCAAAAAGTGTGAATGGGAAAGGGAGGCACAAAGGCAAGGACAAGAGGCCATCTGAACCCAAGCTGAATGCCAAGTCAAGTCCATCAGAAGGGGCCTCCAGCTCTTGTAAATATTTGATTCAGAGATCACTACTCCCTCTGAATCGCCCTGAGATCTCAAGCAGTATGAGTCTCAATATCAGTATATAATCATAAAAATATAGACTCAAACAACTAGAGCTGCATTTACCAACTGAAATATAAATGCAATCAACCACATAAACAATAGATATACCCTGGAATCCTTGCGGGGAAAAACCAGCTAACTATGGGGTTATCTTCTCTCTCGAGCCCAGAGCATATAGATGTATAAATGACAATACAATACAGGATTACCTCAAATGGTAACTCAATCCCTCTGAAACAGGACAAACTCTAAATTTGCATGCATCCAGCTGATGCATGCATTGAAGGAGTAAGCCCTAACTGCCAAACTGGATCTGAGTTCTCTAAAGGTGCCTCTGATTGATCTGCCCTCTCTATATCTCTTTGCTCTGATCTGCTCTCTCTGAAGACTGCCCACTGATGAAATCGACCTCCTTTGCATGCACAAGTGCGCCCTCCCTCCAGATGTCAAATGCTCATACTGGACCGGATCTTAACAGATTTGAGCTCTGATCGTCCCTAACCTTCCTCCAATGCTGAGGCAAGGCTATCCTGGAAGTCTCAGACTCCGAATCGATCAATCCAGCTCTAAACGAGCTTCTCCCTCCTTGGGAAAAGCGTCCTCCTCCAAGAGAACTCGGCCTCCTCCAATCTACTCAGAAATCACAATGTTGAGCTCTCTTAGCTCACAGTTCTGGGTGTCTAGCCTCTCTGGAACTGAAGGTCACTGATCTAGCTCAGATCTGACCTTCCTAGCTCCTGCAGCAACTCCTCTCTATCTCAGAAAGTCGCCCCACACGTGCAGCTACGCCCTCCTCACTCTAGCAGTATCTCTCTCCGACAATGCAATTGAGTAACCTCATCTGGGGACCCCCTGCCTCTATAAATAATCTCACCGATGAATCAGGTTTGCCAAAACCCTAATTCCCGATGCATGCAAAAAGTCACTTTTGCATGTAGTCATTGAATGCTGACAGGTCATGCGATACTCATGCATGCAAAGGTCAATCTCCCATGAAGCTCTGCATGCAGCCCCCACTGGGCTCATGCCACTGAGTAGAGTGCATCTCACCCTCTACTCTATCCTGATGCCTATGCAACTAATGTACCTCCATGTAAGGCATCTAAACCATGGAGGACATCCCGAAGTTACCATAATCTAACAGCTCTAAGAAGGACAAACAGAAGGGATTTGAGAAATCCAAGTGTTCCTATTGCAAGAAAGGAAACCACCCAGATAGATCTTTCATGCAGAAGAAGATAGATCATTGACCAAGCTTCTTGAACAACACAACACTGCCCTCCCAAAAGGTGTAAGAGAGTGATTCTGGAAGTGAGTATGATGGTCATGAGAGATGCCATGCACTGAAGGCTGGATTTTCGAAATCACAACCCCTCCTCATAGATTCAGGAGCCTCCAACCACATGGTTGCCTCTAGAGAATCATTTTCTTCTCTAGATCTCAAAGATGGTCCAATTATTCACATGGGAGACAACTCTCAGATCTCTTGCCTGGGCCTGTGGGAAATCAGAAACGATTGTAGCCACTTCTTTAATTTTTCACATTTAAGCTAATAACTCACCTAATAAAATATACAAACCTCACATAGTGAAAATCCGACACTACGAATAACTAAGAGTTGTGTGGGGAAATTTCTCAGAGGAAGTGGGAACAACTGGGAGGCGACCTAAGGCACAGTTAGACTACACCCTTCTTGGTGTAGTGTTGAACAACTCCCTAGAGACTCCATTCCATCCCACACGTTCTCGTGAGGAGCCACCATCTTTTGATTTCCGGACATTCCTCCCTGTACCTCACGATATCTCGGGATTCCCCTTTTTCCCTAAATAAATACGAACCATTAATAATCTAAAAGTAACCAAGAGACAATTGCAAAACATTTATCTTTCAGCATCAATTTTTTATATCTTGTATTTGACTCCATAAAGCACTGGTCCACAACAAGCTATTCATTTATGTGCTTAATATCGTTGTTGTGTTATCTATATTGGTTGTCATTTTATTTCGCTAGTGAAAGCTTTTTCTAAACTATATTGCAGTTCCATCTTGGAAGTTATTTAATCATAAACTTCCTCAAAACTCCTTCAACAACATCCTTAACTAATTCACCGAAACATTCTAATACCCTTAGAAACATTCCATAGGGACTACCCCCCTTGGCTTCGATTACGAGTTTGGCCTAAACGGAGGAGTCAAGATCAGGTGACAGCCTTGACTCGAGACTTGCCCCCAAGGGCGCACCAAGCAATAACATAGATTTCTGTTGCGTTAACCAGGTGCGCAATCTGGTGGCAAGAGGGAACACCTCCTTGGTACAAATTTCAACACTCCCTCTTACCAAGGAAAGTGTTCTCCCTCACTCCCAACTTATCCTTGAAGAAGATAAATTGCTTCCCCACCAAAGTTGGTAATCTGCTCATGTGCTTCTTGCAAAATATGATAATTTGCTCATGTGCTTCTCACACAATATGGAAGATGCCCATCCTTTCGAACTCTACCCTAGAAAGGTCAAATCAAATGTCCCTTCATGTTAGGCATCATCACATGAAGGACATCCTGAGCTGCAAAACTTAGTGCTTCCGCTTCGTGAGGGAAGACCTTTTGGCATGTCCTCCACCAGAATCACACTCTAGTTTCGCACTGTCTACTGTAGAAGTTTCCTCTGTCTCTGGAAGTTGTCCCTTTGCAAGTCCTGTATTCTACACTGATGCCACATGTCGGGACATCTCATCTCACTCATCCATCAGTGAGAAGTCATACCAGCTGACCCTCTTGTCAGTACCGGAAGAAGTGGCCTCTTGCTTACTCCCTATTACCGGATGAACTAGCGAGGCTAGTATTTGATGAACAAAATAAGGACCAAGTGACCACTGTCACCTTTGTAAATTTTCCTTTAAAACCCAGCTAGGACTAAAAGCATGCAATTAATTACTTTCAATCACCCAAGGGTTTCTTCACTCATAAATTTGCAGCGGAATTAAAACACTGAGAGATATACCAATCATTCACACCAATAGAAACAACACAATATTTTCGGGTATAACCCCTCGGAAAAACCCAAGATGGGAAAACCGGTGCAGCAGTATAAGAGATATTTTATTCAGAAAATATGGAGCCTTTTACAAAACAGAAATATCGATTTTCAGCCAACAATGGCAAAATCGAAACACAGAAATATTGAGAAAAACCTGTCAAATGGGCACAGATCCCAATGCAGCACTCTGCTGTAACTGTACGAATTGTATGGTCTGCTGTATGGGTCCGTACACCCTGCTGCACGGAATCCGTATGGTTGTACAGATTGTACTTTTTGACGTCTGGACGGAATCCTCTGCCTGCTCACACTGTCCCTCTCATTTCTCTGCGCTGCCTTCTTCTTCGAATGGTAGCTCCTTTGTCTTCTTCACCAAAAACCTTCTCTCTCACAATGCTGCTCTCTCAATCTCTGTCGGAATGAATGTGCGTCCTCTCAACCAATTGACCTTTCCTTTATAATCATTGGCTAAGCGAAAAACCTAATCTCACTATAGATCTATGGATGAGATCTTTCAGTGAGATCAATGGCTAATCAGCCATTTACTTTTTATTTTTCACTTTTACTTTTATAAAAAAAGTATTCCAATAATTAATAAATAATCACTTTAATTAATTTTCCAAAACTTAGGAAGAATTAATTAAATACAATTGGTTTCCAATTAATGTTTTCTGCATGCAAGGACACATGCATGCACTGAAGACCTTCCTTAGTTGTCATAATCTAACAACCTTATCTACTTCTCCAACTACTTCGGAGAGTTGGAACCTCTAAGGAGAGAGCCCTTATGTGATATGCAAAAACACTTAAAATGCTATATATTTTAGATAACGTGTTAGTGACCAGTGCCTTAATCAATGTGTTTTTGTGAATGAAGAAGACATGCTAGATAATTAGGTACTTTGTAGATGCCAAATATATCAAGAGAATGTAGCAATAAGAATAGTAAATGGCAATGTATATGTTAGGTCACTCATCAATCACCCACCATGTAATATAGACCATCCAATGACAAGAAAATATGAACTATGAACTGATATAGTGCAGCATTACAGTCAATACAGTATGATGATAACAGTCCAACAGCTGCATGTGGTAGTAGTATGTTTGATGCAAGGAAGTATAACCAAATGATCAAGATGGAGTCCAACATCAAACCACTTTAAGTTAATTAAATAATACTAGTTTCTGACTATATAAGAGAATATCAACAGCAGTAAGACAATTGTCTGAATTTATAACAATTCTAAACATGGTAAACCAAAATCACATGCACCTTTAATCCAACTTCACCATCACTTTTATGCATCAAAGGTAATTACCAGGATTGTATTAGCATCCAACTACAGTATATATCAGACCAAATAGGATAGTATTGACAACAGTAAGATAGCCACTTTAATATGAGATCGTAACAGTAGTGATATATAAAAGCTATAAACAATGTGTCCTCAGACTTTAACCACTCTACTCATGCAAAGTTAAACCAACTTTCAGACTGATAAGATGATTTCAGACCTCTTTTTTTAACAGTAGCGAAAGTATTCCTTTTATGCAATCAACTTAAGTGCATGTGATGTGTTTGACAATGTTAATTCAAATTTCCATCACATTTATTAACATGAACTTTCAGACTTTGTGACAGCAGTAACTGAGCACTTTCAGACCTCCTTTAACACAGTATGGCAGCTTTTAACAACAGTAGTAATGAGTGATAGATAACTAACTTGTTTATGTTTTATTTTGTAGGTGTTATGGCCTAAAGGAGGCATGACTGTCAAAACATACAGCCTACTGCCCTAGCAGACTCGCCAATAGCAGAATGGAATGTCAATGAGAGGGCTGTTTCAACCTTTGGAAAGCCTCCAAATGGAGGACCAAGACCTCTTGAGTGAAGACCAAGGGGTATGAAACCTTAAAGGAAAGAGGCCGAGCCTTTTTTAGGGCTGACTGAGATAAGGAAGAAGGAAGGAACAGGGAGGAAGGAGAAGGGGAAGAAAAAGGGAGATATAAGGAGGAAGAGGAGAAGAATAGGAGGGCAGCAAAGGAAGAGGAGAAGAAGAAAAAGGGGCAGCGAGGAAGGAGAAAGGGGATAGCGACTGTTGTAGGGCTAGATTTTAGGGTAATTTTGGGTATTTTTATAAATTTTCATTTTTTAGGCCTTTAGGAATTTCGTTTTAGGGTTTCTAGGGACAAATAGGGCAGGCCGAAATTTGAGGGAGGCTCGAAATTTGGAAATTTTTTTATTTTTATTTTCTAGGGTTAGGGTTTCAGATTTTAGGGTTTCTAATTATGTACAAAACATAAATAAAACTAATTACACAAAGATTAAACCAAAAATGATAATTACAAATGTACAAACTAGGGTTTGATGTAGAGAAAATAGACAAACGTAGGGTTTTAATGGATGTTACCCCAAACTCTAGCCTTAGAGGAAGGTGACCAACCTTCCTCTTGGAGGTAAATTCTCCTTGTCACTAGGTTAGGGCTTCTTGAAACAACCTCTAGGGTTGGTTTCAAGAGCCTAAACTAGGGCAAAGTTGGAGCTTCAAGACTAAACCTTGTAAAATCCTCCTTTTGGGAGCGTTTCTACTATGCTAAGGGATATAAAAGCAGATAAATGGCCCTATTCAAAGAGAATGCAGCCCTAGGGCTACCATCCAATCATTCAAGATGCAAGATTTACCTACCATTCACCAAACAAACCTTCAAAATGAAAAAAACTTAATTGAGAATGAGTTATTCCAACTATTCTAGCATTCACATAGCATTATCAAGACAAAGAGTGCATCCAACTTCATCCAAGAGACAAAAAGATCATCCCTCCAAGAGGTGCACATCACTTCATAAGGCCCTTCTAGGGTAGAAGAGTAGCATAATGAATTTTATCCCATAAGTTATGATTTGAAAATGAAGTGAGAAGACTTTATTTATATGTTGTCACACTCATTTTTACAAAATAATATAAAATAATCAAATCTGTGGGTAACTTGGGGCATTTTCCCAATAGTTCACCCAAAAATGTCTAAAATAGCTAAAAATGAGCAAAACACTCCAAACTGAAGGCTGGAGTAGGCAGGGGGGACGTCATTCCCCATCTAACCCCAATAGTAGTGATAATCCCTCAACGCCCCCCCCATATCAAGCAGTACTACCTGGTACAAGAGATGACGTCATCAGTAGAAGAAGCCCAAGGAGAGAGGGCGCTATGATGGATAGGGACTAGGAGGGCGTGGGTGGTGACCTAGAAGAGAGGCAAAGGCCTCAGAGCTGAGAGAAATGTCACCGGAGTAATGCAACAGGTGGGGGGTCATGTGACCCAGTCACCCACCCTTAGGAGCCCCAGACACCAACCTCAGGGCTTCAAGCCCTTTAATGAGGCAGTCAACAATGCCACTAAGCCATAGTACTCCTAGGAGAAGGACCAAAGGGTCTGGCCATAACCCCCACTCTGAAAATGTTGGATAACACCCCTCCTGGTTTGAAAATAAAAATAAAAATGACCCTCTCTCCCCGGGGGCACATCTGAAGGTGCACTGGCACTGGTACCACGTAACACTCCCTTGAATTGAAGATGGACTACTTGGTACCACAATAATCTCTGGAGCATCTCGCTCTCTCCTCTGAACTGTAGACCTACTACTCAGCACCGCATCAATCTTGGAAGCATCTCGCTCTCTATATGCCTCAGACTCAGGACCTTTTATACACCCAGATCCTCCTACTGTAGGTTGTCCACGCACTACATACTCACCATCTCTCCAATGACCCATCAACATAGGATTAACCGGATCCACTCCCAATACATAGATGAAAATGTGTTCACTCTTGAACAACACTACATATCCTGCACCTTCCAAGGTTGGAATTGAGAGTCTGTTGTGCCACAGCCTTGGAACATAGAGTACTCCTGAGTTCTGATACCTCTAGAAGCTCTCCAAACTCGAGCTGGAATTGTACTCATCCCAATTCTTTGACTGCATGCACTGTGCCATCTCTATTCTATATGAGTTGCTCTAGAATAGTCTTGATAGTGAGGAAGGCATCTCACCTCGTAGTCATGTGACTGCAATAGGCACTATCCACAATCCACTTCCCATCATCCACTGGTCCGATACTACCGCAACTTGAAACAACTGTGGCAAGAGAGAATTCTTTCTCAAACTTTGTAGTGTACCTCTCTATCTCAGCTATAGTTGCAACCTGTTCCTCCTTCTCCTGCATGCCCCTCTTCTTCTTAGGATATTGGCTAGCATAATGGCCAAAATCATTGCATACATAACACCTGACTCTACTTAGGTCCTTCTTCTGCTCACCTCTCTACTGCTTAGCTCCTCCCAAAGGGCCCTTCTTGGACTTCTTGCCTTTAGCTGATAAGGAAACATTCTCCTCTTCTTCCTTGCTATGAGACGAACTCCCCTGCACATATCTCCTCCGGGTCTCTTTCTGCATAAAGTCATCCCAGAGACGATCCCAGGAAGGCATGTTCTCTCGTGCAACAACTGCCTCCATGAAGACTTTCCACTGCTCGAATGCTCCATTTAGTGCCATCCTACTAGGTCTCTTCCATGCACAACCTCCCCAATTGCTGCAAGCTCATATCTCACTTGAGCGATCCGACTAAGGTAAGAGGTCACATTCTCAGATTCTGCCATCTGTATGCTTTCCAGCTTCTTCCTTAGTACCATCTTTCGATTTTCATTCGAACTCTGGTATAGGTTGGTTAAGGCAGCCCACATCTGATAAGCTTGGTTCTTAGAGGTCCAGTGTGGGATCACATGGTCCTTCACTGCATCAAGGATGATCCTTTTTGCCTTGATGTCCTCCTTATTGAAGGCTGTCAATGCTGCTGCATCTGTGGCTGCGGGTACTTGCATTGGATTAGCTTGAGTATTATTCACTACTCCATCCCACAATTCATTCTCCTGCAGTATAAACACAATCCTTGCTTTCCAAGGAATGAAGTTGGCTGCCCCATCCAGCCTGTCCTCCAACCTCAACCCTATGGCCATCACATTGAAACTGTAAGTCCAAATCTACCTTTGATGAACAAAAGAAAACTCCCTCTTAAGTCTGAAAAATCACAGTCATCAATTCTGCCCCCCCACGCTCTGATACCATGTAAAATATCTCAGTTTCAAGTTTACTTTCAGTACTTAGTTTAATGTCTAACCCCATCAGAGGTTTAATGTCTAACCCCAATAGAAGAGTCACTGCTGCAATAGGAATTCTTACTCATAAACAATACTGAAGCTTGAAACACCATAAAAATGACAAATTCAAATGAGCAGAATGAAAATCTCAGCCACACACATGAAATTGCAGACTCAGGAAATTTTCGCCAATAAGCCTAGGAAAAACCCCCAAGGGGAAAACCTGAGAGAGAGAGAGAGAGAGTATTTATTTCTTCAATAAAATTCAACAGCACAAAAAATCAGAATTTAAAGCACAACTTATCTCCACCATTGAAGACCAAGAAGCTGCCCCTAAACAATGACTGGGCTGCCTTAAAACCTGTGCATATTAATATCTGGAAAATTGTGCCTTTCACAGGACTGTACGGATTGTCTCACACAGTCAGCTAACTTCCTCGATTTTTGTGCCCTTTATGTAGTCTTCAAACTTGGTTTCTGTGCTCATTCATTGCAGCATTCATTACCTCGATTTTTGTGCTATCCCAGTCATGAGAAATGTGCCACTCTGCTACAGAACATGCTGTACCAACAGTGCAATAAATGCTGAAGATTTCTTCGATTTTTGTGCCAAAAATCCTCCTCGAATTCTGTGAAGTACTTTGATTTTTGTGCTGCTGTTACTCCTCGATTTCTGTTCCAGAATCACTCTAGGAAACCGTGCCACAGTCTTCAGCTGTACAACCTTGGTATTTGTGTCAGTTCTCAGCACTTGGAAATGCGTGCTGGTGGTGCTCTCGCTCTCAAGAACTTATCCTCTTCTTCTCAATGAGGTTGACTCTCCAAATATCATGGATGGATTTTGAATGAAAGAGGGTGTGCCGATTTATTAAATTTCCTTTGTCTTTTGGTTTGCCTCATGAGGGAAGGTGAAAGGTCTCAAGATCAAGGGCCCTAATTTAATCTTGAGATGAAAAGATCAATTGGTAAGGATAAAAGCATCTATTCTCTTCATAAATTAATTTCCCTCACCACTCTCTTAAATTTATCAAAAGTCACTTTATAACTCTAAAGTGAATTAATTGTTCATGTCGCTTTTCCCTCTCTTAATGACTTAGGCAAAATTACTAGCGAAACACTTCCTTGGTACAATTTTCAACATCTCATGAGAGACATTTATTTTGATCATTTGATGTGGTTTTGTATCATCTATCAGGAACAAATTTCAAAATTTTCTATTCAGTGTCGATATGTAATCATGATGTACCATTTGACATCGTATGCATCCTATATATTAGTTGTATTTTCATATTTATGTAGCAATATGTTAATTTGGTGTTGTTGCTTTACATGTTGAAAAAATTGAAAAATGGTTATTTTTGTATTTTTTTTAAGTTTCCCGATATTTTCCGATATTTTCCAATATTTTCCCTAATATTGTTGACAGTTATATTTTGGATCCTTAGCGATATGTTCGTCGACACAATATGTGTAACTATGTTATAAAACCATCCTTTGATCTCCCAAAAGAGTCCAAAAAGTTATATAGGGATTACATAACCTCAATAAACTTCTTGTGTAAGAATTGTGTGTAAACGAGTGCAAGAATTCCAAAAGCTTATGTATGATCTAATGTGGATATTCTAATGGATGTTGAGACGACCTGAGCACTTTGCAACAATCTTAAATTTTTATTGTAGTCCACATTAATGGGCCTTCTTTAAACCAAGAAATGAATATAACTATTCACCATTTTTGCAACACAATGAATTGAGAGAAACTTGATGCTTGGAGTCAAAGTCTTGAGCCTATTTTTGGATGCAGTAGAATTTGAGAAAGCAAGAAAAGATCATGAAAGAAGAGGCTCATATTAGAGTTTTTGGGATACTCCGCTAGGATTTTTCCATGGTAGCAATGAAGGATTTGGTTTCTAATGATTCTACTATTAATGACATGTCTCAACAACATTTACCCCCTTGTAATGGCTTGGTTATCATGTAGTGGCCCTTAGTGGCCTTCTTGCTTTGCATAAGGCATGAGGAACTCTCATTATGGCCAGCTTTCAACGTGACATTCTAGTTATTGATTTGACTGTCTTTGGAGATTTGGTCACCAGTGATGAAGGTATTAGTGGCCATGGCTAAACACCCATCGAAATTTTGTTCCAGAGGTGTATCACCAGGTAATGATATCCATGCAAGTGAGATTCCAACTTACAATGGCATTGATGAATATGTTGTTATTTGTGATAAGTTTAAATGATTACTTTGTTGGGTTACTTCTTAGGTTAGATGTTGTCTGATTTTTATTTCCAAGGAAAACCTGGTGGGGAAACCTAAAGAATCCTTCCCTTCATTTGTGGTTGACACCATATTAAACCCATTGGCATGAGGTATGCCATTAGCTTTTAGCAAAGGGAGCCTTGTTGATCAAAGATGCTCAATCTTTGGATTCACTAGAGTATTTTGATTCTATTTCTGCTCTAGTTTTCTTCAGAAGAGGTTACGTGTTTCATTGTATATACCCTTCCTTATTTTGCATCAGTGATTGTAATTATTTTTCTGTAAATATAAGACGTTTTTAAAGAAAAGAAAATGTTCAGTGTTAACCATTTAAATTAACAAGGCATAATGCCTGTACTTCATGCTTATGAAGCGACATGGCTGAATCATTTAATTCTCATGCACCTGTTAACTTAATAGCAAGTGTCACTGTAGGAATTTCTTATTAGAACTGCATATATGCCTTTGATCATATAGCTACTTATGTATATCTCTGAGTTCCTAGGAATCTAAATTACATATATAACATGAAAGTTATATGGAATCATAGACTGGATATCCTATTCATCTTACCTGTCTTTGCTATTTTCAGGCCGCATTGGAGAAGTATAATGCAGCCAAAAGGGATGCTCCAGAGAGACTAGTTTCCGGGTCTGATGATTTTACAATGTTTCTTTGGGAGCCTGCATCTAGTAAACAACCAAAGGCCCGAATGACAGGGCATCAGCAGGTATGGGTTTGATTTCTGTTCTTACTTGTCTGAAGCATTCTTTAACACAAACAAGCCACTTGATATGGGTCTAATAATAATCGATGAAAGTATTCCTTGTTAGTCATATTGGCATTAGGTGTTAGATGGTCATAATGACATTAGATGTTAGTCATGGCCATATAACATTAGATGTTAGTTATATTAGCAATTAATGTTAGTTATTACATGTTATCAATATAGTAATTTTTTGTTGTTGATCATTTGAGGCAGTCCATTGACAACTGCACTTCAGTTATGTAGAATCCATCCATGAATATAAACCTGTCCTCTTCTTCTCAAACTGATTATCTTGCTTGGACATGTAGCTAAAGGAATACACCTGTATCTTTAGATAGGGCCAGAATCTGATTATGCTTTCTTTTCATATACCTTGATTAAGTTTGTAGGGCAGTTTTCATGGATTTCTGTTATTTGCTAAATGGTATGTATGTCAATTCATGGAGTTCAAAAAAATTAAAATGTGTCGACATAGCATGTTTCCAGTGCTTATATATTTGATGTGGGCTTCTTCTGTTTTTTGTAGCTTGTCAACCATGTTTACTTCTCACCTGATGGGCAATGGGTGGCAAGTGCCTCATTTGATAAGTCTGTAAAATTATGGAATGGCATTACAGGGAAGTTTGTTACAACATTCCGTGGGCATGTTGGCCCAGTGTATCAAATCAGGTCCGGTGAAGATATTCATTTCCTTATAATTTGGAATGCCTTTTTATTTCCTTTTTCTCTTCTATAATGTGAACAGTTTATAATCTATTATGGAGCATTCTGAATCCCTAGTTGGAAATTTTACTTAAATTAGCATGTCTTCTCAATACACAGATTATTTATAGTTTATTATCTTCTCAATGCACAGCTGGTCCGCAGATAGTAGACTTTTGCTAAGTGGAAGCAAGGATTCAACACTTAAGGCAAGTGATACTGTTATTTTGATATTGTATCATTAATCACTTTAAATTTTCACTTACAATGTTTGTTCTTCTTGATCAGGCATCTCTGATTTCAATCGTTTTAGTTGTTAAGGGTCCCTTTGATTTGGCTAGTTTTGTTGGATATGATGGGTGCATGTTTTTTACAGAGGAAGTATATTGCTCATTAAAATTGTGCAAAACATGTTCTGAAATTTTAATGCAAAATGCATGTTTGGAAATAGATTATTATTTCTTATAATGGAGATTTTAAGAGGCTAAAAAAAAATAACAAGAATTCTTTGCATTGATCCACCATTATGCTTTCACCTTCTTTTTGCGATCTTGATCTTATCATCATGTCTTGCAGTAAGCTGTAGAAGATTGTGGAATCTTTGAATTTCATTTTCCATCTCAAGTGATAAAATTTTGCTTCTTACCACAAGAGATACAAAGATGGTTCCCTAAGCTAATGAAAGCGGTAAACCTACACATTACTTTTTTTCATTGATGGAATGCCAAAGGTAGTACCAAACCATGGCGAGTTTAGTTTGACGAGGTATGGTGTGCTGAAGTTACAATATGACATTAAATCCAAGAACATTGAAATGGTACTTCAAATCTATCCTGAACTGTGAAAGAAAAATGAACTTGAGAGAAGCAGAGGACATACACCTAGAAGAGAGAACTGTCAACTTTGTGTCTTTAAAATCAGAATATGTTTTCTTAAATTTATACAGGTTGAGAGGGAAAGATGTGATGTAATTTCTTTCCGTTAGTTTATTACTAAAGTACTTATTAGTAATTTTTTACGTAAAGCAAATCACAAGTGCTAAAGAATGACCATAAATATTAATTACACTAACATTGAAACTATATAGGGAAGTCTGGTGTCTTTGGAAAGATTAAGATATGGTTTCTGACCAAATATTGGCACTAAAGTTTCAATATTATACTTAAATGTAATCTTTCTGGAAGCTGGGATATTATTATGCATATGCTTGTGACCACCAAGTATAGATGTGTGAATGAACAATGCATAAGCTGCAGGATTTTTTTTTAACTTCATACCTGTTGCTTCAAACAAATGCCAGTATCACTTAGTATTTAAAGTGAGCACTTTACTAAAGTGAATTGGATAATTTGAAAGTGGGATAATCTGAATGTTCCACTCTTACACCAAAATATTATTCTCCATCTTGGTTTGCCTAACCAGCACCTGGGTGCAGAGTTAGGAGGAAACCACGGATAAATCCAGAGGTGCAGAGTGGGTACATTCTTGCGTTAGACAAGTTGGTCCCTGATGAAGAGGAGTGTGCTCAAGTATGAAGCAAATTGAGCAAATACATCAGTGGACATGGAGCCTTTTCTAACCTGCTAGCAACCAAATATCGAGATAGGTTGAATGGTGGAACATGTATGGCTTCTCTACCTCATATCTAAATAAATTGGCAGTGAGGGTGCTTTCACATGTTGTTAGCACTTCTTTTGCAGAGAGGTGCTGGAGCATCTACAGCTTCATCCATAGCATGAAGAGAAATAAATTGAATGCAGATCGGGCAAAAAGCTTGATTTATCATTTATGTGCACTACAACTTGAGGTTGTTGTCCCATTATTGTGATGCTGTCAAGAATGACAGAATATATCTGATTTGGGACAACAATCTAGAGGAAGGTAATTTGGACGATGGGGCCATAGCTTTAGAGCGCTCGGAGGCTGAACTATTAGGTGATCAGATTCATACAACAGAGATGCCACCCCCATCCACCAGCAGATTTCTAAATGTAGGAGCTTTTCCTTTAGCTTCACAACGTCTAGGATTGCGTGGGGACCATGCAGCTACAGTTCATGTTCAACAAACACTTATAGCTGCCACTACTCCCTCTCCTAGATCACGGGAAAAGAAAATATAAGTTTCTCGTGGCAAGAGAAAAGCTTAGCAGATAATACTGTCTTTAATATTTATTATGGCCTATTTTGTAAACATTATATGTTAGTGTAGGTTTTAACTGTTAAATTTTATAGCTTGGGAGGTCTTCTACATGGGCTTGGTGTCTAGGCATGTAGAAAGGACCTAAGTGACTTTTCCTAGCATTAACGTTATTAAATAAAGTTAAAGTGACTTTTTAATTTTTGAGTGAGAGAAAATGATTTTTAATTTCATCTAGTGAATTTGACTCATCCCTTGACCGGGAAATAAAGAGACAAAGTCACTTGAAAAATGAAGTCATTTCTCATTCAATAAAAAGGAGATCAGGGAAGTTTAGACACATTGAGTGAAGAGAAGTTTTGGAGAGCTGAAGAAAAGAAGTGCAGCAAGGAGGGGTGTTTTTCTCAAGGAGAGAAGAGGCACGCATGCCAAGAAAACAACACAGCATTTATTGCAGGCTGCGCAGCTGATTTCCTGGCACAAAAATCGAGAGGTCGTACAGCTGGAAGTGGGCACAAACTCCTAGGAATTGTACAGCTGAATTTGGGCACAAAATTCGAGGCACTGTATGGCAGATTTCTGCATGATTTTCGAAGAAGCATTGCTGTTTGGAGGACCATACAGTCTGTACGGGCCATACAGCAGTCTGGGCACAATTTTCCAGGAAAGTTAAATTGCATTTAATGCTGGTTTCACTGCTGTTGTACTCAGAAATTTTCTGTGGGCTCATTAATAAAATATCTCCCAGATGGACTGGTTTTCCCTTCAGGGTAATTCCAGGGGCATTGCCCAGAAATCCTGTGTCAGATGTGTGTTTAAATGTGGTTGTTTACTGTTTATATTTCCGCTGCTTATAAGTTATATTCTAGTGTATTTGCAATTATCATTTTCAGCAGTTAATGGTGAATGTATTTAATTGTTGAGGGTAAATGATTGAGATTGTAGATTAGACCTGGGGTGAGAAAACTAACGTTAACTTTGAACTTCAAAGTTTGAACCTTCCTTTGAAGTTTTAGTTGTTGATTGCATCTTACAACTCTTTGGTAATGAATATGATGCTCCATTTCATTTTGTGGTTTATGTTATCTGTTAGAGTTTGTTGATGGCAAATCTTATGTTTTGAATCTTGAAGGTTGATGTGGTTGATCATTGATCATTGATGATAATATTATAAGTTATAGCTACTAGATGATTGATGTTAATGTGTATTGAATGGTAGATCTATGTTTCATGTTTTCAACAGCTAGTTTAACATTCTGCATATTTTTAAAATATATTAAAATATGTATTATATATGCATAAAATATATTAGAACATGTATTATATAAAAAACTCTCCTATAACACTCCAACCAATGTTATCGAAACCGGACCGGTCATCGAACCGGCAAAGCCCAAAATGTGAACCGGACTGGAAACCGGACCGGAACCGGCAAAAAACCGGGTAAAAAACCGGCCGACTAAAAAATACATAAAATATTCATATTTTGTAAAAAAACATATATATTCATGTGCATACATATGAATCGAAACCATTAATACACAAATATGCAAAGTTTCTCATATATATAGCAAATATGGGTGCAAATAACCAAAATAGCACCTGGATTCACTGGGTCATTTAAATGTCAACCCAGATCTCGTGATAAGGTTACGAGACATTAGTGCTGCACGTACAGAGCAAGTTGCTTGAATTTGACTGGTTACTATGGTTTCCTATGATTATTTTACCTAGTGTATCCAAGGTTTATGCTTGAGAGTTTGTAAGGTTAAGTGACTGTATTTGATTTGTTTGATGTCTCTGCAGTTTCTCTCATTTCATGTTCTCTTCAATTTGGAATTTATATATATACAGTCGTTTCTTTAGTCTTTTAAATAGTGTTCAAGCATGTACCATGGACATTAAAAAGGTTAAAACTATGCAAGTAACTAAGCATTAAAGATTATAAACTAAGTAATGTGACTTAACCTATCAATAAAGTAATATGACAAGCCCATTACCTATATGATAAATGATTAACTAAGGTTTAAAGATTTACAAAATTAAGTAATGTTATTTCAAAATAAAGTGAGTTCTAATAATAAAAATTCAGTGAATTATATCACACAGAGAGCATTACCAGCAAGCCATGCTACAAGAATTAAGGTGAAGTGATTAATACCTTGTTTGATTTACAGTTCTATGCAAACAGAGCAACGCTATCTATGCTATCGATGGTAGATATTTACACGAACCACAACAAAGTATTGCTACAGGAAATAGAATGAAAGCAACGCTACAGCAAATGGTGATTTCTTTTAGCAAATTACAATCTGGCTATGCTACAGAAATCAGACTGGTCGGTTCCGTACGGAACCGGTCAAAACCGGCCGGTTCGGCGGTTTTGACTGGTCCCGTATGGAACCGGCCGGTTTTCTGGCCGGTCTGATGCAAAATCCGGTTTTCAAATTTTTTCGCCGGACCGGACCGGCCAAGCCTGTGAACCGGTCTGACCGGCCGGTTTTGCCGGTTCCGGTCCGGTTCCGATAACATTGACTCCAACACTCCACTCCCATAAGCTTTTGAAAATTGCACTTCTTGCTCCTACTCCTGTTCCCTTCTCCCAATAGGCTTGATTTGAATTGAGACTTTATGACATCTTCCTACTTCTTTGAGCTTTTGTCCATCAATGATTGTAACCGTGATGTCCTTGGTGGGGTACACAAAAAGGTTTAGTTCTTTAGAAACAATGATGTTTATACAATTATGAGTAGTACCGGAATCTATGAATACTGTTACATTTCTATCTTTTATGATTCCTTTAAGCTTCAGGGTTTTAGATTGTGATTTCCCTTTCATGGTTGCCATTGAAACTGTAGGTCTGCTTTCTTCTTTTTTTGAAACTTGGTTCTTATCGACCTGTCTAAGATGTGGTGGAATGTATTTTGTACTCGGTTGTGGTATTTGGTCTTTTAAGTTTTGGAGTAACTGTTTCTATTTGAAGCACGTCTTCTTCATTTCTATTTTGTTGGGTGCATACGCCAACGATATTTTTGGTGGTGTTTCATTTTCAATCATTAGTATTTTCATTTTAAATCTGTTGGGTTGACGTGTTCTACTGACTTGTTTCATGTTATGGTCGACGAGTTCAAAGTTACTGGCAGATTTTTGTAGGTTTCAGTTTTTATAGATAGGTCATCTTGTCCTTCAATTGGTTGGTCAATCCTAATTGTATGCTCATTAATTATCATTGACGCTTTGTCCTTGTCGTATTTTGAATCACATAGATTTCTTCGAATCCATCTTCTATCACATTTGTGACAATTATCTCCCTTCTTTATTAATTCTAGCCATTGTCTTTGGGAATCTTCAATTAACTTGTTACATGTGTGCCCAATTTTGTGAAGTTTTTTTCCCAACAATTAGTGTTTTCTCAATTTTATTCGTAAATTTTATGGTGCTGTTGGCTTCATCTTCATATTAATAGTCATCTGTTTGTCCTTTGTCATAATAATTAATAACCCATTTTTGGTGTTGGGTTTTCTTCTTTGCAGGATTCAATTTAGTTTACTTGATATACTATGTATATCAAGTTTAAGGAAAATAATAATAATTTGAAAATGTTATTTATATACTTTTAAAAGAAAAAAAATTAGAATGTGGTGGCAAAAAAAAAGTACATGGCACGGCGGTATGGAAACCTTAAGTTGAAAAAGTGGCTGAATAAAAATTATGGACAGTATGGAAGTCAGCTGAGTTAATATTGCATATGGTGAAAGGGACAGAAAATAACTGCAGCGGTGAACAGAGTATGATGGCATACATATTGTCAGTGACGGAAAATATGGTGTCTGGTACAGTGTATGATGGGACATGTTATGGATTTGCTTACCGCTGAAAATCATACAAGCACACAGAACTAAATGACCAGAATCACTGAATTAAGTTTACGGATTAATGTGCAGCACCAAATTCTAATTGGGGCAGCGTATGGTAGTATGGAGTTGTAATTGATGGCTGTATGGGACAAAAAATTGAGGGTTATGTGGAATTAAGCCAGACTTGGCCAAATCAATATCTCAGATACTGAATGTAATAGATATTAGATATATCCTGGTTATTACTATTTGACAGAATTTTTTTTGCAAATATATAAGAATATATATTGAACAATAGATAATTGATAAGTTGATAAGATGATTACAATGAGCCTCTTGACGGTATTCTTATACACATTGACTGGTCACAAGGTGAAGTGGTATGTGCCCTTTGACTTTTCATTAAGCGAATTATATTATTATTATTATTACTATAAAGCATCCTTTGTAAGGAAGGACAATTTAGCCCTAAGGGAAGAAAGATCATTAATATATAAGAATGATATGGACCAAAATCATTGACAAGGGTAGACTTGAACCCAAAACAAATGACAACACAGACCTTGACGAGCTACATTGGCTTACTATAGGAAGGCTTAGGATAAGATATGATAATTTTCTTAGTGTCCACAAATGACCCAGAGATAGGCCATCGAGACTAGAGTGTGTTGTCCGCCAATATGCACACCAGCAGCGGAAATCTTTCGAAAGCTGTCTCTTCACTACAAGTGAGAGAGGTGTGGCCTTGGGGGCAAGCAATGAGTCAGGTACTGTCACCTGAATCCCAGCTCCTCCGTTTAGGAAAACTCCTAACGAAGCCAAGGGGGGTAGCCCCTAAAAGAGAGTTTCACTAAGGCTCTTGTATTTATAGTGTTTTTAGTGTAGTGATGCGGATGGGTGTTATTTAGGAGTTTTTAAATGAGAGACAATATAAAATTAAAATATAAAGCAAGATAGCGCAATCCACGTTGCAAATACAAAATGAAAGATACACTTGGGCAATAAATAAATCACTTCTCACATAAATATAAGGAAAATACTCCAATGTTGATACTTGAGAAAGCAAAATATAAGATGAAGGACCAGTGCCTTATGGAGTCAAAAATTAAAGGTGAATGTGAAAACTTGATGCAAGTGCCTTGAAATGGAAAGTTTGTGAGAACGTTGTGCAGCTTATCTTGGTAAATTTAAAGTTTTAATTGTCTTGATTATTAGGGCTAAGAACAAGGTATCAAAAGAATAATGGAACCCTATCCAAGAAAACTACTGGCAACCCTAGGTGATCTGTCGGAAGCACCCAGATTCAAGAGGATAGGTGTCCAATGTTTGAACCGCCCCCGAGTCTGACCAGTGGATTTCCGACACCACCTCTTGTGGGAAGAATAGTAATTTGTCTTGGTTGAGGTTTTGGGTAAAAATTTTAATTAGATTTTCACTTGTAAATTAACAGGTCTTCCACCTTTCTGAGTACTAGCCCAACCGTTTCCGGTTGGCAGAGCATACGGGTATAGGACAGAAACCAAGATAAATTAATTAAGGGGTGTATGAGTGGAAAATTTTATTATTTGAGAACCTTGTTCAACTCTCCGACAGAGAGCGCTCTTGACTTGATCTTATGACCACAGTTCAAGAGACTTGCTAAGCTTTAAAATGCCTAATGCAGGGAGAATGCAAAACTAAAATGCTCTCCGATAGAGGGTGCTCTTGACTTGGATTTGGCCAAGTTCAAGAGACTTTGGTTTATTTTAAAGAAGCAGATAGTAGTTGTGTTGTAAAAGCAATAAATCAACTTTTAAAGATTGAAACCACGTAATAGATTTGACAGATATGAAATGATGCTTAACAATACTACTTTGTCAAATAAAATGAAACTAAACTCAAACTAGTATTCTACCACAGAAGATTTAATCTACTAGGTGGGATTGATCTCCGAACAAGATCAACCACTAGAACCGCCTGCACTTGAAAACCTCCAGCTAGCTGAAAGCTCTGCCAAGGAAACCGACGGGGAAGGAAGAGGAACCACAAATTATGTGGTCCTATCCTTGAGACAAAATCTCAAGGATACAACTTCCGGTCGAAGGCTTTGGAAGAGAGACAAGATAATAATAAATGCAAAAAAAAAAAAAACTAAACTACCCAAGAGTCTCTTTCAGGTCAAAGACCCTACTCGGGAGAGCATGGGGGTAAGTAAATATGGAAGATAACTTATTGAAATAACAATTGCATATAACGGATCTAAAGCTAAAAAACCAAACCACTCAATGAGACGAGACCACAAGGCTTCCCCGAATGGGGAAGTGGATGTGGGGGCTTAAAAACCCCACTTGCAAATTTTATTATGGAGATACAACTGCCCTTGGGAATGAAACCCTTGTAGGGACTTTTTTTTTTTTTTTGAAATAAATAACTTGTAAAATTTAAAAAATGAACTAAGATCTATTACAAAAGGATAAGAATGATCTAGCTTTGTTTTTTGTCCTCTTGTTTTCTTGATGGCTTCCCGATTTGAAGCTTCTTGACTTCTACTCCTTGAAAAAGTCTATAACAAACTAATCGCTCCAATACCCATTAGAATTTTAAAAAATCGAATAACCAAGTTGATACTAGCTAAAGTCCTAGATCCACAAATTACATCCAAGCAAATGATAAAACAAAACTTTCTTTTGAGATGCAAAATGAAATTATTTTGAAATTTAAACTATTTGCAAATGTTGGATTGACCAAAATAAAGTGGCAGCCACACGTGTGAAGTTTAAGGATAGTCAAACAATGTTTAATATGGCAATCACCAAGTTTCAGGACAGTCAATTCGTGTAGATATCTTAGTTGGCAGCCAATAGAAACACACCTTATGACAGTCAACTAAATGTGTAGAGAACGTCAAACAACAACAAACTTTGGGACAGTCAATTAAAGCTCTAACAGTCCACTTCAAGGTAGATGGCAGCCCACAAGCTTTTTGACAGTCCTAAGTGTTTGAAAAGGCAGTCAACAATGTTTTATAACAGTCCCCAAAATGCTAGATGGCAGCCCACAAGCTTTTTGACAGTCCTACCTATAGTTTATATGGCAGCCAACACAATAGTGCAACTAACTAAAGGGATGAGATCTATAATGACTACCTTGAAATAGTGTGAACTAACTATTAAAAACATAAACAAACTAACTAACAAATAATTAAATCCCAACTATATAAATGCAAAAGTAAGATCTAACTATCAATTTTGAAGTAGATACAACAAGAAAGTAACTAACAATTTTTTGATTTTAACAAATAAATCAACAACTAACTAGTATGAAAACTACACTAACTACTTGCTAATGCTTGTTGTTTTTTGTTGTTTGTTTTGTATTTGTAGGGCAAAAAGGGGATGGACGATAGGAAGAGAGGCAAAAACCCAAGGAGAAAACGAATGGAAGGAGGAAAGGAGGCAAGAGAAGGATGAGAGGAGGGATAAGGTAGTAAGGAGAGGAGAAGCTAAAGGAAGTGGGACGAGAGCAAGGGAAGAAGAAGGTAGGGTTTTGGTGAATGGAGAGAGACTAAAGTGGAGGCTTCAAAGTGAAGGTGAAGGGAGAGCTAGAGGAAAGAAGCTGGAATCTAAGGTAACCAAGTTTTAAAATGTAGATTTTTTGAAACTTTGATGGGTGAGGAAGAGAGCTCTTTGTAGCTTGGTTTCTGGAGCAAAAGATGAAGGAGCTTGAGGATCCTGCAAAACAAAAGATATTAGTGGGAAAAATCCTTGCTTGTGAAGTCAAGCTAGATGCAACCTAGCTCACACTTGTCTTCACCTTTGACAACACCTGTAAAACCCCAACACACTCAAACATACAAGTGAAATCAAATGCTAGTATGTTAGATAACCAAGACTAAATCAACATTGGTATAACCGAATACTTCTTGCTCATTTAAATCTTTGGAAAACATCACACACATAATCAACTTGAATATAACAAATGACTATTCTCATGGACTAAAAATAGCCTTATTGAGCTAACAATATTGAAAGAAACACTTGCATAAAATGAGAGGAAGGTTATAGAAAGATGTCACCTCAATGCATTAGACACATTCACCACACAGATTTGAAAACACATGGACCTCCAAAGTCTTGATCTTTATTCCAATATGAGCATAAAAATATTACAATTCTCGGCAGAGTTTTCTTGCATCCAAAAATCCATGAGATAATAACCCAAATGGGCCTCTCTTTATAGTCAAACTTGAAGCTAAAACCCTAGGTCGAATTAGTAATGAGCATGGAGGTCGAATCCCAATCAATCAGTGGCTTGGCAAACAATCACAGGTTAGAGTCGAGTTTGAGGTTGGTAGGAGTGGGCATGTGGCAAACTCGACTTTGGGGTAGGTTGAGATTGAAAGCATTGCCCAATAAACATCCTACAACAAGGAAAGGCGAGCTAGGGTAGAGGAGACATGATCCATGCGGAGATATGCGAGTTGGATGTGATGGAGAGATGTGGAGGGGCGAGTTAGCATGGGGATGGCAAGTGGCATTGGGTAGGTACCAATTCGCATAGGTGGAGCATGGGAAGTATCACAACCAATCACCACATTCCAATAAGGCTTAAACTTGAGTTCAAAGGAGATTGACGTGAGGGTTTTAGGATATGCGAGTGGGTTTAGATGGGAGACATGTGTAGATTGGTAGGTGTGAACTCGAATCAATGAAGGGAGCCAAGCTTGGTAGGTGTGGTGAGTCATGAGGGCGCCCACCTTATCATAAATGCATATCAACCAACCCAATAATCAAATGCCATGTCACTAAATCGATTTTTTTGCATAAGGAGGGCAAATTAGCTTGAGTGGATCTTTTGCTGGTGGCTGGATGGTTGACTGGGAATGCTTGGAGTTGATTGGAATCTTCCTAAATGCTCATTGCCATGTCACTTAGCCTTTTATTTTAATCAAATTGATTAATTTTGGAGAGATTTGGATTATCTCCAAAATATTCAATTTTATTATTTTAATTAATAATTTCTCTGTAAATGACTTTTCAAAGAAAATATTAATTATGAGGCTGAATTGACATCCGAAAGTTGGGTTTAGCTGCTCCATGGGTCATGTGTGATTTTTGGCTTATGAAACGAGCCATCAAACACTAAGTTCGGATCCCGGATGACTGACATATTACAGACTCAAATTTCTCTATTTAAACTATAGAGAAATTTAATTAAAAATTAAATAATTAAAAAATATTAAAAACCCCAATTCCGACGCGTCCGGTAAAATTTTTTCGAAATTTTTTCTGGGGGTCCTAGAGACTTAGGACATGACCAAAACCTATTCTAATAGTGTCTAGTAGGTTTATACATTATAGTTGGACCCCAATAACCCCCCATGGCCAAATTTCCAAAATCGGGCATTCCAGCTTTGGAGGAAGCGGGAGAAAAACCAAGAGATTATATTTCGCCTGAAGCAAAGTATAATCTGACGGTGAAAAAACTCCCTGGAATACCTTAGTTGTTTAATCCAGTCATGGGGAACCGAGCCACTCAGACCCTACTAGCACACTTTGATACAAACCCCCATGGGGCCATGGTCATGTCGACTCAAAAACAAAACTGGCTAGACCCGAAAATATGAAACCCAGATACTCTGGAAGTGAACACTGATGCGTTCCAACATTGGCTGCTCAATAAGGTTTCAACTATTGTACAAATCAGTTGATAACAGAGTGTACATTCAATAATCAATAGACCTACTAGAACAATAGAGGAGTCGACTAGGACCATCCTGTTGACCTATAATAGGATCATTTTGATGATTTATTCATACAAATGCCCCATAGTCAGGTCGCAGGTGCTCTTTCCAAAATTTAACTCACGATTTCTTCTCTAAAATTGTGCCTTGTTCCTTTCTATTTAGAACTCCCTATCTTTGGATAGGTCTAAAAGATCATTGGGGTGTTCTACTTAAAACTTTCAATGACTATAACTCTGGAATGTGGGCCTATGCAGTTGAAGGCAGACTTATCAGAGTCTTCTAGAATTCCCGAGTCTTCCTGAGACTACATAAAGATGAGTACTTGCCCAAGTCTCTTCCCAAAAACTCTCGACTCACTAAGAAATGCCTATAAATTGCAAAACCCTCAGGTTCACAAAGACTTACAAGTCTGACATAAGATTTGTGAGCTAGACAAGGCTGTAGGCCTAAGGGCCAGTAATGACAAAAAATGAAAAAAGAAAGCAAGTAAAAAATACATATGAGGGGAAATGGCAGGAAATGGAAATACCTCAAGGCTAAGCCCCTTATGTAATGTCCCCAATGCAAATATGGGCAATATGGTGATTTTGACAAACACTTGTAAATTACATTGATCAATCAAATGCTTTGCACATGAAATAAGAGTGACATTCTTGGCATTTTTTATTATAAATGAACTTAGATTACAAACTCTAATGGCTGCTATTGCAGCTGAAACATGCAATAAGAAAAACACCGGGAATATGCCACGGCTCTTCTACTACTAACTGGTCACTCTCCCAAACTGATGCCAAACCAAATGATGAAGCTCCAGTGAAGACCCTGAATGGATCCTCCTCGTTGTCTAGCTAGGGTGGATCTGTTGCACCACCAAAACCAAACCCACAATGGAAGGGTTTTGCCAAACCCTAACGGAAACTCTAGGATAACCCCCAGATGGTCACAAGAAATCAATGTCAAATATAGATGTCCCCCAATGAGGCATTGCCCCTCTTTTAAACTTTTTGTGGACTCCAATACCATGGGCAATACCATGGAACAATCAATACCACCCACCATGCTATTAGTCACTTTTCTAGAGATAAACAATACCCTGGTCAATACCATGGAACAGGCAATACCATCCATCATGCTATTAGTTACTTTCCTAGAGATAAACAACTTTTATAGGTTAAGTGACATCAATAGTGACTCCCTTTCTTCACTGACTATATCCTTGGAAGCTATCCCAAATTAGGGATATTACACCTTAAAACAAAAGAATAAATCTCATTTCACTCCTTTCAGCTTTAGAAAAGTGGCTCTTCAGCTGGGGGAGGTTTAAGAATTCTTTTGTAGCATGTCGGGGTATTCTTGCATGGAGATCTGTTGGAGAACGTTTATATTTACCAGTTGGAGACTGAATCCAAGGTGGAGAGCCATTGCTTTGCGTTTTTGGATCTTTTAGTAAGATTTGGGAATCGAGACATTATCAAATTTGAACTTTTTATTATGTCATGATTTTGAATCAACCTTCAAGCTTTATGCTTTAGACATTTGTGATAAACTGCCATTCTAAATTTTATATTATCATATTTTATGAGATGAATTAATGGAGAAACTGTTATTTTATAGATTGTATGAATTGGAAATGTCAGTATTATGTTTTCTGCACAAAATTTCCTATATTTTGAGTTACTATTTGCCAGGTCTTGCCAAGTCACAATGTGCTCCTGAGTCAAAATTTGGCCAGGTTTTTCCTGAGTCCTAGTCTGACAACTTTGGTTGAAGGTATGTTATATGAACTGTGATTTTGGTTTGTTGCAGAAAGATCTACAAACTAGTGCAGACAAAATTGAGTCTGGTATCTGTGTTGAAAGATACAACCCACCAACTCATAGGTACAGAATATTCTAGCAGCTTTGAAACCAGATTTTTGTAGTTTGACATATTGTAAATAGTTGTTTTGGTATGTCATATTTTACGCCCAACGTTTCAGCAATCATTAGGGAAAAACAACTGAAAATTTATGGAGACCATCTTTCTCTATACTTTTCCAGCTGTTTTCCCCTGAAAATAGGTGAAGTGTTTACCCAAAACGTTGGATACAAAATTGTGATACACAGTTATACCAAAACCACTATTTACAGTATTCTAGTGGCTGACAACATGCATTTGCAGCTACTAGAACATGCATGACCATCTGATGTAAATCAACCTATTAGATGCTCTGCAATTATTCAGAGGTATTAGTTTATTATTATGGTGTTTAAATAGTTGTTTTGACTGCCTGACATTTTTTTGCTCAACGTTTCATCCATTATCAGGGGAAAACAACTGAAAATTTATGGAGAACAGCTTTCTCTATAATTTTCCAGCTGTTTTCCCCTGATAATGGGTGAAGTGTTCACCCAAAACGCTGGGCACAAAAACATGATAAACAGTTATACCAAAACCACTATTTACAATATTCTAAAAGCTATCAAACATGCATTTGCAGCTAGTGCAACATACATGACAATATGATGTGAATCATCAACCTATTAGATGTTCTGCAATTTTTGCATTTTTACCCCTTTTAAAAGATGTCTGGTCAGAGTTATTATTTTATTATTATGGTGTTATGGAGTTATTACATTATTATAATGAAGTTTTCTTTTTATTTATTTATTTTATTTCTTTTAATTGCACGTTATGCATGTATCATCATTGGAGTTGCACTCAATTGCTCTGTTGGTTCTTTTCTCTTTTGGGATTTCATACTCTTTTTTTAATTTAGGAGGTATAAGGAGGTTTGATTGGGAGTGATGGTGATTTTATTCATCTATTGGGAGACTATTTTAGGATCCTCATATTTTGATTGTAATAGTGTGAGAATAAATATGGTAAAGTTGTTGGAGCCAGTTATTAGTGGTTCGAACTCCGAGGGAACAATGCCAAAATTCTAGTCGTGCTGAGCAGGGGGTTCTTGTCTATAATGGATGACTTGTTGATTGCCATATTCTATTGCCTCACTCAATGGGTCCAGATGGATGGTTGACCACCTAGTGACTGAGTAGGTGTATTTACCTGCTAATCAGTCTTAACAATTTTTCCTGAAAATGCACATATCAAGGTAAAGGAGACCAAATTGTCACTAGAAATGATTTCAGTCAAGAGTTCCAAAGAGGTGATGTTGGAAGTCCATCAACATATATGAGGAAACCCATTGAACAGCAGAGTCTATCCCATAAATATACTGCTAAAATATTGAAAAATGTCTTTGTAACTGTGAATCTTGTCGAACCTTATAGATCTTTAGACCATTGCTCTTTTATGATTTATCTATGTGTGATTAGACTTCTATTGATCTTGTCTATGTATTCTCTTATCTAATGAGCTTCTCTTATCTTGATTGCTAGTCCTGTTACCTCCTAATTTGTACATTAGGTGGATTTCTTGTGACCCGCCAGAGTTATGAACATATTCAGTGTTCAGAAGTCCAAAAGTCATTTGTGGGGCCAATTTTTGCCCCTTTGTAATTTTTGCATGTCCAGACCCCCTTGGGGGAATTGTAATAAGTTGGCCTAAGCATGGTCTTTTTGTAAAAGGTTTGACCTACCTTAGGTTTAGCTATCAAGGGGATACTTTAGAGTGTTTTTTCCTTAGGAATTATGCGTTGCACTTCAGTGGCGTATAATTATTGAGTTATTCACTCACACCTCCAAAGCTGGAGTATTTAGTAATTTACCATGGTGGTCAAACCTTAGGAGGTTATTAAAGCCTAAGTGTCTATGTATTTTTACATGCTAGCCATCAATAATGAGTCGTATGGACATGCACTGGGTCCACTAGGAGTTTGAGTTCATTCCGGCAAAAATATATATATATATATTTTTTTTTTCCGTAAAATTAGACCATTTTTTAATGGTTTAATTGAAATTTTTTAAATTGTAATAAAAGTATGGTGTGGAGGCGGAATTTGGCGCGGGGGATGCTCGTTTTCACGCTCAGAGCATCCTCTTTAGCCTAGGATCCACTTTTCCTAGGTTTCGAGTGATTAAATTATAACTTAAGGCATTTTTTCTTATGTAGGCGACAAAATGTCAAATAAATGCTAAATGTGCTACAAAATGGCACTAAGTGAGAAAGTTAGAAAATCGAGATACATGTTTAAAACATGTGGGGAAAAGGTGGCAAATTAGTCTCTTATGAAAGGCGACCTCTTTAAAGTGATAAAGCACATGATTTAGAAGTCAAAACTTAAGGGTGCGAGTGATTTGAGTTTAATGTGGCGCCATCCTTCCTCACATGGGCGTCATTCCCCATGTAGCAACTCGTAAAGGTGGGAGTTGTTTCCAAAGTGAAGAGGGGCGCCCCTCTCATGAGGTGGAAGCCACCTCATCATTCAATAACACCAACCAATGCTAAGTTGGAGTTATGTTCAACGCTTAATCACTCCATGGATTAAGGGATGCACTCCACTCTCGAACCTAGCTTATGCGCCCTCCCTCCTCTTGTATTTCTCTATAAAAACAAGGCTTGCTCCATGGTTGAGGATGGATGCAAGGAACCTCTGCGATTTTGTAATTGTTGTTTATTTGAATAAAGTTGAAGGCTTTGGAGGCTCATGAAGTGTATCGAATCATTGCATGTGTTGATGTTGTGAGATAATATTGTTGCAATTTATTCTTGTTTTGCATAAATTAGTGATTAGTCAGGATTTGAGGGCTCTCTGTGGCACATAGGGTAAGCATTTGAGGTTTTCAAGTTGCTTATTTACAATTATGTTTTATAGATCTAAGAGTTTATGCTTTATTCAGCTATATTTCATAATCTTTTGGATTTCTAACGGTGGAATGTACCAGATCTAAGCTAGTTTGATGTAAGTTTGATAAGTTGTGCAGGTTACTTGTCCCCCGAGTGAAAGGTTGAGCTCAATTGCATCTTCCGTTCCTTTGGATTCTCTGCAGGATGAACACATAAGCTTTTTCTTATTCCATCAACAACTATCCAAGCCTGCAAAAAGATTCAAAGCTTGAGCAGGATCTCTTTTCTTCCATCTTTCAAAACTTAATACCCTCTTTTCAGTTACTTTGTTTCTTTACAAGTAAATCGAATTTAGAAAGGTTTCATTATTCATCATTTACTTGCTTAGTATCAGAGCTAAAAAAACTTAAAATTTTCATTTTTAGTTTAGATTGAATGCTAGTTGCTTTAGCACTTGAAGTATAAATATTTCCTAATTTTTGTAAGTGCTAAGTTGTAGATTTCTTGTGATTGTAGCTAACAATTACTAACGTTTAACAAAATTGGTGGTTTGTTGGTTTTTAGCTTTTCATTGTAGGAAAGCGATGGAACTTGGGCGAATCCGAGAGATTTGAGAGTTAATAATATTGTAAAATCTTAATAAGAGAGCAAGTGGGATTACGGCTCCCACATCCTTCTTCCCCCATTTGGGGGAAGCCTGTATCTGTCAATTTACTATTTGCTTTCTATCTGTATCGCACTAGAATAGTATTTTGTTAGGATAGTTTCATTTTTGCAATTCAAAGTTAGTTTAAATTTGCTTTAAGTCTTTACTTAGACTTATTTCTTGCTAAATTAAATACTAACCCCCCTACTCTCCCGAGTACGGTTTTTGACCTGAAAGAGATTCTTGGGTAATTAGAAAACTTTCTTTTGCTTTATTTCTTGAGTTCTTTGCAATTATTTTTTGAGTCTTTAAGGCTCCTCAAAGTCTCTTGAATCTCGTTTTGCGGATCAAAAGTGCTCTCTATCAGAGAGTTTAACTTTCTTTAAATCTCTTGAATCTCGCTTTTGCGGATCAAGAGTGCTCTATGTTGGAGAGTTTTAAAACTGGAATAAATATTTCGCATGCTCCGCGTATGCTCTATCCATCACAAGCTAGTCTGAGCTTTGGAATATAAAAAGCAATAGTTTTGCACTTTTTAAATTTTCACATTAAGCTAATCAACCCATACTAATAAAATCAAATCCCCCCATAATCAATGAAAATCCTACGTTGCCTCGACTTGATCGAAAGTGGGGAAATTCTGCAAAGGAAGCAAGAACAACTGGGAAGCAACCTTAGGGCACCGTTAGACTACATCCTTGTTGGTCTAGTGTTGAACATGCTCTCGTGACTCCATTCCATCCCACATGTCCTTGCACGAAACCACTTAGATCAAAATCCGGACACATTCCCCATACCGCAAGGTATATCGGGAATCCCCTTGCCCCCTTAATTAACTCATCTTTTTTATCACAAATAAAATAAACCAAGAACAATTGCAAAACATTTTTCAACAACACTCCAACAATTGGTGACTCCATCGACACTGGTTTCATTCTTTAGCAACAATATCGTTTGCTTATTATAAATCTTGCAATTTTTGTTTATTTTATGATGATATTATGATGTTGTTTTGCTTAAGTTGCTTGCAATAAACTTGGTTATTGATCCACTATTTTATCCTCAAAAAACTCCTAATAAACACTTTCTCCCATCTTTAAAATGCAAACTAAAAAGCCTTAGAAACCTTTTATCAGTAGGGTCTACCCCCCTTGGCTTCGGTTAGGAGTTTGCCTAAACGGAGGAGTCAGGATCAGGTGACAACACTTGACTCGAGACTTGCCCCCAAGGTCACACTGAGCAGCTTCGAAAGATTTTTGTTGCGTTCCCCCCCAGTCGTGCGTTTCGGTGGCAACATTTTTTTGATAATAAGCAAAATCTATTATTGCTAAAGAATGAAACCAATGTCGATGGAGTCACCGATTGTTGGAGTGCTATTGAAAAATGTTTTGCAATTGTTCTTTATTTTATGATGATATTATGTTGTTGTTTTGCTTAAGTTGCTTGCAATAAACTTGGTTATTGATCCACTATTTCATTCTCAAAAAACTCCTAATAAACACTCTCTCTCATCTTTAAAACACAAACTAAAAAGCTTTAGAAACGTTTTTTCAATAGGGTCTACCCCCCTTGGCTTCGGTTAGGAGTTTGCCTAAACGGAGGAGTCAGGATCAGGTAACAACACCTGACTCGGGACTTGCCCCCAAGGTCACACTGAGTAGCTTCGAAAGATTTTTGCTGCGTTCCCCCTAGGTGTGCGTTTTGGTGGCAACAAGTCCCATAGACATTACTTGTTCTAGAATTGATTTTTGTTTTGGAGTGATAATATATACCCTTGTTGAAGGAACTTTTCTTATTTTAACTTCTAATGCTAGATATTGCCACATTTGATCTATAAAATGTCGTGGATATTCCATTGGAACAGTTTGTCACAATAGATCTTACATTATTTAGCTTATCTTATTATGTAGTGTTTTACTTTAGATTTCAGATTTAATATTACTAAGTGCACAAAATACTGAAATAAACTGAAACTGAAATGAAACAAGCTAAGCAAATAACACACCATCCACACAATAACACAAGATGTACCTTGGGAAAATCCAATACGGGAAAAACCAAGCGAGAATGTGAGGCCTATGCCTTGCTCTTTTCTTCCTAGATATGAAATGCAAATACAAAGAAAGTGCACTCCTATGGAGTTGCCATGGACACTATGGCCTGAATGGCATTTACAATATCTTTTACTTCCTTTGTTATGCTTTAGTATCCCACTCCTAGATGCTCTACTCAACTATGGAACAATAAACAATACAATGAGAATGGAGTCCCTTCCTTGCCGAATGTTCAACATGGCTTGATAGCTATCTAAGGTTAGTTAGGGTTAGGGTTTTTGCATGCCTCAACTCCCAATTAGGGTTAGGGTTTTCGGACCCTCCAGAATCTTCTTAAAGGTCCACAAGTGACTAGCTCCACATGTGTGAGTAATGGAAGCTGACATGGCATCCACTCATTATCATGGTGGTTAACAAGATAGGTCAACTTGTGGGGGACATAACTTCTACATACAAGCTCTTATTGAGGTGATATTTGTGTCGTTGGAAAGCTAGAACAACATTGAGATGCTAGGAATTTCGTTCACAAAGTTTTGACCCCCATATCGACTGTTAAAGGCCTCAAACAAGCTCGAAATGTTTTTGGACTCCAAACCACCAAAGCAGGATCTGCCCCTAAAATGGACCCGACAAATCAATAACTTCAATTTTCCACCCAGAAAGTACCAAAATAGATGACAAATTATACAATGCTCCATTTCTGATGATCATCTATTATTGTGAAGTGCACATCATGCATTTATGTAGAACAATTTGAAATCTTTATGCAGTAATGATTATGCTCAACTTTAATTGTATTTTGTGTTTAGCTGTAAGTACCATGTGAGGCGGACAACTTTTTGAAACTTAATGAAAATCTTATATAGGGAAAACTACATTTCATACTCTTATCTTCTCTTCAATGCATTGGTTATTTCCCTGCTGTAACCTTGGGATATTAGCATTTTAAAATAACGTTTTCTGTTCTTCATCTTTAGCACCAGTAAATGTTACTATAGTTGCAACTTTCACGGCATTTGCCTGAATTTTTTCCTAGTCAATGCCATTTTTTCTGGTGTTCATGTTACTATGAAGTCTGGTCTCCCAAGTTCACTTTTATTCTTGTTGAAATTCTTTGTGGGTGTTTGTCTTTTCTTATGTATCTGCATGCAAGTTTGTGGATCAGGAGTTAAAGTACGAAGGTTGTGGGTACCTAGAGAAAAAATTGTTTTAGCTTGGACATTACCAAACCGAATCATCATCCGTGGTAGTCGTTTTGTAAAAACGGGTTTGACGAGTTTGAACTTCCGTACCAATCTAAGCTACATTTGATCAGATATATTGGTTTTTCAAGCATTCTAAATTGCCGCTTTCTTTTACAGCTCTGGGACATGCGCACTCTGAAGCTGAGAGAAGATCTCCCGGGTCATGCAGACGAGGTATGTTGTTTTATATTTTAGAGTATAGGAATTATACGTAATATTAGTCCTCTGGGCCAAAACTTTTAGCTGTATTGTGAAATGATTCTTCGTTGGATTTGCTTTCGTGGTGACTGACCAATTGTTGATTGTGCCCTACCTTGATAGGTGTTTTCTGTTGACTGGAGTCCTGATGGTGAGAAGGTAGCATCCGGTGGGAAAGACCGTTTGCTGAAACTATGGATGAGTTGACAATGTGGAATGTTGTTTAGGGAGTTGTAGATTGGACGCTAGAACTCTGATCAGCATCTGGCATAGAAGGTCACATTTACAATTGCAGTTCTTTGTTCAAACTGTGGGCTAGGTCTGCGCTGGCAGTATATTCGTCTGGTTTGTTAATTCATTGAGCAATTATTTAACATGGTTATCAAAATATAGGCCGGAAAGTGTGTTTCCCTTTGAGTTATAAGGGCAAGAACGCATGTAGAAACATCGTTGATACCCAAATGTCCATGTTCACGAAATTCACAATGTGCATCTTTATAAAGAAGGATTTACGTATTGAAGTAAATTATGCCTTAGAAATATGTTTTTCCATGTCAATTGACATAAATGGTAGGACACCAATTTTGTATGCTCAGTCATTTACAATTACCGGAGGTGTTCATCTTAAAGCTGAAATTTATGGAGAGTAGCGAAATTCTTTATCAGTTTCAACGCATGTCCATTTGGATGAACAAAATGTCGAATATTGTACCATATGTCTTGAGAGATAATTGTGTATTCTAATTCGTTTGATCAATTGTAATGTGTATTTTATGGTCTTCTAATAGCGCAAATTAAGTGTTTATCCTGAGCATTGGATTTGAAATGTCTTGAGAATAGAGTGCTTTATTTGATGTTGATCATTGATAGCATAGCTTGCAATTCTTCTTCAAATGATCACCATTTACTGAGATTAACTTTGGTCTATTGGACCTATACACTTCAATTAATTACATTGATTTTCATGTTATTTCTGTCCAAATATGTTGGAGATGAAATTTCTGAGCACCATTTTTGTTTGTATGGGTTGACATGTTACGAATTTCAGTTTTATTATAAACATTTTGAAAGTTAGATCTAATGTCTTTGTAGGTTGGGCATTCCAAGAGAGTGTTTTCACCTTCTACATCATTTGTCTTAGATTTTACATATTCTTTGATGCGAAGGTGTTTTAGGTATTGTCCAACACCTTGTTTCCCTATGAACCCCATGGAAATTTGTTCTATTCGCAATATTTATTTTCTTTATTGCACTTGTGACAATGGAGAACTAGTTTTGATCTTCTAATTTTGAGTTGATAATTTTATTGTATTAATTCAACCCTCTTATTCTCAACATTTTCTTTTTACATTGAGTTACAATGGTGCTTTTGATACCATTGATAGCATGAAGGGTCCCATCCATTATTTTTCCAAAGGTTTAACCAAGATATTTCAGTTTAAGTCTATAACATCATTTAAGCCTTAAATGAATTACAAAAGCTTCTCATTCTTTATACTAATTAACTTCTGCTTGTACATTAAGTCCTTGATCAAAGGCTTACTTTTAATGGGAGGAAGCCTAGAGTCTAGAAGGAGAATATGATAAAGAGTATTGTACTTAGGTTTTACAAATATTATAAATTGCTATTAGGTTTTCTTGATTTTCCTATAAATTTTCAGGCCCTAGATAACTGTTGTCCTATGTTTCTCTTTAATTAAATAAATCAGATATGAACTTATTTAACCATAAAAATATATATTTCTGAACATGCAACAGTGGCACATATAGCTGAAAATGAAAAGTGAGAGCATAAACAATACCCAAGAATTGTGTCCTTTAATTCAACTTATATTCTTTCAAAAACTTACAATGACACCTCAACCTAATTATAGCTTGTTGAAAAGAAACAATCTTCCTACACACAAATATGAGGAATTGTTGTACCTTGTACAACATTGTATAGTACTATTGTTAGTTTTTGTACCTAGGGAAGTGTTCCCCAAGTGACATTTGCCTAGTGTCACTTAGAAGGGGGAAAAAGGTGACCCTCACATTAAAGTGCGTGAGTGAAATTAATAATTTATGAGAAATAAATGGAGCATTTAATTTCAACCGTACATCTAAATCTATCTCATCCATTGGATTTAAGAAACCCTAGGGTTTGATAAAAAAGGCATGAGGTAGGCATTTTGACTCACTTTTGAGATTCAAGTGAAGAGAAGAGCAGAGAAGAGCAAAGAAGAGCAAGAGAGTATTGGCATGATTTTCGAGGCAGCTTCAGGAGAGATTTCTAAGCAACATGCATTTCAAGGGAGGCAAGTTTCAGTATAGCACGGTTCCCAAGACAGAGAGCAGTACCTTAGGCACAGAACCTGAGAATCCGTACACAACATTTATTGTTGTCCGTACAACATTGTTTTCGAGGAGAAATCTAGGCACAAATCTCGAGGCAAGGGCACAGGATTCAAGGCAGAAATCTGGGCACGGTTTTCAGTAAATTACAAGCACATATTTTGAGGTCCGTATAGCAGGTACGGATTGTACTTTCTGGCACAAATTTCGTGGCAAGTTTTTGCACGGTTTTCAAGGCACCTAGCACATAAATTGAGGTGTTTTTTGCACAGAAATTGGGGTGGTGTTTGGGCACAAAAATCGAGGTGATTTGATGCACAGAAATCAAGGCAGCAAGGCACAAAAATCGAGGCAACCTTATGGGTGTATTTTTCGGGTTGAGATAAGTAGTTATTTTGACTAAAAAATATTGTACTAAAATATTGCTGAAGAAATAATATCTCTCTCTCTCTCTTACTGGTTTTCCCTATGGGGAATTTTCCAGGGCACAGTTGCCGAAAATTTTGAGTCTCTATCTTTTATGGTGTGCATGTTTAAATTTATTTTCTGTATGTTAGAATGAATTTTCAGCGTGTTTAATTGTCTCAGAAAATTTCATAAGTAGTTTGCAACCTATGCAAAACCGGCTGTAAATGAAAACCACTGAAATGTTGACATAAACCAGAAAGCAGAAAACTCAAGAAAATTTACATGGTATCAGAGCGTGGGGGCATAAAACAACGATATTTTGCAAACACACAGAAATTTCCAGAACTCAGAAATTTTAGTATTTTCTTCTGTTAGTGAACAACACTTTGTTGGGTTGGCTGAAAGATGGCTACAGGACTTAGGTTGGAGGATAGGCTGAATGGGACAGTGAACTTTGTGACATGGAAGGCCAGAATTTTACTGATATTAGAGGATAATGAACTATGGGAGGAAGTGGTTAGGAACACTACAGCTAACCCCGTTCAGATTCCCACTGCTATATAGATGCAGCAGCACTATCAACCTTCAACAAGAAGGATTGTAAGGCTAGGAGGATAAACCTTGATGTAGTTAAAGACCACATAATCCCTCACATTTCAGGCAAGACTAGGGCACACTTAATGTGGACAGCTTTGACCAGTTTGTATGAGAGTACCAATGAGAACCGAAAGATGGTTCTCAAGGAGAAACTCAAGAGTATAAAGATGAATGGAGGAGAGGGAGTGACAGCATACCTTACCAGGATATCTGCAGTTCGAGATGAACTGGCAGCGATTGGGGAGGTGGTATCTACTATTGAGCTTGTATGTACAACAGTGAATGGGGCTTCAAAGCCCTAGGGTGCATTTGTGTAGGCCATAGTGTGTAGAGAGAACCTACCGTCTTGGGAGAGACTGTGGGATGACTCTGCAAGAGGAGACCAGGAGGTCTCATACAGGGCAATTCATCTCAGAGTGGGGTAGCTGATGAGAACATGGCATTGACAACAAAGGGGAAGAAGAAGGGTGGTCCCAAGAAGGGTGGGGACAAGCAGCAGCAGCAACAACATCAGGGTGGGCAGAAGGCCTTGAGTAAAATCAAGTGCTATGGTTGTCAGACGTTTGGGCACTATGCTTCACAGTGTCCAAACAAGAAGAAGAAGAAGGGACAACAGCCTCAGCAGAGGTTGATGACTTTGGAGACAGGTTTTAGAGGGAGCTTTCCCTATATGCTGGATAGATTGAGAGAGAGAGAGTCTCTTTAGCCACCAGCACAGATATGGATACAGAGATTGAACATTCATTGTTGGCAGGCCATCAGGCGAGTCCATCCACCACTAGTACTTGGTACATTGAAAGCGGAGCCTCGAGCCACATGATTGGAGCTCGAGAGATGTTCTCCGAGCTATTACAAACAGGTAGAGATGTGGAGGTTGTACTTGGTGACAATACCATTGTTAGAGCAGTTGGTCGGGGGACCATTACATTTCAGAGGGAGTCTATGAGTCCCATGATTCTGAGGGATGTGTTGTATGCCCTTGGATTGAAGAAGAACCTTGTTTCAGTTTCCACTATTGAGGACAGGGGTCTTGGGGTGTGTTTTTCATATGGGAGAGTGTTGGTTTTCCCCAGGACTACAGGTGTATCTACCCCCATGGACATTGGGGTTAGATGTGGAAAGCTATACAAGCTATTGTTTCAGCCGCAACACGCTCTAGCACACAGCAGCAGCAGTGAGCTATGTGAGCTATGGTATCGGAGGATGGCCCCTCTGAGATTGTTGAGGAGCATGGTTACAGGTTTACCCGAGTTCAGCACTGAGCAGAGTGATGTGTGCAGGGGGTGTGCTTTGGGAAAGTACACCAAGACTACTTTTCCAAGCAGTGACACCAGAGCAGCAGGAGTGTTTGACTTGATCCATTCTGATATTTGCGGTCCTATGTCATCGGTCTCTTTGACTGGTTTTGAGTACTACATCATCTTCATTGATGACTACTCCAGGAAGACCTAGATCTACTTCTTGAGGAGCAATAAGTCACCCTTAGTTTTGCGTGTCTTCCAAGGGTTCAAAGCCCTTGTGGAGAAGCAGACAAGGAAGAAGATTTGGATGTTGAGGTCAGACAATGGGGGTGAGTATACCTCCAAGGAGTTCAATGCTTTTTGTAGACATGAGGGTATACATAGAAAACTGACAGTTCCCTACACTCCTGAGCAGAATGGAGTAGCAGAGAGGAAGAACAGGTCGATTGTGGGAGTAGCGAGAGCGATGCTTCATGATCAGGGGTTACCGTTCTTTCTATGGGCAGAGGCATGCAACACTATAGTGTATCTGCAGAACAGGAGTCCTCATCATGCTTTGGGGAGGAAGACTCTAGAGGAGATGTACACAGGCAAGAAGCCTGAGGTGAGCCACTTTCATATATTTGGTTCTTTGACTTACTCTCACGTCCCCTCTGAGAAGAGGACGAAGTTTGAGCCCACTGTAGAGAGAGGCATATTTGTGGGATATGACGAGACTTCGAAGGCCTATCGACTTTACCTTCTTGGCCAAAAGAGAGTTGTTGTTAGGCGGGAGGTGAAGTTTGATGAAGAGAGCCTTCAGGAAGTTGAGAGAGATAGAGCAGCGGGAGCCACCAGCTCCCACACCTCAGTTTACACAGGGTTCTTCGATACATGTATCAGGTCCACAGGTTTCCAGAGTGACTGGATCACAGAGTACAGGCACAACTTCTACAGGTTCAGTGGTTCAGGTGACAGGTACTTCAGGGATTGGTTCAGGGACAGGTACAGGTTCAGGTTCACAAGTTACAGGTTCTTCAGGGATTGGTTCATCAATCACTGGTCCTCGAGGTGTTGGACCTTCTGCTTTTGGGAGTTCCTCAGATGAGGACAGACCAGTATGGGAGGAGCCTTCAAGGAAGAGGAAGCCTAAGTGGCTTCAAGACACCTTGAAGGAAGTAGAGGCATTTGGTAGACCCCAGGAGGAGATCAGGACAGTAGTGATGCCAGACAGATTGGGGATGGCTCTTGTTGCAAGTCTTCGTGACTCTGAGCCTTCCACATTTGAGGAGGCTTCTCAGTATCAGGTATGGAGAGATGCCATAATGGAAGAGTACCATTCCATCATGAAGAATGATGCTTGGGAGATAGTGTCGAGACCTGAGGGGAAGTCAGTGGTGACTTCCAAGTGGCTTTACAAGATAAAGCATGCTGCAGATGGCAGTGTGGAGAAGCACAAGGCTCGGTTTGTGGCTCGGGGGTTTTTACAGGTTGAGGGAGTTGACTATGATGAGACTTTTGCACCAGTTGCTCGGTATTCTTCCATCAGAGCAGTGATATCTATAGCAGCAGAGATGGGTTGGAAGATCCACCAGATGGATGTGAAGACCACATTTCTTAATGGTCTTCTGTAGGAGGAGGTGTACTTAGAGTAGGCACAGGGATTCGAGATTCATGGGAGAGATTCTCATGTGTGCAGACTGAGGAAAGCCTTGTACGGACTGAAGCAAGCTCCTAGAGCTTGGTACTTCAGGATCGATGCATACTTGACTTCGATGGGCTTTCAGAAGAGTGAGGCTGATCCCAACCTTTACTACATTGTGGTTGGTGGAGATCCTCTCATTCTTCTGTTATACGTTGATGACTTGTTTATCACTGGAGACCTTGTAGCTGAGTATGAGATGACTGATATTGGGCTGATGCATTACTATTTGGGGATGGAGGTTTGGCAGGAGCCTCGACATATTTTCTTGGGACAGGGGAAGTATGCAGTTGATATTCTGAGGAGATTTAGGATGGAGGATTACAGGCCTATGTCTACACCTATGATCACCAACTGGAAGCAACTTCATGCTTCTGAGGGTAAGTTGGTGGATCCTACACTTTACCGTCAGCTCGTTGGATCATTGATGTATCTGGTCAACACCAGGACAGACTTGTGTTTTGTGGTGAACACTCTTAGCCAGTTCATGGTGGAGCCTAGGAGTGTACATTGGCCTGCCGCAAAACATGTGCTGAGATACCTAGAAGGCATAGTGGACTATGGTTTGGACTACAGGGGTTCAAGTGGAGTCATCTTGGTTGGTTTCACAGATTCAGACTGGGTAGGTTGTGTGAGGGATCGGAAGAGCACTTCCGATTGTTGTTTCAGTTTGGGCTTGACAACAGTGTCGTGGTTCAGTCGGAAACAGAGATCTGTTGCATTGAGTTCTGTCGAGGCTGAGTATATGGCAGCCAGTCAGGCTACTTGTGAGGCACTGTGGCTTCGCAAGTTGTTGGTAGATTTATTTGATTAGGAGCTTAGACCTACGGTGATCTATTGTGACAATCAGAGTTGCATTCAGCTCTCTGAAAATCTAGTGTTCCATGACAGGTCAAAGCACATTGAGATCAGGTACCATTTCATCCGAGACTACGTCCAGAGAGAAGCAGTTGAGTTGCAGTATATATCCACTGATGAGCAGGTAGCAGATATCCCGACAAAATCTTTGGGGAGGGGCAAGTTTGTCTTCTTCAAAGACAAGTTGGGAGTGGTGCAGAACACCTTCCTTGGTAAGAGGGAGTGTTAGTTTTTGTACCTAGGGAAGTGTTCCCCAAGTGACATTTACCTAATGTCACTTAGAAGGGGGGAAAAGGTGACCCTCACATTAAATGCACTTAATGAGATTTTATAACATCAAAGTCACTTTTTGATAAATTTAAGTGGGTGAGTGAAATTAATAATTTATGAGAAATAAATGGAGCATTTAATTTCAACCGTAGATCTAAATCTATCTCATCCATTGGATTTAGGAAACCCTAGGGTTTGATAAAAAAGGCACGAGGGAGGCATTTTGACTCACTTTTGAGATTCAAGTGAAGAGAAGAGCAGAGAAGAGCAAGAGAGTATTAGCATGATTTTCGAGGCAGCTTCATGAGAGATTTCTGAGCAGGACACATTTCGAGGGAGGCAAGTTTCAGTACAGCATGGTTCCCAAGACAGAGAGCAATACCTTAGGCACAGAACCCGAGAATCTGTACACAACATTTATTGTTGTATGTACAACACTGTCTTCGAGGAGAAATATGGGCACAAATCCCGAGGCAAGGGCATAGGATTCAAGGCAGAAATCTGGACAAGGTTTTCAGTAAATTACAAGCACAAATTTCGAGGTCCATATGGCAGGTACATACTGTACTTTCTGGCACAAATTTCGAGGCAAGTTTCTGCACAGTTTTCAAGGCACTTAGCACAAAAATCGAGGTGCTATTTTTTGCACAGAAATCGAAGTGGTGTTTGGGCATAAAAATCAAGGTGATTTGATGCACAGAAATCAAGGCAGCAAGGCACAGAAATCGAGGCAACCTTATGGGTGTATTTTTCTAGTTGAGATAAGTAGTTCTTTTGACTGAAAAATATTGTACTGAAATATTGCGGAAGAAATAATATCTCTCTCTCTCTCTTACTGGTTTTCCCTATGGGGGTTTTTCCAAGGCACAGTTGCCGAAAATTCAGAGTCTCTATCTTTTATGGTGTGCATGTTTAAATTTATTTTCTGTCTATTAGAATGAATTTTCAGCGTGTTTAATTGTCTCAGAAAATTTCATAAGTAGTTTGCAGCCTATGCAAAACCGGCTGTAAATGAAAACCAATGAAATGTTGACATAAACCAACAAGCAGAAAGCTCAAGAAAATTTACGACTATCCTAGTTGTCTTCCACTTGCTATTCAATCATATTCTTGCTATTTGTGTTCTCTCCTTATTGGCTTTACTTGTGTGTTTTCTTCACATAACTTCCTTGGTGTGTTCCACAACTTCTCCTCTCATCTTGTCCTATTTATGCTTTAAGAGAGATAACTAATCCCCTCAATTCTAGCAACCAACTCCTTGATTTTAGCAACTATTATCAACTAATCTCCTTAATCCTAGCAACCACCTTATCTCAATAATGACGTGTATGGTTAAAATTATATCAAATCCAATTCACTAATCTCTAGTATATTTCATTTAGATTTACAAGACTAAGAGATCAAAGGAATTTAGACTTTCACTTGTATTTATTGAGTGGATTTACATTATCATATTATTTTCCATTTTTATTAAGTGGTCACTAAGAAGTTGTCTTGAACTTCTCCTAGCACATTCACACTTAACCTATGCAAGAAGTTTATGGTTGAGCTACATTTTTCAACACTCCCTCTTAGTGAGGAAGGAATTATGCACCAATCCAAGTATGGTTTTGAATGCTACAAGCTTCCCTTTTGCTAAGGGCTTGGTCAAAATATCAGCCACTGGTTGATCTTGGGGTATATATTGAAGGTTTACTGCTCCCTTATGGATCTTGGGGTATATATTGAAGGTTTACTGCTCCCTTATGGATCATGAAATACCAGATTGTAAGAGAGTTTAATACAACGTTGATTGTCACAATAGATCGTCGTGGGATCCCACTCTTGATCAAACAATCTCATAAGTAACTTGTGAAGCTACATAGCCTCACAACTTGTTGTACTAGTCACCATATACTTTGCCTCTGTTAAGCTAAGTGCCACGGAAGTCTGCTTCTTGTTGAATCAAAATATCATCGATGATCCCAATCTAAAGCAACATCTTGAGGTGCTTTTCATGTTCACTACACAACCTGCCCAATTTAAGTTTGTATACCCCTACAACTTCACTTCACCATCTCCAAGATGTCTCAGACCATACTTCAGTGCGCCCTTCAAGTACTCGAGCAAATGTTTTGTTGTTACCCAATGCTGCGATCTTGGCTCTAGCAAGAACTAACTCAAGGTGTTCATTGCAAAACATATATTTGGTCTAGTGTTGACTAAATACAACAATAAACATATCAATTGCTTGTACAACGTAGTATCCACCAACCCTGAATTTGAAGATGTCACCTTTTTCATAGTGGTGATCATGGGTGTGGCCACAGATTTGCAATCCTCCATGCGAAATCTCTTCAGGATCTTAACTGCATACTTATCCTGCCCAAGGAAAATCTCCCCTAGCTTTTGTCAAGCCTCCAAACCTAAGAAGTAATGTATTATGCTAGTGTCCTTTATCTCGAACTCAGCTTCCATATTTGCTTTGCACTTTGCAATAAGCTTCTACGAACCTGTAAGAAACGAGTCATCTACATACATCACCAAAATAAGTAGATCAACGTCAACGAATATGAAATATAAGTTAGGATCTGCTTCACTTACATGGTGAAGCCCATGCTTTACAAGTATCAGTCAATCTCAGAATACCATGCTCGTGGTGCTTGCTTGAGTCCATATAAGGTTTTCTTAAGCCTGCAAACATGGGACTCCTTCCCATTTATCTCAAATCCCTGAGGTTGCTCTATGTACACATATTTCTCAATGATCCCATCAAGGAAAGTTGTCTTCAAATCCATTTGGTGTATCTTCCATCTCATAACTAAAACTTAAGACATAATTGCTCTAATAGAAGTGTACTTGGCAATTGGAGAGAGGATTCTCGTAATCCACTCCCTCATTTTGGGTGAACCCTCTTTCCACAAACCTTGCCTTGAGTTTTTCTATGGTACCATTTGTTGCATACTTGATCTTATAGAGCCATTTGGAAGTCACTACCAATTTCTCCTTCTATAGGCACAATGTCCCATACATCATTCTACATGATGGAAATGTACTCGTTCACCATGGCATCCCGCCATACTTGTAGGTCTTCTACTACCTAAAAACCAGAAGGCTCTAAATCTATGGTGTTGCTCACCATTTCCATTTAGTTAGGAAACTTATTTGGAGGCATTCTCTCCTTAAATGTGCTCCTAGGAGCTTCAATGTACTCCTAAGCATCCCTCGTTTGTGTGTAGCATCAAGGTCTCCTGGCATAATTGATACGAGTTGGTGGCTCCTTCTCTGGATTTGAAAGCTACTCCTTTAAACTGGAAGTCGTTGGGGATTCTAGACGAACCTTCAGAGCTTCTTGCTTCTCATCCTCTATCATTGGAGTAGGCTCATGAGACTTCTTGAATGCAAATATTTCCTCAAACTTCACATCCCTACTTACCATTGTCTTCCTCAACTCTGGAACATAGACCTTGTAGGCCTTTGAAGTCTAATTGTAGCCAATGAACAAACCCTTCCTTCTAGAGGCTTCCAACTTGGCCATCTTCTCCACTCATATATGGATGTAAACTGGACAACCAAAGATGCAAAAATGACTTACCTCCAACTTTACACTACTGAATGCCTCCTCTGGTGCCTTGTCCCCCAAAACCCTATAAAGACACTTGTTCTGGATGTAGACTGTTGTGTTACGTGTTTTTTCCCACATAAACATTGACAAAATTGGTCATGTATCATGGCCTTAGCAACCCTCATGACGGATCAGTTCTTCTGCTTTGCAACTCCATTATGTTGTAGGTTGTACAAAACAGTAAACTCCCTCTTGATTCTTGCATCCTTGTAGAAATCATCAAAAGCATTGGACGTATACTCACCCCCTTCGCCAATCTCATAACCTTGATCTTCTTTCCTATTTGGTTCTTCACAAGAGCCTTGAACTCATGCAACCTACTAAAGACTTCATCCTTGGTCTTCAAGAAGTAGATCCATTTTTTATAAGAGAAGTCATCAATGAAGGAAACATAGTACATGCTTCCTATGATTTATGCTACTGACATCGGTTCACATACATTTGAATGCACCAAATTTAGAATCCCCTTAGATTTGTGCTCACTGCTTAGGAAAACATCATTGGTATGCTTGCCAAGCATGAACCCCCTGCATACAACCTATGGCTCAATGCTGAACTCTAGAAGGTCTATGACGATCTCCCTTAGAATAGGCAAAGGTTAGTGATGCAACTACTGCACTCTCCTATGCCATAATTCACACAAGTTATATGTGCTATGAACTAGGGCTCGAACAAGTTCACCCTGTAACCAGTACAAATTTCCTTTTCTAACTCGAATCACCTATAAGCTAATCATGGGCTAGATTCCTCCAATCTAATGAGGACTTGTTGGTTCTTGAACTCCATTGCATAACCATTATCTTCTATCACTGACATTGAAAGTAGATTCTTTAAGTTAATGTTCTCAATCGAACATAATCTTCGTCATCTTATTCTCGGATATGTCAGGAATTATACGATCCTTTGAAGCATCCATGATTATTTGCTTGGCTCTCACTTCTTTCTTCTTGTGAGCTTCCAAAAGCTATCGATTTGTTGGTGAAGCCACCACATCCTCAGTGATATCTTAGCAATCATTCTCTTCTAATAGAAGAGTTACCATCACTTTCCATGATATGAAATTCGCGGCACCATCAAATCTCTTCACGAACCCGAGGTTAGTTAATGTCATCTATGATCTAATGCACAAACTCCAAGATCTGAAAATTAGTCCTTAAAAGAAATAATGAAACCCTCTATCTCAATTAGGGAACCAAGCTATGATACCATATAAAATTTTAGGCCCTAGGTGACTAGTATCCTATGTTTCCCTTTAATTAAATAAATCAGATATGAACTTATTTAACCACATAAAGAAATATTTTTACACATGCAGCAGTCACACATATAGCTGAAAATGAATAGCGAAAGCATAAACACGATACATAAGAATTATGTCATTCAAATCAACTTTTATTCCTTCAAAACTTACAAGGACACATTAACCTAAGGTTTATAGCCTGCTGAAAAGAAATAGTACGCCTAAATAGAAATATGAGGAATTTTTGTACCATGTATGACAATATACAATACTATCCTAGTAGTCTTCCACCTTGCTAGTTGATCATCTTCCTGCTATCTGTGTTCTCTCCTCCTTGGCTTCACTTGTGTGTGTTCCTCACACAACTTTCTTGGTGTCTTCCACAACTTCTCCTCCCATCTTGTTCTGTTTATGTTTTGAGAGAGATTACTAATCTCCTTAATTATGGCAACCGACTTCCTTGATTCTAGCAACCAACTACCTTGATTTTAGCAACCATAACTCTTTGATTCTAGCAACCAATCTCAACTAATCTCCTTAATCCTAACCACCTTATCTCGACAATGAGGTGTGAGGCTAAGATTGTATCAAATCTGTCACGTCCCCTCCCATGGATCCAACGCAAGGAAGGGAACATGACTAACATTCTGGGATTTTACAAAAACTCAGCCCCATTCATCAGATTTGTACAAATAAAAACACATGTGTGTGTAGATGTATAAATCTATTAAGTACATCGGAATGTAATTTCTTCTACACACACATATATCATGCAATTTCCAGCAGATTGATAACATGCATCAAATAAAATAATGCAGAAGAAACACATAAAGAATACTCATCTTGAAGGTGAAGTTGTCCCAAGCAACTAGCTATGCAGCTGCAACGTTCCACCCAGCCATAGGCAAATTGTGTTCATCAATCTTTCAACACAATTGCCACCCCCGAGCTGGGCATGATTTCGACAAGGAAAGGGAACACTCAAGCTCATGCACAACCAAAGCAATGGATACCCATCTCAACCACAACATTCTCTCTCACACACAACAAACTCCAATATTGGGCATGGATACGCATTTTTGACAAGGGGATTTACAAAACAATGTTCGCAGTGGTTCATCCAATTCGTGGCACACCCAAAACGAATTATGGGGAAGGAAAACCAACCACAGGGAAGAAAAAGTTTTCCCCCACATGTATGTGAGCATTCGAATGGCCAAAAACAACCTCTATGAACCCCTAAATTAAGCTCCCTTCCTCCCAGTCGCTCTCCAACACCAAAAACGCCCTCTTCACAGCTAGAAAAAAAGGAAACAAAGAAAAAACGTGGAGGGAAAATGTCATGACCCTTCCCTAGTGGCCTTGGTCACTACTTGGATCCTCCCATCCCTAGGGGGTCTAAGTTAATTAATTAAATGAATATTTAATTAATGGGAAAATTTTGAAGCACAATACTATAGTAGTTAATTAATTATTAAATAATTAATTAAATTTCTGAGTTTGAATTATGTTTATTATTAATTCATCCTCATTACTAATAAATGTTGGCAAGTTGATGATGACTTGGCTAGGAGGGCGCAATTGGGTCAAGTGGACCACTCTTGCCTTAGTGGCAAATCTCAGAAAAATCAAGAAATCCAATGGAGGAAAGAAGGCAACAAGAATAAAATGGAAACTGTCAAAAGCAAGCAAAAAATAGGCAAAGCAAAAAAGGAGGAAAGTAAAGAAGGTGGAAAGCACAAGAATAGCGGCCAGATAAAGATGGCAACATCCCCAAAAGGCTAAGAAGGGCGCACTTGCTAAAATCAGTGTGAAAGAGCAAAAGTAAGAAAGGTTTGCAAAGCACGAAGTTGCCATTCCTCTCAAGGAATGCACCCTCCCTCACCCACATGTGTGGTTGGCTTGAGGAACAAGTTAACTCATCTATTTAATGATGTTTCCAACTCCCTCTCAAAACTTTTGGATCATTTGAATTTTGTCTTGAGAGCTGTGAGTCTCTCTTTGGTTGAGTGATGTGCCTCAACTCTTTCTTGGGAGATGTTCCCCAAGGATCCATAGTTTCCAGTTAATTAGTATTCAGATCCAAAGAGTGTTATTGCAGCCATTCAGATCCATATCAACCCACAGTTGAATACCTTCAATCATCTAGAGAAGGAGGCTATAGTTTCAGTGTACTTGAAGCTAGTTTTGGAGGAGAACCACTAGAAGGAGGAGTTAGTTTTCAGTGAATGCACCCATGACCTTCAAGGAGACCAGTGCGCCCTCATTTACAGAGATCAAAGATGCTTATGTCCATAGATCAGCTTCAGATCTGATCCACATATTCTCCTTCCACTTCTACTCCCATTCTCAACTAATTTTGGAGGAGATTTCCCTGGAGGATGGAGATAGTTCAGTGAATGAGACCCAGAGACTTCCAGGAGTTCAGTGAGCAGTCTATAACAGTCATCAGACCTGTTGCTGGTCTGATATTAGCTTCAGAACAGAGTTACAGTGATCTCCCCACTTCTTACCTTCATTCTCCCTCAAGGTGTAAGGAATTTCTAGCCTGTGAGGCATTGTAATTTTGGAAGCAATAAAATAAGTACAAGATATTTTCTGAAGTTTACATTTCGACTTGTAGCTTCTAAATAATATATATCAGATCATTTAATCATTTCAGAACAGAGTTTAATGAGTTATGGAGGCAGTTTGGTATTTAAGAATGAGAGACTAGCTCATTGTGTCCATTTTTATGACTAGTTTTACACATTTAACTGCTATTTCTTTTCTAAGCATCAGTTTTACTTTCTGTCAGTTGTATGAGCTTAATAACAGAGTAAACCAGCCAAGCCAACCCTTTCCCTAAGGTTTTGGATGTATTTAACCTCGTTTGGAAGAGTATGGAAATTGTGTAGCTCAACAATCCCTAGGTAGCGCACTTGAGCATTTGGCCTCCAAATCACTCTGAATCCTCCCACATTCTCAGGAACACTATTCTTGTGCATTCTACAAGTTTAGCTGACTGTTATACCTCTTCCATCAACTCTGAGGAACCCTCACCCATTCTAGTTGGCATATGCTGGAAGCCCAGGAAGCCTGGAAGTAGGCAACATAATTGTTCAGTTGTTGAAAAGTGAATGGCTTCAGTACATTGTGCCTAGGAATTAATGCTCATACCAGATTTAACTTACTGCTGCACACTCATCCATATAAATTCCAAAACTTAAAGTCACCCCTACCATCCTCACTCATTGTATCAGTCCCCCTCACTTACATCCTGCTCAGCTTAAGAAATTGCTTAAAAATTTACTAATAAAATTTTGATAAAATCTGAGTTTGGAGATAATGTTTTGGCCAACTCTTGGCTGGAATATTACAGTGGTATCAGAGCATGGTCCTCTGAACTTGCTCTTCATTTTTGTTTATGAGTCCTAAGAGAATACCAATCCCCAAAGGAAAGAACCCTGAAGAACCCTTTGTGGAAGAAGAGGTAGAATCTACGAGAGAGAAAATACAAGGGGGAAAGAACATGTCTGACACAGATGATAAGGAAGAGTTTAGAATTTTTATGTAGAGTATGTTAAAAGGGATGCATGACATATCTCATAATATCATTCAATATGGGCAAGAAAGCAGAGAATTTTTGGCTAAGTAGTTAGGACAGAAAGAAGTAGAAGGAAGCTGCAGTGGCTCTCAGAATGGTGAATAGAAGATCCCTAGTGGATTTATCTTTCAAATACTGGGACTCATAATAGGCCTAATGATTTCAGAGATGAAATCAAGGATCACCCCTGAAAAACCATGCCCAATTTCCTTGAGGAACAAAAGGAGGATCATGAAGTGCCAACTGAATCAGTTGTTTCATGGGACGATCGGTTTGTGGAGTACCAAACCTTGAGTGAAGAGTGCATAAGGGCATTGCCTTTCAAGGATTTATGTGAAGCACAATATAGAAATCATCCAAGAGGAGGTCATAAGCAGCCAACACATAATTATGAGTTGAGAAATGCAATTGGTCGGATTCAGCTACCTTTCTTTGATGGGTCATCAAAATGTACTGCTAGCTCCTGGGTGCAGAAGCTAGACACCTATTTCCAGCTGAATGCAATGGCTGAAAGAGATGCCATTAGAATGGCAACTCTGCATCTGCAAGATGAAGCCAATGACTAGTGGTTCCATGGCATGAGGAATTTGGGCCATGAACAAGTGAATTCATATGCAGAATTCACTAAGAGACTAATGGAGAGATTCGATAGAAGAGACCCTGAAATTTCCTTCAAGGAATTGGCACATGTTAAGCAGACCAGGACTCCCGAAGCTTATATCTCTGAGTTCCAAAAGTTGGCTGTAATGGTCATTGATATATCTGAAGTCCGTTTAATCCTCCTTCTCACAAAAGGATTAGCAGAACCATTAAAAGGGATGGTTAAAGCCTACCGACTAGCCACCTTACAAGAAGTAGTGAGCAGAGCAAGGGATCTGCAAGATGCAATCCTAGGAACCAGATATCCAGCAAATTTTAATGCACCTGCTAAATTTCATAACCAAAAGCCACCATTCATAAATGCGGCTGCCCCAAACAAGAATGAATACTCATTCCGATAACGAGATGAGCTAAGGAGGAAAAAAGTATGTTTTTCCTGCCAAGAACCTTGGATTCCGGAGCACAAATGTGCAAAGGGGAAGGCCCATTACATAGAATTTATTTCTGAAAGTGACGAGGAAGAAATGACTGCAAAAGTACAAGCAGAAGAACAAGTAGAAGAGGGGTATGAGATAGCAGGAGAAGAGCAAGCCCCACCACCAGAATGCAAAATTGTAGTTCTAAGTGGAGTTCCCCGCTACCACACCATGAGATTCAAAGGGGTTTTGCAAGGGAAAAAGGTGTCAGTTTTGGTCGATGGGGGTGCCACCCATAATTTTACTGATGCAACCATGGTGGAGAGAAGAAAATTACAAACAAAAATTTTTGGAGGTTTCACAGTCATTATTCCTGGAAATAACACTATGCAGTGTGACAGGTGGATTCCAAAATTGCAAGTAACCATTGGAGACCATACTGTGATGGATAGTTTTTATGTGGTTCATGTGGTTGATACAAATGTGGTATTGGGAGTACAATGGTTCTCCATTGGTGAGCATGTGGTAAATTACCAAATTCCCCATATGTGCTTCAAAGATACCGAAGGAAAACAAGTCATTTTGAGAGGTGTCAACACCTACCCAAAACAGGTAATTTTTGCACATAGTATGAGATCAGTTTTGAGGCATGGTGACATAGAGTGGGCTGCAGATTTTTTTTTCACCACTGAAGGGACTTCCTTTGACATTTCACATCATCCGGAAGACATCCAAAGATTGTTCCACAAACAAAAAAAAGTGTTTGTAGATCTGCCACATGGTAGACCTCCTGACAAGGGTACTGAGCATTGGATTGAGTTGGAACCTGGTACTTTTCCTATAAAAATCCATCCTTACAAACACCCCAAGAGATTCAAGGATAAGATAGAGAAAACCATCAAAGAGCTGCTTGAGATGGGGTTCATAAGACCAAGCTCAAGTCCCTTTGCTTCATCGGTGGTTTTAGTCAAAAAGAAAGATGGAACAATGCACATGTGCATTGATTATAGGGATTTGAATAAGAAGACCATCAAGAACAGATATCCTATTCCAAGGATTGATAAGCTGATGGATGATCTGCATGGAGCTAAATATTTTTCCAAGATTGATCTTCGTTCTGGTTACCACCAAATCATAATGAAAAATGAAGACATTCATAAAACTGCTTTTCGATGCCATTATGGGAATTTTGAATTTCTAGTCATGCCTTTTGGCTTGGCTAATGCACCAACAACTTTCCAATCTTGCATGAAAAAAATATTCAGCAAGAAGCTCCGTAAGTATGTCCTTGTATTTTTTGATGACATTCTGATTTATAGCAGGACATGGGAAGAGCATTTGGACAATGTTTTAACACTTCTTGCAGAACAATCCTTTTATGCTAAATTGTCAAAATGTGAGTTTGGTTTGAAAGAGATCCTTTATCTTGGCCACGTCATTGGGCAAGGAGTCAAAGTACATATGGAAAAAATCAAATCCATCCTTGATTGGCCAAGCCCAAAGAACATAACATCCCTAAGGGGATTCATTGGCTTGTGCACCTACTATAGAAAATTTGTAAAAGGATTTTCTAAGCTCTCCTCTCCTTTGACAGACCTCAACAAGAAGGGTTCCTTTTGCTGGTCAGATGAGGATGAAAAATATTATAACAGAATGAAGGAAGTCATGAGCAGCTTCCGAGTACTTGCACTTCCTGATTTCACCCAACCTTTCATATTGGAGTGTGATGCCTCGGGTGAAGGCATTGGAGCAGTGTTAATGCATAATAGGCATCCTATTGCTTATGAGAGCAGAAAATTGCAGCCACATGAGAATATTTATTCTATTTATGATAAGGAGATGCTGGCCATCATGCATACCTTGGCTAAATTCAGAAAATAAATGGTGGGAGGCAAGTTCATAGTCAAGACTGATCACAACAAATTGAAGCATTTCTTGACCCAAAAAGAGCTGAATGACAGACAGTAGAAATGGGTAAGTAAAATTCAGTCTTATGACTTTGACATAGAATATAAAAAGGGTAAGTTGAATGTAGTCGCTGATGCCCTCTCTAGAAAACTTGCTTTTTCTTTGCTGCAAGTTCCCACTGATTGGAAAGATCAACTAGCTAGAGAATATTCGAAAAATCACTTTGCTTGTGAAGTTTTGGATAGGATGATTTAGGATGATTCTTACCAAGTTATCAATGATGTTATTTATTACAAGAACATAATTTTTCTAACTCCTGGATCCAAGTTAAATGCGCAGATTTTGGTGGTTTCCCACAATGCACCAATAGCAGTCCACCCTGGATTTCAGAAAACTTACTGGAAGGTAAGAGAGAGGTTCACTTGGAAGGGCCTCAAAGATTATGTGTTAAGGCATGTGAGGGGGTGTACTGCATGTCAGCAGAATAAAGTTGAGCACACTCACCCTGTTGGTCTCCTTCAACCATTGCCAATTCCATAACAAAAATGGGAAAGTGTGTCCATGGACTTCATCACCGGACTGCCAAAATATCAGGGTAAGGACATCATTTTTGTAGTAGTTGATATGTTGACTAAATTTTCTCACTTATTTTCTATCACATCAACTATTACAGCCAGTCAAGTAGCTGCACTTTTCTTTAAATAAATATTTAGATTGCATGGTCTGCACAAGATCATAATCAATGACAGAGATAGTAAGTTTACTAGTGCTTTCTGGCAATCACTGTTTGAGCTGGTTGGAACTAGTTTGAATCTCAGTACAAGCTATCATCCTCAGACTGATGGACAAAATGAGAGGGTAAATCAGTGGCTGGAAGGTTATCTCAGAAACTATGTTACCGGGAAGCAGAAGGCATGGGTCAATTGGCTCACTTGGGAAATTTCTACTATAATACCACATTCCATATGTCCATCAGAATGACCCCATTCAAAGCTCTGTATGGATATGAATCCCCCACAGTTTGCAGATCTGATTTTTGGGAATTGCATAGCACAAAAGGAAAAGTATTAGCTGCAAGAGAGCCAAGACATACTTAAGGCACTTAAGAAAAATTTGCAGGTTGCACAGAACCAACAAAAACTGTATGCAGACAAGAAGAGAACAGATCGAGCCTTCCAAGAAGGTGACTTAGTTTATTTGAGGTTGAAGCCCTACAGGAAATTCACTTTGAAATCGAAAGGGGCTGATAAATTACTACCAAGGTTCTATGGGCCATACAAGATCACAAGGAAGGTGGGTGAAGTTGCTTATGAACTAGATCTGCCATATGGAAGCAAGATACACAATGTTTTCCGTGTCATTCCTGAAGAAATCAGTTGAGCAACAGGTGACTGTTTCAAAAATATTGCCTCCTCTTGATGATGGACACCTGGTCTTAGAACCATAAGATATTTTGCAGGTAAGAGAGAGGAATTTGAGGAGCAGAATCATCAAAGAATACTTAGTGCAATGGAAGGGGTTGCCTAGTGAAGATGCAACCTGGGAACATGAAAAGATTATGCAGCATCCTAGTTTGAAACTGCTTGAGGACAAGCAGTCTTGGGGAGGGAGGACTGTCATGATCCTTCCCTGGTGGCCTTGGTCACTACTTGGATCCTCCAATCCCTAGGGGGTCTAATTTAATTAATTAAATGAATATTTAATTAATGGGGAAATTTTGAGGCACAATACTATAGTATTTAATTAATTATTAAATAATTAATTAAATTTCTGAGTTTGAATTATTTTTATTATTAATTCATCATCATTACTAATAAATGTTGGCAAGATGATGATGACTTGGCTAGGAGGGCACAATTGGGTCAAGTGGACCACTCTTTCCTTAGTGGAAAATCTTAGAAAAATCAATGAATCCAATGGAGGAAAGAAGACAACAAGAATAAAATGGAAACTTTCAAAAGCAAGCAAAAAACAGGCAAAAGAAAAAAAGGAGGGAAGTAAAGAAAGTGGAAAGCACAAGAAAAGCAGTTAGAAAAAGATGGCAACATCCCCAAAAGGCTAAGAAGGGCGAACTTGCTAAAATCAGTGTGAAAGAGCAAACGTAGGAAAGGTTTGCAAAGCAGGAAGTTACCATTCCTCTCAAGGAATGCGCCCTCCCTCACCCACACGTGTGGTTGGCTTAAGGAACAAGTTAACTCATCTATTTAATGATGTTTCCAACTCCCTCTCAGAACTTTTGGATCATTTGAATTTTATCTTGAGAGCTCTGAGTCTCTCTTTGCTTGAGTGATGTGCCTCAACTCTTTCTTGGGAGATGTGCCCCAAGGCTCCATAGTTTCCAGTTAATCAGTATTCAGATCTAGAGAGTGTTATTGCAGCCATTCAGATCCATATTAGTCCACAGTTGAAGACCTTCAATCATCTGTAGAAGGAGGCTACAGTTTCAGTGTATTTGCAGCTAGTTTTGGAGGAGAACCACTAGAAGGAGGAGTTAGTTTTCAGTAAATGCGTCGAGGAACTTCAGGGAGACCAGTGATCCCTCATTTAAAAATATCATAGATGCTTATGTCTAGATATCAACTTCATATTTGATCCACATATTCTCCTTCCACTTCTACTCCCATTCTTAGCTAGTTTTGGAGGAGATTTCCTTGGAGGATGGAGATAGTTCAGTGAATGCACCCTAGAGACTTCCAGTAGTTCAGTGAGAAGTCTATAACAGTCATCAAACCTATTGGTGGTCTGATATCAGCTTCAGAATAGAGTTACAGTGATCTCCCCACTTCTTACCTTCATTCTCCCTCAAGGTGTAAGGAATTTCTAGCCCGTGAGGCATTGTAATTTTGAAAGCAATAAAATAAGTACAAGATGTGTTCTGAAGTTTACATTTCGACTTGTAGCCTTTAAATAATTTATATCAAAGCATTTAATCATCTCAAAACATATTTTAATGAGTTAAGGAGGCAGTTTGGTATTTAAGAATGAAAGACTAACTCATTGTGTCCATTTTTATGACTAGTTTTACACATTTAATTGCTATTTCTTTTATGAGAATCAATTTTACTTTTACTCTTTTTTTTTTTGTTTTTTTTGTTTTTTTTGTTTTTAGTTGTACGAGCTTAATAACAGAATACACCAGCCAACCAAACCGTTTCCCTGATTTTTTGGATGTATTTAACCTTGTTTGGAAGAGTCTGGAAATTGTCTAGCTCAACAATCCCTAGGTAATGCGTGGGTAGTGCACTTGAGCATTTGGCATCCAAATAACTCTGAATCCTCCCAAATTCTCAGGAACACTATTACTGTGCAGTATACAAGTTTAGCTGACTGTTATACCTCTTCCATCAATTCTGAGGAACTCTCACCCAGTCTAGTTGGCATATGCTGGAAGCCCAGGAAGCCTCGAAGTAGGCAACATAATTGTTATGTTGTTGAAAAGTGAATGGCTCCAGTACATTATGCCTATGACTTACTACCCAGAAAAGATTTAACTTGTTGTTGCACACTCATCCACATAAATTCCAGAACTTAAATTCACCCCTACCATCCTCACTCATTGTATCAGTCCCCCTCAATTACATCTTGCTCAACTTAAGAAATTTCTTAAAAATTTACTAATAAAATTTTGATAAAATCTGGGTTTGGAGATAATATTTTGGCCAACTCTTAGCTGGAATATTACAGAAAAAGCCCCACCAGCTAGAACTACGTGAGAGAGCCCATCTGGTTGATGAATAATGTCTTGGGGAGAAAATTTATGGCTCTTTTCTTGCCCAAGAAGCCAAAACATGTTTTCCAAAAATGGTGGCTTTCCCATACCCGAATTTGGACAGCCATACCTCACCAATCCCAAATCATTAACTATCTCAAGCAACTCTTGGAAGAAATAAACGATTGGGTACAAAATTCAACATGGGTAGTTGAGGGTTTATGGGTTTCTCATTGACACTTGGCTTGACGTGAGTGGCTCCAAGGGTTTGAATATTTCCCTCTCAATTCCTTGCAAAAAATCATGCCCCCATACTCTTGTTGCATTGCATTGCATAGCTAGTTGTGGGTATTTTATTAAAATGCATATTTACATGATATTTACAATTTCCATTATGTCTGGCTAGCATGCAAACCATATGCATCAATTTTTAACACTAAATCGATGGCGGGGCCTTGGCCTTGAGATTCTCACCACGATTTTATAACAATATTACATCTTTACATTTTAATGCAATGGGGTCAAAATAGGGATATTACAATCCCCTTCCCCTTGGAATAACACAGTCCTCGGTGTTCTCTTTATTTTTATCAAGGTTCCATGTCCTTCTTTTCAGTAGCAACTGCAATGGCTTTCTTTCTCTTCATCAACGTCGATTGGATCTCTTTCCAATCTTTAGCTTCTCATAGTAAGCCTCTTAGGACAACCATATGTCCATTGCTTCCTTAAAATGCCTTCAAGGTCCTTGCATCCAACAATACCTATATTCAAACATTGGTTCAATTCACATGTCAAATCCATTTTCATAGGTTTCATCTCTTAACAAGAGTTTCAAAACCATATCTGAATCATATACACACGTATATTCACATTAAATAAGCAAGAAGATGCAAGATAAACCAAATACTTATCTGCATGAGCATCTTCCTTTAGCTCCACAGGTATCCCGCATTGACTTCAGACAACTATGGCACCCACAAGACCTGCCTCACCCAACATAAGGATGGTACCTCTTCTCTTCTACATAGTCCCTCGAGCGTACCCACCCCTTCCACTGCTCTTCAGGGTGTGCATCGAAAGGTAACCAAGTTTTTGCAAGCCTCGGATCACCTGTGCATATGTATAAAAAAATGTTACGCCAGTACACTGGCTGCACTACATCATTCAAATAACCAATGCCAAGCTAGTACGCCGACTGGTTTCATCAGGCATACAACAATCGTTAACCAGTATGCTAAGCCAGTTCTCTGACTAGGTTTATCAAGCATACAACAAACATTAACCAGTATGCTAAGCCAGTTCTTCGACTGGGTTTATCAAGCATACAACAACCATTAACCAGTATTGCAAGCCAGTACGTTGACTGGGTTCATTAGGAATACAACAACCATTAACTAGTATGCTAAGCTAGTTCTCCAACTAGGTTTATCAAGCATACAAAACAAAATAACCAGTATGCTAAGATAGTTATCTGACTGGGTTTATCAAGCATACAACAACCATTAACCAATGTGCTAAGACAGTTCTCCGATTGGTTTTATCAAGCATACAACAAGCATTTCCAAGCCAACGTCTCTACTGGGTTTATCAGGAAATAAAAAAACATAATATGATTACGTGTCTCCTTCTCCTATGCAAACCAGTGGCTCCCTCCAGGAACTCCATAGGTGACTCACTTGACTGCAGGCTAGCATGGCCCCACAATACCCACTCACACAACACAAGGATGTTACCCCTTCTCTACTACGCAGTCCCTCGGGCATACCCATCCCTCCAATGCTCTTCAGTGTGAGCGTAGAAAGGATACCAATTCCCATCTAATCTTCTTGAGTACCCATGCTCTTACTGGGTTTATCAACATTGCGGAGAGTCAAGAACACATACAAAATTTTGCAGGGTATCTCAAACCCAAGCCACTCTTGGAATTCTTTTTATTTTCATCTTTAGCAGCCGACATTTGCTCCAATGGCATATTTTCACCATCTCACCTGCATTACACACAAGCATGTAGTTCACATGAGATGTCATCATAATAATTTCAATTAGAGTTTCTCAAATATGTTTCATATGGAAACTAGATTTCCAAAACATGAGGTCCTTCTCATGATGTTTAGCTCTTGCAGGTCATAACACATGGTCTTCCTACATTGTGTCCTCCGGACACAATTAAAAAAAAATCAACCAATCAATGGCATTAATAATCAAATTCAAATCTGAATTTACAATTCTATTCACTACAGAAATTTGATTAATTTAACCATGAGGTCGTCCTCATATTGTTTGGCTCTTGTAAGTGGTATCACTTTGTCCATTATGGTTTTACACTTGCTACAATAACATGAATATCCACCTACAACACATCCTCTTGACACAATTCTCGAGAAGCCAAACAACCATTAGTAATTATTAGCAAAATTTCAAACCTGAAATTCACAATATGTTCTGTACATAAATTAAATTTTACAACCATGAGAGCCTTCTCATATTTTTGTTTGGATTTTGCACATGGTAGATTCCAGTCTTTATTATGGACTTACCCACATTGCCATACCCAAGACATTTCTACCAATAATCTAAAATTTTCAATCAGTCAAGTACTTTGTGAGTATCCGTGCAAATAATCTTTTCATTACAGCATTTACAATAGTCACTGAAGTGATCTCAGAATTATAATACTCAATAATTCAAACACTATCAGCTATTATTATCTCAAAGGAAATGAAATACATTTACTTTATGTGCATCATTATCACAGTAAAATTGCAATATACCGTCACATTATATATGCAATTTAAATGAAACTTCCAATTCTCATGGTTACTCAATCGTATCCATTCAGGAAACTCTCTCCTCCCAACAAAGCATTCTTGGTAGCCCATCAAACATGACTACCTTCTTCATGCAATCATTTTCCTACATCCATAGAAGCTCATGAAATGATCTCGGAATTGACAATAATTCATCATTTCAGTTATTAATTAATTGCAATGAAATATATATGCCACAACCATGCATTCACACAATGCCTCTCAACATATGTACCCACACATATGCATAAACAATCACAAAGTTTACATAATCTTTTAATTTATATCCCCTCAATTCCTCCTTGCATTGATTCATGAATACCATAATATCATGTCATGAATTCCACCATGATGTTTTGGAAAGTATGGATATCACCCAACCATATACCCAATCACTTGGTTAACTTATATGGGTGCCTTCCTTCTCCACCCGAACAACACGTCAGGAGTTTACTCACTCCTTGGTTGTTGGCAAAGAGGTTTCATCCCAAGTTAACACCAAGAGGGGGTTCATGGGATACTTGTGTATCACCATAGAATTACCATTCCAACCACGTTATGTCATTATCTATTACTATCTCATATGGCATGCACTACCACAACATGACTATAAGTCCTCACTTGCTTTGGTTATTAAACTCATAACCAATATATACATATGGCATGATATATTTTCATATGAATGCATTTACAATTCAAAACAGCTAGATGGTATAAGGATCCCTTCCGTTAATACCACATACCTCACTATACCCGGTGGGATAATGTTCACATAAATGCATTCGTCATCACATACATACCAATTTACGATTACTAAGTATGGCTAAAGGGATTCTTACTCAATCCCCTTTTTGTATGCAATCATAAATAAACCATTACCTGCATGGCTTCCATTAACATCTTTGATGTTACCTGATCAGTTGGTCTCCTGCAAAGGATTACACCATCCTTCCACCAACCTCGTGATCATAGATTTGTTGCCCTAGCCTTTCTTCATAAGGTTCTTGGTCACATGCAACAACATCATCAACATCCTTATCCATGCTTCGGTTGTCTTTGGTCCTACAACCAATGCGAACACCACTAATTATTAGCAATCACAATAATGATCTTAAGTGGCTCATTGCATATGTAAAACTTTGCTAGATTTACCAACATGCAACATCATATACATGCACAAACATCTTCACATGCACTATGCAATGTCTATTAATATGCCAACTAGTGCACATTCATTTCATTTATCTAATCTCTTTCATTTTCAGCAATTCTATGCGATAATTTTTTTGTAAAATATCATTTCAATAGTAAGAGAGGAGTTAATGAATTCTCCCTTTCAAATTCCTCATCATAGCATGGAATTTCCTCTTCCACATCATAGCTGATCCAATTTCATGGCCTCTCTACCGAGCACACAAGGAATCATTAGCTATGATTTTCTCACCAAGCAACAATTCAATACATATACTCATGTATAACATTCCTACTTGCTACTTTCTAAGCACACAATTCTTATGTTATAAACATAAATAGTTTAAGGTGAGAAATTTCCCTCTTTATTAACATTGCCCTACATCTCCAACTGATTGAAGAAATTATGGTCAAGTCCAACTTGACCTTTGTTGGAATTCCCTACACTTATGAGCACTGCAATTGATTCAATTGTAACTCCATAAGGAGTCTTTTCAAGGTCCATTATATGCCCTTGCACCTTATTCAACTATAATACTTCCTTTCCTTTATCATGGAAATATTTGCCACAATTCTGAATCACATACTTGATTCACATATGGGAATGCCTCATTCCCCGGTTAGCAGGCTTTGCATGGCCACCATATCATGATCATGAGCCACATACCAATTCCACATATTGGGATGTGTTATTCCTATGAGTGACAACTTTTGGCAGAATGGAATTGCCTTACCCATTCTCATTACTTACTCATATCTTGCCACTTCTCTGATCATGCATGCAATTTCCCACAAGGATGATTTACCCATAATCTTTACAAGTTACATGTCCCTTACTCGATGACCTAATCCATTACTTGTTGAATATTCTTTCATGGAATACAATATTCATCTTTGATGATCAAGAGCTCCCATGTCTCTTCCTTGCAATTCAAATTGCATCCATTCATAACAATGGTACATTGGATGCATTCTTATCCAAGACACCAATGTCCATTATTGGTCCCTTTCATCCTCCAATGATTAGTCATGGCTATCACTCCTCCATAAGGAATATTACAACCAATTACTCTTACTAAGGATTCCACAACCCCTCGATGCAATTCATATTGCACATTCTGAGCATAGAGAATGCATTTCATACATTCTGTATAAGGAACCCACACTTCCTTTAGTTCCCTTATTCCATCCCGTGCTTATAAAATACAACATGCAAGAGTGTAATTTTATTCACTCAACATATTTCCCACCTTGAGTTACTTTCACCACAAGAACTCTTGCACCATCATATAAGGCCTTTCCAAATTTTTGACTGCTTTGGAGGTCACCCATAATGAGAATTTGTTGCTCAATCAAGCCTAGAGGCTTTTCTCTACCTGCTATTTGAAACAACTGGAAGCATGTTTCAAAATAATAACCTTATGTTGATTATCCTGCATTCTAGCCTCATGACACTCTTAAAAATACCCAAATAATTTCTATGCATTATGGAGACAATCCATATTGACAATTGCTGTCAAATTACATAATCATCTAAGTTACCCCATCAAGGTGCAAAATTTTCATTTCACCCCACAAAAGTTTCTCACAATTAACTATGTCTAAGGGGGACGATGGGGGCCAAGGGGGCTTGCGCAATCTGGCGCATAAGTTCAATGCCATTTTCAATTTCTAGAACCTAAAATCTCCCTGGAAAACTGCTGAAATTCTCTGTTTCGATGGACTTATCCATTTTTCCCCAACCTGTTTGGGAGAACTTATCCCTTTTCCTCCGATTGGCGCACTTATCACTTTGTCACCGACCCATTTCGACAAACTTATCATTTTTCCTCCGATCGACACACTTTTCATTTTGTCAACGAACGGTGCACTTTCAGTTTCTCACCGATCGACGCAAATCCCATTTCTTTCCGACCCATTTTGGCGCACCTTTCAATTTTATGCCGATCGGCGCACTTTCAATTTTACACTGATTAGCACACTTTCAATTTTATGCTGATCGACGCATTTTTAGTTTGCGCCGAACTATTTCCGCTACCAATCAAAGCATTTTTCATTTTGTCGTCGATCTATTTCGGCACACATTCCATTTTCCCTTTGATCGACATACTTCCATTTTCCTGTCGATTGGCAGACTTTTTATTTTGTCACCGATCTGTTTCAACGCACTTTCTGCTTCGTCGCCGATCGACGGACTTTTGACTTTTGCGCCAACTGTTTCGAAGAACCTTTCAATTTGTCACTGATTGACACAAATTTCACTTTTCGTCGAAACACCTCCTTTCAACAACTTTTCTGATTTTTGCCATCAGTTTCAACAGACTTTTTAGTTTTCCTCCGAAATATATCGGCATGCTTTACCCTTTTCCGCCAAAATCCATTTTTCAGCGAAATTTTCTCTTTGTCACCGATCGGCGGACTTTTACTTTTCCACCGACCTGTTTCGAGGAGTTTTCCATTTTACGCCGAAATGCCTTTTCGACAAATTTTTTCTTTCTCATCGAAACGTATTGGCGGATTTTTTGATTTCTCGCCGATAGTTTCAATGCTCCTTTAAGTTTTGCGCCGACACATACTTAGGCAAAAAAACTTAAAAACATAGAAAAATTAGAAAATTTTCTTTCTTCTATGAATGATCAATGCTCAACAGGAAGTGATCTTACCTCTGCAAATTGGTTATATTTGGCCCATGTAGGCCCAATGTTGCATCCTCGTGCTCTAATACCACTATGTCACTTCCCCTCCCGTGGATCCAACGCAAGGAAGAGAACATGACCAACATTCTGGGATTTTACAAAAACTCAGCCCCATTCATCAGATTCATACAAATAAAAACACATGTGTGTGCAGATGTATAAATCTATTAAACACAGTGGAATGAAATTTCTTCTACACACACATATATCATGCAATTTCCAGCATATTGATAACATGCATCAAATAAAACAATGCAGAAGTAAACACATAGAGAATACTCATCTTGAAGGTGAAGTTGTCCCAAGCAACTAGCTATGCAGTTGCAATGTTCCACCCAACCATAGGCCAATTGTGTTCATCAATCCCTCAAACAATTGCCACCCCCAAGTTGGGCATGATTTCTACAAGGAAAGGGAATACTCAAGTTCATGCACAACCAAAGCAATGGATACCCATCTCAACCACAACATTCTCTCCCACACACAACAATCTCCAATATTGGGCACGGATACACATTTTTAACAAGGGGATTTTCAAAATAGGGTTCCCAGTGGTTCATCCAATTCGTGGCACACCCAAAATGAATTGTGGGAAAGGAAAACCGACCACAGGGAAGAAAACGTTTTCCCCCACATGTATGTGAGCATTTGAATGGCCTAAAACGACCTCTATGAACCCCCAAATTAAGCTCCCTTCCTCCCAGTCGCTCTGCAACACCAAAAACGCCCTCTTCACGGCTAGAAAACAAGGAAACAAAGGAAAAACGTGGAGGGAAAACACCCCACCAGCTAGAACTGCGTGAGAGAGCCCACCTGGTTGATGAATAATGGCTTGGGGAGCAAATTCATGGCTCTTTTCTTTCCCAAGAAGCCAAAACACGTTTTCCAAAACTGGTGGCTTTCCTATACCCGAATTTCGACAACCATACCTCACCAATCCCAAAGCATTAACTATCTCAACTAGCTCTTGGAAGAAATAAATGATTGGGTACAAAAGTCAACATGGGTAGTTGAGGGTTTATGCATTTTCTCATTGACACTTGGCTTGAATTGATTGGGTCCAAGGGTTTGAATATTTCCCTCCCAGTTCCTTGCAAAAAAATCATGCCCCCATACTCTTGTTGCATTGCATAGCTAGTTGTGGGTATTTTATTAAAATGCATATTTACATGATATTTACAATTTTCATTATGCCTGGCTAGCACGCAAACTATATTCATCAATTTTTAACACTAAATCGATGGCGGGGCCTTGGCCTTGAGCTTCTCACCATGATTTCATAACAATATTACATCATTTACATTTTAATGCAATGGGGTCAAAATCGAGATATTACAAAATCCAACTCACTAATATTCTAGAATCGTTAGAATACTTCATTTAGATTTGTAAGACTAACATGTCAAAGGAATTTAGACTTTCATTTTTATTTATTAAGTGAAATTACAAGATATTATTTTCCACTTTACTAAGTGGTCACTTCAAAGTTGTCTTGAACTTTTCCTAACATGTTCACACCTAACCTGTGCAAGAAGCTCTTGCCCAAGCTACATTTTTCTATATTTCCTCCAAGTTTTATTGGAGATACTACAACTCCAAACCTACCCACGATATAGAATCATTGGAGTAACTAGGGTATCAAAGATTATATTTTTCCCCCAAAATCAAAATTTGTGAGCGTTACACTTTTCTCAAGAACAATATGCTTTCCAACCTCCAATAATTTTTTTTTCAACAATGTAGTTCAAATTTAGCTTGTGATGAAAATTAATTTTGAGATATTTGAAAAAACAAACTTATTGGACAAGTTGTTAACAAAATAAGGTATCCCATTTGTTTCATCTTAATGATCGTTACCTTTATTTTCATTGTATTTACAGAGATCTTGGAATTGGTACAATAATCAATTGTAGAAAAATCTTTGTGAATTTTAATTTGCCTTATTAAGGTCAAAGGAGCACCATGGTAAAATAAAAATATCATTTACATATAGGAAGATAATGACTAATTTTATTGGACAAGTCTTTTTTTTATTTTTATGGAAAAAAATCACAATTCCATTTATAAAGACAAATGAAGTTATGTTATTCATATGCCTTGTAGTATGATTGATATATATATATAGATATAGACTTCATTCATTTACATATTTTACAATCCTTGAAAACAAAATATACTTATATGACATAGAATAGATCACTTGCTAATGACATTCATCACATATCTCACCAAAAAAAACATGTTCCACCTATCCAAGACATAAAACAATCCCTCTAATTGTAATAGTTTGTTCTAAAAAAATCCATAATATGGTTCTTTTAAAGAGTATCCCACAACAACCATCATCTAAGCTATAACTACCCATGATGTTTCTAATTTAAAACTAGTCTCTTTGACTAGAACCTTTAACCATATAGATCAGATTAAATAAAATGATCGGATTTAGAGATTTGTCCATTTCACATCTTCTCAAATGTGCTACTAACCCACATCCAACAAGAGGCCATTTTTTGGTAGACCATTTGTCAACATGTTCCTCTCCCTGTAGACATGATGAAATGAGAAGATATTAAAATTGAGCAAAGCTAAATATGATGACAAATAATCCTTAGCAAAGAATTGTAGCAAACATTTGTTCCTTACAACTAATGAATTACCATAATGGAGTCCCCAAATATCTTAATCTCTTAACCATGTCTTTCAGACGCAAGACAACAGATTACTTTCAAAGTCATGAGCTCAACATAATTATTTGTACCCATTCCTTAACCCTCTCTAAATTTAAGAGTATGTGTCTCTTAATTCTAAGATACCCAACCCCACTTGCTTGAAAGTCATTTTAAGAAGCCCCATCAAAATATGACCATTCGCAATTTTTATCTACCTCTTCTTCAACAAGTTTTGTTTATATATATATATGGTTCCACTTGAACACCATAGTAACTATTTCCGCACCTAGAAGTCCATGTTGCAAGCACAAATGTCACCAATAAGAGACCTCATTGACGTTTCCATGTGTTGATCCTAGAACGATCCAATGAATGGGAGCGGAAATAAAATTTCCCACCCATGTGGATCCAAAAATGTAATATAATGGGTTTAAGGACAATGGTGTTAGGTTTGTTGAGTGACGTGAAATTTGAAGGTGAAGAAGGAAAACTTTAGTTGTCTTGATGGATCTGAAACCAATCTTTAAATTTGTATTTGGCATATATTTGAACTATGATAATAATCCATTGAAGTTTCATAACTGTGGATTTGTTAAGAATAACATGATCCAAGATATCGCTAAGCATAAATGAACATGATACACATTGTTCTAAAATTAGATATATTTTTGGTGGCTTTGTTTACAACTTGCCTACATATATAGTATTTTTGTATCCAAATGATGACAATTTCATTATTTAAACTAATTCAATCTAATCCCCTTTGAAAATAGGTTGAGATTGGTGTTTGAATCCTTGATTACTGTTTGGTTTAGTGTTAGTTGATTTTTATAATTGTATACATTGAAGCATAAATAATTAATCACACTAAAAATAACAAATGTGTTAGATATATAATTACTGGATTTCATTATATTCATCATATGTAAATCAATATTTTTCAAATTCTCTTAATTTTTTATTCAATAATTCATATTAAGCATAAAATTATCAAACAACTTACATTTCAAGATATCAAACACTTCATAATAATGAAACTTCCATATATTAATAACTGTGAAAAGTTTCAAAGAAATTTTCATGTCTTCCAATTTTTTAAAAATGAGTCACACATCATATACAAATATTTGTCATTCATGTTTTCATGGCTAGCATAACCCTAAAATGGGGAAAGGGAATGCCATAATGAATTTAGGTAGTTATTTAACTAAGATAGGAGAAGTATTTTTTTGAATGGTACATAAATAGCTCATAAAAGGTATATTGAAGAGTTCTATCAATGATTAATCCAACAGACTAGCATTAATGAAATAAAATTGCTCACTTGCAAATATGATTCCATGTTAGTCATTTCTCAATCTAGTGGGCTAATCATTGGAATAAATCCATTCACTTGTAAATATTATTAAAGGACTTCAAACTACCAATGATAACATTATTGCTAATAATTTAATACCTCCACGGACTTTATATATGGTAATTACTTGATATAATCAATTTATTATGTCTTTATAATCCATCTAGTTGAAAGAGAATGCTCTAAACTTTATAGAGTAAAAATATTATGATAGGAAACTAAATTTACATATATAAACATCTAGACGGCCATGAAAATCATTGAAGCTTGATATTTTCGCAAAAAAAATGTCTATAGTTACTAATAATTGAAAATAAAATTTAAGGTCTAAATTTTGCTACCAAATAATATTGATTTTCAAGCATCGTATAATTTTGATTTGTAAGATAGGCAACTAAATCTACATATATAAACACATAGATGGCCATGAATATCATTAAATACATAGATGGCCATGGATATTATTGAAGTTTGATATTTTCCCAAATCATTTTTAGTCCCTACTGTAGGTAGGAGACTATATGTTCTGGTTGTTTCTATTAATTGCAATCAATATATTGTTTTTTCTAAAGTTAGATTAATGTTAACATAAAATTTGTATTTATAATTAGTTAGAAAAAAGAAATTACTATTTTCTAATTGGACAATCACCTTGAATTGACTATTTTTTATCATTGCATGACATTAAAATAAATCAAAAAATAGATAAAAAATAAAACCTTACCTTAAAAATTTACCCGTGAAACTTCACGCTCCACCTTACTTGTCATGCAAGCAATCACCTGCAATTTATGTGCGCTGCAACTTCAGATAAAATGATGCAGTGGTATGGGTGCCTTATTTGGCCTCTTATCGAGGCTGCCCCCACCTTCTCTACAATGGACAACATTCTCCACATTGTTTTATGTGTGCATGGATTTATGTCTGCATGAAGTTGAATGCATGTCCTCCACCTGTAGGATGAACAATGGATCCACCTATGGACCCTTACCTTAGTCTCATTCCTGTATCTAATCTCTAGTCTGTATTGGGATTACTAGGGTTTGGCCTCGTTAAGTACTAGTGACAGACAAAGCTCTTGCAAGCAGCCTGCTTCATTAACTGTAAATAGTTGTTTTGGTGCTCTTGGAATCAGATCTACTGGATTTGGCAGTGATTTCCCTTTAAAGGGAAGCACAATTCAAAAGAGAGGAAGAGAAGTAGTTCCCACTACCGAGTCAAATGGAGCAGAATTTGGGATCGTATCCCAAATTCTAACTTCAAGTAAGTTCCATGCTTAAGAATCCTAATTATTCTTGTAGGCATTTTTGTTCTGTAAAATGTGGTATATTTTAATGAATTAGTGTTCTTGAATTTAAGTGTATGCATGTTTTGCGGATTTATAATATCCCTAATTAATTTTGTTTCTTGAGAACCATTTTAGCATGTATTTTGATCCCCTTGAAATTTTTTTTTTTTATTAATATCGAAATTTTCCACATTCCTGTTATAAGAGGTTTATTGTGATTGAATTGATGTTTATTTTCAATTTGTCTCGGTTTCAACAGGAATTCTTCGATATATGGAAAGTATCCTGGTGGTTCACATATTAAAGGACGTGGGCTGGGAGCATCTCTTATGGAGTTTTTTGCAATGTTGATTTTACCTGTCATCTTAAACAGAAATCTTCGAGCAACCATCAACAACCTGTTTGTTGGAAATCTTAGTTCTCTTTCAAATAGCATAAGAATTGACCACATTCTAACAAGAACCAGAGAAGAGAAACTACCATGGTTGTAACATGGTTGTCAGTCTTTTCTCGATTTTTGTTTTACTAGGGCTAGTTGTTTTTATTCAAGTATGAGGATCAATATTTCGCATATCAAGATTAGGTAGTTTTTGGTGTGGGAAGGATTTTTAATTATTCACATCCTTCCCCATAGAAGTCAATGTTACACTAACATAATATTGAACAGTTCCCTTGAATCATATTTTAGCCTATACGTGTGCTTGAGGTAGTTCCTTAGCCACATTCCACCTTCAAAATATAAAAATGTGTGAGAATTCTACTTGTGTAGTGATCATGGATGAAACACCAAGAAGTATGTGGCACATACAAGATCTCAAATGTGCTTATAAAAATAAGCAACATACAGGATGGTGCATGCCTCAGGTTATTCTCATTTCAATGTAAATAGTGCTAAAGTATATTTTCATTGATATTTGAATCTACAAATGAGTAGCCACCAATTTTTTGAAAAAAATTTAACTTGACAAAATTTCAAGCTCACAAGAAGTTGTTTTAAGGAATAACTATTCAACCTTTGGATGCTAATGAGGCACTGTCTTTTTTCCCAAATAAATATCCATTTATCCCTTAGCACTACTAAGTTCTAAGAACATAACTAATAGTAAACATCCAACCACGAGGTCAAAACAATAGAATTTTATCTGTAAATGAGAGACCTAGTATATCCCACTTGCTTCACCAACATGGATACCTTGTGGAATTAAAGTCTGGTCTATATTTATGTCTTGTACATATATTTTTGTCTTCTAAACCTATCCAAGGCCTATATTCTCAATGTATCGTGCACTCAATAACCAACCAAACGTGCCAATAATAACTAGGACTCTACAAATATTGTCACTGAAAACTCTGAATTCAGTGCAACTCCTTTTCACAGTGATATCCAACCGAACTTGATATATAAAGAGGATTGACACAGAGACACCATCATGGTTCTGCGAATGGACTCATTTCGGATTGCAATTCTCTATTTCCAGGACAATGCTAATACAAGAAGAAGCTATTATAAATGGTTTTTGAACCCAATACCAAGCTTTTCATCAATCAATTGAAGAAGCACTTATTATCAATTGTTCAATTAGATGACAAGATCGCAATGTGCACTCACTTCCCCACAACAATGCATGTGCCCACGATTTCATATGCTTGTGTCCATGGTTTCATTAATTGAGTAACATATAGGGCCTATGAGAACATTGGTTTCTTCACTCCAAGACTGGTTGTACCAAAAATTTTAAGCCAACACTTTATTATAATCCTCCAGTAATAAATGGAATACTTCCCCTTTGGTTTTGTAAAGATAAGAATGCTCTACTATGGCCAATAAAGGGAATGCTTTATTGTTACTTATTCAACCAACATTCAAATAATATAAATAAATACAGTAATGACATATGAACATGTACAACTCTAGTGTGGATACAGCGCAACCAGATTCCTTTCTCCAATCACATTACCAACATTAAGAATGAAGATCCATACATTCAAAAGAGGACCAACAAACTGAAGTAATTCACTCTGTTGCACATCCAGAGAATAATTTCCAGTAGCACATTGCTCGCAATCCATGAAAAACTATAGCATATTATCCCAAATTCAATAACGAACAAAGATGTGTCCCAATACCAGATGTCAAATAGAAGTTCACTATATTCTCTAAAACAGTTGGAAAACAAGCAATGTATCATGCTATAGCACACAATAAGACAATCACGTTTCAAGAATTTTGCATATATATCCTCCCAATACTTATCCATCGCGTCTCTCCCTTCTGATGTTAGGATATTTAGACACTTAGGAGTTAGTTAAGATCAACTTGTGTAATATATCCGTTAGGGATAGTGTGTTTCTTTAGTATGCATTAGTATGCATTTGTAAATACTTAATCCGACGGTCATGATATGTTTCCGACATAGAGTGATCCGACGGCTCAACTTCTCTTAGATCAAACCTAACTTTGATCCGTGGCTTAACACCCGATTGGTCCATGATCTCTATTTAAAGAGCATGAAGGGTCATTGTTTAGTTGATCGATTATGAGAAGCTCATTTGTAACTTTCTTTCTTTGCATAATAAATTGTCCCGTAGAAGCTATTTGGCCGGGGTCGTGGAGTGTTTCCCTCAAGAGGGTTTAAACCACGTCAAAACATCAGTGTGTTGATCTGTGATCTGTTTGTGTGAAGTGGTTGCTCTTGGTGTTCGGTCCTTTGGTAGTACCCTGTGTACCCGAACATGGTATCAGAGCTTTTATGAAGTGCCGCTTCCGGTTATGATCTAGATCTTGAACTGTTGTTGCCGAAACTCGAAAGGGTTTCTAGTTCTGGTATTTCTGTGCATTTCTGGGCTGTGGGAGGTGTTCCATTGCGTCCGGATCGTCGTTTCCATTGGGAAATAGTTTTCGTTTGATCGAAAACGGTTCCCGGTTGCTCCAGAAACGCGTATTTCATCAGATCTGAAGGTATAATGTTACAGTGGCGCATTTTTTATTTTCGTTTTTTAAGAAAGAAATCTCATATTTCATTTTTTTTACTGTTAGATTTTTTTTGGGTTTGGATTGTTGCTTTCCCGTCTGCGTATGCTCTTTGCCGTGCACCTTGAGCGATCTCGGCAAATCAGAAACAGAAAGGGAAAGGGTTTTTCTCGGCTGCGTATGCTCTTTGCCGTGCACCTTTGCGCGATCTCGGCAAATCAGAAACAGAGAGAAAACATAGAATTTCTGGGCAAGCTAACAAGATCTAACTCCACAAGTTTGGAAAAGTTTTTTTTGTTTCGTTTTGTGGTCTGTTTTGCAGGAAAAAGGGCAAGCACGCAAACCGAGCAAGAAGAGTAAAAAAAAAAAAAAAAAAAAAAAAACCCCTTCCTCATTCCCATATTTTACATACCTTTTAATCTAGCTCACTTGGTTCAAAGTTGCTTTATTCCTTAATAGGTCTTGAGTTCAAGTCTTAGGAAGTTACTTTTAAAAGGAAAAGTGCATGCAATTTCTATTTTCAAGTTACTTTATTGTAAAAGTGCATCTCACTTAAATAATAAAAAAATAAAAATACAAGTGAGTCACTTAAGTTTTTTATTGTTGCACTATTTAAAAAGTAATATCATTGTAAAAGTGAAATCACTTATTTTACAAAAGTGATTCACTTAAAGCAACTTTTTTAAAGTGATTGTCAAAAGGTTCATCTTGGGAAGAGGGGGGTTCTTTTTTTTGCTGGACATTCTCTAGCTGTCACGTCACTATTGGGGACGTCTTCAACAGTTTCTTTGTTCAAGCATAACTTCATCATACAGAGTCAGTTTTCAGTGCCATTTTTTTTAAACCGCCTATTTTTTCGAGCTCTTCACATCCAGACTATTGGTTTCTGATTTTACAGCCATTACTTTACAAATATGGCCGCCCATTGTGATATTCTACTTAACAGTTCTAACTATTTCTCATGGAAATCTCGTATGGAGGATGTTCTACGAAGTAGGGGACTTTTCAGAATTACCACAGGGAAAGAAAAAGAACCCACTGATGATGATAAGAAAATAAAATGGGCAAATAGATGTGACGAAGCTCGTGGATTGATTGGGATGTCAATCTCTACTGATTTGCGATTCCACATATCTGGAATTGATGAACCTAATACTGCTCGGGACAAGTTGAAAACTGTGTTTGGTAAACACAATGAAATTCGAGGTCACCAACTCGAAAATGAGTTGATTTCTTTAAATCCAAGTGACTTTTCATGCATTAAAGATTATTTATCTAAGTACAAAACTCTCAAGCTTTTATGTGCAGAATGTAAGATTGAGAGGGAAGACAAACAATGCATTTATCATATTCTTTCCAAACTTGGACCTGCATATTCTGTTTTTGTATCTACATTTTACTCCATGAAAGCATCCTTGAATGCAGCTAGTTATCAAGAGCCTAGTCTTGAATCATTTTCTGATTCCTTGATTAGAGAACAAGATAAACTCATTCATCTTGGAATAATCAACAATGCAGATACATCTGAGAAATCCTTATTGTCCCAACAGAAAGAAAAGTCCAAGCCTCCTAAGAAACAAAATTTTCGCAATAATAAGTCAAACAAGGGTCCCAAACCCTCTCAGTCAGCTCCTTCTTTAAAAAATGACAAAGGATCCAAGCTAAAAGGCAAGAAGACTGAGCGGCATTGCAACTATTGCAGGAAAGATAATCATGATGAATCAAAGTGTTTCAAGAAGATGGCAGCCTTGGAAGCAGCAATGAAGAAGCACCACATCAGTCTAGATTCGTCATCAGAATCTACCTCTCATGGACATGCACTTTGTGCTTCTGGTTATTCTTATAATGCATCTTCTTCTTCTACTTCAAATGAATGGCTCATTGATTCTGGAGCATCTTATCATATGGCTAAGGATCAAGCCATCTTTTCTACTATGCATGAATGTAACACCAAACAAATATTTGTTGGTGATGATAGATCTCTAAGTGTTGTAGGAGCTGGAACAGTTCCAGTAGATAATGGTCATTTTAGTGATGTACTATGTGTTCCAAGAATTTCCTGCAATTTGTTATCAGTCTATCAGATCACTCATTCTGGTGAAGGTAAAACTGTGACCTTTACACCTCACCAAGTTGTAATCAAGGATTTTAAAGATCCTCAACAGGTTCTAGCTACCGGAATTGTTGATAATATTACCAGGTTGTACAAGTTTAACAACTTTGGGTCATCACCTTTCCCTTCAGTTTTTGTTGCTCATAGTGATAACTTGAGCAAACTTTGGCATGAGCAATTTGGTCACTTAAATTATCGCTCATTGCAACAACTATGCAAAGAAAATATGGTGACAGGTCTTCCGATGGTATCTTGCAGAGATGGTGTTTGTTCCGGTTGTGTGCTTGGAAAACATCATCGGGACAGTTTTGACAAACGTGCCTCTTGGCACGCCTCGGTTCCCTTGGAGCTTGTGCATAGTGACTTATGTGGCCCTCTTCCATCTGCTTCCTTTTCTGGTTTCAAGTATTTCTTAACTTTCATTGATGATTACACCAGACGCACTTGGATTTATTTCCTAAAACTTAAGAGCGAAGTATTTAACATGTTCTTGGCCTACAAGGCCCTTGTTGAAAAACAAACTGGTCATCAAATTATTAAGTTAAGATCTGACAATGGAGGAGAATATGTTAACAAACAGTTCACTACTTTCTGCACTGAACAAGGCATCCAACAACAGCACACTGTTCCATATACACCACAACAAAATGGTGTAGCTGAGCGGAAGAACCGCACTTTAAAAGAAATGGCTAATTGTATGATCCAATCTAAGGGACTAAGTCTTCAATTTTGGGCTGAAGCCATAAATTGTGCAAATTACATAGTTAATCGCACCCCCACAAAAGCATTACAAGGTATAACACCGGAAGAAGCATGGAGTAAAATTAAACCTGATGTAAGTCACTTTCGTGTGTTTGGTAGTGAAGCATGGGCTCACATTCCGGATGAAAAACGGAAAGCATTGACCCCTAAAAGTGAAAAGTGCATATTTGTTGGATATTCTGAAGATGTAAAAGGTTATAGACTTCTTCAACCACATTCTCATGCTATAATCATTAGAAGAGATGTTAAATTTGATGAAAATATCTTGGTCTGCGAGCCTAACTCGGCGAGTGTGCCATCTTTGGCCTGCGAGCCTGATTCGGCGTTTGTGCCTTCTTCTTCTTCTTCCAACTTCCTTGACAGGTTTCCAACTTCAGTTCCTGATGATGACAGTGAGGATGAAAATCCACCTCCGCCTGCTCATGTTCCTCCAGTTGCACCAACACAAGTGCTTCCTCGATGGGTCCGTTCAACATGTGAAGCAGCTGGTGATCTTGCCGGTGATCCTAGAGATCAACGTCGAACACGTTCTCAGTTTCAGCGAGCCTCTTCTCTTTTGGCTCAAGTTTCCGAGAATCATGATCCAGAAACTTTTGCAGAATCTTCAGGGAATCCAGATTGGGATGCAGCCATGGATGAAGAATATCGTTCCTTAATGGCGAACGATACTTGGGATCTTGTACCTCTTCCAAAAGGAAGAAAACTTGTCAGATGTAAATGGGTCTACAGAACTAAGTATGCATCAGATGGAAATGTTGAAAGACTTAAGGCAAGGTTAGTTGCCAAAGGTTTTTCCCAAGTTGAAGGGATTGACTACAATGAAACCTTTGCTCCGGTCGCCAAAATGAACTCCATCCGCCTTGTTCTTTCCCTTCCAGCTTTACACAATTGGGAAGTCCATCAAATGGATGTCAAGTCTGCCTTCTTACATGGTGATTTACAGGAGGAAATTTACATGGAACAACCTCCTGGCTATGTTCATAATAACTCTAGCCTTGTCTGCCGCCTTAAGAAATCCTTATATGGCCTTAAGCAAGCTCCTAGAGCTTGGTATGCCAAAATGGATAACTTTCTCCTTGACACTGGTTTTTCTAGATGCCATTCTGACCCCAATGTCTATACCAAGAAAGTAGGAAACCATCTCATCATACTTGTTCTATATGTTGATGACCTTATTCTTACTGGTAGTGACCCTAATCTTATAACCCATGTGAAATCCAGTCTTAAACAAACTTTTGAAATGTCAGACTTAGGACATTTGCATTATTTTCTTGGCCTCCAAGTTCTGCAAACCAGAGAAGGAATATTTCTTTCTCAGTCTAAGTATGCTTGTGACCTTCTTCGTCGCTTTCACATGGAAGATTGTACACCAGCCCCTTCTCCCTTCCAGTATGGAGTCAAACTTTCTGCCACTTGTACTTCACCTGAAGTAGATGCCACCTTGTATCGTCAGCTTGTTGGTAGTCTTTTATACTTGACTCATTCCCGTCCTGACCTTCCCTTTGCCGTTGGTCGAGTTGCCCGTTATATGCAGACACCTCATGAAAGTCACTGGAAAGCAGCTAAAAGAATACTTCGATATATTCGAGGTACAGTTCAGTTTGGGATTCATTACAGTACAAAGGGGAAACCTTTGTTGGTTGGTTTCACTGATTCAGATTGGGCCGGCGATCCTGATGATCGAAAGTCTACTGCAGGTTATGTTTTCAGTCTGGGATCTGGACCTATTACTTGGGCTTGTAAGAAACAACAAGCTCTTGCTCTTTCTTCAGCAGAGGCAGAATATCGAGCAGCAGTTAATGCCAGTCAGGAAGCTTTATGGCTTCGACAGATCCTTTCAGAGTTTGGATTCGAGCAGCAGCAGCCTACTCCACTTTGGTGTGATAATCAAAGTGTCATCAAGCTTGCCAAAGATCCAGTTCTACATCAACGCAGCAAACACATTGAGCTACATATGCACTTCATCAGAAATCTTGTTCATGATCGTGTTCTTGAAGTTCTCTTTTGCCCTACAGATGATCAAGTTGCAGACATCTTCACCAAGTCTCTTACAGAAGCGAATTTTTCTAAACTTCGATCTATGTTAGGAGTTCAGGAACTTGTCATTAAGGGGGGATAGGCTCTAATGTCTCATTCCTTCTCCTAATAGTGTCACTTTTGTAAATCCTTCAATCCTATCCCAAGTTGTTCTTAAGGGGGGATGTTAGGATATTTAGACACTTAGGAGTTAGTTAAGATCAACTTGTGTAATATATCCGTTAGGGATAGTGTGTTTCTTTAGTATGCATTAGTATGCATTTGTAAATACTTAATCCGACGGTCACGATATGTTTTCGACATAGAGTGATCCGACGGCTCAACTTCTCTTAGATCAAACCTAACCTTGATCCGTGGCTTAACACCCGATTGGTCCATGATCTCTATTTAAAGAGCATGGAGGGTCATTGTTTAGTTGATCGATTATGAGAAGTTCATTTGTAACTTTCTTTCTTTGCATAATAAATTGTCCCGTAGAAGCTATTTGGCCGGGGCCGTGGAGTGTTTCCCTCAAGAGGGTTTAAACCACGTCAAAACATCGGTGTGTTGATCTGTGATCTATTTGTGTGAAGTGGTTGCTCTTGGTGTTCGGTCCTTTGGTAGTACCCTGTGTACCCGAACATCTGACCATGCTTAAATGCTCCAATAAACAAAAAGAACAATTGGATTTTGTTAGGATATTCCTATACTCCATCCTAGTCCCACCAGTATTTTGATCATTTACATTTTCAGTCATGCATGCACTTTTAGGGTTTGCATGCATTATTTAGGGTTTGCATGCATTCCGGTCATTAGTCCCAGCACCTAGCCCTCAGTTAGCTAGCCCCCAGAGCTTCCTTCCACTCAGTTTCATCCCTCCTAGCCTGTCATGCGCCCAGTTCTCACCTTCCACTGAAGAAGGGCGCCTTTCTCACCTACCAGTCCAGTTTACTTCAGTTAGCCACCAATTTTTCCTTGATTTGAGTCCAGACTGACTCCTCACTGCTGTTATCACTCCGATTGACCTCCGATGAGACATGACTATGTAACGTCCCCTCCCATCACCAAATGCAGGGAAGGAAACATTAACAACACACCGGGGCTTTTGGCAGACTTAACCCCAAAATTATTTCTCATAAATTCATAACAATTAAAAACTTCTGTATGCAGATTCAACTCAATATAAACACAGCGGAATTAAACATGATAATACACAGAAGCATAGATTTGCATCAACATATTTATCTCAAGAGATCAACAGGCAGAGAATTCAATCCCCTTCTTATGCTACTTCATATCGATTTCATTAACATGCAGAATAATCATTCAAATACCATGTTGCAGAACACAAAATGCAAATAATTTATAATACATAGAACACTTATCTTGAAGATGAAGCTGTCCAAACAACTGGCTATGTGAGAGCAACGTTCCACCCGACCATAGATCTCTATCTAGCCTATATTCTTTCAGCTGAGAGATCACCCCCGAGCTGGGCTGTGTATCCACTAAGGAGGAACTAGCTGGCTCACTCCCAGCCATGGTTTAGGTCATTAGTTATGCTAAGCCAACACACCGTTGGGTTTATCAAGCATACAAGAGGATAGAGGAGGGTAACGCTAAGCCAGTGAGCTCAACCACAGAGCTACAGGCATCTCAAGTGAACTCAACAGTCAGGCACCCACATTACCTACCACATCCAACACAAGGAAGATCCCCTTCTCTGTTACACAGTCCCTCAGGCAACTCTTCCCTCCAGTGCTCTTCAGGATGGGCATAGAAAGGTCCAGCTGCTAACCCTTGAGATCCTAGCCTTCACTGGGTTTATCAAGCAAACCCAACCTCTGCTCAGTCATTCACACTTGGATTTCTCACAGTTCTGTTATTCAATAACTCAATCCCGTCACTTCATTTCCAGGCTGTAAAAACTGGGTTTTCCAATGGATTTCGGGGTAGCTAATGCTCTCAATTTCGCCCCAAGGTTCATATCTATGGATCCCCCATTGTATTTCACTGTCAAATACCAATTCTGGGCGTTTTTGGCTTCCCAAAACGTGGGTTTTCTCACAGTCGCGATTTCTGGTTTTTCTCTCTGCTAGCAATTCGTTTTGGATGGAAATGATACTGGTAAGTTTCACAATGGAATGGGGATGAGGAAGAAGCAACTCCCATGAGGTAGAGTGGCTTGTGGTACAAGAAAACAAAGCCCATACTCTGCCATACGAATTTCTGGGCTGCCCATGCTCCATTGAAGCCATGGACTGAATTCTTCAACCACTTCCTTACAACAGAATTAAATGTCATCAAGGAAAGTCAAATGGGTTCTCACAATGACATTTGGCAGCCTATGGTTCAATCCCCACAACCCCCTCACCACTCCCTAGTGGATACACATGGCCCCTTCTCATTCGTTGCCTTCATAGCCAGTCTTGGAATTTTATATTGCATGATGTTTATTTACATCATTTTTACAATTTCCATGGCTTAAGAGCACATGGGCATCAAATATCAATGCTTGCCTTTTTAAATCAAATTCGGGCTTTCACTAGCGAAGCCTTGTCCTTGAGCTCCACGCTAGGAAAACATACATCACATGTACACATTATTTACATTAAATGCTAATACATCCTAAGAGTCAGAAAGGGGGTATTACAATCCCCTCCCCCTTAGAATAACACCGTCCTCGGTGTTCCAAGACTTAGGCACACATATACAATTTACACATGTCCAAAACTTCAAAGAAAACTTTGCAGATCTACCCTGCATTCTGTTCTTTACTTTGAACTTTCAGGACCAAGTCCTTTGATTTTCATGAGCTGCTCCTACTGATTCGGATCTTCCAGCTCATCCATAAGTCTGGAAACTTTATGGCTGCTACCCTCTTGAGGTTCATCTCGTTTTGCTGATTTTGCATCTTGAGCATCTCTCCAAGATTTTCTTGGTTCTGGTAAATTGTTTGAAGAAGACTTTCATCCAATTTCAACAGCCTATGGTCTGCTGCCATGGTCATTATGCACAGCTGGTTCTCACTTAGCTCACAAGCAACACTTGCTCATAACAACTGCAACCAATTGATTTAATTTCCACCTGTGAAATTCATCATTACAATTCTCATTAGGCCAAGCATAACCCAAACATAAAAAGAAAATCAGTCAATGGTTTTTCCCCAATTGACATGGAGGTCCCATGCTCCATTCATGAGACTTTCACACTTTCCATGCTTTTCCAGCATACACATGAATTCTTTCATGTTCGTCCATTCACGTTAAATTAACTACTTCAACATTCACAATTTATTTCAAGCAAATAAACACACTCTACTTTTAGCCATACATGCATTCAACAATTTTATGTGTTTATAAATGCATCAATAAAAAGGAAAGAGAGAGCAGTGAGAGTTTCTTCTCTTAGTCTTGTTCCATTCTGGAACCCACACCACCACGATGGTTTTCATGCTCCTAGTCTCTTTCACCTCAACGTGAATGATTGACCTGCCCTTCTTGGCTATGACACGTAGTGTCTATGGTCTATTCCAGACCTTTCAACCATGGATTTCCTCCACTCGGTTGGTCTAACTCTTGGCTGCTAGGACTCACATAGTTCCACTAGCCCCATCTTTCCATTACTGCTCATGCTGAGCTCTTTAGGACGGTTGCATGTCCACATGCATCCTTAAGATGCTTTCATAGTCATTGCTTCCAACAATACCTACACTCAAACATTGAATTAATTCACATGTTTAGTTTATTTTCATAGGAAATCATAACCAAATCATATACACATGTATATTCATAAGCAAGAAATTATAGGATAACCAAATACTTATCTGCACTAGATGTCTTCACTTTATTCCATAGGGTCCTTCTTTGCTTTATAAGCCTTGGAATCGCCTATGGATTTGGGTGTTTGTCCAGCGCGCAGGATGCCCCTCAACATCAAATAGTCTTGTATGTTTGTCCAGCACGCAGGCTGCTCCACAACATCAATAATCTTGCATGTTTGGCTAGCACGCAGGCTGCTCCAAATCACCAATAATCTTGCATGTTTGGCCAGCACGCAGGCTGCTCCAAATCATCAATAATCTTTGCATGTTTGGCCAGCACGCAGGCTGCTCCAAATCATCAATAATCTTGCATGTTTGGCTAGCACGCAGGCTGCTCCAAATCATCAATAATCTTTGCATGTTTGGCCAGCACACAGGCTGCTCCAAATCATCAATAATCTTTCCCAACCAGCCACTCTCTGGATTTACCAAGCAAATTTCAGTTCTTTCAGGGTCCTTGCTTCCTGCATTGACCAAGGTTTCCAACAAAGAAACAATAATGCATCAGCTCACTGTTACAAGATTTATACTTGAAACCTTTATTATTTCAAATAAGAAATGAATGAAATTGAATACTTATCTGTATTGTGCATTTCCTCTCTGGTCCACAGGGTCCTGCTTTTACTTTGTAAGCCTTGGGATCCTCCTGCGAACTAGGATGTTTGGCCAGCACGCAGGCTGTCAACACAAAATGGATAAGCAAGTTCATTAGTATTGCTGCTCTAAACTGTAAACATATTTCATAACATTCACTATCCAACCTTGAAACACCAGGAATGCGTCCATTCCCTTAAGGCGTAGTCAATATTGGCATCCCTAACATAACTCAGCACTAGAAAGGCGTGCACTCCTTACTGATGTGAACTATGAAGGTCCTAATCATACTTCAAGCAGTCTGCCATGATGGAAATAAAATCAAAACATGCTCTGCATATTAACTCTAATAATTAGACATGCATGTATGTATATATATATATATCAATCAGGGTTTATGGAACACTTATCCAATTTGTAGATGTTATTTCTCTTCTTTAATGAGGAATGGAGGCTCCTTCTCTGAGTTGACAGTCCCTCGGTTTACCATCCCAATTCCTTTCGATGTTACATGCCTCTCACATGTCTTACTAACATAATCTTCACCATCCCACTCATATTGTTTACCAATCATGTAGTGCAGATGAGACATTAATAATGTCTTATGGCGTTTCACCTGAAACCCATTTTCAAATCATGGAATCTCTTTCCATGAAGTTTGGCTTCTGCAGGACCTCTCTCTCTCGGTCTTACTGCAATGTGTCTCCCTGGCACACTTATTGAACAACCAAACAGTTAGAAACATTTAACAATACAATTCAAATCTGATTGTTCCATAACCAATCCATGGCACTAATAATTAAATTCAGTATGAATTTGCAACTCTGTCTACTACAGAAATTGGCTTTCTTAGCCATGAGGCTATCCTCGTATTGCTTGGATCTTGTAAGTGACACCACTCTGCCCGTTATGGTCTTATGCCCGCTTCCATACATGAGCATCCACTTACAGCATGTCCTCCTGACACATTTTCATATAAGCCAAACAGTCATTAGCAATTGTTAGCAAAATTTCAGATCCGAAACATTTACAAATCTGAGATTTACAACTGTTCTTACTAACAGAACTTAGAGCTCTCAAATTTTCAAATCTATTTCTCACATAATTTGATTTGCAATTGTGATATTATTCTCAAAGTCATATCATTCATACAACTCTGTCCTCCCACAGAGCATTCTAGCAGCCCATCGATCATGATTGGGCTCTTCATGCACTTACTATTCTGCATTCATAACAGCCCATGAAATGATCCTAGAATTATCATCAATTCATCATTTCATTCATTATTTATTTTGCAATAACATATGCATCATCCCTATGCATTCATACAATGCATCACAAGATTTATAAAATCTCTTAATGCACATCTACTCAATGCTACCTTGCATTGTTTCATGAGTACTATGCATTCAAGCATATTATGATCGAAACATGACTATCTCATATACTTGCATTACCATAATCAGGACCACCAGTCCTCACTTGCTTTGGTTATTAAGCACATAACCAACATACACATGGCATGATATAAATTCATATGAATGCATTGAGATTTATAAACAGTCCCAATCGGTATTCAATATCACATGCAAACTAACTCAACATAGCTCAAACATAGTTGAAGAGATCTTACCAAATCCTCTTTCAACACTCATGCAATTTGGCACCAATAATCATTACCTGCATGGTTACCATTAACATCGCCTGATGTTACCTGATCAGTTGGCCTCTTACCAAGGCCACTCAGTCCTTTTGCCAACTTTATGATCATAGATTTGTTGCACCATCCTTTCTGCATAAGGTTGTTGGCTTCATGCAACAACATCCTCAGCACATTTAGCCATGCTCTTTGTTATCTTTGGTCCTACAACCAATACCAACATCAATAGTGATTATCAACCACAATATTCTCCATTAGTGGTTCATTGCATATGCAGAATTCATTATTCTACCAATATGCAATATCCCATTTATGCACAAGCATTTCCATATGCACTATGCAATGTTTGTTAAGATGCCATCTAGTGCATATACATCTATGTAATCCCTTACATTTTTAACATTTTTATGCAATATGACAATTTCATAATTATAAGTATGATAACAAACAGGGGTTTAAGGAATTCTTCCCTTTTCGATCCCTCATCGTATCATGGAATTCCTCTTCCATATCATGCAATCGTAGAAATTGCCCTTATTGACAACAAAATTTGTTTGTCAGAACAGCCGCTGGCACTCTTCTGCACTAAATATCTATGATATATGTAGACCTCATTCAAACTCTGGTCATGCATCCTTGTTCCCTGCTGGAAAAGCTTTCCAATGCCTATCTTCATGCTCCATTCCGACATCGGGTGCGAGAACTGCATCTCTTCAAAAATGACAAATTTCACTCCAATTCTGCACATTTTACACAGTTGCATTTTGGTCCAGAATGCCAACTTCAGCCACTTGTGGAAGAAAATCTATGAAGAATCACAAAAACTTTTATATCGGGCGAAGTTAGTCCATTTAACAAGGAACACTCAGCACTTCGCGGATCTCTGTTCTGATGCACCATTCATCTTTTATAAAATTCTGGGTTTAACTACTTTTCCTTTTTAACTCCCTTTGCAATCTGTGCTCCACCTGTGCGCCACCTGCGCACAACCTGTGCGCAACCCGCGCACTATCCACGCGCAACCTGCACGCAATCCGCGCACAACCCGCACGCAATCTGCACGCAATCCGCGCGCAATCTGTACGCGACCTGTGCGCAACCCGCACGCAATCCGCGCACAATCCGCGCGCAATCTGTGCGCGACCTGCGCGCAATCCGCACGCAATCTACGCACAATCTGTATGCAATCTGCGTGCAATATGCGCACTATCCTCGCGCAACCTGCTCGCAATCTGCGTGCAATCCCCGCGCAATCTGCGCACAATCCGTGCGCAATCTGTGCGCGACCTGCGCGCGATCCGCGTGCAATCTGCGCGCAATACGCGCACTATCCGCGCGCAACCTGCACGTGCACCGCGCAAATTCAAAACTGCCACCGCGCACCTTGCTGCCGCGCACTGCGCAGATTTAAAACTGTCGCCGCGCACCTTGCGTTTCCTGTAACTTCCGAGGTCCATTTCTCCTTCGTCCCTTAACCAAATTGGACAAATTTGGTACCGTTGGAAAGCTCTGGAAGAGGTCTATGCACTTGTGTGATCTTATTCTTCATCTGAGAAGTCTGACCCTGTCATTTTCCCAAATCAAAATTCCGACCCCAACTTCCCAATTCCACATCAAAACCATTCTGTCTCTTGCCTGCAAATATCTAATAAGGGATTTTCTTTTCATTTCACATTCAACAATCCAACCAATGGATTCACAATTAATCTCCAAGCAGCCAAAAAGCATGGGCAAGGAAACTCATGAGTATAAGGGCGTAATTTGCAGGCTTTCCTCACTTCTGAAAACCATCAATCATCCACACAATGTGGATTCATTGTAATTAACAATCATCATTAAGACATGGGGCTGTAACAATTGACTGTTCATGCTTTTACTCAAGAAATTAACAAACAGAACTCATTTCCAACCATGCTCAACATTCAGGTTCATGCATTCAAAGCATCATGGACATTCAAGGAACATGGATTCATCGTTAATTAAGGTCTCAAGCACACGATGCATTATATCCTATGCACAGCAATTAACAACAACAACAACAAAACAATATAAGATGGCAGAGGTTGCCCCCTCCTTTCTCTCCTCCATGGAGGCAAACAGACAAATACAAAACTGAATGCTACAGCATTGGGGACAACTTTGAGCAAGCATTCAACCTGAAAATGAATTTTCTCCCTCCTTCCTCCATTTCATAGAATGCAATCAATACAAGCAGCTTGCAAAAATCCCCAAACAGTCATGGAAATGATTTCCCGTTCCAACAAATAGAAGCCATGCGATCTTGAGGTTTCTTTAATGCATTTTAGTTCCAAATACAAAATGCATGTACACACAATGATTTATATCTCTGTGAAGGGCCCAACAGCCGTAGTGTTGAACCTAGAGCTCTGATACCACTCTGTAACGTCCCCTCCCATCACCAAATGCAGGGAAGGAAACATTAACAACACACCGGGGCTTTTGGCAGACTTAACCCCAAAATTATTTCTCATAAATTCATAACAATTAAAAACTTCTGTATGCAGATTCAACTCAATATAAACACAGCGGAATTAAACATGATAATACACAGAAGCATAGATTCGCATCAGCATATTTATCTCAAGAGATCAACAGGCAGAGAATTCAATCCCCTTCTTATGCTACTTCATATCGATTTCATTAACATGCAGAATAATCATTCAAATACCATGTTGCAGAACACAAAATGCAAATAATTTATAATACATAGAACACTTATCTTGAAGATGAAGCTGTCCAAACAACTGGCTATGTGAGAGCAACGTTCCACCCGACCATAGATCTCTATCTAGCCTATATTCTTTCAGCTGAGAGATCACCCCCGAGCTGGGCTGTGTATCCACTAAGGAGGAACTAGCTGGCTCACTCCCAGCCATGGTTTCGGTCATTAGTTATGCTAATCCAACACACCGTTGGGTTTATCAAGCATACAAGAGGATAGAGGAGGGTAACGCTAAGCCAGTGAGCTCAACCACAGAGCTACAGGCATCTCAAGTGAACTCAACAGTCAGGCACCCACATTACCTACCACATCCAACACAAGGAAGATCTCCTTCTCTGTTACACAATCCCTCAGGCAACTCTTCCCTCCAGTGCTCTTCAGGATGGGCATAGAAAGGTCCAGCTGCTAACCCTTGAGATCCTAGCCTTCACTGGGTTTATCAAGCAAACCCAACCTTTGCTCAGTCATTCACACTTGGATTTCTCACAGTTCTGTTATTCAATAACTCAATCCCGTCACTTCATTTCCAGGCTGTAAAAACTGGGTTTTCCAATGGATTTCGGGGTAGCTAATGCTCTCAATTTCGCCCCAAGGTTCATATCTATGAATCCCCCATTGTATTTCACTGTCAAATACCAATTCTGGGCGTTTTTGGCTTCCCAAAACGTGGGTTTTCTCACAGTCGCGATTTCTGGTTTTTCTCTCTGCTAGCAATTCGTTTTGGATGGAAATGATACTGGTAAGTTTCACAATGGAATGGGGATGAGGAAGAAGCAACTCCCATGAGGTAGAGTGGCTTGTGGTACAAGAAAACAAAGCCCATACTCTGCCATACGAATTTCTGGGCTGTCCATGCTCCATTGAAGCCATGGACTGAATTCTTCAACCACTTCCTTACAACAGAATTAAATGTCATCAAGGAAAGTCAAATGGGTTCTCACAATGACATTTGGCAGCCTATGGTTCAATCCCCACAACCCCCTCACCACTCCCTAGTGGATACACATGGCCCCTTCTCATTCGTTGCCTCCATAGCCAGTCTTGGAATTTTATATTGCATGATGTTTATTTACATCATTTTTACAATTTCCATGGCTTAAGAGCACATGGGCATCAAATATCAATGCTTGCCTTTTTAAATCAAATTCGGGCTTTCACTAGCGAAGCCTTGGCCTTGAGCTCCACGCTAGGAAAACATACATCACATGTACACATTATTTACATTAAATGCTAATACATCCTAAGAGTCAGAAAGGGGGTATTACAGACTACCTGTTCTAACTCCAGTTAGCTCCTCATGTGCCCTCCACTGAGCCTCCTTCATTCAGTTAGTGTCTCCATGTGCCAGTTACATTCAGTTACACATACCATGCTCAGTTAGACTCAGTTTGACTGACAGTTGACATTTACTTGTGCATTGATGACTCCACCGATGATGAGATAGACTACTAGTTGTGCTCCGATGACACTCCAGTGATCTTTTGATCACTCCATGAAGGCTAATTCGAATTGCCACCTTAGGCATTTGAACCCTCATGCATTGTACTATTTATTTGTCCATATTGTGATTAATTAATTAGTGTGTGTGAAGTATTTTTGCTTCTATCCGAGTTCTACTATATTATTATTTTGTTACTCATTATACTGCATTGACCACTCTTCTTCTATTTTCTTGCTTAATCAATTACTTTCTTGTGAGGTATACATCATCTCTTAGATCTACTGTGAGGATTTTCACATGGTATCAGAGCATGTTGAGAGTATTGTTTATCTCCATTCCTGAGAGTTTTTTTGCAGGTTATTACCAAGATTTCGAGTGCAACAGTTGCAGCAGTTTCTGCATTTTTGCAGCAATAGCAGTTGCAGACATTTCTATTGTTTTTGCAGGTCTTCTACAGCTTCTATGTATCCATTAGTAATTATTCCTCCTTCTCCATTCAACTATGATGAATGGAAACAAAAAATGATAACATATTTGAAGAGCCATGATCTCTTTGATTCACTAATAGATTTGAACCCAAAATCTGACGACCTCCGACGAAATGGACCGTGTTGTCGGATTTTTCTTTCAAAATTACTTTTTTTGTTTTTTTTTTATAAATATCGAGAGGCGTCCGTCGGATATCCGATGTAATTTTGAATATCCGACGAGGCTTGTAGGATATCCTACGGCTCTATGAATATCCAACGCCTATTCGGGTATCTGACGCTTTGGATGTCGGATAACTGACTTCATTTCGAACCCGAGGAAGTCGGATATCCGACGGATTTTTCCCAACGGTAACTAGATTATTGTCATCAGATATCCGACGTAGGTTTGACTTTTTGACTTTTAAAATTTATAAATATCTAACCATTTCAACATGTTTGCTATACCAGCGATGGTTTGTGGATGTTTTTTTGTTCGATGGACTGTTTTTCGTTGTTTTTGTTATTCAAGTGAGCAAAGTACTGTGGAGCTTCATTTTCTAAGATCGATAATCTTCATTTAAGCTCTTTATGAGAAAATGTCAACTACGAATATTCCTGATCTAGACGAACAAAATCGACAATTGCTTTCTAGATTGTGGGAAGGAGTTGAAAGAAGGGGTGATGGTAAATGCTATTGTCCATGTAATCAATGCAGGGGCTTTAAGAGGAGAAGAATTTTGATCACAACAGCCACAAAATATTGTAGGGAGCATGGGCACGCCGAGGGGGGATATGAATACCATCCATTTGTAAGTTTTGCATTATATATGTTTTTATTTTGATTGCTTTTCTAAATTTATGTATTATTATAATATTTCTTATGTATTATTATAATATTCTTATTTTTTACCAACAATACAATTGGTCGTTGTTCTTTTCATCCCAACAGTACAAAATTTGTTAAATTTTTAATGTATCACATAAATTTTTACATTTTGCGTTTGAAATTTTTACATTTTGCATTTGAATTTCTTATATTAACTTTTATCTATTGATTGTTTCATGTATTTATAAAGGAAAGACATCCTACGGCATATTTTCCGGATCAGCAAGTGGTTCCAGAACAAGTACCGGAGGAACATGGAGCTATGAAGATTAATGGAGAACAAGTTAATGATCACATTGAAGAAGATGGTGATACTGATAACATAGTTGAAGATGATGTTACAAATACTTTGATCCATGATTCATTTAATGTTGGAATGGATGATGATGATGAACATTTTGATGATATTCATGATACACCTCTTCTTGACAAGGCATACGAACCCCTTTATGACGGCTCTAAGACAAATCTTCTCTCTACTATATTTTTTGTAATGAACTTGAAGGTTATGAATGATCTTTCAAACATATCAGTCACACGGATGTTAAGGTATGTAATATATTCCATCACAAAATATATATGATTGTCATTTATTTTATTGTTAATTCATATATAAGTCAAATTACTACGGATCAAATTTGTTTCATTAATATTATTTCTATATTATATTAACTAGATTTTTATTTTAATTTGTTGTGGCATGATAGGTGAATATTTGTTACCACCGTCAAATATTTTACTTCGCACATATCGAGATTTATCTGCCATCATGAAAGAAATTGGAATGCACCATGAAGCAATTCATGCATGCCCTGATGATCATGTTCTTTATTACAACCAGCATGAATTTGCAACAGAATATCCTGAATGTCATATCGGTAGATATCGCACAGATCAAGTAACTAAAAAGGTGCCTCGCAAGGTTCTACGTTATATTCCCATTATTCCCCGTTTGCAACGACTGTTCAGGTGAAAAAACATAGCGCAGTTTATGGATTACCATGCACGGAACATAAGTCAAGATGACATTATTCGGATGCCTGTAGATGGGTCTGCATTTAGAGATATGGAGGAAAAATGGCCTCACTTTAAAGACGAACCTCGTAATATTAGGATTTCTTTGGCAGCAGATGGTGTCAATCATTTTGCAGAAATGAGATCTGTTCACTCGGTGTGGCCTATTTTTGTTATCAACAACATTCCTCCATGGTTGACAATAAAGAGGGAGCACATAATGTTGTCAATGATTATTCCAGGTACGAACACTGCATTTTTTTTTATTGCAGTGGTATATTCTCATTTTGTCATTTTTTGTCTCATAATGTTATATACATATTTAAAGTTTTTCTATTGCGAAATATGGTTTATATATCTAAATGGTACGTCTCATAATCATAATATTTATTTTATATGTTCAAATCAATCAGGTAAGTACCAAGTCAAAGATATGAATGTATATATCGAACCTCTTATTGACGAGCTACTGAAGTTATGGAATGACATCACTATGTATGACTTATCTAGACCAATACGACAAAGGCAATTCCAATTCCATGCAATGCTTGTATGGACAATACATGATGCCCCAGGGTTAACCCATTTCTATGGTATGTAATTATAAGTTCCACTTTAGTTGCATTTAATTTTACGAACTACTAGTTAATATAATACACATGCATGTTTTTCTAAATAATCCAGTCATTTTTTATATAATTATAATAGACAATATTGATATTCCATCATTTTATTTAGGTCTTCAGACAAAGGGGAAATTTGCATGTCCAGTTTGTGGTCCTAAGATCAAATCTTGTCGTTCAAAAAGCTTAGGAAAGGAGGTGTTTGATGAGTATAGGCACTTCCTCTCCAAGAATCACAGGTATCGAACTACCGAAAAACATATTTTCAATGGCAAGCAAGAGACTGCATTAAAACCAAAGAGAATGACACCTCAGCTATGGAAGTTGCAATATAATAGAAATCGTCAAGGTACGTATAATCAATCATTGTATATATATGATCATATTGTATTTTATTATATTGTGTGTTGTTTAGTGTAATTGACATTGATTTAATATTTAATTTCATCATTGTTGTTCATGTGATCACCATGAAGGCATTAATGGGCTTCTACGAGGAATGAAAAGTTATCCTAGACAATTTAATAGGTTTCCCTACTATGAGCACCTACAAATTGCTCATCTATTTGATACAATGCATATCGGAAAGAATGTGACTGAAATATTATGGCGAATATTGGATGGAAGGAGTGACAAAGAAAAAATTGTCAAAATTTGCAAAGACATTCAAGATAACAACCATGTAATGAAAGATGTTATTCAATTTCATAGCAGCGGAGAGCAAATTAATATAAACTCACTTCCATGGATGTTAACAGACTAGCAAAGTAATGTTGTAAAAGAAGTCATTCGAAAAATTAAATTTCCCACTGTATTTTGTGCGAACATGAAGAATATCATAACAAAGAAAGGTGATTTCGCGGGGGTGAAAACGCACGATTGGCATGTCTTCATGAAGGTAATAATTAATATGGTATGCATTTAATAATTATTATTTTTCTTTTTCTAGTACTCTTATTAGATATACTGAAACTATTTGTATATTATTGTTACAGTATGTTCTACCTCTCTCTATCTCGGACAACTTCGACAACAATGTCAAGCAAATAATATATAGTCTCGGGAAATACATGAGGTAAGTGGTGATTTTTCCATGTGCTTACTGTTTGTTTAATTCAACATAGAACTTATTCTTAATTTGATTTTCATTATCTACTTCATGTTACGTAATATAATGACTTTTTTCTTTAATCTCTTGATTGGGTTGTCATGTCACTTGTAGATGGTTGTCATCTAAATAAGACATAAAGTATTGGAGGAGAGAAATTCCTCGTCTCATGTGTGAAATGCAGAAGCATCTACCTTCAGCATTTTTCAAACCACAGGAACACTACCTCATACACCAAGTTGAGGAGATTGAACTGTGTGGACCTACGCACTCAAGGTCCATGTGGATGGTTGAGAGGCACTTGAAATTTATGAAGGGTTTGGTCAGACAACGAGCATATGCTGAGGGTTCTGTGATGGAGGGATATATGGTATACCAAAACATGTTGTACATTAGTGAATATCTTCCTATATTGGCGTCAAAGCTCAATTTACGTCGCATTTGTGATCCATACTCCAAAAAATATTTCGAAGGGGAGTACCCGAAGGGGAAAGGTAGATTGAGGAAGGTGAAAGGTAATATAACACATTTCACTGGTGATTTTTATGTTTATATATCATACATATATATTCTATTTTTTATTTAGTATTTTGCATCATTTTATACTGTAATTATATACTTTTTTAAGTGACTAATATACGTTTTCATTGAATTTTAATTTTATTGTCATCAAACAGTTGGTCGAGAGTGGGATGTGATTCATTTATACATCGCAAACAATCTTGATTGGATGAAGGTATGGATCGAAAAATGTGAACAATATGGTCATGGAATATCATGGGAAGGTGTGGCTTCATTGGTTAAAGTTGCACATCGCAATGGAGACACCAATCTAACACAAAGGGAAATCGATTTAGCAAGAGGTTTAAAAGATAAGCAAGTAAGCATATTAATCAACGACACTATTTTTTTTTTAAAATATTGTCGTTGTACGTCACGCTTGTTATTTTCCTTTTATGGCATTATAATAAACATGCACTACTTTATCATAAATATGGTGTCATTATGTAATCTTTTCCTATATGGCTTGTTGTACTAGGTAAAACACCATAAGGCTATGTGGTACAATGGATTTAGATATCGCATCAAAAAGTTGGATGAAACAAAGAAAACATCTGATTGTGGGATATATGCAGTCTTTGAGGTGACCAATGTTTCTTCTAGAAGTGATAGACATCCAGAACTATCTGAAAATCGATACTATGGGTATCTAGAAGACATTCTTCAATGTGACTTTAAATCCTTCAAGGTATTTCTGTTCGTTGCAAATGGTACAAGTGTCGATTGAATCAACGTGATCCCGATAGAACAATTATTGAACATGATAATGGTTTTACCATGGTAAATACAAGGTTGTTTGAGCCAGGAACGGAGCCCTATGTTCTTCCAACCCAATGTGAACAGGTATTTTACTCTGAGGTTCCAGGTAGAGCGGGTTAATCATTTGCTGTGAGACACTATCCAAGGGGAAGGCCGATAAAGTATAACGTTGATGAAGTTAATGAAGACGTTCTCGAAGAAGACGCCGCAAAATATGATCATGGTCCAGAAGAAAATGTCGAAGAACTTATTGAATCAGATGATGTACTATCAGACAATGTCCATGAATATGATATTGACGATGACATGTTGATTGTAACTAACATCGACGACGAGGATGATATGGCCAATCCTTAAAATGTTGAATCTGGATCATCGGATGATAGTACAGATGATGACCCAGATGAAGAAGATGATGAAGACCATTGAATTTTACGAGGTATGCAGTAATAATAAATTAATTGTTTCATAGTGAGTTTCCATTTTCCTATATGATATAATTAGAAACATTGCTTGTTTTAGAGTATGTCAAAAAACACATTTAAAGTTTCTAGTGTACATAGATATTTTTGTCGGGTTATGGGGAATTGAGAGTGATATGAGGGGGGGGAGGGGCCATAAGAGCTTCCACCTTCACGTGGTTGGCCCTGTTTAGTAGAGAATATTAAATTATTCTTAAAACAGAGAGAAGCTTAGTAAGGAAATGCACAATTATCAAGACTCAAACATCATCATCATCGTCGTCGTCGTCGTCATCGTGATCATCTTCATCATCATCATATTTTTCTTCTTGATCATCATCTTCATCATTGTCATCATCATCAGCAGCAGCAGCAACATCATGTTTATCATCGTCGTCACGGCCACCACCATCATCATCATTGTGATCAGCATCATCGTCATCATCCTCACCATCATCATCATCATCATCTTCCTCATCATCATCAGCAATATCTTCATCATCATCGTCATCATCATCGTCGTCATCATCATTGTCATCATCATCGTCATCATCGATCGTCTTCATGATCATCATCATCATCATCGTCATCATCGATCGTCTTCATCATCATCGTCATCATCATCATCATCATCGATCGTCTTCATCATCATCGTCATCATCATCATGATCTTCATCATGATCATCATCGTTATATGATATCCGACGCAGCTAGTACCTAGAAAAACCAACGGTGTTTGTCGTCGGTGGTTTAGCAATCTCGTCGGATTCTTTTGAAGTCAGAAGTCTGATATTAGACGCATGCATTGATGGTGTGGGAGGGTTTCAAGACTCGAATGAATGACACTCACCATTGCAGCATCAAAAACCATACCTATAAATTAAATAATGTGATACATGGGGCCAACGTGGAAATTTTTTAAATATGTGTTGGCTTGGACTGAAATTTGGCATGGTTAGACTAGATGCATGCATTGACGGTGTGGGAGGGTTTCTAGACTCAAAAATGACTGACACCAATCATTAATGGATCATTAAAAACCATGTAATGATACTCAACAAGGAGTAATTTGATAAACATGGTTTCACTCTAAAATAACTTATTTTTTTGTGGACTCGCTAGTACCATTGCTTATGGACCCTCACAAGGAAATCCTCTTAGTTTGTTGATTGTGTTGGGATAAATCATCACTAACCTCTTTGATGGACCTAATGGTCCCATGATAAACACTCATAACATATAAACTATAGAGGACATACAAAAAATGGTTAATTCTCTCACCCAATTAGTTAGCAAAATGGAAACCAAGAATCACTTCTCATTTTTCGACCCTTCCAATAGTATGACGCCTCATTTTTCTGAAGTAATTCTAAACAAGTTCGGCGGGTCAGATCCGATTGGTTGGTTCAATCGATCAAATGAAGCACTAACTTTCCCTTAATGTAATATTTTATTACCTAATGAAATTCATTATAGGAGTCATCAAAGTTCATTTGTTTTTTCATAAAAATTAATTGATTATTTTTTAAGCAATTCCTTATTAGTGGTCTTAAAGAGGAAATTAAATCCCACTTAGAGGTGAACCACCCTACTACTTGGTTGGAGGACAATAATATTTATTGTCATGCCTGTGTTATATCCTATGCTCAGTCCAAAATCCCCAACTTTATTTCATTTCCTTTCCCCAACTATGGTGGCTCTTCAACAACCTCTTCCACCTTTCAAGGTCCATAAGTTGGCATAGGACAAAATGGAGGAACATCAACTTAAGGCTCTATGCTACAATTGTAATGAAAAATATTCTCTTGAGCATAGATGTAAGGAACATCAATTATTTGTGGACATATTTGTGGACATTTATGATGATGAACTTGATGGAAGAACTCAAAAGGAATCCCCTCCCATCATTGAGGAAGTTTTTCTTCCTAACCCTATATATCCCTTAATTATTTGACTAGTATTTATTCTCCTCATTAATGTTAAACATGGTTGGCTATATCAAGAAGAGAAAATTCATTATCTTGATTAATGGCAGAACCACCCATATTTCATTCATCATTGAGTTTCCCAAGAAACCAATTGAAATCATTGTTACTAAGAAATTTTAGATAATGATTATTGATGGGAGATCTATGAAATATGGTGGAAGTTGTGAAAATGTGATGCTTCAAATGGGTGATTACTCCTGGAAAACTAACATGTTTTCCATTGAAACGGGTGGGCGTGATATTGTTCTCGGTGTGAATGGATAATTAAATTATGTCATATCACCATGGATTTATTGGAATTACAAATGAGAGAGCATGATCATAGCATCTCATTGCTTCATTGTATCCTCCCATCCAATGTGTGATCATATTGTCATACTTTTGAACAAAATAATATATGAAATTAAAAATATTGTATCATTGTTCTTAGCTATTGGTATCATTCATCCTAGTACCAACCCATACTCTTCTTTGGTTGTCATGGTCCTTAAAAAACAAGTCACTTGGCACATGTGTCCCAATTTTTTATCTCTTAACTCCTTGATAGTGAAAGATAAATTTCTCATTCCAGTCATTAATTATCTCTTATATGATACATGGAGATAAATTCTTCATTGATCGTGACCTTCGCTCTAGTTATCGCCAAATTCACATGAATGAAGAACATATTCCTAAAATATCTTTCCACGGTCATTAAGGTCAACATGAGTTTTTGGTGATTCCTTTTATCCTTTGCAATGTCCCTTCCACTTTTCAGAGCCTGGCATGAACCATATTTTTTAAGCCCCTTCTTGAAAGTATGAGGAGGAAGGGTGCATATTTTCCTTATCTTCCCTAGTAGCCAATTGGCTATAGGAGGTAGTTAAGAATGGTCAACATATACCAAGATCATGATGATGGCAATGATTATGTAACAAACATTAAAAAAAACATTATATATATAACAATTAGATAATAATTAAAAAAACATTATATATATAACAATTAAAAAAAACATTATATATAACAAAGAAAACCAATTAAAATTTAAAAAATGAATATATAATAAATAAAATTAAAACATGAATATATAACAATGGTTTTTTAATTTGTTTTTAATTAAATATATATATAACAATTAAAATTTAATTGTTATATATAATGTTATATATATATTTAATTAAAACCAAATTAAAAAAACCAAAAAACAAACATTATATAAAATATATATAGAACAAATAGAAAAATCCCATATGCGCCATTTCATAAACCACACCCATAAAACCTCTGCGATTTGGACTTGCTATCGATTTGGAGTGACCTACTATCGATTTGGAGTGACCTGAGGCATTTTCTGATTACGGCGGGGGAGAGGGAGTGACCCTATGAGCAAGCAGTGGGATTGACCCGACAAGCAAGAAGTGGGGGAGGTGGTTTGGACCTGCTCTCGACCTGCTATCGATTTGGAGTGACCTGCTCTCAATTTGGACCTGCTCTCAACCTGAGACCTGAGGCATTTTCTGATTGTGGCAAGGGAGAGGGAGTGACCCTATGAGCAAGCAGTGGGATTGACCCAACAAGAAAGCAGTGGGGGAGATGTTTTGGACCAATGGATAGTTGGAGTTTTTGGAGGCGGATTGGACTAGTGTTCGATAGTGGGAGAGGTGGTTTGTGATTGTGGCAGGGGAGAGGGAGTGACCCATCGAGCAAGCATTGGTAGAGGCGGTTTGGACCAGTGGATAGTGGGAGAGGCAGTTTGCGATTGCGGAAGGGGGCAAGGATTCCAAGCAAAGAAACTATAAGAGGAGCCGAAAATGCCTCCCAAGTCCATGAGTACCAAGCCCTAAATTGTTTTGATTTGACAAATTTAAAAATTAGGTAGCGAATCACTGTGGTTTCATTGCTAATTCGATTTTCCAAGAGGGTTTCATTGCTAATTCAATCTACATTGGGGTAGAACCTTTCAATCTACATTGGGGTATTTTTATCTTATTGCATCTAGTGTTTTTTTTAGTTTGATGGGTGAACCCTCACCTCTTTGTCATTTCCCATGGCAGCTATTATGCTTCTCATCATCCAGAAAGATGGTTGAAAATGTAGATGCTACAAATTTGGAAGCAGGACTGACAATTCATTTTTCCTAGTTCTGAAAACAAATGACTTATATGAAATGAAAATGACCTTAATATCTCATAGCAAAAAGAATGTAGTGACTTTTTCTTATTGCCTTGCGTTTTGATTCTGGAAGGGCCTTCATCAGAATGAGAATACTATGGTTGACGAACATAGGCTTGTTGTCCTTGGGCAGAGGAATCAATGTTCAACCTTCTTTGAAGCCGAGCACTGTGACCAATATCATGAAATAGATGCATTAGATCAAAAAGTTGATGTTCAACATTCCAAACAGATGATTGCCTATGTTGATTCAAAATAAGATCCACATAGTGTCCAACAGAAGTTGGCAATTGATCATCAATTTCATTTGCATGCGCATCCAAATCAGTTTTGACACTGCTGGAAACATTGCCATCATATTTCTTTAGTAGCGCCTTTGAATCCTCAGTAAGTGAAACTTGCCATAATATTTCTTGATGTATCATCCCAATATCAAGAAGCACATCCTTGCTATCATTTCTAAACTCTGTCGTTAATGCTACCAACCATCGATTCTCTTTAGTATCATCAGCTAGAAAGACAAAAAATTGTACCACAAACAAGCACCAAAATACTTTCCGATTCAGTCTGTCTTTTGCAGCTAATAAATTAGTCCCTGCAACATGATCCAAAACATTTAATGTAGTCTTGAGATGTTCCTTCAGATGAGCACAAAATACCCTTGCAAGGGCAACTGAGTGTTGTTGTGTGAATGCTTTGCAAACTGCAACCATGTGCACAGCTACAGACATCCCTTTTGAAGATAGCGGAATACTTGGAAGAGTCAAGAACCTCATAGCTATCACATCACACCACTCTTCACATGACACCACTCTTCACTCTTCACTCTAGCTCTCATGCTTAGAATTCATGTGCACCTCCTTCACTTTTGTAGAACAAAAGATAGGGGAGTTACAAGTTACATTTTAAATAGAAATCAGCTCTAGAAAAATCAAATTAGCATACTGAATATGCACCAATAATCACTTGTCTTTCTATTATAGTAGAAAAGAGAATTACATAATCCAAAATCAAAGTCTCCCAAGCTTACTATACAAAACCAACCACCTTCTCACAACCTCATAAAGCAATACACTTTGAATAGAAACCCTAGCTGTCACATCACACCACTCTTCACTCTAGCTCTCATGCTTAGACGTCATGTGCACCTCCTTCTCTTTTATGGAACAACAGAGAGGGGAGTTACGGGTAAAAACATTATACTAGGTCCACAAAAGAGAATGGGTCCACAAGTGGATCACTCCACCTTGACAAGGTCCATTTTAACGGTTAACATAACCAACTCATGCACCTCACATGGGCTAAGGTATGTGGTGACATGAAAACTTGTGCCAAGCATGCTTCTCCAAGTAACTAACTCAAGTATTTCACCCCACATGTGTCAAGGTGGGAAGCTAAAAGTTTCAGTTATTCTGAAATTGTAAGTGTGTATTCTTAGTGCATAATAAAGGAAAGTGCAGCAATATTTATTTTGTATCATTTCTTCCATCTCCATGTGATGTTGCTGCACATAATATTTTCTCTGTGTGTTGTTCCTGTAGCTGCAATTACATTCTTTTTTGTGTAGGTTCCCATGAAGGCTGGGGAGTGCAAGGCTTATCCTCCATAGTGATACATTGCTCCTTGTTGCAATCACTACCCTAGCCTGAATTTTTGTTTGATGCTGGACAATCTATATTCCACACATCGATTTCCCTATCCAGTTTAACTAATGCTCTAGATACAGGTTGGTATGGAGGTATTTTCTGTCCAAGGGAACAATATTAGTGCCTGTTGGCTTGAACCTTGATGAAGTATCACGTCCTTTGTATCCAAACTGCAGAGAATTGTTCTTAGTTTGTTTCCATATGTACAACTTTGAGTTTTTATCCCATGTATCCTAACCTTACTATCTAAGGATGGTATGTTTCTCCATGTTATTAGCCGGGCCAATAAATGGGAAAGGAATTGAATACCATTCTTGTTAGGAGTGTGTGTGTAATGTGTGATGTTTGCAAAATGACAAAAGAATAAGTGGACAGATTCTAGGTGTGCATATGAGTGAATAGGAAATGATAGGCCATTTCGGAAACAAAGGGATGAATTTGATTCATAAAAGAGCCAAATCACTAAATGGTTTATCCCTTATCTCAAGCTTACATATGTTTATACAACTTGATAGAACACATTGCATCCCAATGTCACTATCACCAACAAAAGCAACACTAAGCCTCTCCAAACACTTTACATAAGTACCAAACGACCAAAAGTCCTTATTTTTATGCATACCACTCAAAGACAAACAAAACAGAGTGAGAAGTAAGCATTTTTGTTTCTTGCAATAGTGACTAATGTTGCATTTGTTGTTTCACAATAAAAAAACATAGTACAGAGGTGATCCTAGGATAAGAGCTTGAAGTATCCATAAGGCCTTCCTCTATCACAATGCCTTAATCATTAGGTCTGATGGAAAAACATGTAATTCCTACAAATGTTTGCAAGTTGAGGAGACGATTTCAAGCCCTTTATCTTAATTTTAATCCAATACATGTAGTTGCTGACAATTATAAGCCTAATGTGTAGCCAAGATAAAACTAGAATTTGAGATACAACTAGTGAACTTCCAAATAGATTGGTGGGATATCTTGCCAGTGAAATTCTGAATTTGCAACATATGATAAGCACTTTAACCCCATAGTGCTCATCATTTCCTCCCTGCTTAAGAAGAAATTGTCCCCAGTTTCTATTGTAGATGGAAAAATTGTTGCTTGAATGTGTACTGGGACTTGGGAGATCCATTTATCTTGCAATGGCAGGTTTCCTTTTCTTTCAATAGAATATGCCTTTTAAAGGAGCTGCTTTTGCACTCCCACATTGTATCAACACCTTTGTACTTAGGGGTCCCATTGACCTAATTTTGTAATTAACTTATCTTACCTTCCAGCTTTGAATTTTATGTTTCGCAGATGCATGTTTTACTGTGGACCCTAGCAATCATGATCCCTTTTGTTGTACTTATGTCGACTGTGAATGCAAAAGAATGAATTTTTAATGAGTTCAAGTATGATGACTACACCACATAACTTGAGCTATAGTAGAAGTGATTTTAATTTGGTGAATAGATTTTGGATTGTGACAAATATTCTTGGGCTTATACTTATGAGATCATTCTGTAATTTAAGTCTCCTAGCGTACATTAAATGGGTTTTAAATTGAAATAATGTGTCCTATCATACACGATTATTCACAATATCACAATGTCATGCTTATGCTTGCTAATTAGGTTTAAACATTGTCATGCATTTTAGTCATTAGAAGTAGAAGAAAGTTATTGTTAATGGATTCATTTAATTTGAAAGAGTAGTTATAGTTTGAAAAAACTCTCTCCTTACCTTAGCTAGCATTCATTGAAAGGAAAGGATTATTTTATTCATATGCATTTGCATGGTTTGAGTCAGTCATCACACCACGAGTTTCACTTCCATCACCCGATTGAGTAATACAACCACTAAAATTTACACCCCCTAAATAAACACACCATAACCTCACTTGAGGAGAAAAAGAATTTGCTAGTTAGGTAGGACACCGGGGATAGGCATCCACATAATTCCCCCTTGTCATGATCATCTGAGACATAGTTGTTGTCCTCTAGGGTACCAAAATCCTCTAGTATTTGTTGACACGGTCATACACCAGTTTGTGGAAGGGCCTCCTATTGTTTCAGGGGTTAAACCGCCGCAAGATCGAGAACCGGACGGACTATGTGGAATTCCGCACTCCACTTAGACCTAAGGCAACATCGATCATTGTCTTCCTTGTATTCTCCGGCCACCATACTGGTGATACAAGGGTGATAAGGCAGAAGCGCCGAAAACCTTTTCCAATGTGTCATGAACGAGGTAGCTTAGTGACTTTTCTACTAGGGCTCTTTTACCCAGGATCCCTTTCGGTAGAGGGATATCCTTCACATTCGGTCTCTCACTTCGTATTGTTCGACTTGGATTTCATCACCTTACGAAGGATACAATTTGTCGAGGTCTCCAGCTCCTAGTTAGGAAGGTTGCTTGCATTTTCACCTTTTTAGAGGGTCTTTTTATTTTTAGTGCTACTTGTTGGCATTCTGGCCACTTTTGTTTCAACTCGCTTACTGTGACATCAGTCCTAGTACAGTTTTTTGAGCTTGTTTTTTTGGCCTGCGAGCCTTGTCTTTGGATAGCTCCCCTTCTGCACGCTCAGTTGCTTTAGGGTTTTTGAGTTCATACACAGTAGTTACCAATACTTATTTGATGATGTGTGATGTCCTCTTCTCCTAGGTCTTCGAGATGGTTGAGTTAGATGGTCTTTTGAAGGGACTAAACACCCCTTCATGGAGCCACTAACGCTTGACCGTAGGAGTAGTCTAGAGGACCACGTGATCACATCACCCGTGTGGACTTTTTCGTTTACTATGATGATGGTCTTTCAAGTTATATGGAACAATGGTACATTTGAGAGAGAGATGAATGGTTGTACCCCACCTTGGTCGATTGTCTTATGGTCCTTTCATTTTGTCGATAATATTTTTGTGGTACCTTGCCTTTTACCTTTCGGGTGTTTTACTGATATTGGGATATCTTGTGATTTGTACCACCGTTTATGTTTTAGGTCTTGTGGGTACTATGGTAGTTTGTCCACATTTGAGGTACACCCACTTTCTCCAAATTGTTATGAGTCTTTATACCCACTTTGTACCACCCTCCTGACCTTAGTTAGGAAGATTGCATGCTATCATACCTTTTGGTGGTACTATTTGAGTTACAAGAGGTAGTTATAAGGAGATATTGCATATATGAGGTAGTTACAAGGAGATATTGCATATATTGATTTGTACCACCTTTTATGTTTTTGGTCTTGTGGTTATAACTATGGTAGTTTGTCCATGTTTGAGGTAGTGTACACCCCCTTAGTCCCAAGGGTTATGAGTCTTTATACCCATTCTTTTTTTTTTACTGGTTGGTCTTTGTACTAAGCCTTTTTACTGTCACTGAATTTCTTTGATTGACTGTACCATAACCCAGTCAGCTCTCTCTCTCTGGTTTGTACTAGCCCTATCATAGGGTCACTTGGTTCCTAGAGTTGACTGGCCTCTAAGAGGCATAGTCATTTCTAAAAGTAACTCTTATTAGTATATTACAGGAAACGTCTACACTAAGGTAATCAAATATGTGGTAAGTAGTTTTCATTAAGTAGCCAGGACTTGTAGCATTAGAGGAGATCCTGTAACATGTATGTGTAGTGTTTCATGTGTGTTACATGTGTGATGTAGTGTTAAATCAAATAGTAAAAAAAAACTCATAAATATTACATGACTTTCTACTCTTAAGAAAGATAAATTGGTCGTCTTCCGATCATCACTTGAATGCCTACATGTTGACAAAGGGAATAAGGATCAAGTAAAATTATAAAAGGTGATACATGTCAACTTTTAAGAGGTGCTATGCCTTGCGGTCGAATCTAAACTTTTTTCCAATGGTGTAGGTAGAACCAAATAGGTATTTGTCTGATCAATCTTCCTCGAGTGAGGGGAGTTTAGGAAGGCTAGAGGAAAGTGAGACATCCAGTAGGTCTAGAAGAATTGTATCAACTAGATGTCAAAAAACCAAAAAAAGATTCCATAGACGCAATGAATTTTTTCACGGTCAATGGGGGGCATGTTCCTATGGTGGTGAGACAAAAGACGACGAAGAGGTGCCCTTGAGGTACAGACATTTAGTGAAACAATGGGTATCGAAGGATCTTCCTCCACCGAACACTAATTTTTGTGTGAACGAGAGGAGATATCGAATTGCACCGTCGTCGATACATGGTTTTGGGTTGTTTTCCATGGATTGCATCTTGGTCGGTTACGGGACATGTACAAAATTGATGGAGTCTGTTGGACCCATATACAACTACAACGATTGGATGCGCCTTGTCTGATATACAAAAAGTATGCGTAACTATGGATTTTCAACAAACTATTTACAATTGAAAGACAAAAATCAAAATAAAGGAGGAACGTTGTACATGGACGGAAGGCCAAAGGCCACAGGGAATATTTCGGGGTTTATAAACAGTTCACAACCAGGGTATACAATTAAGAAACCAAACTGCGAATTTGAGGGGCGTGAAAGAAACCATGTTTTTGTAGTTGCTATTAAAACAATATCTGCAGGGGACAAGTTGCTTATTAATTACCCTGTGAACCGAGTAGATACAAACAAGGTTACTATAAAAATTTTACCCAACCTTTTAGCAATAAATTAAACATCATAATGATTTTTTGTTAGTTTATTTCGTTTAAATTTCCCATATTTACTTTGTAGTCCAGTCATCGGGATAAATCCCTGCCAACAAATGGTCGGAGGAGTACTTCTTCCTCAACGGAGCAGGTATACATCTTTCTAATAGTACAAATATAATAAGAAAAAAGAGTTTTTATTTGCTTTGTTTTTCTATTATTAATAACTTGGTTTGTTTTATATAATGTTATTTATATTTGATGCAAAACGTTGATTGGGAAATGCACCCGTCGAATGTTGATCAGATGACAACACCCTCGGGGCAACAGGTAGACCTGATTTGAATTGTACAATTAAAATATGTCAAAATGGTTTAGCATTATATTAATGTTTCAATGAATATTTTGGTTCGTTTACGTAATTTTCTAGTCTATGTTTTTATGCAAGCCGGTTCCATAAGGTCGGCCACACCAGGGTCCGCGCAACGGGTATACATCTTTGTAATATTAAAAATATAATATGAATAAAAAAAAATTTGATGTGTTTCTTCATGAATAGTTTTGGAATCGTTTAGGTGACTTTCACTATGTTTTTTTATTAGGGTGTTGTTAGGGGCAGCTCCCAGATATTAGCAGATTGGGGCAAGTCACCTATGACCATTGATCCAATGAGTGGATCACGATCCTCGAGGTCACAGGTATAATTCATTTCAATTGTACCAATATAATACGTAGCATAATGTTAATTTTGTTATGTTCGAATCCTCTGCCATTGTTGTCGACTGAACAATCGGCAACACGTTCCGAAACACCACAGACCCCCGCTATGAGCGCAACAGCCACTACTGACCAACACACAACGGATCGTCCACAAGAAGGTTTCGACACCGAGTCCCCTATCAATTTTGATGTCAAAGAAGCTACATTTCCAGGATCTTCCAGTGTCAAAAGCACGGGAACACTGGAGACAACATTTTTGGTGGACGAATATCTCGTCCCAATAAAGATACCAACGATCCCAGGTAATTAATCATAGTTGATCAGGTTAATTAGTTTTTATAATTTCATTGTAATATACCGATAAAACATTTTTTATCAACTAATTATGATCATGGCATGATCGTTGTGCAGGAAACAATGTTTTCTATAAACATATGAATGACTTTTGCTTGGAGATCTTCGGGCCCACCATCCGAACAAGGTGGGATAAACAACCGAAACATTTAAAAGATGAACTCACTAATCGGTTGGTTGGCCTGTTCAGGGAGAAAACCTTCAGTCATGCCAATGTCTTGAAAAAGGCTTGTCAACATGTGAAGGTTGTCCGAGACCAATATAGGAAACACCTTGAAAAAAACCATAGGTATGAGCGCCCACCAATGATTCTAGCAATGGATTGGAGAGCTCTAGTGGAGATGGAAAGGAGAAGGCTCTGAGAAGAGAAGGCAAGCTAACACCAGGCACAGGGAGGTATGCAATACTTTCCACAATGTAATTCTAAACCTTACTATCCTTGATTTCTATATCGAACTTGGAACATATAACGTATTTCAACACTTGCATAGGCTACCAAACACATCAAAGGCCACAAAGGCAAGACTAGAAAAAATAGGTCAGCATAAGCTTGGCCCTGGTGGTTATTCAAATTTGGTGGCACGGATTGTAAGTTTCGAGAAACCAACAATGAATACAAATAATAAATTGAAAATTATTTTTCGTTTTATTGCACCGTAAAATGTTAATTAACGACGATAAGCAAATATGCAGGCCAATCGATTCAATGAAGTACCCACAGAGGAAGACATGAAGCTTGGCTTCTAGGAAGGCTTTGGAGCTGTTGTTGAACGTCGAAGAAGCTTATCTGGGCAAACACAGTCTTGTGGTACCAATCCATCCAGTGCACAGGTAGATAGAATCTATATAGTTTAATGAAGATTTGTTGCTTATGGGATATTTTCGTTCCAAATACTTGATGTAAAATATTGACTCTGTTTTTAACAGGAAAGCAATGATCCCATTAGTGTCGAGGAGGGACAACAAAAAATCGATGATAAAGCTTCGAATCTTGGTAATGAATTTATTCATATGCTACAATTTTATGAATAGCATTGCAAATGGTGACCATTAATTGTAGTTCACCGTATTTCAACTGCAGAGCATGTAGAGGGTGAAACTGTACAGGTTGAGACTGGACAAGAACATCAAAAACATGATTTGGTCACACCTGGTAAAAAAACACCTTCGTAATGAATTTTTTTAAATGAAAAACTTGTCATTATAATAGCAAAATATAACGATGTAACATTTTCACATTGTTGCAGCAAATCCGAACCCCTTGCCGCAAAATCCACATCTAGAACGACAATCAGCTAGGATATTGCAAACACCACCAAAAGCGCCTGCTAAAGAACCAAGAACTGTTAGAGAAAGTCCAAATGATGTAGATGGTCCTCTTATAGATTATATACCACTGAAGAGAAGAAAAACTTATAAAAAGAAGGATGGGAAAAACAACGTCTAAATATTTTTGATAACAATATATCGTCCATTATTTTTGGTCTAATGAATGAATGAATGGTTTAATGAATGTTCTAATGTTTTAATGATTCAGTGTAGTTAACTGTTACCTTCATTGAATTTCAAATTTTACTGAATGAATGATTAATGAATGGTGTATTGAATGAATGTGTTGATCAACTGAAACGATGGTTTAGTGAATGTTAGAATTTATTGAATGAATAATGGATGAAAGTTCATGATGAAATATGGATGAATTTGCACATATTTGTTTTTTTCAAGTACATTCATTGGGTATGGGGAATTGAGAGTGATGTGAGGGGGGGGGAGGCATAAGAGCTTCCACCTTCACGTGGTTGGCCTTGTTCAGTAGAGAATATGAAATTATTCTCGAAACAGAGAGGAGCTCAATGAATGGCTACGATGCTGTCTTTCTACAACCCACTCGCGTGTCGTCTAAAATTTGTCAATCTCTTGGAGCTTGTTGTGATTTTTGGTTGCTCCTCATAACCAATTTCGAGTTTCCACATGATGAAATATGGATGAATTTGCACATATATGGATGAAAGTTCATGATGAAATATGGATGAATTTGCACATATTTGTTTTTTTCAAGTACATGCATTGGGTATGGGGAATTGAGAGTGATGTGAGGGGGGGGGGAGGCATAAGAGCTTCCACCTTCACGTGGTTGGCCTTGTTCAGTAGAGAATATGAAAATATTCTCGAAACAAAGAGGATCTCAATGAATGGATACGATGTTGTCTTTCTACAACCCACTCGCGTGTCGTCTAAAATTTGTCAATCTCTTGGAGCTTGTTGTGATTTTTGGTTGCTCCTCATAACCAATTTTGAGTTTCCACATGATGAAATATGGATGAATTTGCACATATATGGATGAAATTTCATGATGAAATATGGATGAATTTGCACATATTTTTTTTTCAAGTGCATGCATTGGGTATGGGGAATTAAGAGTGATGTGAGGGGGGGGAGGGGCAATAAGAGATTCCACCTTCACGTGGTTGGCCCTGTTCAGTAGAGAATATGAAATTGTTCTCGAAACAGAGAGGAGCTCAATGAATGGCTACGATGCTGGCTTTCTACAACCCACTCGTGTGTTGTCTAAATTTTGACAATTTCTTGGAGCTTGTTGTGATTTTTGGTTGCTCCTCATAACCAATTTCCAGTTTCCACAACATCAAAGGTTGAGTAAATGTTGCACTGGAATCAATATCCCTAACCTTCTCTTTAATTTCCTTGGAATCAATATCCTTAACCTCACATAAAACCTTTCCAAATTGGTATATTTACCATTCAAGGCTGGCTTCTTCTGAAGCATGATATTTGCAACTAAGCTAGCATACACCGATAATAATTAGAGACATGCTGCTTGTTGTCAATGTTCATCTTTTTTTTAGGAATGCAACTTGACCATAATGGCTCCTCCTACACTAGGGAATTAAAGTCAACAACAAATTAAAGAAAACATATAGTTTGCATCGAAAAAATAATAGGGTACGAACTGAACTGAGGAGATTCGAACCTGCGACCTATATCTAGTCCCAAGGCTACCACCTTCAAGCTTGAAGTATAGCTGGCAAGGGCGACCACCTTCAAGCTCGATTCATTCTGCATGCATTTCACAATGGGAGATGGCGGGCTACCACATTCAACCTTGATTCATTCTGTATGCATTTCACTATGCAATCGTCTCAGATTCTCATTGCATTTTCCCTCTATTAGTTTATCAATTCGATATGACCCACGCCCATTGTCCGAGGAGTGTTTCCGCGGTCTTGAGTTCCAGCCTGACAACATTGACGATTCATTCTATATTTACGTTTCCCTTAAGATGCAATATGGAAAACTCATAGTTCACTATCAAGATTTCTCTAACCGTCAGCTTTGTCAGACAAACCTTAATAGTGAACTATGAGTTTGTCATTTGCAGCCGAAGGGAAACGTAATACCATGAATCCTCAACTGTTGCCAGGCTGAAACTGAAGACCACGGAAACACTCATTGGACGACGGACATGGGTCATACTGAATTGATAAACTAATTGATGGAAAACGCAATGGGAATTTGAGATGGTTGCATAGTGAAATGCATGCAGAATAAATGAAGAGTGGGTGTCGAGAGAAATGGTTTTGGGACGTCGTATGAGAGGAAATGGCGATGGGAATTGATTGATAAGGTCAAGCTTGAAGGTGGTATCCTTGGGACTAGACATAGGTTGCAGGTTCAAATCTCGTCTAAATATTTTTTATAACAATTTATCGTCCACGATTTTTGGCCTAATTAATGAATGAATGGTTTAATGAATTTTCTAATGTTTTAATGATTCATTGTAGTAAACTGTTACCTTTATTGAATTTCATCTTTTATTGAATGAATGTGTTGACTGAATGATTAATGAATGGTTTATTGAATGTTATCTTTTATTGAATGAATGTGTGGATCGACAGAAACAATGGTTTAGTGAATGTTAGCATTTATTGAATGAATAATGGATGAAATTTCATGATAAAATATGGATTAATTTGCACATATTTGTTTTTTTCGAGTGCATGCATTGGGTATGGGGAATTGAGAGTGATGTGAGAGGGGGGAGGGGCCATAAGAGCTTCCACCTTCATGTGGTTGGCCCTGTTCAGTAGAGAATATGAAATTATTCTCGAAACAGAGAGGAGCTCAATGAATGGCTACGATGCTGGCTTTCTACAACCGACTCGCGTGTCATTTAAATTTTGACAATTTCTTGGAGCTTGTTGTGATTTTTGGTTGCTCCTCATAACCAATTTTGAGTTTCCATAGCTTCAAAGGTTGAGTAAATGATGCACTGGAATCAATATACTTAACCTTCTCTTTAATTTCCTTCGAATCAATATCCAGCTTAACCTCAAATAAATATAAGTGAACAAAAGAAAATGCAAGAAAGAGATTAAACTTGCAAAATATAACACTTGTATTAATAAATTCAAAAAGAGAGAGTAATGTTCATGGGCCTCTTGGAGAGGATGAGCTCCTTTGAGCAAATCTTCAATACAATACCAATCTTTGACAAAACAATATACATCCTTCTAGCGCTATAAATAGTTTCTTAATAACTACCAAAACCTTAAGTACATGCAATCTCAAAATTAATGACTACCAACCACCTACTGGTTCTTATTTAATAAAAATGAGCCTTTTACATTAAGTAACTACCCATTAACTATCTAATGAGCCTTATTCAAAGAATATGATCTCATACATGAATATACAAACTCCTCAATATACCAAATTAGAGAAGTTAGGTAAGAGTACCTTGACACATAAGCATAGGGATTAGAGAACATGTATTCAATATGAAAAGTTTTATTTCAAAAATGTTTTTTTTTAAATGTATTGGGTAGTTGCTTAACCAACAACCTAATCCCAATGACCGCAGGGTAATATCCGACGGTTTTACAATACTTCCGACGGCTTGGAACATCGGATCCGCTTTTTTTTGTATGGCATCCACGTCGCTTAACCGACGACCTATCCGACGATCGCAAAGTAATATCTGACGCCTGTGCCATACTTCCGATGGCTCGGAACTTCGGATCCGCCTTTTTTTTGTATGGCATACATGTTGCTTAACCGACGACTGAACCAACGCATAATATTTGATGGAAAAAGGATGGTATCTGACCAATATTGGAAGTTAACGCTGTCGCTTATCCGACTACCTGTGAAGCTGGAGGCAGTCGGTTAACCAACGAGGTAGGGTAGTCGAATATACGACGTCTTCAACTATGCCGGATTTTAGCCGATATCCCACCGACGGTAAAAAAAGACTGGAATTGTCGTATAGGCGACCATAGGTTGTAGCAAATTCAACTTTTTCCCCGTCGGATTTTGGGTCAAAAAAAATAGTGATTGTTATTTTGAAAGAGAGTTTGAATCCTCTGAAGAGAAGATTGGCTGGTTGAATAAAGGTGACAGAGCCTTTGGAGCAATGATGCTTTCTTTTCCTGAGTACATGATTAACCAATACCTTGATGTTGTTGAAACTCCAAAAGAGCTATGGGCCCATCTGGATGAAATATTCAGCAGACAGAATCAAGGAATTGGTCCAAACCCTTTCAAGAACAAGCCAAGTGATGCATTCTCCTTCCTTGATGATCTCATTGATCATGAACCAGTATCAAACACATCTCATATTGAAGTTGTCCACAAAGAAGAAGAACTTGCAGATTCTACACTCATGCTCCAAATTTCTTCTCTTTCTGTGCCATCTCACACTCTAGCTATTGCAGAAGGTCCTAAATCCTCTCTTGCACCAAAGTCTGTTGGTTTGCATCATGATCACATGATTATTTCGAAGGTAAAATCAGCTATTGGAGGTAATGCATTCGCTCTCCTCAAGCAATCACCTTTTATTTACTAGTATATGATCATTATTCCATGCTTTCAGAAGGTGATTGAAGAATATGGCCATTGCCATTCGCTTGGGATAATTTCTCATGCACACCATGGTTTTGATCTCACCCCTGCTGGTTCAAAGGAGATACCAAGAAACCATTGCCATTTGCTTGGGATAAATTCTCATGCACTTACTGGTTTTGATCTCACCTCTTATAGTTGAAAGGAGATCTCAAGAAACCATGATTCAAGTCTTGGATCTAATTTGGATTCTAAGCAATTACTACTTGGGATAATTTCTCATGCATATGATGGTTTTGATGTCACCCCTGCTGGTTCAAAGGAGATCTCAAGAAACCATTTATCTAGTCTTGGAGTTGATTTGGATTGCAAACAATTATTATTATTTGATGGTTCTTTTTGGCATAATCTCACCCATGATGGTTCGAAGGAGAAGAAAAAAGACTATCTGCACATTCATAGATTTGATCCTACCTCAACTGATTCGAATCACAGGTTCAAGGATCATCCTCATACTTTTGGATTTGTTCTCATCACATTCGATCTAAAGAGAAAGTACAAGCACATGCTTTTTGGGCATGATCCACTTCTTCCCAAGAAGAAGATACCTCCAGACATATGACCAAGCATCACACTTGCTTGAGTTTGGAGCATTTATTTTTTTGTGTGCCTTACAGTCTGTTTTGAGGGGGGGGTGTTTTCCCCATGAAATTTTCCCCACTTCCTTGGGTTATTGACTGTTATTATTCATTGTATTGGGTGACCTTTGGTCTTAATTACCAGGGCCCAGGATGGATTAAGGGGGGGTGTTAGGATATTCCTATACTCCATCCTAGTCCCACCAATATTTTGATCATTTACATTTTTAGTCATGCATGCACTTTTAGGGTTTGCATGCATTATTTAGGGTTTGCATGCATTTCGGTCATCAGTACCAGCACCTAGCCCTCAGTTAGCTAGCCCCCGGAGCTTCCTTCCACTCAGTTTCATCCCTCCTAGCCTGTCATGTGCCCAGTTCTCACCTTCCACTGAAGAAGGGCGCCTTTCTCACCTACCAGTCCAGTTTACTTCAGTTAGCCACCAGTCTTTCCTTGATTTGAGGCCAAACTGACTCCTCACTGCTGTTATCACTCCAATTGACCTCCGATGAGACATGACTACCTGTTCTGACTCCAGTTAGCTCCTCATGCGCCCTCTACTGAGCCACCTTCATTTAGTTAGTGTGTCCATGTGCCATTTACATTCAGTTACACCTACCACACTCAGTTAGACTCAGTTTGACTGACGGTTGATAGTTACTTGTGCATTGATAACTCCACCGATGATGAGATAGACTACTAGTTGTGCTCCGATGACACTCCAGTGATCTTTTGATCACTCCATGAAGGCTAATTCGAATTGCCACCTTAGGCATTCAAATCCTCATGCATTGTACTATTTATTTGTCCATATTGTGATTAATTAATTAGTGTGTGTGAAGTATTTTTGCTTCTATCCGAGTTCTACTGTATTATTATTCTGTTGCTCATTATATTGCATTGACCACTCTTCTTCTATTTTCTTGCTTAATCAATTACTTTCTTATGAGGTATACATCATCTCTTAGATCTGCTGTGAGGATTTTCACAGATTCCACATATTATTAATACATTTTTCTTTTGCAGTCTAATAAATTCCAATTCATTTATTTTACCTCCACATAGAAGATAGCACATAATTAAACTGAATGGATTGTTGACCTGTCAATTAGTTGTCTCGGAAATCTCTTGTATTAAGAATCAATGACTGTAGGCTTAAGGGTACTGCAGAATGCTGAGGGATTCACCACGGTTATGGTTTTCAGGGTATTAGCGGAGCATACAACCCTAAGTTGTTAGTGAAAGCATCTATGTGGGATTATTCCATGGGATGAAGGTATAGGATTCAAAACTTGTGACCAAGTGCCAGTGAAAGAGACAAACAAATATAAAATGGAAGAGCAGGTCGCACAAAACAAATCCAAGAAATTAAAGCTTGAATGTGACACCTCAAGCTCACATAGAATGTTTGGTGGTTAATCCTATCCCCTATGGTAGTGGATTCTCACCTATGCATAGAACAATATTATATTTCCTTGACCAAGGTTGTAGGGATGATGTAGATGCAAATTTTTTTAGGTTTCTATATGCATGTGGTGTACCATTCAATTTTTTCCGATCACCCTATTGGCATGAATTTGTACAAGCCATCAATGGTGCCCCCAAAGGATACAAAATCCAAAGCTAGAACCATGGGACTTGACAAAAAAAGATACAAAATCCATAATGCCTTGGATAATTTACAAATGATTGGACTGAATATGGGAAATCAATTATATTTGATGGTTGGAAAAATGTTAAAGGATAGCCACTAGTTAATATTCTTGATGTGTCTACTAGTGGTGGCATCTTTCTTTCACGCCATTGATAAATATTCTTGGTGTGTTTGATAGTGGTGCAGTCTTCCTTTCATCCCATGACTACTCAGATCATTACAAGACTGTTACTAATATTACTGAACCATTAATTAAGACCATTCAAGAGATTGGGATGTACATTGTCATTTAAATTATTATTGATAATGATGTTAATTGTAAGGAAAGAAGAGCAATCAATATATTGTAGGCAAGAGAATATATGTTCTGGTTGTTTCTATTAATTGCAATCAATATATTGTTTTTTCTAAAGTTAGATTAATGTTAACATAAAATTTGCATTTGTATTTATAATTAGTTAGAAAAAAGAAATTACTATTTTCTAATTGGACAATCACCTTGAATTGACTATTTTTTATCATTGCATGACATTAAAATAAATCAAAAAATAGAAAAAAAATAAAACCTTACCTTAAAACTTTACCCGTGAAACTTCACGCTCCAACTTACTTGTCGTGCAAGCAATCTCCTGCAATTTCTGTGCGCTGCAACTTCATATCAAATGATACAGTGGTATGGGTGCCTTATTTGGCTTCTTATAGAGGCCACCCCCACCTTCTCTCCAGTTGACAACATTCTCCACATTGTTTTATGTGTGCATGGATGTATGTCTGCATGCAGTTGAATGCATGTCCTCCGCCTGTAGGATGAACAATGGATCCACCTATGGACCTTTACCTTAGTCCCATTCCTGTATCTAAGCTCTAGTCTGTATTGGGCTTACCAAGGTTTGGCCTCGTTAAGTACTAGTGACAGACAAAGCTCAGGCAAGCATCCTGCTTCGTTAACTGTAAATAGTTGTTCTGATGCTCTTGGAATCAGATCTATTGGATTTGGCAGTAATTTCCCTTTAAAGGAAAACACAGTTCAAAAGAGAGGAAGAGAAGTAGTTCCCACTACCAATTCAAATGGAGCAGAATTTGGGATCATATCTAGCTTGCCAAAACTTAGGATAAAGGAATAGGGAGGATATCCTACGCCAATAAAGGTTTCTTCTAACTTCAAGTAAGTGCCATGCTTAAGAATCCTGATTATTCTTGTAGGAATTTTTGATTTGTAAAATGTGGTATATTTTAATGAATTAGTGTTCTTGAATTTAAGTGTATGCATGTTTTGCGGATTTATAATATTTCCTTATTAATTTTGTTTCTTGAGAACCATTTTAGCATGTATTTTTATCCCCTTGAAAACAAATATTTTTATTAATATCTGAATTTGCCACATTCCTGTTATAAGAGGTTTATTGTGATTGAATTGATGTCTATTTTCAATTTGTCTCGGTTTCAACAAGAATTCATTGATATATGGAAAGTATCCTGGTGGTTCACATATTAAAGGACGTGGGTTGGGAGCATCTCTTATGGATTTTTCTGCAATGTTGATTTTACCTGGCATCTTAAACAGAAATCTTCGAGCAACTATCAATGACCTGTTTGTTGGCAATCTTAGTTCTCTTTCAAATAGCATAAGAATTGACCATTTTCTAACAAGAACCAGAGAAGAGAAACTGCCATGGTTTTCAGCCTTTTCTCAATTTTTGTTTTACTAGGGCTAGTTGTTTTTATTCAAGTATGAGGATTAGTATTTCGCATATCAAGATCAAGTAGTTTTTTGGTGTGGGAAGGCTTTTTAATTATTCACATCCTTCCCCATAGAAGTCAATGCTACATTCTAAAACGTTTACCGTGAGAGTTTTGGGATTTTCAAATTGCCGTGATTTTTATTCAAATACAAATTAAAGTTTTTTTTTACCTGACCATTATCAGTTTTAGAAGTGCATTTGGTAAACATAAACCTTTATTTCGTACTCTAACAATTAGCTTCGATAAATCTTTTGGTACAACACACATTTGAGAAACTTGCCCCTATAAGGGGCTGCATTGTATAGTATGTCTCAGGAAATTGCAAAGGAACCATGGTGAATGGCTTGAAACTCCATAGATCTCAGTTGTCAACCAACACCCCGTTGTTGTTTTGATGTATAACATATTGAATCTGGAGCACAGTAACATTAGTTTACATACATTCAAGATATTTACTTGCAGTTAGCTTATGCATTTTAATTTTCAAAGAGAATGTTGTTATATCATAGGTTCAATTTTCATGAATATAATATTATAGCCCGCTTGTTATAAATTTTAGAGTATTGTAGATTAAAATGTCTTTCCATTGTGCATATGTGAAGTACTGATAAGGTTCATCAACGTCGGTTCAAAGTGGTGGTGTTATGAGCAATGTTAGTGAATCTTTGGTTTGGTGGAAATTATCACGTGTCGATGGCTAGAGTTGATAATGAGTCTCTATTGAATGCCGATGGATAGAGTTGATAATGAGTCCCTGTTGAACATTTTTTTTTATGAAAAATATTCATTTTAATCAATTTCAAAGTAGTCTTACAAGTTATTATTTTAGTCGGTAAATAAACCTTTGTACTTATAGTCCAAACACCTAGTCATGGTGATTGTCAAGTTGTCTCTGTAATTGCAATACTACTCAGGGAACTTTCTCCCTTACCTTTTCTATGACCAAGTATATTTTTTTTGCTTTCATACGAAGCTACTTTAAAATTATGTTCAAAATATAATTTTAAGGAATTATAAAATTTTTAAAGATTGTAAAAACAACTTCAAAACAAAAAGATGTAAAAACAACTTCAAAATAAAAAGATTTAGGGATTTTGTGAGAAAGAATTTACCTTTATAGATGATTGGGTAAACTTTTATTAAATTTCTCTTCAAAGATGATTAAGTGAATTTTAATTTTCAAATGGTCACTATTTTTTTTGAAAAAGGGATAAACATTTTAAGATTTTGATTTGGTTTCCATCATCCATATTTCAATCAATTCCTAACAAAATTTAATGAAAAATGTTGATTTCCCTTTCCCTTATTTTGCTTTATAGATGATTAGGTGAATTTTAATTTTCAATTAATCACTATTTTTTTTTTAAAAGGATAAACATTTTAAGATTTTGATTTGGTTTTCCATCACCTATATTTCAATTGATTAATATATGCAATTCTGTCAATTAAATTCCTAACAAAATTTAGAGAAAAATGTCGATTTCCCTTTCCCTTATTTTGAAGGTGATAAGCAAATTCTTTAAACTTTTGGACTATTTGTACTTTTATATTTTTGTAGGCACATGCCCATTAAATGAATGATTGATTTTTATTTGGGTTGTAAGATCAACCTTGTTTGAACATATTCAATATTGTTTGTAGTTTTTTAAAATGGTGAATGTTGTTAGGCATGGGGAGTTATTTTTTAGAATTTGAATTATTTTATTTCAAACATGAATGAACATCAAGATATCCTTGAACATTTAGTTTTGTTGAAAAATAATAATATAATTAAATTTGCAAGTTGTTACATATTTAGGAATGGGTAAGATAAAATGTTTATATAATACTTTTATACAAGTATTAAGATAGACATATTTGATAACAAAAATACTCGAGATCGGCTATGCTAGACCCAAGGCTAAAGTTAATACCTAATGTTAAAATCACATGCATGAAGTTAATTATTTAATTATTTATTGTAAAAAAAAATATTGTTGGAAACATGTATACATTACAATTTATAGCTATATCATGTATGAGAGTTTTATAATACATAATCACATAGTTTGAAATATATATATATATATATTAATGATTAACTAGCGCAATTTTGTAAGTTATAACCATTATATAAGTTGAGGCACAAAGAACTCAGGGAAGGCACAAAGAACTCTTTCAATGAGCTTAGATTGAGCCCACATCCGGATTGAGTATTGCATTGCTTCTACATGCACATCTATATAATCTTTTTGTCATACATTTTTGGATCTTTGTATCCACAATAAACATTCATGGTGATGTATTTTTGTTTTGTTTTAGATCTCTTCTTACTAGTATATGTTGTGTTAGCATATTCTCTTGGAAGTCTCTTTTTTTTTACAGAAACAGGGTAAATATTTATAATAAAAGAGCAGTGCACAGACATACTTTACAAAAATGAGAGCAGGTTTTCTGAAAGAGAGAATTGAAAGTATCATACTGTGGAGATTATCTTTCCTATGAGAGCCCTATTTCTTTGCTTCCTATAATTACCCAGAGTAGCATTGGGATAAACCCTTACAAACTGATTATTTAGCAGAGTGCAGAAAAACATTCAAAAATTATACAAAAAGGATGAACCTGCAAGATAAGGAAGATTCTAGCCATAATTATGCCGCTGCACCGATGCAACGTCCATCATTTCCTGATTAACTGTGGGAGCTTTCTGAACATGACTATATTGAGACTTGCTGGTTAAAACAGATATTTCCTCCTTGAGAATGTCTACCTTTCCCATGAGATCGAAGAGGTTTCATTCAAGGTCATCGATTCGGGAATCCTGGCATGAGAGCTGAGTGGTGTTGTACCTGAATTATGTGGTCAATTCTTCATTTTTTTTCACATTGGTGTAGACGGCTTCATAAGTTCTGCGCAGGTAGGTCTTGACTTCAGCAGTGGTGCGACTCAGAGTTGCAATGGATTCCTTTACACCCTCCATTGAACAGCCAGGGGAGGAGAAGAGAGGGTTATGGACAGTGGAGTCACCGACAGAGAGCAGAGGATCGAGGATGGGGTCGAGAATGGAAATCCGGTTGAGTGCAGTGGAGAGCGTTGGGGAATAGGAGGAATGAGCCATTGCGAAAGGTAAAGCACAAGGGAGGGGAGAGGGAGTTAATGAAGGCTCGCGTGATCTGATAGAGGCCATGTGACTAGCATGTGGGAGGCCGCGTGGCTGCAGCATGAGAGTGGGGGAGGGACAGTTCAAAAGTAAAGGGGAGGAGCTTAAATAGAATGTGAGGGGGTTACAATGCATAAGTAAGCTAGGGGATAAACAAATAACCAAATTTCCCATTGTGGTATGAAACTTGACCAACTTCTAGAGTGGCTCCTTTGTTGGAAGCAATGTCAGCTATGGAGTTGTTCTCTCTCAGGATGTGGAAGTAAAGAATGTCTTTAGGAAGGGAGAGTGAACTGATTCTTCGTTGAATTCTGTGACTTTTGGAGCCTTGTTTTAACCCCGAGTCTCATTCTTTGAATAACATGCCTTGAGTCTCCGAACACTTTGAGTTTGTCAATATTTAGGGAAGCAACAATCTCCAGAGAGTGGAACAATGCGAACCATTTTGCCTCATTGTTTGTTTTCTTCCCTATTCCCCATGAGAAAATTTCAACTATATTTCCTCTGGGATCATAGATGACCCCCCCCCCCCTCCGGCACCTGCTTCCCCCTGTCTCTTGGAATTCTCTTGAAAAAAGTATGATGACTCTTTATATGAATGAAGGCTATATGGCCTTGAAATGACTCTTCCTCATAGATATATTTAGATGAAGGTTGATTATAAGCAAGGCTACAAGCCTATTTTGTACAATGTGATTCATTTTTAATATAATGGATTATGCTTTTTTTTCAATGAAAAAAACAACTCATTAAAAAAAAATTATAATTACTAATAGTTCGTGTTTCATTTATGTATTTAGGTGTGTTACAAAATTTATGACTAATTTCTATAGTTTTAGAAAAGGAATTAATTTTCTGTAGTTTTAAAAAAAAGAGTTAATTTGTATTAGGATCATGTTTCTCTGATGAGAACTTGGTTAGAATTAAATGGAAAAAAAAAAAAATTAATATACAACCACCACTATTATTATTTAGCTTTCAAAAAGTGTTGAGAACGGTCTATCATTAAGAATTCTATAAATTTAACTCTACATTTAGGTTTTAAAAAGTATTAAGATTTATCTATATCTGAATTTTAATAAGAATTCTAAAAATAAAAATTTAACTTTACAAACTAAACTTAAAAAGAATGATATGTGTGTGTGTGTGTCCTATTGTGGCAATTGACTCAATTCCTAACTAAATAGGTGTCATTGTTTTGCTTTGAAATAAACAAATGTGCTTCTTTAAAATGATAATTTTCTACAAAATGTAAAATATTGTTGTGATAATTGATGACATTCCTAACTAGATAGATGTCATTGTTTTTGTTTGAAATAAGTAAATAGATGTCATTGTTTTTGTTTAAAATAAGCAAATGTATTTCTTTAAAATAATAATTTACCACAAACTATATATGACATTTCTTTTTCTTCTATTTTAAGTAATGTGTTTGGATTTCTACCCTATAACCATATTATGGATTTTTTAATATAGAAATTCTAAACTATGAACAAAATGATTATAAAAAATATAAAAATTGATTAAGTTTAATATATGAAAATTAAAAAATATGAAAATTTGATTTTTACCAAAGTTTTTCAAACTAGTTACAAATGCCAATTACATCTTTAATAATGGTTTGGTTTATATACAAAACACATCACCTCCCTTATAAATTTGTAAATTATATATATATAATATTTACAAATATTTTTAAATTTAAATAAAATTTAAATAAATTTAAAAACTATATATATATATATATATATATATATAATTTACAAATAATTTTAAATTTAAATAAATTTAAAAACAATATTTTATGAAATATAAAAATTATATATTCCAAATTTTTATGTCTTATATTATTTTTTATAACATTAAGTTTACAAGTTTTATAAAAAAATGTTTTGTATACTTTGTTATTTATATTGTTTTGTATATTTGTTATATTATTATATTGGTTATTATACATCGTGTTATATTCATTAAATTAATAAAAATGCTATAATTTATTAGGGTAAAGGTAAAATACTTAATTGCAAATTGATTTTTCTTGATATGAACAAAACAATTTTAAATATTCATTTAAAACAAAAACATATTCTTTATAACTAATAAGAATATGAATTGTTTATGTATATAATTCATTTGGTATAAGAGGAACCTATAATACTTTTGAAATTCATTAGTAAAAATAAATAAGGAAAATCCCTAACACAATAAACATAACTGTGCTTCAACTACATTAAAAGGAATAATATTATCAAGTATGTATGTAGCATAAATACAACTCTTTAAATTATATATTAAATTCTTATATAATGAAACTCTCTAATTCTTATAACTATAGTATGTAATTAATCGAGAAACAAAGGAATCCAATTCTTTAAATATAAATCAAATTCAAGTTTACATTGTGAAGTTATCTAGTATGAACCTATACTATCTAATTTACATTGTGAAATTCTGTGGAAAAAATGAAATTTCCAAATCATGATTTTTTATTAAAAATTTATTTTACAAGAAACAATTCCTTCTGTAAAATGTTGATTAGAATTAAATTCATATAATTTTTTTTTCTTGAGGTCAAGTGTAGAATTCAATCACAGTACTCAAACTCTCAAATATCTTCATCACTCTACTCATTCTTGTGAGTATGTTGACCTTGTATGATAATATATGTTGTGGTGTTAAAATGCAACATGAATCCATTCAATGCGTCTTCCGTGAAGTACACGTTGACAAATATTTAATTGTCTTTCATATTTGTTACAAAAATTTCATTGTGTTTCACATGTAAAGCAAGGATAATTTTAAGGACCCATACTTATTTAAAAGTGTATAAACCTTGACGAATCTTACCAATAATTAAAATGTCAACTATAAAATATTTGGCGATATTTTTCTTAGATTATTTCAATTTCTAAGGATTTTATATAGTTTATATAATAATTTGGCGACTTTTAGAGTGAAAAAAGTTTACCCCATCAAAATTGAGCGAAATGGAGCCTCAAAAAATGCAAATTGGCTAATCTTTTTTGGAAAAAAACATGCAAAAATAGCCCATGGGCTAAATTTAGCCCCTAAAATTATCCTTGATGTAAAGTGGCTTTTGGATTTATTGGCACTTTCGACCGTTCAAAATTGTACACCTTTAAATGCGGCAGCAAGATCCGAATGTTGACATTAAATAAAAATTTTGTTCTTTTTTAATTATCAACTCATAATATGGATATGCTTTCAAATGAGATTTGGTTGAGCATTGAATTGGAAATCATATAATAACATAATAAGTTTGATGATGATGTCGTCCTTTTCATTTTGTTTGATAAACATTTGACTTGTGTTAATAAACCATTATAAATACATGGCTTGACATCACCTTCACTTATTCTCCCCTTCACATATATTTAAATTGGAAATGATGTGGCTTTCATTTGGACTCCAAAGATGACAAACTTATGATTGGACGTACCAAACATGCCATCTACCATGCATGATTGGATATTAACGTGTTATTCTCCAATAGGCATATTGTGAGGTATACTAACTTTGAAATCATCATTTGATTGGATACAATATCAAATGATGGCATCATTGTTAATAATGCCACGACATTTGACAATACAATGCAAGTTGAACATAGTATTTGATAGTGCGATGCAATGTTGAACATATAAAGAAATGTTGATTACACAATGTCATGAGTAAATATGAAAATTCAAATTGATCAAACCTAATTTTATTCTCATTAAAATCATTCTTTAGTGTCAATTTACCTTTAAAACATCGAAACATGTTTCTTATCCAATGACTTAATACCTTCTCCCAATCCGAAGGCCCTTCTTGTAGCTACAAATTGAAACACTTAAGAAGGAGAGTCCAGAGATATCAATATTCTATGCATTGTAAAAACATGTGATCTAAATTCTCTTCTACCTAAAACGAAAGTGGGCATCTTGAATCCCCATGGATTGCCTTCTTTATGAGGATTTCAAAGTTTAATGGTTTTATGCAAGCTAATAGTCATGTTAAGGCATTCACCTTAGGTTTCACACTAGATAACTTTCATGGGGATGGAAGATGAGCTATTACAAATTTCATATTGTTAGCTCGCCTTAACAAGTTGTTGGCCTCCTTTTTTGGCTAACTCATATTAGTGTGCCTTGATATGAGTAGCTAGAAGGCACATATAAGTTGATAACTTTAATCAAAATTTTGTGTATTTTGTCTTAAAATCAACATGTAATCCCTCTAAAGAATCTCTATCTTTCCATTTGGCTCTTATCTCTCTTCCCTGCTCTGAATTCTCATGATGCCAAATTATTAAGTCTAACCACATAATTAAAAGATGTTTAATTAGATGCCAAATTATTAAGTCTGGCCATAGAATTAACTGATGCTTAATTAGCTAGTTTAAAATTTCATTTATCTATCTTTGTAAACAAGGAAAGGATTGGCCTAGAATTTTTCACTTCTTTAAAATTTGATATGATTCCAATAAATATTTTGAACAATGTTTGATTTCCTTCTTTTCTTGTCCAATTTGTCTTCAATCTTGTGGCAAAATGTTCCATTAAAACATTAAGAAAGAATAGTCTTTTAAGCATATCCTTTACAGCGATGCCGAAACCAATGTTCCCCTTTGAAAATTTAGTCTCAATTCTCTTTGTGAGAAAATAGAGATGGAAATTTGTCTTCTACAAGGAAGGAAGAGATAGAAGTTAGAACCTTATCCCATTGAGATCTATGTTTTTCAAGATCCAAGAATAAAACATGGTTGGATTGACAAGGGGCTAGAGAACTTTCCAACAAGGGCATAATCAGTAAGATTGAGGGTAAGATTTTCAGTGAGGTTCAGAGAGGAAAAGCTATAACTTATGACACCTTTTAGCAAGAAGAAAATCCTCCATATTTGCATTAGGAGTCTACTTTATTTGTTTGATGGGTAATCAAACTCATGAATAAAATGAAAGAACTTTTGTAAACATCTTTGTAAGTTAGAGGGACAGGTCTCTCAACTGGAATTGACATGATAGGTCAAAGATCATATATCTATATCAAACACTAGAAGCCATGATCCATGCCTTCCATTTCCCTATTCCTACTGACAATTACGTTAAGATAAAGTTCAATATCGTCAGGACCCAGAATAAATTTTACCTGTAACAACTTTGGTTTCTATTGCAAATGTTTTCATTTTGAAGAAGGACATAGTACCTTGATTTCTGATCTATTGACATTTCAAATATACATCGAGTTCAAATTGAATTTCAACAACAACATTTTTGGTTCAGGGCTTTGTCCCTTTGTAGTTGAAGTTTCTTATAAAATAGGATTGTTTGTGGGAAGTTGCATTAATTTGTTATCATTAACCTATCATTTTGTTAACAATAACATTGTTTTTTTGCTTTTTAAATAGATAGATATTAGTTTATATTTATTATTGATAATTGTTTTTATACAATAAAGCAGGGACTAAGCTGCATGCAGCTCTTGTTTTATATAATTACTAACAATTAAAAATAAAAAAAAGGTCTAAATTTGGGTACCAAATAACATTAGATTTCGTATAATTTTGATATGCTCTCAGGCTCACTTGTATAATTATGAGAGTTTCTACATTTATTTTACCCACCTAATTTACCATCACAGTGATTGACCCTTCTTTAATCAACATGCATTTGGTTATCAAAAGATTTATAATGCGGTCCACTAAGAATCAAAATATTTGTAATTTGACCCACTAAAAATAAAAGTCATGTGTCTGGAGGGAAAAACCTTATGCAAATAAGGTTTTTCTCGTTAACCCAATTGTGGGATAAATATGCTCATGAATGGAATGGTTTAGAAGTAACATTAAGTTTTTCCTTCTATCATCAAGTTGGTAGTTGAGACAAGATTCCAAAGCTTAATTATCGATTTATTTGGTAAGTTTAAAGTACTATTCCTCTCAGACATAATTTAATATTTTATTTCTTTATGGAACTAGCTCATTAGCATTTGGTTGTTTATTACCTTGGCAACCTTGGAACTAATTAGTTTGATATTTTATGTGAAAACTAGGATGATAAGTACAATTGGATGTTGTAGTGTAAATGTAGAGATCAAAATTTCCATAGAAACTAGAATAGGAACATTATTTGAGCAATGCCATCTAAACAATGTTCCATTTACTGATATTTTTTAGAGTAAGCTATTTTTATAGCAACATGACCGTTTTTCTAGTCACAAATTTGATAAATAAGAATCTAACGTAAATTGTAAGCATGATCAAAGTTCCACTATAATCCAAGTTTCATGTATGGTGGACAATGTCCCTAGGGGTTGTGTTCCATTTTGAATCAACTTAGATTATTGATTTTTTTTTCAAAATTTTAGATCTATGAGAACTCTAACTTCTTATCCTGCAAAATCCCAACAATTAAAAAAATTACTACAAAATTAAATGACTCCTTTTTTTCAACTTATATAAAGTCATATTTATATAAGAAATCCAAAATTGATCCTCTCTTTAGAACCGTCACCAAACTCCAACATCTCAAAACTATGTCACTTTATTAAAATCTTCCAAAGCCATCCAACATAATGATCATTGTTATTTTCTGGAAATATGGTTTTGTACAAACTTGTGCAATAATATAGCCCATACATCTTCTTTGCTCTTCACATTTTCCCTTAAAGTTCCCATTAACCAATAATGATGGATATAGACACCCTTCATTGAATACTTAATTCCTCCCTTCTAACAAAGTTAGATTATGTTTACTCTTTGTTTGTCGAAATACTTATTAAATCTCAATATTCTTAGTAGAGATAGCAAATGAAAAATGGTTGTTTGTTAAGCTCTTCGTTAGAAATTAAACATCAAATCAGCTAACTTATACACTATCTTATTTCCCATTTTAATGCATTAAAATGAATTAGTTACAAACCAAAGACTTGAGATGTGCTTTCATATTGAAAAATAAACTTTAATCTTGACAAACAATAAATACATTTAGAGACCATGGTGGTTGTCTTTGATTTTATTATTAATATATATAATGTTAAGAAGTATAATAGTTTACTCGTTACACAAATCATTCAACTAAGGCTCAGAAATGGTTTTATGTCATTCACGCATATAATGATATTATTTGTGCCAGTAGGTAAATTTTTATGCTTGCAAACACCATTTTTAATTTTAGGTTTTCTTAAACAATATCTTTGTCAATGATTATACGTGGGTTTCAAGGTGAAGATCATCTAAATGTAACAATCAAATTTGGTCATGAATCCTTCCCTCAACTTTCATTCATTTGTTTAGTCTCACATATTTTTGTTCTTTAAAATGGTTTCATTTTGGATGAAGGTATGAGAACTTAAGGTAAGGATTTTGTAGGAATCAATAGTTTTTAATGGTTCTTCTCATTTTAAAAATAGTATAAAGTTTTTTTTATCAATATTTTGAAATGTGTAGGTAAATTTTGAGTGGGCTTAATGATTAAAAACATGCATTTCTTCTTAAGAGATCATAAGTTCAAATCCGAAGAGGGATAGGGTATATACACCTATGTAGATTTTAGGAATTATATCTCTACGTAGAGGAGATCCCTTGTCCTACAAACATAAGGGTCTCATAAACCATAGTGTCTAACTTAGATGTGACCTTAACAATAAATGATAATGATGATTTTGAAACTTGTAACATAGGTTACTATTTAGTTTTTCTTTATTTCCACTATAACCACTTTTAATAGGAAATAAAGCTATGCCCAATAAGTTTATATCTGTATATATATATAAACCAAAGATTAATGTTTTCTGTTTTAATCCCTAAAATTTATTTATGTTCCATTCAAAAATTCCAATTTCCTATTGGAAAAATTTCAGATCATCACACTTTGGTTTTGGTTTATTATTCTAACTAATGATATTGTGTATTAAAAAGATGTAGTAAACTTGATTTCAAAAAGATTTTTATATTATTTATCCTATTGTAAAATTTATAGAAATAATAAAACAAATACTTTATAAATTAAGTTAAAATAAACCTAAATGTACATTAAATAATTTAATAGAAAATTAAAAGTTGGCCATGAAGGACCCTTACTAGTGAATCTTTAACTATCTTGCCTTTGCTTCACTTCACTTTGATTGTTATTGTTGATTGCAAATTAGTTGGAAAGGTTAAGTTTAAAATGTTGTGTATTACATATTCTACTTTAAAATCAATGAAACGATAATTGAAATTTTTTATAATTTAATATTTATATTTAAGTAAAAAATAAAAATTCTATTAAGAAAAACTTTTTTTGGCTTATTAATATTCAATTGTTTTTTTTCTACTTTTTTTTAATTAGTGATTATAGATTAGCATATACTTAATTTGTGATCGCTGAACGTGAATAGACCAAGTTAAGTGTCACAAATAAACAATAAGTTATATGCAATGAAACCACTTATCCATGTATTCACTAAGAGTTATCCATGTATTAGCTACCAATTATCCATGCATCAACTTCCAGTTATTTTTTATATTCTTTTTTATTTTATAATTGTTTATTTCAAATTTTGAACGACTTCCATAAAATCAATCTGGACTGTACACTTGTATCATCCTTGTGCAATCTAGAAAAAGGATGGATGCTAATCTATCCCAATTCTAAGATATAAATACCTATCAATGTAATTAGCTAAAAAAAATAAATTTTGGCTACTCAACTTCATTAAATTAAGTTTAAGTTTTGAATCATATTACCTTTCCTCTCCACTTAAACATCAAAATTTTGAGAATTAAACATCTTATCTTCTAATGGTAAGCCATTATGGTAACTTAATCTTTTAAAAATATATATATAATTATATTTTTTACAAATTAGTTTTAAAAAAAAAATACAATAATTGAGAATTATGTAGGGTTAATTATGTGTCATGTTCTTAAATTAACTATATATTATAAAGTCGAATTAGGTTTAAGGTTTGAATCATGTTGCCTTTCCACACCATTTAAACATCAAAATTTTGAGAACTAAACATCGTATCCTCCAATGATAAGCTATTGTGGTAAATTAATCTTTTAAAATATATATATAATATTTTTTTTACAAATAAGTCTTTTTAAAAAATATACAATAACTTTTTTCTAAAAGATGGAGAATTATGTATGATTAATTATGTGTCATGTTCTTAAATTAACTATATATTATAAAGTCATTCAATTATAAATTTATAATGAGTTATAGTAATGGGATGTGAAATGAAATTAATTAAGGTAGACATGTTAGGTTTTTTTGGAAGATGGGTTAAGTTTGTAAAGTTAAAGGTTATAGTTTAAATGTTTTATGAATTTTTTTTTTTTACTATTTAAAATAATGGGAATGGAGACACGTATATTTTCTTTAAAATATGATAATAATAATTTTCTATTGTTGTGTCTCTACATTTACCATTGAAGTGAATCAACTTCACTCAACCTCTCAAAAATTGCTATCCAGCATGGCTTATAAAACCATGGACTACTCTTTAATTTTGTACCTCCAAAGCAAAATGTAAAAATGAATAGTGTATATACACAACTTCACACAAGCCAAATAATGTGCCCAAGGGAATTAAAAACAAAACTTGGTCTTTCTCATTTTTACCAAAATGTATGACTATGCTCACTTGTGAAAATTACGATCTTGTATGCCATTTACATCACTGAGATGCTATGTTTCCTCAATCCTTATAATCATAATAAGCATCAATCAAGGAATCCTTATTCTTAATCCCAAAATCACAGATGGATTGAATAATGTAAAATCTCATTAAACTCACAAATATTGAAATATATACCATGACCATATCATTTGGGGTGAACATACTCTTTCATACATTCAACTAGACCCCACTGTAAGCTAATGAAAAACATATTCCTACTGCTAGTACCCAAATCCTCCGCCTTAACCCCAATGACCAAACCATCATTTCATTTACTTGTCCTCGAATCACTAGCCACCTTGGATCATTCAACATATTTGACCAATGGTAGTCTAGAGTTGGTGAACTCAAATCTCAAAGTCCAACTGTATCTAATCCACCGAAAAGTATATGGGCATTCGTTTGATGTCAAGTTATGAAATGCATTTTTCATACATGCACTATTCACAAGGAATGCATAGTGTTGGCAGCCAATTTCCTCGGTTGCAACCTCAACAACAAGGTGTTCCTTGTAATAGTGATGGGTGACAACCTCAATGACACAATAGATGATCTACAAATCTATGTCCTTAACACATATATTCATGTTCTTATTATCCAATCGGTCTCCAAATCCATTTATCTCTAGTCGCTCTACCTACCAAACACTATGGAGTCTACACGTTCCATAGATCTAACTCATGCTCAAAGCAATGGTCCCATGCAAATAAAATCTTGGTTTCCTTTACTAGCATCATTGTGGTTTTATGCCTCAATGTTAATATCCATAAAATATGATGGTAATAGGACTTCCATATTGTTTGTGACAACCAAATTCCATGGCAATGAGCAACACTGCAACTTTCAAAATGTAGTGATAATGGAAACTATCCTATAACAAAAAAGGAAAATCAAGGTCTTGGAAGCAAAATGCTCCACATTATGGAATATGATTTGCCATGTAAACGTTGACACTCGGTAGCCTCTAACTTCAAAATGTCTATGGGCTCTATCCTTGGAGAACCTAAAGAAGAGGAAATCATTCACCAAATTCTAGAATACATGGACTTGGAAAAATTGGAATCACATCCCACCAACGTTGGCCAAGATAAGACACACAAGAAGCATGCCTTCCATTAGTCTCAACTTTTTTTATGCACTGGAAAACAATATTGATCTTAGGTGTCTTTTTAAGAATTTATACTAGCATGAAATCTTTGAAATCTTTTACAAAGGTTGATGCGACTCTATCTGCTTCATACTCTTACTACTTGGTTTATCTATTGAATTTTGGGCTCAGTGACATTTTTTTTATTACTATGTGGACTAGTTCAATTGTAACTTATTTCTAATACAAATATTTGTCATTCTTGTTTTAAAAAAATCGTAATACAAAATCCGTGTGTGTGTGTGTGTGTGTGTGTGAGAGAGAGAGAGAGAGAGAGAGAGAGAGAGAGAGAGAGAGATAAATCTCGTTTATTATTCAAAATATTGAGTGAGGACCTAAAAAATAAACCATCTAGTTATTTCCCATGAATTCTAACACTTTAGATGATGGGTTCAAATACTTGGGCTTTCACTTAAATCCAAATGACAAAAAATACTTAGAATTCCTATGGCTTATAAATATTGAAGACATAATCTCATGCAACTACAATATGTGGTTGTCAAGGAGAGGTGGGTTAATCTTGGTTAAGTCAGCCTTGGAAAGATTTCCAGTTTATTAGCTCTCAATTGCACATATTTCAAAAGGTTTATTGGATTAGATAAGGAAAAAATGCTTTAGATTTATTTAGACAAGTAAAAGGGTTGTTGAAGGAATCCCTATAGTAAAGTGATCAAGGATTTCCAAACCAAAGGAAGCAAGTGGTTGGGACGTAAAGAACATTTTATTTTAAATCAAGCATTAGCATTAAAAAGTCTTTGGAGAATATTATTTAATGATGGTCTGTGGGAAAAATTAATAACTGAAAAATATCTAGAGGGTAGGTCTCTAGATAATTGAATTAGAATGAAGAGAAAATCAATTAAAGGGGTTTCAACTATCCAGAAAACTCGGTAAGGGCCTTCCCTATTCTAGATGATCAGACAACTTGGAAAATTGGTCAAGGAAATAAGATGAGAATGTAGGATGATATTTGGATGGGGGGAGTGGTAAGTAGTACATATTTTATATTCTCTAATTGAATCCTTAGAGGAGACATGGATGAAAAGTTTAGTTCATGCTTTGATTCAAGGGGTTCAGGAGGGAGATTTTCAAGTTTGGAAATCTTCAAAGGTTTTAGAGATTTAGGATGAATAGGCTATGGAGTGGAATCAATATACAGCTCTTCTTAAACATAGTGAAATTATTCTCAAAGACCAAGACGATGATCTAAAGTGGTGAAGAAATAAATCCACCGATGTACTGACTGTTGAGCTAGGTTATGAAGATAAAATGAAGGAGGAATTAGATGAATAAATACTATGGTTGTTGATACTAATTTGGCAATTAGAAATATCTCCTTAAACTAGGATCCTTTTGCGCCTATCCTTTTCCAGCAGGATGCTAACTTGGGATAATGGTCAAAAGAGGAATTAGATATGGCCAGATTGGTGCATTCTATGTAAGGATTCAAGTGAATTTGTGAATCATATTTTGTTCATTGCCATTTTATAGAGTTTGTTTGGAAACATGTCCCTTAATTATTAAAGGTCCCCTTATTTTACAGGGGGAAACACTGACCTAGCCTTAAACTACAATTTTCGTCTTTTGGTGGCTCGTTCGACACTTCTGGGATCATTACCGAGGGCGAGACCATCTCTGTAGGTGTCTGATAGACTACGCCCAACCCGCAGAAGTCCTACACTTTATCTCTTTAACACAATTTTATACTTAGTCATTCCTACTTATGTGCACATCCAACCGTAATGCAAGAACACTTAGCCAAATACAGTACAAGAGACACAAAGTGTATGAGGGTGGAACCCCAAACCCGGGCATGCCTAATACCCTGTTATAAACATAAATGGTACAAGGAAACTTTTACATACAGCAACGGAGGATGCCACACCCCTACAACTCTTCGAGAGCATGCTCAACAAGCAACTTAAGATACAATATCAACTGACAAATAAATTTTCCTTTGTTTAGGATCTTCCTACAGTAGAAGCCGCAGTCCACATCCACACCTTGCACTTATGTATCAACCACACTTTTTCACAAGTCTTTTGGCTAGATGTTGTCCATCATGGCCTAGCCAATCATCTCAGTAAGCCATTGTCCATTTTATCCTTTCCAACCATCTTGGTCCAAGCTATTGTTCGTCCGTCGTAGCCTAGCCAATCGTCTGGGCTCAAATCTCTTAGCCAACTGTGCCTTAGAGAGTGCCTTGAAGGTTGTTGTTCATCATAGCCTTTCCCACATGCTCCACCATGAGGATTCCTCCATGTAGGCCTCACTGCCTACCCAAGCCACATAATTGCCTCTCCGCAGTCAAGTTTTCCACACGCCTAAGTGTTCTTCCAACACTTAGACTCTACTGAGGCATCTCTCCATGAGGCTTGCCTAAGGAAAAGACACCTCCCAAGGTTTTGCGCATGCCTCCTACTGTACTATGGATCTGCCACATCTCGTTATAGATAACACACTTAGAAATTCCATGCGAACTATTGCAAAAGACAGGTGCACCATTTTCTAGTGGCCACCAGAGGAGGGGCCCCCTATGTGTTCTATAGGACAAAACAATGCTTTTTCCTCAGCCGAAATTACTTCCACCAACTTGGCTAAATTAATCCCCCTTCCTCTTGCCTCCATCTATAATCTTATATATGCTAGAGCATACTCAATCAAGTGCCCCTTGGAACACACCCACCTAAACTGTGCCAACTCATCCGGAAACTATACATGGATTGCAACTCACCCAAGCACCCCTCTAATCGATGCCCATGCCCACACTTGGGAGATTTTCATGCTAGAGCGCCTGCACTCATCTTTCGTGTGCACCACCTCTGAAGTGGTGCCCTCCCAACCAACGTGTCATGTTGAACGTGCCCATGGGAATGGGCGTTCCTTGCTAATCATGCAAGGATCCAATCCTCATGCACTCAAGCCAACCAACCAATGGTATAAATGAAGCATGTCACACCCAACACATGCTCGTTTCCAGTTGTGCCACCAACCAACGAGCCACACTCTAAGTGCTCCAGGGGAACCCAAACAATCCGCCAACTCGGGAACGTGACATCCTTTCCCACTCAAAGTAGTTGATGTCCTTGGAAATATCTCCAAGAACATCCAACTGTCCATGAATCTAATGTTGTCGGTACCGCCTACAACTGCAACTATCAAATTGTCGCATCAATCCAACATACTATGGCTTCGGTGTGTTGCTATCTTGTCATGCCTCTATCCATGCCAACTCCCACAAACTAAACTAGTTGGTTCGCGACTCCCAACCATGATGGTCAACTCCATGAGGATGAACTACATGCTCAAGTTATCGAACTCCTCTGCACTTCGGTCCTCCATGCAACTCTAGAGAACCAAGGAAAAGCCATCAACCTCACCTCAAAACTGTCCAAGGCACAATACTCAACACCAATCCAAACCATCCAAGTGTTGTGTCTTCCTAGCATACTTTTGTTCTGGTACTCAATCTCCTTCCCTCATGTTTTCCATCTATCTGTACACTCCTCTTGGACCAAAGGCAAGGAAACCTTTCTTACCTTAAACCAAGGCAACCTTTCTTACGTTAAACCAAGACAAAAGCACCACTGTCACTTCTATCATCCGCAGCTCCTTGCGAAAGGTCTGCTACAATCCCTAATGACGATCATAAGTTGGTGTGGCGTCCCATTCTGCACACTGGAAACCCCAATTTTCCACTCAAAAATCTATCACTCCCGCAATCCATCACCTCAACGAACCTCTATGTGGAGAACTGACAGACTAGTCCTCTTGACTTGCTACCACTTAGCCAAGGATCACTTAGCATGATGAGCCTCCCATAGATCCTTGTCTTCCGGAAGACAATTCTTCCCACTACTTGTCTTTGCCGCAGTCACTCGGCACATACATCGTCCCAATGGGAAGCTCCAGCCTGAGTCTCATCCAAAGGCGAGCACTTCCCAACTCCCCAATCATAGTCAACCAACTCTTTTGCAAAGTTCCCTTTTCATGGTCACCCCTCTACTGTTGTTCATTGCTCTAATAAGTCACTGTGCTCCAACTGCACCGCTGCGGAAATCCTGCTTCTCTCGCCTCTCGTGTCTACCACACAAGTCACATTTGTAAGCATACCATCCAATCGCTTTCGAGTACATGCCGCGTTCGCGACTCTCTCCAAGATATTTCCTACAACACCCAAATTTTCTTGGGAGGACCTCCGTCCCAGTTCCTTCCACGACTTGTTCTGACTACAATGAATTCCAATAGCTCCCATGCGCCTTCATTGTCTGCTCCTTCCAATGTCCAACACTACTAGAATCGTTAAACCTTTGCATGCTCCACTCATTGTGCAATCCACTCAAGGCGTGCTTGAACTTCTCTCATCACGAACTTGGACTTCTTGGTGCTTCCAAAGAATCGGCCGAGTCCTCTAAATTGCTTCTACAAGATTTTTGTGCACTATGTCTCGGTCATGCTTCCACCAAGCACATAGTGTGTTGAGCACCTCTTTGTTGTCTCTCGGACTCATTGTGTTTTGGGAACCTCCTGCGCCACTTCCCAATTATGCGACTACTAAATATTCAAGTCTTTCCTGGAAGATTTCCCTATTTCCTTCTGCACCATCCGAATCTCTTGTCACTTCTTACATCCAAGCTTTGTGAATCATGCCACTTCACCAACCCAAGGAAAAGTGCCCAAGTCTATCAAATCCACCAAGTATCGGGCACACTACTGCTAAGTGCTTCGTGGGTTCACCTCTATTCCAGACCCACTCCTCCTAAACATGCCCCACCCAACACTCCTCTTAGAATGCTGCTCCATAGGTGTCTTCCCAAGACAACTGAAACGATGCTGCTTCTACAATAACATTCTGCACGTTGGGCGCACTTCTCCTAAGCATGCCAAGCTCTAGGTGATCCCCTCCTAGGAACCCTAGGTGCAATCCTACTCAAGCACATGCCCTTATGAACCCAAGTTTGCTTCAACAAAGGTAACAGAGAACTCACAACATTAATATCAACGCTCCCATCAACCTATCACTTCCTGGCATGCTCCAAACATTTCAACACAACTCAGCTTGGTCCAAACTTCACTTGGTGTTGGGTGCAATTCTTCTCAAGTGCACACGTCCCGTTGGCACCTAACAACACATTCTATCACCCACCAAGTGCTTCCTGTCGTCGCCATCCAACACTACAACTAGACTTCCAACACTTCCCAACAACCTACGTTATGGCTTCCTAGCAGTTGGGATGAGTGTTCCATTCCCCAACTCGCACTGTCTGCTATGCACCTACATCCAGTATGGGTGCACTCTTTCCCTAGCACACCCTCCTTTGTACGACTTATCGGTGCCTCCAAAACACTACTGCAATGCCACAAATCGCCGTCTTCAAGTGCAATTCACTGTGCAAGCAACCTCTACCGTGTGCTAGGAAATCCTCTACCAAGCATTGTTGCAACATGGGCACACCTCTGCTAGATGCCCCTTTTGTTGTAGTAGGGTTCTCCTTCCATCGAACACCCACTAGGAACACTTCATCCTTGCATGTTTGTTTCCATGCGCACCCCTTCTTGGGTACTTCGCTTCCTATCGATCCACTCTGTGGTCACCTAAAGGTAAGTGTGGTGCACTGCTGCTCAACACACTTATCGAACTTTGACTTCCATCTTCCACACTTAGCTTCCCAACTATGCCAACCCTTGGAAACTCATATGTGTCTCAATGAAGAGCCTCATCCGCAACTGTGCACTGATACCACCTGTCATAGGATCGACACTAGCCTAGCCCAAAACTGCAAGTTTCATCTTCTGGTGGCTCATGTGGCACCGCTTGGATCCTTTCCAAGGGTGAGACCATCTTGGTTGGTACTAGTAGGTGTCTGACAGACTATGCCTAACCTGCGGAAATCCTAAACTTTATCTCTTTAGCACAATTATATACTTAGTCATTCCTGCTTATGTGCACATCCAACAATAACAAAAGAACACTTAGCTAAATATAGTACAAGAGACATCAAGTGTATGAGGGAGAGACCCCAAACCTGGGCGTTCCTAATACCCTGTTATAAACATAAACGATACAAGGAAACTTTTACATACAATAGCATAGGATCCCACACCCCTACAACTCTGTGAGATCATGCCCAACAAGCAGCTCAAGATACAACATGAACTAGCGAAGCACTTTGACTCTGTCTAGGCTCTACCTGCAGTAGCAACCATAGTCTGCATCCACGTCTTTCACTTACGTCTCAACTGCACTTTGTCGCAAGTATCTAGACTAATTGTTGTCCATCATAGCCCATCCAACCATCTTGGAAAGCCGTTGTCCATCGTATCCTTTCCAACCATCTAGGTCCAAGCTATTGTCTGTTGTAGCCTATCCAACCATCTGGTCTCAACTCTCTTAGCCAACCGCGCCCTAGAGAGTGACTGCAAGGATACTATCCGTTGTATCCTTTCCCGCAAGCTCCACCATGAGATTGTCTCTGCGCAAACCTCATTGTCTTCCCAATCCGCACCACTACCTCTCCACAGTCAAGACTGCCATACGCCTAAGTGTTCTACCAACACTTAAACTCCACCAAGGTGCCTCTCCATGAGGATTTCCTAAGGCAAAGATACCTCCCAAGGTCTGGCGTGTGCCTCCTACTGTACTGTATATTTTCCACATCCCGTTATAGAGAACACACCTATAACCTCCACGTGAACTGCTGCCAAAGACAAGTGTGCCCTCGTTTGGTGGCCCCCAGAGGAGGAGCATGCCTCAGTCGAACTTGCTTCCATGAACTTGGATGAATGAATCCCTTTTCCTCTTGCCTCCATTTGCAAGCTTAAATATACTAGAGCATCCACAATTAAGTGCCCCTTGGCATGCCCTCACCTCAACTGTACCAAGTCATCCGCAAGCTATGCGTGGAACACAAGTCACCCGGGCGCCCCTTTAACTGGTGCCCATGTACACACTTGGGCATTTTTCATGCCAGTGCACCCACACTCATCTTTTGTGTGCCCACCTCCGACGTGGTGCTCACCCAACCAACGTGTTGTGCTGACTGTTCCCATGGGCATGGGCGTGCCTTGTTTCTCATGCAAGGAGCCCATCTTCCCACACTCAATCCAACCAATTGGTGGTATAAGTGAAGTGTGCCACACCCAACACATGCTTGTTTCCAGTTGCGCCATCAACCAATGAGACACACTCTAAGTGCTCTGGGGAACCCCAACAATCCGCGATGGGACCGTGACACCCCTTCTCATAGGACTAACCCTCTCTATTGGAATGTTGTGAAGATTAGTGTTCTAAAAAATTAGTCAAAAATCACAAAGCTTTATCTTGTAATTTTTTGTGGGGGCTTTGGTTAACCATAAACAAGATGATTTTTGGAACGCAAATGACTTTAGGTGTGGTCTCTCATCAAATAAGGCTCTCATATCGAGAAGTATGGAAGCCTTTGAATACTAAAGGAACAAGATATTGATATCTCACAACCCCTGGGTTTCTTTGATGGTGCATGCATAGGTACCCCACGTATGCATGGTGTAGGGGATGTACATTTTTCAAATAATGATCATTCCTTTTAAAATATGGGGTAGGTGTGCATCCCACCGAAAGGTTGTCTCTGAGCTTTGTTACGGGCATTGCAATTAACTAAGGGGAATGGTTGTCCATATTAAGGGCATTATTTAGGGTCAAACATATCAAAGATCTACGGTCAAAGGAGACGAGGTGGAGAAGGAAAGTGAACAGACTTACACTTGTGTGTTTGTCACCTAATTAAAGGCATAATAGATCTGTGATTGGCAATTGTAAGAGGATGGATTTTGTGAGTTGCAAAGATAACAACCAACCAAAGAAGATGTTGTAGATGACCAAAGTTTAGGGCAGTGTGACTAACATTTAGTTAGCATGGACGTGGATTAGGCAATAAAAAGTTACAGGGAAACATAACATGAGATGTTGCTAAAGTACAATTGATGAAGTGACGCAGATGTACTGAAGGAGGAGAGGACATGGCACAATTGACAATCATCAAATGTATCTAAATGATCATAGAAGCTTCATACATCTTATTAATACATACACTTCCATAAGGGAAACACCTTACTACAGAAAAAGCAGCCTGCCACCTTCGCCACCCTACCAGAAGTGCAACCAAGGTTATCAAAAATCACGAATGATTTAATTTCAAGTTAGAAGAGTGTGCCTGTTCGAGTAACAAGTATCAAAGACCATGTGTTTTCTAATAACGAGTATCAATGATCACGTCTTTTCTAATAATGAGCATCGAAGATTGTACCTTTTCTAATGTTTAGGGAAATTCTATTTGGATAAAAAATGTACTAAGGGAATTTCCGTTTGAACCAAAATTGTATTAATGGTCGGTTAAACTAGTAGAAATAGCTCGAAAATGTCATCTCAAACTAGTATATTAATTCATGGAGCAAAGAGAAAAGTTTTTCCAAGGTTAAACTTTGCGTACTTCTATATAAATGAAAAATAATTCGTGTCAATGGTAGAAAATGTTCAGGTAGCAAAGATGACAGTTTTTCCATGGTTAGTATTTTTATATTGATGAAAAATAATTCCCGACATTGGTTGAAGATGAAGATAATAATATAAAAAATCTTTATTCCGATGTAAATAGATTACTATAATCTTTGATAACCGGGAGAGGCATATGCTAATGAAGTGCATAGAGATAGTCGCTTAGCACTTTATTATTTAAAAATTTAAAACTTATAATGTATTAAAACGGTCGTGGTTTAACAAGGTGTTCACTTATAGCCTTGTGCAATCTAGTTTACAAGATCATATCCAAGATTATTGCTATACGCATCAAGCTGATTCTCTCAAAGTTCATATTTATGGAACAATATGGTTTTTTGGATGGCAGACAGATTCATGATGCGGTTGGTGTGGCTTAGGAGGTTTTTCACAGCATTAATCAAAAGAAACTTGATGCACTCATCCTACAACTCGACTTAGTGAAAGCCTATGACTGGGTCAACTGGACTCTTCTCAGATTGATCCTCATTCAAATTGGTCTGCCATGGAAGGTAATGAAGTGGATTATGCCCTGTGTCACCTCTGTAAACTTTGATGTTCTTATCAATGGCCAGCCGACTGAATTTTTCAAGGCTTCCAGGGGCCTTCGTTAGGGCTGCCCACTCTCGCCCCTTTTGTTCCTCCTGGTCATTGAAGGTCTGAGCCTCTCCATTCACAAAGCTAAATGCAAGGGCTCTATTGTGGGTATCAAGGTTTCTGCTGGTATTTCTATTACTCACACTCTCTTTGTGGATGATGTAATGCTTTTTGGTCTGGGTATATTGGCAGAATGGTTACAATATAAGAAAATTCTCGATTTCTTCTGCTCGGTAACTGGTATGCTCATTAGTTTGGTAAAATCTTTTTTCTTGAAGCATTCATTGGAGGAGAATATGGAACGATCGATCCAGATGATATTCCCTTTGGAATTCAAGGAGTTATCCAATGGCTCAAAGTACCTTGGGTACTTTGTCAAACCATCAAACCACAGAAAAAATGACTGGTCTTGGCTTATCAAGCGTTTTGATGCGCGTATTGGACATTGGAGTATGCGGTATCTATCTCTAGGTGGCAGACTTACGTTGGCTAACACTGTTTTACAGAACCTGGGAATTTACTGGTTCTCTCTTTGCAAAATACCAATGTCCATTATGCGCCTTATTCATGGGAAATTCTTCAGATTTTCATGGTCCGGTGGGGGGGAGAAGGACAAATTTCATCTGCTTAATTGGAAATCTTTGGCTCAACCATATGAACTGGGGGGTTGGAATGTAAACAATTTGGAGTTGTTCATAATGGCTCTTCATGCAAAGAGCCTGTGGTGGGCCTTATTTGTCAACTCTGTGTGGGGCAAGATCATTCGGGCTAAATACCTAAAACATGTTCTGGTAGCCATCTGGTTTCAAAAAGGTAGGCCTTTTGTTATTGGTGCCTCAAATATATGGAATGGACTCATGGGCTCTTTCTCTATCATTGCTCAGTGGCTATCTTGAAAACCTGGAAATGGCCGGGATATCAGACTTGGCATCGATCCTGTTCTAGGGGGAGCTCCCTCCTATCATTTGTCTCCTGAACTACTAGCACATCTTCGGGCCAGGGGGCTCTGCAATCTTGCTCAAGCAACATATTTTAATAATGGTAGATGGATTACTACTTATCAGCTAGGAATCCGTGGTGTTATGGGGAAGGAATGGCCTGAATATATAATGCACCTTTGTCAAGCCAATATTCAATTAACTGAGTCCCTGGATCGGTTGGTTTGGTCGTGGGATGTTGCAAATGGTGCAGTCACTTCAAAGCTTGCATATGATGCGTTGTTTACTGACCGTCGGTCTGAGAATATATGGTGGCACAACACTATTTGGAAACTTGCTCTTCCTCCGAGGATCAAATGTTTTATTTGGCTGGCCTTGGGTAATAAAATCCTCACATGGGATAACCTCTGCCATCGTGGTTTCAGCGGCCCTGGTTGGTGTCCATTATGTTGCTCCCAATTGGAATCAGTCGATCATCTTTTCTCATCATGCTCGGTCATCCAAGAACTCTGGACTCTTATTACATCTACACTTGGCATTCATGTTGCCTGGCGATCGTCCTCGCTGATCAATTCTCTTGGACTGTGGTTTAGGAACTCACTTTCTTCTCCATGGTTAGAACTTCCATGTTTTATGTTGTGGGAATTATGGAAGGCCCGTAATCGCCGCGTTTTTGAAGGTTCCCTACCTCATCTGGATTGGTTATGCAGCCGTTCTATTGCTTCTTTCAAGGAGTGCATTTCACTTTCCGATCCTCCTGGTGGCAATCATGATATAATTGTTATTCGCCCCGGTTATCGGTTAGCTCCTCCGGTGCTGGTGTATCCCTGTGGCTATTTCGATGGGGTTGCGATTGGGGGCCGGGGTGTTGGTGGGACTGGTGTGGTTTTACACATTACTAACACTGTCTTTTTTCGCCTCCATTTAAATTTGGGGTTTGGTACTAATACCCGCAGTGAATTATGTGCTCTCTGGGTCCTCTTACACTTTGCTCGACTCAAGCACGTATCATCCCTCCTGGTTATGGGTGATTCTTCCTCCATCATATCTTGGGCTTTGGGCGTCTCCCCTATCAATGTGATGCTCCTTACGCATTGGTTGGATGCAGCCAGGAATTACATCAATGATTTTGAGCATATTCATTTTTCCCATGTTTATCGGGAGGTAAATTTGGAGGCGGAATTTCCCTCCAAGCTGGCCTTGAATTCTTTGGCCGGGATCATCATGTGGGAGGAATGGCATGGGGATTTTTTTTCTCCCGGGGCTTGGTTGATTTGCATTGGACTTGATACTTGTGGTTTGGGTCTTTTTGAGGTACTATCTGATCTATATGTGACTTTATGTTTATATTATGCGACATTATTTTTGCAGGTTCATAGACTCTTTCAACCAACTTCTTGTTGGGATTTTGATCCTTTGTTTTTGCAGCTATATTAATCTGGTGTCTATATGACATTGTTGTCCAGGCTATAGGTTGTTTTGGACTTTATCTATTGTATTTAAGACTTTTTATTAGGTTTATGTATGACATTTGTGGTCTTTGGTACTATGACATTGGGCCCGGATATGTGGGCTGGTCTGCTACTTGGTGATAGTTGCTCTGGTTTGGCAACTTTTTGCCACTTTTGTATACTTGATTTAGAACTAGTACTATTGTCGATGAGTTTTAGGCTATTTCTTGCCCGTGATTGGTATGGTTCACATACCTAGATGCTATGATGCTTTGATGTAATTGGACCTATTTACTATATCGCGGTATTAATAGTAAGTTATATTTTTTGATGGAAAAAAAGTAATAAGTTTATCTCATATTTTAAGGATATACGAGATATTTTTAGGAGATTGGTTTTAGGATTTATGAGATATATTTTTGTTTCTAATAAATTTAACAATGTAAACAAAAAATAACATGTTGTCATATTTACTTATAATAATAGGATTATAATATGATTAATTATATTTTAATTTTCATATATATTTATTTAAAAATAATGTATTTACATAGAGATATATTAGTAATGATTATGGTAATTTTTATATATATTTATTTAAAAATAATGTATTCAAATAGAAATATATTAGTAATGATTATGGTTGGTTTGATTATGGTAATAATAAGTAAACATTTTAAATCTATTAAGTTATATTTCATATATAAATATAAGTTATAAATGGTTTCAAATTGTAGATGATTCCAAGATCATTATAGATTAGATTAATGAAAAATGCAACTTTTGTCTATTATTTTTGGTTGGTTGGGTGAGGCAGATCAGATCTTTGCAAAATACTTTTGAGCAGATTTCCTTCTCCCATATCTACAGATGTTTCAACAAGCATGCATATTTTCTGTCAAAGAAATCTTTGGAGTGCCTTGAAGGCACTATTTATATTGATGAGATCTCACATGGTCTTTTTCTTATGCGACCTTGTCGATTTTCAGTTTTGTCTAGATATTATATTTTCTTCTAGTTTTTGCAAAGACATAGATATCTATTATTTTTAGTATGATCAAACTTTAAACACATATGTGATATTCTAGTGATACTTTTTAGACTTTATTTTGTCATGATAGATATATTTTGGTTCTTTTATATTTTGGATAACATTTGATGAGTGTCGTATATTTTGATTCATTTTATGAATATCAAGTATAGTTTTTTTACTTTGTGAAAAAACAAGTTATATTTTATATAAATATAAGTTAGATAAATTTGATTCTACCATATAAATTTGACCAAACCATCCTTTCCATAAATTCTTTATAATTATACATAATTATTCATTGTCTAAACTTAATTAAAAATTAAGATAGTTTAATTTATAAAACATCCAAAAATATATAGCCTTCTCAACATTTTCTTATCATAAAAATGTAAATCTAAAAATAAAATTATAGTTTTCTATAATAAATAAATAAATAACATTATATTTTTATAAAAATACAATTAATTCCAAATAGAATTGTAAATCTTTAAAAATATATAAATAATTAAACTAAAAACTAAATCATATCCTGAGTTGAATAATAAAATTGACATATTTTTTTATTAAAAATAAAAATAATATAATTTATGTAACTTAAGTTTATTTAAATATATTTTTCTAGTAAAAATAAAAAAACAATATAATTTATGTAACTTAAATTCATTTTTTTCTTTTTAATATACTTGTATAACAGTTATAAGAATTTTATATTGATTTATATTATCACTTATTTCTATAACATTATATTGATCTATATTATCACTTATTTCTTTCTTCTAATGTTTTTGTATAACAGTCTTACATTGATTTCCATTATCACACTTTAGTTTAAGAAATCCTAAATCAAAATCGTCCAAAAATATTTTTAGGATTTTAAATTTAGTTTTGATTTCATTCTATTCCAAAAAAAATTAAACACTCCATAATCTTTAACATAAGTACGTGCACATTTTGCCTTGACAAGATGGAAGGAGGTATCATTGGCAATTTGGTATTGTCCAATTTTTATAACAATTTGTAAGAGAGTAACCATATTGAGCAAGTGGTGTATGTTTACTCCTTTTATATATCATACTTTTTGATCTTTATCACTTTACAAAATTACAAAATAATACAAAGGGGGTGAAACATATATTCTATGATGTAAAGAGAGATTAATTAGAAAAATAATGTAAAGAGAGATTAATTAGAAAAATAATTTAAATTGATGTAGATATTTCTTTTCATAGAAAATACTAGGTAGACATTTAATATATGTTTTTTCATATTTGTATAAGGTAGTTTAAATAAAGTTATTGTTATTATAATTAGTTTGTTTAATTTATGAAGATTTAAAGGGAGTATTTTTAATAAAAAATGATCACAATTCAATTTTTTTTTAAAATAAGTAAAAACTTATAATAAATAGGGTTATTGATCTAGCTTTTCTTTATACAATTTCAAGATCTCAATACATACAAATATCATTATATAGATAACATTTAAACAGTTATTTCAACTATTAATATTAGTAATAAGACAAGCTTCCACTCTTACTGGATACTTCTTAATCTTCAATTCATAAAAATATCATTATATATATATAGATAAAATCTAAACACCTAAAATAACATCTAAAAAAATAAATTCTTAATCAATAAAAACAATTTTAAAGTATACTCTAAAACCCAAAAAGCAATTTCAACCGAGGGCTTCCATCACAAGTTACCCTTTCCTATGAAGAAAATGTCCCCGATTATTGATTTTAATTCCTTTTCCCAAAAAGAGGCGATTATTGATTTTGATTCCCTTAATATCCCAAAAAGAGGATTTGAAGTTGTTAGAACTGGTCGTTATCTATTGATTTTCTTACTTCTACTCTGTGTATGCGGGGATTGATTGATTTGTAAAACATGTATGGTTTGAAATTACTCGTCTCCTTGCGCAGTACAACTTCATTTGAATTTTTCTTCTCCGCAAACCATTCTGTGGTTGCGAGCGCAGCATCTTCCAAGTCTTTTATCTTTTCAGCCACAACAACACCAAAATGATATGCGTCATAGAACAACAGGTATGGGATTTTCTCCGTCTCTTCATAAAATATATTACCATGCCTGGAAGCTCAGGTTCAAAAACCAGGGATTTGTTTTTATTGTTGGGGTTGCCCTCGAGAAAACATTTTCAACTACTGTCAATGGAGTACACACACAGAAAACGATACCTTGTTATAAACCACAACCCGATAATTCCACTATTATATTCAAGGAAACCATGGACTGCAACACCTTTGATTCGCTCTTGCAGTCCTGTAACAATATCCAATCACTTAAACAAGCGCATGCCCTCATTTTCACAACCGGGGTTCACCAAAACATAGTTTTCAACACCAAACTTATTGACATGTATGGCATGTTAGGAAGTATGGAGAATGCAAGCCAAGTGTTTGACAAAATGTTTGAACGGAATATATACTCATGGAATGTGATGATCAAATGGTGTGCGAAGAATGGACATTTTGAGGAAGCCATCGATTTTTATTACCAAATGCAAGGGTTAGGCACACAGCCAGACAATTACACTTTTCCTGCGGTGCTCAAGGCGTGTGCTGGCCTGTCAGCTTTGCGAGAAGGCAAAGAGATTCATAATCATATAATTGCTACTGGGGTTGAGGCAGATGCTTTTGTGGGGACTGCCCTCATAAACATGTATTGTAGATGTGGGGAACTGGATATTGCTCGCAATGTGTTTGATAAAATATGTAAATCAAGTGTAGCATCATGGAATACGATGATACGTGGGTATGTACAGAGTATGGATTTTGATGAGGCTCTGAAGCTGTTTAATCAAATGCAGCTTGAAGGGATTACGCCTACGTCGATCACCATAGTGAGCGTGTTCTCTGCATTTGCTCATATGGGAGCTTTGCAGCAGGGAAGGATAATACATGCCTATGTTCTTAAGATGGGATTTGAGTCTGATGTTTTTGTGGGAAACTCCATGGTGGCTATGTATGCCAAGTGTGGGAATATAGAAGTTGCACATCATTTGTTCTACAGTATGCCTATAAAAGATTTGATCTCATGGAATGTGATGATTGACGGCTATGTGCAGAATAGAAATGCCAATGAAGCCCGGGAACTCTTTAAACGGATGCTGCTGACAAACGTGAAGCCTGATACGATAACGATTGTGAGTGTGATTCAAGCATGTGCACATTTAGGAACTCTGCAAAATGCCATCCGGATTCATGATTATGTAATTCAAAGTGGTTTTGAATCAGATGTTTCAGTGGGTAATTCGCTTGTGGCCATGTATGCCAAGTGTGGAAACATAGGCACTGCACGCCAAGTTTTTAACAAGATGCCCGAGATAGGTGTGGTCTCGTGGAATGCAATGATTGCTGGGTATGTCCGAAATGGGTATGTGAGTGAGGCATTGACACTATTTTATCAAATGCAATTAGAAGGCATAAAAGCAAATGCAGAAACTGCAGTAGGTGCACTTGCAGCATGTGCCCATTTAGGAGCTCTGCCTCAGGGCAAGTCGATCCACAATTATGTAGTTAAAAGTGGATTTGAAACAGATGTTTATGTGAGCAATTCACTTGTAGCTTTGTATGCCAAGTGTGGCAGTATTGAAGTTGCAAGCCAGCTCTTTAGAAAAATGTACAACAGGGATGTGGTCTCATGGAACTCAATGATTAACGGTTATTCTCAGAAAGGACATGCCAATGAGGCCTTGTCACTCTTTCATGAAATGCAACTGGCAAAAGTAATACCTGACTCTGTTACTATTGTGAGTGTGCTCCAGGCATGTGCGCATTTAGGATCTCTGCAACAAGGCAAGGTGATCCATGATTACATAATTCACAATGGATTTGATTCAGATGTTTCTGTGGGGAATGCCCTTATAACTATGTATGCTAATTGTGCTTGCATGGAAATTGCGCGTCAAATATTTGATAACATGTTAAAAATGAATGTGGTGACATGGAATTCAATAATTTCCGGGTATGCCCAAAATGGCCATGCAACTGAGGCTTTGGCACTCTTTCAACAAATGCAACTAGCAGATGTGACACCAGACTGGTTCACCATGGCAAGTGTGCTCCTGGCATATGCATATTTGGCAGCTCTACAACACGGTAAAAGAATACATGGTTACATAGTTAAAAGGGGATTTGAGATAGATGTTTTCGTGGGAACTGCCCTTATAGATATGTATGCAAAATGTGGAAGTGTACAGTTTGCACGGCATTTTTTTGACAAAATGCCTAACAGAAATGTGGTCTCATGGAATGCAATGATTGTGGGTTATGGAATGCATGGGCGCGGTGAGGATGCCCTTGAGCTCTTTTCCCAAATGCAACAAATGGGCATGAACCCAACCCACATCACATTCGTTTGTGTTTTGTCTGCATGTAGTCATGCTGGCCTTGTGGATGAGGGTTGGCAATGCTTTGATAGCATGACTCAAAAATATTGCATCACACCCAACGTGGAGCATTATGCATGCATGGTTGATCTTCTTGGTCGTGCTGGGCATCTAGAAGATGCAGAAGCTTTTATTAAAAGGATGCCAATAGAGCCTGATGCCAATGTGTGGGGTGCTTTGCTTGGAGCTTGTAGAATCCACCACAAGATTGAGCTAGGAGAACGTGTGGCAGGGCACCTTTTTGGCTTAGAACCTGAAGATTCTGGATATTATGTGCTCTTGTCAAACATCTATGCTGCAGCTAGTAGGTGGGATAATGTGGAAAAGGTGAGAGCATTAATGAAGGGTAGACGAGTGAATAAGACACCAGGATGCAGCTTCATCGAGGATAAAAGCAAAGTTCATACATTTGTTGTGGGTGATAGGTCACACCCTCAATCTGAGAAAATTTATGCAATGTTGGAGACCTTGGCAGGACAGATGAAGGAAGCAGGATATGTGCCTAGTACAGACTTTGCACTTTATGATGTAGAGGAGGAGGCGAAGGAGCACATGCTTGGCATACACAGTGAGAAACTGGCTATTGCTTTTGGCCTTATTAACACAAGCCCTGGGACCACTATCAAGATCACGAAAAACCTTCGTGTGTGTGGTGACTGCCACACTGCCTCCAAGTTCATCTCTAGGATTGTTAGACGAGAAATTATTGTGAGGGATGTGAACCGTTTCCATCATTTCAAGGATGGATTGTGTTCTTGTAGGGATTACTGGTAATTTTAATATGGCTTCATTTAAGCTCAAATCTATGCATATTTCTTGCATTCTACTGACAACCAGGTTAAGGTGGTATTTCTGTTTTAACAAGCTATACATTTTGTGGATCTAGGTTTGGAAACAGAAGAGTTTGCTGATGTGTTGACCTAAAATGGAAAAAATCATTGTACAATGAGATGACAATAAATTGCGGGGTGATCAATTGGATGGGACAATAGCAAAAGCTATGTGATGATGCATATAGCTTTTGATCTGTCCTAACATCATTGTAAGAAATATCATGTAGATTGTCTAACTCTGGACTAAAGCAGAACTCCCTTGATGTTAGAAAGCATACCTAATGCTTGTATTCTAGAGGAGGACTAAAATAGCTTGATATATGTCGTCATAGCATCATTTATAATTAAAACATGCGTAAAATGAAGACTATTCTGAGTTAATTAATCTCAAACACAGACCAATTTTAACCATAAAGATTGCCTAATTTATCTTTGTCAGTTAGCACTGTCAACTCTCTATCATTTTTGTTTTCATTTATGTTTTTGTTTTAACACTGATTAACTTGTGACTTAAGGGCTTTACAAAATTATTTAATACAGCAGATATATAGGTGAATTCGAAGGTAAACATGGGAGTAGGCTTTATGATCATTTACTGCCGTGCATTCTTGAAGCCTTCCTTGAGTCAAAGAAATGTGATGCTTTTTTTTTTATGTTTTATGATCTTACCAAAATTTCTGTAAAGACTTGAGATTTTGCCGTTACTTAAGTAATCTTCTATTTCACGCTCTACCATAATCACGATTCAACTTAGCATGAGTGGAGTTTGCTGTTTTGAATAGCAGAACGCTTTGCTTCTTTTTAAGTTTTTTCTAACTATGGCATGTGGTTCCCTAATTGTAATTTATGTTTTTAAAGGACAGATCTTGTTGCTTATCCAACCAAAGGACCACTTTGAAGTTGCTGAAGTGAATTTTTTTGACACTTGAAAACGAATGCTACAAGTAATTTTGATCTCAGTAAATTGCGGTCAATGAAAATTACACATTTTCTTCCTCCCTGTGCTTTCATACTAAGTTCATGGGCATTCAGAGGAATCAGCGAACAATTCTGTTCTAATATAGCGTCATACAAACATTGCCGATATGCTATATATTGTGATGCTAAACCCCAATCGATATATAAGCAATATGTCGGCCGATCTTTTAGGCGATTTCCCCCCCTTTTTTGTTGATTTTATCATGATTTTTTCAAATATATCACGAGTGGATGGAAATGTATCGGATGGCCAACGAATTGACGAGAAAAACCATTTTTTGCCCTCTTTTTTTCTCATTTGCTGTGTTTCGGAATTTTTTTTCTCTGCTCATAAAAAATATCGCCTTGTTTATTAGTATTTGGTAATATTAAATTCTTAAAGTAACATCTCTTTATCTTTCATTTTCTATCTTTTTTTTCTGAAAATTTTAAAATTACCACCATTAATTGTTTCAGGATATTTAAGAGAGGTTCCAACCTCATTATACTTTATATGCAAAAAGTAGAATTTTAGGTCCCTTTCAGAATTCAACATACTTAATAGTTTTTAAGATTTCAGGATTTCAAAGTTTCCACCAGATTCTATCATGTATGAGGGTATGAGATTGATATTTAATCAAGCACATCAACCCCTCTATGTACCTTGATGTTGGTGGTGTTGATTGTTGAACTCCTCTATTATGACCTTAATACCAGCATAGATCCATCTTAAACCCGTATCTATCAAGCACCGAGAGGGATCCAATTTCTTGAGGTGTATTTCTTTTTTTAAATTTAAACTCAAGAAATTTGATCTCTCTTGATTTATAGATCTAGTTTAAGATTTAAGTTTTTATTTGATAAACGAACATCGATTTTTTAATTACTTTTCATAATATTTTATATTATCAACCAACATGGATTTTTTTTAAATACTTTCGATAATTTATGAGCCGAGATGAATTTTTTTAATTATTTTTTAATTAAAAAATTACTTTTTACATTTTATTAGATGTAACGCTACATGTAACGCTCCATACACGTTACAACATCTCCCCCATACTGGGCTGTAGAGCACCTCGTTTCACTCGGTGCAAAAAATGTACTCTTCACTCAAGCAAAATCACTTATTAAGCATGTGAAGTTTTTTCTATCTTATTTTAACAATTGGATTAGGAAGTTTCATCAAAATTGTAAGGTGTTGAGTTGTTGACTAATGTCCTTGGAGGATCAACTTTGAGATTTGAGGTAGAGGCAATGACTAGAGCCTAGAGGAGGGAGGCATAGGGTGTTATTGATGAATAGGATCCCAATACAGGCAATGATTTGCCGACATGTATGATTTATGATTTATGTTTCGCATTCATTTTTTCTAAATGTCTTTGCTCATTAGTTAATTTAAAATATGCATATTTTTTTTTTCAATGGAACACGTCATGGGAAACCCTCAAGTACTTCCCTTCATTTTGAGGATGGTACCCAAGGTAAACTATCGGCCCTGATTACGGGTCCTAACCCGGTGGGGACATCAAGTGAGACCCTTATATAGCAATGTATAGTCACCTAGGGATTTGACCCCGAGACCTTCTGCTCACAACTTACAGCACTCAACCACTTGAGCTAGCTCACCGAGCTTAATTTAAAATATACATATATATACATAACGATTTAAATTATACATAGCATCCACTACGATCCCCACGATCGTCAGGGCCTTCTAGCTCTAGAGGCATAGCCATTTTCAGAGCGGTTACCTTTGCCCATAAAAGGGGTAGAAGGAATCAATAGTTTATTTACTTGATTTCATTGTATATGAGATACATTGATTGTATTTTTTGGTGATTCATGAGTTGGGGGCTCAGTATTCAGGACACCTTTCATTTTTGATGTGTGATGTATCACTAGACGTCTTATACATTTTATATATTGGTTTTCTTTCCATATTCATGTGGAAATGTGTTTATTTGATGATCTTGTTGTTTTAGATGTTTAAAAAAATGAAAAAATGAATATTTGTGTATTTTTTAAGTTTGTTGATATATTGCCGATGTTTGACGACATTTTCCTCGATAAATCCGATATGTTGTTTTTAGACCCTCGACAATATATTCACCGACATAATATTTGTAACTTTGATATAGATATTCATATTCATACTCTCAACTTCCACACATGCATCATGAATTGGCATTTCTAGCATACTTATTTGTTCAAATTAGTTATATGATCTTTTGGTCATCACTTAACCAAGGCTATTTTTTTCTGACCATTGCTGAGACATGCTTAGGTTTTTGATATTTTTGGATATATATTATCTATTAGTAGATTAATTGTTCTTGGTATTCTCAATTGAGGTTTTTTGTTTTTTGTCAAGTAGTATGTGAGAAAGTTCCGTTAGGTAGTATACTTTTGGTTAGTTACCTATTTAAGTGAAGATATATTATAATTGTTAGCTTCATATTTTGTCACGAACTTATATTTACGCCTGCGTAATATCGAGACAACTTACAACTCATAGTTTTTAAATAAACATACACAATTTTTCTAACCAAGTGCTCTTGTTTTCTTGTGATATATCTCTATGGATTTTATTTACTTCCACTGTGCTCATATCAAATTCTCTTTCAGAGCATGTCTTTGCAACTAGGTTCATACCAACTCATATCAAATTCTCTTTCAGAGCATGTCTTTCCAACTAGGTTCATACCAACTCAAGTTTTCCCATAATTTGCTTTTGTGCCATGCAACTCTCCAACTACCAAGTTTCTTTGGTTTTCTCAATGTACAACTTCGTCCCCAATGACTCTAGTGAGTGACAACTCTACAATAAGTTCTTTTGCTGCTCTGTCCTGCTATGAATAACTCTAACAATGGGACTTAGAAACCATATTAATCCATCTTTTGCCTTGCATCACATGATACGAGAACAATTATGTTCCCTAGTAATTGCAGGAGCCCACTCTAAGCAATACCCTAGTCATTATGAAGTGCTCCACAAAGTCCCTTGGAAATTGTGTGAACCCATAATTCACCATTCTGAATCATTCTTTGAAATCATTGTTACTTGCTCCAATAGTGATTCTTGTCAAACTTGCATCATTCTACTATGGAATTCCATGAATCTTTTGTGCAATGCATATAAACATGGACTCCCATAAATAAAGAACACTCTAAAAGATTCAACAAAATACTTTAATTGTTGTTAAGAAAATTCTTGTAGACACATAGTATGTGTTTCAACAAGCACAAGCCTAGGGAGATCCAATAGCCATTTTTGACATTGTACAGAGTTTAAGCATCCTTCTTATAACTTTTACCATTTAGAAGATGTATGGACTCTCCATGGATTGATAACAAGAGGAAAAATCCATTTGAAAGTCACTCATTGGTGTCACTCATCTTCAATTCCCTCATCCTTTCTCAAGCTTTCAAAAAGAGATTTCTCATGGTAGATCAATAGACCTTATTAAGCATTCATATGATAGATTGGAAACCCTAGCCTTGGACGAGAGTGCTTACTCCTTTTCAATCCATGATTTTGAATGTTTTCCCTTGGCACACTATTATTCATATGATAATTGGACTCAATCAAGGAAAAGTGAGGGCAACCACATACTACAACATCAAACAACAATTTGAGAGTCTCCATAGGTTACATTCAATGCCCTTTTCATACTCAAGCTCTTGCTTTCCCCCATTCCTCTTGTTTGAAATATCCTCTTTTAGATTGCTTGTGATTTGTGTATTATCTAGGGTAGACTTAGGGTTTTCTTGTTCTTATTTTCCTTGCTCTCTTGATTTTCCTCTACTTTCACATAATGTTAGATGGAAATAAATCAACTTAGGAATTGATTATATGCTTGAACACTAAGGTTTTGAAAATTCTTGGCCTCAATTGGGATTAGTGTGGAGTGACCTCTTTTATTTGGATTGGTCACTTGATTATTTTGTGTACATTATATTTGGAGCGTATGTTGGTGTGTACATTGTGTGTGTCCTCTCCTCTCCCCTACACTACTTTTGGTGATCATGGTGAGGCTCGAGTTTGCATTGTTGTTTATTTTCTCTCATTCCATTATGTTGCAAGTTGAGAATGGAGGATTTTCTTTTTGTTACTTCATGTAATTTATTTGATTCATATACAAATATCAATTTACATGGTCTGGGCTTGCATTACATGGGAGCACCTGCGCGATGCACCTGTGCACAACACCTTTCAGAGCATGTATTTGCAACTAGGTTCATACCAACTCAAGTTTTCCCATAATCTTCCTTTGTGCCATGTAATTCTCCAATCACCAGGTTTCTTTGGTTTTCTCAATGTAAAAATTCATCCCCAATGACTAGTGAGTGACAACTCTCCAATAATTTCTTCTGCTGCTCAGTCCTTCGACGAATAACTCTAACAATGGGACTTAAACACCATATTAATCCATCTTCTGCTTTGCATCTCATGATACAAGAACAATTATGTTATTATTTAAATAATTCCCTAGTAATTGCAGGATCCCACTCTAAGCAATACCCTAGTCATTGTCAAGTGCTCTACAAAGTCCCCTGGCAATTGCGTGAACCCATAATTCACTAATTTGAATCATTCTTTGAAATCATTGTTGCATGCTCCACATAGTGATTCTCGTCAAACTTGCGTCATTCTACTATGGAATTGTTGATGTTTTTGTAGGTTGCTAATGATCAAGGTTGTCATTGATGACAACACATTAATGACAAAGTGTTGATGAATCGACAAAGGAGCATGGCAAGGAAAGCAAGCTTGATGAAGAGATGACATGGAGGATAAAGGAAAAAACATTGAAGGCAATGACATGGCATGCCAAATGTTGGTTAATGACAAGCAAGTATATGATATGGAAAAAACAATGGAGGACAAGCAATTGAAGTGGATGACTTGGCAATGGGAAAAGAACAAGATGACTTGAGGATAGGATATGGCAAAGCAAGGCAAGACAAAGGATGATGACAAGCATCGGTGACTTGGCGAATAAGCAAAGTGAATTTGGCAAGCATGACAAGTGTTAGTGACATGGTTTGATGACATGGAGGACTTGCATGGCATAGAAGGACTTGAGGATATGGAAAACATGATGACAAGCAAAACAAGTGTTGCAGGCATAATTTAACAAGCCTGTGGGCATTTATATGAAAGGTTGCATGCATTTGGAAGGCCCCTTGCGGGCGTTTCAAAGCCCCCTCGCGAGCATCCAAAAGGCACAAGAAGACTCCCATTGCGGGCATTTTGAAGTGGAGTTGCAGGCATATTAAATGCATAAACAATGAAACTTTGCGGGCATGTGTTGATGGCCCTTGCGGGCATCAAGGTGGAGCCCACTGTGGGCATCCTGGAAGGCCCTTTGTGGGCATCTGTAGAGGCTTCCCGCGGGCATCCTAAAGAGGCCCATGCGGGCATCTTGTTGAAGGCATACGAGCACTTCAAATAGACATTGCATGCATACTGAAGGACTCCATGCGGGCATAATCAAAATGAATTGCGGGCATTTTGATGAGATAGTGCGGGCATATTTTGAAAGAAAAATGACTTGGCACGCGATAGGGTAAAGTGGTGTTAAACCCACTTTTGTGATGTGGCAAGAAAGATAATATATATATATATATATATATATATATTATTTTTTTATTTTTTTATTTTTAAGGATAACATGGAAATAATTTGATGGGGTTGGCCATCCTTAAGAGAATTATTTAAGGATAAAATAAATAAAGTTGGTTTATTTAAATTAATGGAAAGGGAGCAAATGATGTGGCAAAATGATTATAAAATGAAAATGACATGGCATAGCTGGGTTATCTCCTTGAATGAAGGATGGTTACATCAAATAAATCATTTTTTGATTTATTTAATCTCATTAATAATAAAATCAGAATAAAGAGGACAAGCCAGCCTCCTGATTTTGGTGAAGAAGAAAAGTATAAATAGAGGACGAGTTCTTGCTTTGAAGTGTGAATTTGAGTGTGAAGAATTTCGGTGGAAAGAAGAGTAAGCTCTGTTTTTGGTGGTCTGAGTTATTCGGGGCAGCAACAAACATGAGGAGCAGCAAATGACTTTTATCTTTTTCTCCTTTTGTGAAGACACAATGAAAAATGAAGCTTGGTGCTGGAAAGAATGCTGATGTGCTGAAAAAATGATGATGTACTGCTGAAGTTTCGGGGCTGCAAATATGGCATGTTAAAGAATGAAGTGCTGAATGGTGAAGATGACCTCCTAGACAGAATACTGCTAACGTGCTCTTGGACAAATTGCTGATATGCTTATGAACAAAATTGTTGACAATGATATATTGATGGCTACAAAATGATGAGTAGAATGTTGATATACTCATGGACAGAATAAAGATGATCTCAATGTTGAATGATGTGGAGATGACCAGCTTATAGACAATATGCTGATGATGCTTTCATAGACAGAATGATGTGCTCAGTGTGAAGACAGTGACAGTGATTAATGTGGACAGTCTGGGTCAAGACAGTGATAAGGTGATGATGAGATTGGTGTTAGGATATTCCTATACTCCATCCTAGTCCTACTAGCATCTCCATTATTTGCATTTTCAGTCATGCATGCAGCATGCATCCTATTCATCAATCCCAGCACCTAGCCCTCAGCTAGCTAGCCGGGAGCTTCTCACGGATCAGTTTTATCCCTCCTAGAGCTTAGTGCGCCCTTCTTCCTTGATTTAAGGAATCCACTCGCCCTCTCTCACCTACCATTCAGTTGTACTTCAATTAGTTGAGTTATCATCAGTTCTTTCCTTGATTTAAGGCTAGACTGACTCTCAACTGACTGTGTCACTCCGATGGACCTATAGTGAGACTAGATTGCTCATTCTGACTTCAGTTAGCTCCTCATGCACCCTCCACTGAGCCTCCTTCATTCAATTAGTGCCTCCATGTGCCAGTTACACCTACCACACTCAGTTAGACTCAGTTTGACTGATGGTTGATAGTTACTTGTGCATTGATGACTCCACCGATGATGAGATAGACTTCTAGTTGTGCTCCGATGACACTCCAGTGATCTTTTGATCTCTCCATGCAGGCTAATTCGAATTACACCCTTGGTATTCGAATCCTGTGCATTGTATCATTACTGTTTTACTATTCTGATTAATGAAACATGTGTGAATATTCTGCTCCTATCTGAGTTCCATTGGATCTATGTTCTGCTGCACTATTCTTCTTCTAATTTCCTAAATTATTTCATTGTGAGGTTTACATCATCTCTTTGGATCCACTGTGAGGATTTTCACATGGTATCAGAGCCATTTGAGAGTATATTCCACCTCCATTCTTGAGAGTTTTTTGCAGGTATTTCGAAGTTCCAACAGTTTCACTTTTGCACTCGTTCCATCAGTCAAGATGAGCAATTCGAATGCTCCTTCCTATCCTATAATCCTCACTCCCTTCAATTACTTTGATTGGAAGAGTAAGATGAATTTACACCTGCGTACTAGACAGCTACACAGGTTGGTAATGGGAAGAGATCCCGAACCACATTCAGCTGTGGAGAAAACCAAGCATCTAAATAAAATGGATGAAGCCTTTGGTTACATATGCCTTCATATGTCTGAAGATCTATTGTTTCATGTTGAAGGATTGAAGACTCCAAATGAGTTATGGACAAAATTGGAGTCTCTTTGGAAAACAATATGGGTTGAGAGGCCATGCTCTCGAAAATGAATTGGTTGCCCTACAACCTAGCAATTTTGAGAGCATTCAAGAATTCTTCTCAAAATTTAAGAACTTGGTTTTGCAATGCAAGCATTGTGGCATCACTAAAATTGATGAACAATTGGTGCTCTCCATTCTGAGCAAACTAGGATCTCAGTTTTCAGTCTTTGTATCTACCTTCCATTCTGGATGAATGTCAATCCCTGGATGGAAGTTTCCAATCTTAGAAGTCTTCACTGAAGCTCTCATTCAAGAAGAGTACAAATTGATTCAAATGGGTTCCATCAAGGCCTCCAAAGATTCAGCTCTTCTAGCTAGAGAAGCAAGTAGGAAGAATGTAAAAGGGAGGCAAAAAGACAAGGATAAGAAGCCATCTAAATCCAAGCTTAATGATAAGTCAAGTCCATCAAAAGGAGCCTCCAGCTCCAAGAAGGACAAACATAAGAGATCTGAATGTCCCTACTGCAAGAGAGGATATCATTCTGAGAAAGCTTGCATGCACAAGAAAATAGACCTACTAACCAAGCTTCTTGAACAAAACAAAATTGCTATTCCAAAAGATGCAAAGATGTCTGATTTTGGAAGTGGATTTGATGGTCATGAGGATTGCCATGCATTGATGGCTGGTTTTTCAAAATCAAAGGCCCTCATCATAGATTTTGGAGCCTCCAACCACATGGTTGTCTCTGAAGAATCATTTTCTTCTTTAGATCTCAAAGATGGGCCTACTATACATGGGATACAACTCTCAGATATCTGCCAAAGGATTGGGTACAGTACATATGGAGCATGGCAAGTTCAAGAATGTTCTATTCGTTACCTCCTTGACAACAAATTTGTTGTCTGTATATTAGATGACTCACACTGGATCACCTAAGAAGGTGACTTTTGGACCCGACACAGTTGATATTACATAGATCTCTACCGGGAAGACTATAGCGAAAGGGTTTGCAAATCATGCCTCCAAGGCATATGAGTTCTCTCATTTTTTGCCCTTCTCTCTTCCTACTCCTTTGGAATCTGATGAAGATTCAAGTGACTCTTCTTCTAATGAAGATGAAGATGAAGATGAAGATCTTGATGTTGAGATCAAAGTTCAAGAACATTCAGATTCAGATCCAGAACCAACACATGTTCTCAATCCAGAGACAAGGCCAACATGGGCTCACATAGTCCTTGCAACTACTGAGAACACAGTTGAGGATTCATCTGCTCACAAAACTACCAGATTTCAGCATCATGCCAACCTTGCATTATTCCATCTACCTCTCCATGAGAGAAGCAACATGATGGTGGGGTTTACTCTTCCATCCCTTGGGAAGACTCATCATGATCCATTCGTTCCAGAGTGGGAGGCACATCAGAAGATCAGATCCATATCTAGCACCTGCATTGGCATCCTACAGAAGATCAGCTTGCCAAGTTTTTTGCAAAAGCTTTCATTAAGGAAAGCTTCTTCATTTTCTGCTTAGTATGATGGTTCTTTGAGTTATTTTACTGTTCTTTTGAGGGGGGGTATTTTTCCCATGAGGTTTTCCCAATTTTCTCAGTTTATGGACAATTCTTATTTTATCATTTATTTGATTGTATTGGGTGACCTTTGGTCCTAGTTATCAGGGCCCAGGATGGATTAATGGGGGGTGTTAGGATATTCCTATACTCTATCCTAGTCCTACCAATATCTCCATTATTTTCATTTTCATTCATGCATGCATTTCTGCATGTAGCATGCATTCTGCATGCCTGCATGCAATTGCATGCATCCCAGTCATCAGTCCCAGCACCTAGCCCTCAGCTAGCTAGCCCTGAGAGCTTCTCACAGATCAGTTTTATCCCTCTTAGAGCTTAGTGCGCCCTTCTTCCTTGATTTAAGGAAGCCACTCGCCCTCTCTCACCTACCATTCAGTTGTACTTCAGTTAGTTGAGTTATCATCAATTCTTTCCTTGATTTAAGGCTAGACTGACTCTCAACTGACTGTATCACTCCAATGGACCTCCAGTGAGACTAGACTGCTCATTCTAACTTCAATTAGCTCCTCATGCATCCTCCACTGAGCCTCCTTCATTCAGTTAGTGCCTCCATGTGCCAGTTACACTCAGTTACACCTACCACACTTAATTAGACTCAGTTTGACTGATGGTTGACAGTTACTTGTGCATTGATGACTCCACCGATGATGAGATAGACTTCTAGTTGTGCTCCGATGAGACTCCAGTGATCTTTTGATCTCTCCATGCAGGCTAATTCGAATGACACCCTTGGTATTCGAATCCTGTGTGTTAACAACTTATTTGTACCATAGTTGGATTATCTAACGAGCCGCCATTTGACAAACATGATGAATGTTTGTGTTCCAGTGTATCAGATGATCCATCCTTTGTGCCTAGCTAGTTTTGGCTAGTCAGTTTTTGTTTTCTGTCAAAATGACCATGGCCCCACGGGGTTTGTAATAAGTGTGCTAGTAGGATTTTTGAGTGGTTCGTTCCCCCATGACTTGGTTAAGCAACTAAGGTATTCCAGGGAGTTTTTTCCCTTGTCAATTATACTTTTCCTATAGCCGAGCTATAATCGATGAGGTTTTCTCCCGCTTCCTGTTAACACCTAAAAAGTGCTCACTAGCTCATTCCCTTATTCACATGACCCATTTGTCCACTTTTCCACCATCTGAGCCTCTAAAACCAACAAAAGGTTACCAAAAGACCTTAGTACACCCATTTTTCCATTAAAAAAAAAGATTATTTTTTTTTTCTGAAAAGCATAAAAAACCCTCAAAAAGGGTCCAAATTCCCAAAAATATTAAAAAGGGAATTAAAATATTATTTTTATTCAAAAAAGGAAAAAGGAGGGAAAAGTACCTAAACCATGTTGGTCAATACCATTTGGTTTCCACAAAACCACAAATGGTATTCCCCACCACCAAAACCTATAAAAAGGTGGTAGGGGCTCCTCATTTCACATCCATCCATTATCTCATCCTCATGCTGCCGAAATCTTCCTTGAGCATTTTGGCCATTGTAAGCAACCTTGGAGAAGGAGACCTCTTGGAGCTTGGAGCTACTCATCTTGGGAGTTGCTCAACATCAACCTTCACCATTGAAGGTATTATCGCAAGCACTTGCTTGCCCTCCATTTTTTAATACAAATTCATTCTTTAATATTTTCTTGTTCTTGTTTTTTAGATGTTTACACTATTTGCTTATATTCTTGCATAGATCCATGATTAGTTTTGTTTAGATTAGTTTCTTGTTTAATTCTATTGAAACTGCTGCTACTAGTTAGCAGGTGCCCATAGCACTAAGCCTGGTTGCAAAACCAGGCCAACAGTTTTTGGCGACTCCGCTGGGTTTGAACAATAGATCTCTAGTTTTTCTTTTAATCTTAGTTTTTTATTAGTTTTTAACCTTTTGATCCATAGATCTGCCATCTTAGACAGCAGATCCATTGCTGCTCTAAGATTTGGCCCCATTAACAGCCCGGAATTCTCAATTTTCGGGTTCGTTTTTCAGCTTCCGCGCACGGCTTTCGCCTCGCGGTTTTTAACCAGACAGTCGCGCGGTCCATCGCGACTTTTTGTCTTTTTTCCGCGCGGTTCACCGTGACTTTTCGGATTTTTTCCGCGTGGTTCACCGCGGCTTAGCGGCCTGTTTCCGCGCTGCACATCGCGGCTTCGCGGTCATTTACCGTGCTGCACATCGCGACTGCGCGCCCCTTTTCCGCGCGGTTCCCCGCGGCTTCGCGGACTTTTTCCGCGCTGCACATCGCGACAGTGCGCCTAATTCCCGCGCGGTCCATCGCGACTGTGCGACAGAAACCCGCGCGGTCCATCGCGGCTTTTCTGTCAAAAGCCGCGCTGCCAATTTTTTCATTCGGCCATTCCGATTCAAAAAATTAATTTCTTACTGTACTTTTTTCCCATATAGCACATTTTTACAGTATTAAATTCTGCATATTTTACAGCTATAGAAAAAATTTCACTATTTAAATGCACATCTAGAAGTCTTTCTAAAAAAATTTCAAGAAAGTGAAAGAAAGACTTGTTTTGCAGTTTATCTAGGTTAAAATCTTTTCCTGTTTACTTTTTTAAAAAATCTTGCCCTTAGCAATTTCCTTGAAAAGAAAACCATTTATTTTTTTTAAAGAAGTCTATTATTTGCTTTCATGATTCAAAAGATCCTTTGTTTTTTGAGTTGATTGTGAAAAGCATTTAATTTTCATTTATTGAAAAAAGTCAAAAATTTGCTTTGTTATTTTCGAAAGATCCTTTATTTTTTGGAAATTTTCAGTAAAGCATTTACTTCTTTCAAGTTCAGTTTACAATACCACATGTGCACCCACTCGATCACTTAATTGAACTGAGCCTTAAAACTTACCCTAATTTCAACACACTTTTAACCCCACTTGGGGAACACTAAAAGAACTTTGTAGCTAGGTAGTATTGGGGGGATAGGTGTTCCAATAACACCCCTCAGTTATTACATCTGAGACATAGTTGTTGTCCTTTAGGGAGCTAAAACCTCTTAGTATTTATTGGCGCGGTCACAACCGGTTTGTGGGAAGGCCTCTCCCCTAGGAGGGTTGAAGTCGCGAGGATGGTTCCGGAAGCCTGAGTGGGATACCGAAATTCATTCAGTAACCGAAGGGCTACCATTTGCAGTTCTCGGGATATCCCTGTATTGGGATATTGCGATCAAAGGACCAAACGACAGATTTACCTTTTCTCGACGCGTCATGAACGGAGTATCCTAGTAGCCTTTCTTTAGGATTGATTACCCGGTGTCCCTCCCAGTAGGGGGATATCTAGCCGTTGTCTCAACACTCATATTGTCTGACTTGGATTTCATCACCTTGAAGAGGATATCATTTGTTTGAGTCACAATACTTTTAGTTAGGTGTTTGCATGATTCAACCTACCTTTGGTCTAGTTACACCTATTTTTTCTAGAAGTCGTTTGCATGTTGGTACTCTGACCATTTGTTGCATTCCTCCACTTATTGTAGCACAGCTGCTAGAATAAGTGCCTTTTTTGAGGTTGATTTTTTGGCTTGAGAGCCTTCTTTTTCACTCCCCTTCTTGCACCCTTGGTTGCATTAGGGTTTTGAGCTTTTTTATATATATCACCACCTGATACTTAAACAGATTTTTTACACAAAAAATTATTTTCTCACCATTGAGAATTTTAGACGCTCTCTTCGTCTACAGGGAGAACTCCCAGAGTTCAGTCTACTTGGCTCGCCACGTCACCGACGCCGAGCCTTATCCCTTGACTCGACACATCGTCGGTCAACTAGACAGTCATCCGATTCTGACACGCCTCACTTCACTTCCGATTCTGAGGCAGAATCCGAAAATCCCACTGTGTTATTCCCAACCAACATTATGTCTGGAACACCATTTGATCCACTCTTTACCAGCACCATAGGAGAGACGTCTACAGACCCTTCTACTACAGTGCCGTCCATGGCAACAACCACCCCCCTGGGTATGCCCAATATGGGCAACACTCCACATTTAGGAATGCCCAACACAGGGCCACCTCCTGTTATAGGAATTCCCAACACAGGGCCACCACCTGTTATGGGCATGCCCAACATAGGGGTCACACCCCATCTGGTTTCCACCAACCCTATCCCAGGAATCACCACTACTATTCCGAACCCTAGTGTAACCCATGTTGCACTAGGAAGCGCTGGCCCTTACTAGACCACACCTATTGGAGGACATATACCTTCAATACCTAGCATACCTTTAGGTGCTGCTGGACCCCATACCACCATGACTAGACATGTCCCAGTCCCTACATCTGCTAGCTTACCATATATGGCAAGTCTGAACTTTCCAGATTTAGCCAGGCTCACTAATGACCCTATCAGACATGATCCTTCGTGGCCTCACATGCCCACCAAACTCCCCTCCGACATCCCTAAGTTTGAGGGTAAGGCAGGTGAGGACCCCCAGAACCATATCATGTCCTTCCATCTATGGTGTTCCTCCAACTCCATAGTGGACGACTCTGTCCGCCTCCGTCTGTTACAGCGCACTTTCACTGGCTCTGCAGCCAAGTGGTATATCGAGCAGCCCCATGGGACGCATGCCACCTTTACCTCCCTTGCCTCCACCTTCCTACAGTTCTTTCAGTTACCTGTCCGCTATGATGCGGGCGTCGAGATCCTACTGTCTTGCAGACAGAACACGACCACCCACATCACTGACCACATTCATGAGTGGCGTCGACGTCGAAGCCTCTGCAAAATCAAATTAGACGACCGTATCTTCTTAGATTGGTTTCTAAAATCCCTCCTCCCTCTCATTGCGAAGGGTGTGGCATCTGAAAGACCCCAGTCTGAAGAAGAGGCCATCCTCAAAGCCCAACAGTTTGATCTCATTTACGCCCAGTCAGGTTATCTATACACAATCATACCAGACGCCCCACGATGCGACTCTTCACGCAGTGACGCGCCGGGGGCATCTCATGCCGCCGATGGCATTATTGGCCAAATCACACCCCAAGCTAAACCTTTCAGCATGGTGAGTACCATGCCTGCCCCAGACCTCTCTAGGGCTACATCCAGTTCCGGAGCGACAACTTCTTACGCTCCAACAAACCAGACACATCATATTCATGGACCCTCTTGTCCACAACATTGCTATGGACAAGCGCCATCAGCATATGTACCTCCTACATACTATAACCAACCTGCTACACAGAACTCCATTCAGTTCTCGCCACAACAAATGCAGTACCCACAGCAAGCTGCACCAGCTAATCCAACACATCCAATATCTCAGGGGTACCAACAACCCCAACAGGCAACTGGACCACCGCCAGCTCCACCTTCATATTACCCACCGCAACCTGCTCCCGTACCTGCGGCTCCCCACAATCCCCCCAATGCTCAAGGGCATGTGTACGCACAACAACATCAGCCCCAATACCAAAATAACCAACGCAACCAGGGTGGGCAACCAAACCGTGGAAGAGGACGTAACCGTGGAAACAACCAAAACCATAACCAAGCTCCACACCCTCCCCATCCTCCGCAAAATAATAACGCGGCGCCTGCTCATCAGAATCCTGATCGGCCACCTAAGCAAGCCAAAAATGCTAATTTACGAACAAACCATCCTTGTTCTATTTGCGGGGTCTATGGCCACTATACCCACACTTGCCCACATCTTGAGCGAGCTCGGCAGCTATGGACAGATGACGCCCATCGTCAAGGGCAGGCGGCTCCTCAGCCGCCACCCAACCCCCCACCACCTCAACAACAACCTTTGGTGCTACAAAACCCTTTTCCAACACAAGGAGTGGTGAACACTCAGCTGTTAGCTCCCCCACAGGGAAACGTGCCACCACAACAAATCACTTACACCGCTCCTGATCAACCCATGTTTGATTCAGGCACTCACCACTTATTGATGATGTCCACTGCCGATGTCAACATTCAGACACGTCGAAACCAGTATGGCCCTACCTCCGAAGCCCCCCCCGCCGATAAGGATACTAACGCTCATCCCACTGATCAGACGTTACGTATACCACCGCTTCCACTCGATGGCGCCTCTAAAGCACCTCGTTTCCCACTCCGACGTATCAACAACCCTAATGCACGGGCTGCGTCAAATTACAACATCGTAGATGACTTAGCTCAATCTCCCGCAGCCATGTCTGCGTTAGAAGTCTTGAAAAACTGTCATACGCAGCGCAAGACTTTACTTTCCGCTATTGGGGCGATTGACCCAAATGATTCGAAATTGATGACCTTTGATTTGGACCAGTCCGAACCACGTCTGCCTTCCACCATAGCAGTCCAAGTTTCTGTTTCTATTCGGAATCTTGTCATCCATCGGTGTATCATCGACGAGGGTTCCTCTACATGCGTCATGTCCACATTCATTTGGCAGAAGTTGGGATCCCCTACTCTCCAACAATCCACCACTGCATTGCGGGCCTACGAAGGCCGGTCAGCTCAACCTCAAGGTTTACTACCCAAGGTCCCCGTCCAATTAGGTGGGAAAACTGTGCTCATCGACATAGAGGTCATTAATGCCCAGCTCGATTATAACCTTTTACTTGGCCGCAGTTACATGTATGCCATGAAAGCGGTCGCCTCATCCGTTTTTCGCACCATGATGTTCCCCCACGAGGGACGCGTGGTCAAAATTGACCAACTCACCTACTATGATCCCAATGCCCCTGCAGCACCCGAAAATGTTCTCCCCATGGTTGAACAACCCACTTTTAGTGCAACTACCTCCTTTGTTTCTTCTGTAGGGCCCGGACTTTACTCAGATACACCAATGACCTCTACATTCCAGGCCATTCCACCACCGTCACCGGAGACCCACGTCGCAAACCTCTGTACTCTTTCACAGAATACACAAGCACTCGGTAGTCAACCACCATTGGTCCCTAGTCACATCGGTGTTACACCCATCCACACCATCCCCTTTCTATTTCCTCCTTCGGGTGTAGTAAGCGCCCCGGTTATGGCTACCCTTAGTCTACCTGGGTTAACATTGGGATTACCCGTGTGGTACATTTCGCCTCCCATTCCACCGTCGACACCAAATGTCATCCTCCAACCGGTACAACCTATTGTTACCACTACTCAACCTCCTCCTAGTGTCACAATCCCGTCGTCGTCGACGAAACCATCTCCTGGTCTCATGATCCCTTCATCGTCAACCAATCCTCCTCCTCTTGTCAAGCCCACTGGGGGAAGAGGTCCACAACCATACACTGCTATACCACCCCCTAAGGCAGTCAAACCCCCACCAGTATTTCGAGCTCCTCCTAAATGCTCTTTTTGCGATGAGATAGGCCATCCGACTCATCAATGCCCACAGTTACTAGCACTCCAAGAGCATATGAATATGTTGGACGATGACACCGGCATCCCAGTCGTTAGACTTGAGCCACCTCCTCAGCCTCGCTACAGATCACTGCGCACCAACCATCCTTGTGCCATATGCAGTGTTTACGACCATTACTCTCACCATTGTCCTGATCTCCCTGACTATAGAGCAGCATTGTATGAGTTAAACAACGTTGATTTGGAGATATCTCCTCCCCTCATCGAGGAGATCTACCCCCCGCCATCATCCTCGTCGGAAGAAGTCAATACAATATATATGATTTCAACAACTTTCAAACCAGAACCCCTTGATTTATGGTCTGACTACTTCAATACTGATGAGCAAATTTTGGAGACACTCACTGCACCTGACTACCCTTGGGATGATATGCATCATCGCTCGTATTTCCTCCTGGAAACATCTACATCCACCGCATCCAACCAGCTATCAGTCGAATCGAAATATTTCATACCCACCAAGGTCGATTGGTTAAAGGACCCCATCCCAGCACCGGATGCCTTTGAAGAAGGGAACATGTCCAACATTTCCCCCACTATACAGATAGATATTTCCGCAACACCTGGGAAACCTGAGCTCATCTCGCTGGGCGCATCTTGCACTCAAGCAGAAACTCAGGCGTACAAAAAGCTCTTTCAAGAGTTCCGTGATGTGTTTGCCTGGTCCTATACCGAGATGCTTGGTCTCGACCCCGCCATCATAGAACACCACATTGATACATGGCCGGAGGTACCCCCTGTTCGTCAGAAACAGCGACCCATTCATCCTTCCAAGCTCCCCGCTGTTAAAGCTGAGGTCGAAAAACTTCACAAAGCAGGATTCATTTATCCTATTCCGTACACCACCTGGGTGTCGAACCCCGTTCCCGTCAACAAAAAGCAAGGCACCCTTAGAGTATGCACTGATTTTCGTGACTTAAACCACGCTTGTCCAAAAGACAATTTCCCCACGCCATTCATTGACCAACTCATTGATGAGTGTGCGGGCCATGAGGTCCTATCTTTCATGGACGGGTTTTCCGGATACAACCAGATTCACATCCGTAAAGAGGATCAGTACAAGACTGCCTTCACCACCCATGGGGCACCTTTGCCTATCGCGTCATGCCATTCGGCCTTAAAAATGCTGGTGCCACTTTCCAGCGAGCCATGACCTATTGCTTTCACGACTTGGTTCATATCCTGCGAGTCTACCTTGATGACCTCACAGCTCGTTCCCAAAAACGATCAGACCACCTTAACGACCTCCGACAAGTTTTCTTGCGTTGTCGCAAATATAAAATCTGCTTGAACCCACACAAGTGTGTCTTTTGCATCCCGGCAGGCCGATTGTTGGGTTTCATTGTTTCCCAAGACGGAATGACTGTCGATCCCTTGAAAGTCAAAGCCATCTTAGAACTTCCTCCTCCTCGCACGCTTCGGCAGCTCCAGAGTCTACAAGGGCGATCCAATTTCCTTAGGCGCTTCGTTCCTGATTACGCCACCAAAGTCCACGGGTTCTTACGTTTACTTCGTACCCACATACCCTTTGTTTGGGATGAGCAAGCAGACACGAAATTCAAAGCCCTCAAGAAAGCTCTCACACAAACCCCCTTGATATCCCCACCGAATTTCTCTCAAGACTTCACCCTTTATGTCTCGACATCTGAACATGCCGTGTCCGGAGTCTTGGTCCAAGAAGATGCCTCTCACCAAGATCATGTGATTTACTACGTTAGCCAGACCTTGTCTGGCTTACCTCTGCGTTATCCATACGAGGAAAGATTAGCCCTAGCTGTAGTCTTTTCCGTACAAAAATTGCGACACTACATTCTACTCAGTCATACCACAGTCGTGGCCGACTCCAACCCTATGGTCTATCTCCTAACCCGGCGGCTCCTACAAGGTCGTGTTGCTAAATGGGTCATTATCCTCCAGGAATATGACCTCACTTTCAGAACTCCCAAGAGCACTAAATCCCTCGCGCTTGCTCACCTCATCACTGACCTCCCATCCTCTTCAACATCACCCGTTATCCAAACAAACCTGATTGACGAGCAAATCTTCATCATCTCGTCTGACGACCCATGGTACGGAGACATTTTGATTTACCTCCGTACGCAAAAATTTCGACCACACATCGATCGTGACGGACGCTGTCGGATATGACACCATGCCCCCCGATACCTCTTGATAGGGGATGTACTTTATCGACGCGGCGTTGATACCATCCTACGCCGATGCCTATCCCATAGTGAGGCAGAACAAGTCCTCAATGATTGTCATAGCGGTGCTTGCGGAGGCCATTTCTCCGGCATGGCCACCGCCCAGAAGATCATTCGGGCAGGTTACTTTTGGCCCTCATTGTTTACTGATTGCATCAACGTAGTCAAGCATTGCTAGAACTGCCAACTTTTTTCCCCCAAAGCAAGAACCCCCCCCGCCCCCCTTCATCCAGTTATCACTGTTGGACCATTCTGCAAATGGGCCATCGACTTCCTCGATTGCAACCCCATGTCAGCCGGCGGGCATAAGCACATCATTGTGGCCGTAGATTATTTCACCAAGTGGGCGGAAGCCATGCCGACTTATAATTGCAAAGCTGACACTGCATCACGATTTTTCTTCAACCATGTTATCGCTCGTTTCGGAGTGCCGAAGCAACTAGTCTCCGACCATGGCTCTCACTTCGAAGATGCCGTCTGGAAAGAATTATCAACCATGTTGAAATTTGAACACCATTTCTCTTCCGCCTACTATCCCCAAGGAAACGGCCAAGTCGAAGCGATCAATAAAATTTTGAAGACCATTCTCCAACGTACTGTAGACAAGCACAAATCCAATTGGCACCACATGCTTTTCCCGGCACTATGGGCCTACCGCACCTCAACCAAAACCGCCACTGGTTTTACCCCTTTCCATTTAGTTCACGGTGTCGAATCCATCCTCCCTATTGAGTGCCAGATCCAAGCCTTACATATCGCCGTTGAACTCCTACCGGAGACTTCCCCGATCGAGCAACGTTTACTACTCCTAGAGCAGGCCGATGAAGATCGGCGCACAACCATTCAAAACATGGAAGCAGCTAAACAACGATCAAAACTAAGTTACGACAAACACGTCCACCCAAGAACCTTTTCTGAGGGAGATCTTGTCCTCGCTTACGATCAAGCTCATGATAAAACCGGAAAGGGAAAGTTCGTGTCTATGTGGCAAGGCCCCTACATCATACACACTTGCCTCGGGCAGGGGGCATACATTTTGACCGATTCAGAAGGCAATCCCCTACGCAACCCACGCAACGGGTTGTACCTTAAACGATTTTACCCATAGAAAATCTGATGGACACCACCGTCCATTTTAGTATAGGCATACTTTCTTTGTTCACAAAAAATTCAAAAAACCTAAATATTTATTTTTCTCTACATGACCACAGATGGATCCTCTTCCACTCTGCTATGTCGGTTTCGCTGATGGTGCAAGCCGTTGGTCTCCCAATCTCGCCTCCGTAGCTTGGGTAATATACTCCCCTTCACATGAGTTAATTCACATTGACGGAGTATGTTTAGGTGCCGCCACCAATAACCAAGCTGAATACGATGCCGTGACCGGTCTCCTGGCCGCAGCTCTCCAAATGAGCATCCGTCACCTCAACGTTTTCTTGGACTCACAGCTCCTAGTTTCCCAGCTCAACAATGATTACCAGGTACGCGATCCCTGTCTTTTCAAAAAATTCCTGCGCACTAAACAAATGGTTAGACAGTTTGAATACATTTCGTTCACACATGTCCCAAGACACCTCAATAGCGTAGCAGACCATATGGCCAACAATGTCCTCGACTGGCACACCAATCACATCATGTCATAACCAAAATGTGCATCCATGTGCATAAAATGTGCCTCCACGGGCATATCCATAAACAAAATGCATCCACGTGCATAACATGTGCCTCCACGGGCATATACCAAAACAAAATAATGCATCCACGTGCATAACATGTGCCTCCACGGGCATAAACAAATAACAAAATACTGCATCCACGTGCATAACATGTGCCTCCACGGGCATATACAAAAGACAAATGTGCATCCACGTGCATACACGACCATATATCCAAATATATATACACATATATATATAAACCATGATAGTCAATATGTCATATGTGCCCTCAGCACCCGATATACAAAAAATACATCAATTGTACAAAAAATGCTTCCCCATATGCTCATCAGCATTTGGGGGCAGATACAATATCATCTACTCATCAGGATCCCTAGGCTCCTCCGGCTCCTCCTCCGCTGGCCCCGCCGGGTCATGGCGAGCCCGAACTCTGTGCTCCTCTGGCGCCTCCTCTGCTGGCCCCCGCTGGGTCACCCCGTAGACGGATCCTCATCTGAGCCGGCTCTGGCGGGACATCCCGAGCACCACCCCCTGTGCCCTGCCACAAACACTGCTGTCCTCAACAAGAGCGACCGCCACTCAGGCGGTGCACCAAAGCAACCCTCCAAAATATCCCGATCCAGGTCTCTCCAACCATCCTCGGGGAGTCCAGCTAGGATCCGGTCGAAGGTCTGTCTGACACCCTCTATGGCGTCATCTCGAAGGCCAACCCCTCTCCCACGAGCCGCAAATCCTCCACCACGTGGAGGTGGTACCGCTGCAGGTGGATGGGCGACCACCATCGCTCGCCCCTGACGAGCCATGTAGTCGGCCGGTGGCACTGGACCCACATATGCACAATGCAAATAAACCATCATATGCAACTATAATCATAGACTGATAAATCAAACAACACGTGATATAATATAAAATAAAACACAAAACATACCGTCTAAACTCCAGGCCTGTCCTGGGGCACGAGGCATCTCGGGGTCGCCTCGGTAGTCCATGCCGGCATAAGGGTAGTCCTCAATCAGCAGGGGCATCTGCTCCCACTGCTCATAAAAATCCACAGTGAAGAAACCACGCACACCACCGCCGCCACGAGGCATCATCTGCCCCCACCTCATCATACGAGGCTCACTCACCAGACCAGCACGAATGGGTACCCGTGGCCGCAAGGTCGGCAAGCGCTCAAAGAAAAAACAACATAGGAAGGAGGCATAACAGAACTCACCTCCCTCTCGAATGGCCTTGTCCAGATCCCTCCGGACACCAGCCAGAAACATCTGCCCCCAAGCATAATAAGTCCCCCGGCGAACAGAGTCCACCATCATCGTTTGTCCCCCAGACATACGATGTGGCGCAGCAGCACCCAATATCCTCAGAACACATGCCCCAACAGCCCGCATATCCCACTCACGTAGGGATCGCAGACTGATAGAGCTGTTTTGCAAAACAGCATCATCAACACAGAAGGTCTGTAACAAGTCCTCCATATCAACACCCGGCGGGATCCTCGACAGGAGATCTCCCACCTCACCCAAACAAGGCAACCCAGTCAAAAAATAGACATCCATGAGGGTGATCTCCAACCTCTCACCCCCAATAATAAATGCACCCTCCGCCGGCACCCACCAACTCACTAGCTTGTTCAGGAGCCGTCTCACTGAACGAATAGGTGGAATCTGAGCGAACTTCAAAAGTCCACTCACAGCCAAAGTCTGTCGCACCCCCGGATCAGTCTGAATCCTCGCCATAAGATCATCATCGATCTCCTGCTCCCGCCACGAGGACAATGGTCTCCTCAACATCCTGCCAGAAAACAGAAGAAATTTTTAGCCCTAGCATAAAATTTTTGAAAAAATCCCATCGCGGCTTTTCCACAAAAAGCCGCGATGCCCATCGCGACATTTCCACCAAAAGCCGCGATGACCATCGCGGCCTCCGTGCAAAAACCCGCGATGAACATCGCGGATTTTGGCCAGACAGTCGCGATGAACATCGCGACTATCTCCCATGAACTCGCGATGAACATCGTGGGTTCCAACCTCACAGTTGCGATGAACATCGCGACTGTCAGCCTGAAACCCGCGCGGTTCATCGCGGGAATAGACTCGAAACCCGCGATATTCCACGTTGGAGGGTCAACATGGGATTTCGCGGCCTTCAGGGGCCCACCGCCAAACAAAAAAGACATAATTGAAAAGGCTAAGGCAAATAGAGTTACCTGAAACTCGCAGAATCAAAAACCAACGGTGAAATCTCCAGGGAATCAAGAAATAGCTCTGATAGCTCTATCAAACTCGCACGTAACAATGACAAGTCATTTGGGCCCCACGCCCTATTTATAGAAATTCCACCAATTTTCAACCAACCATTGCGGGATCATACGAAGTCCATTTCTCAAACCGTTGGTACCGTTGGAATCAGCACAGCGAGAACTTCATGCAGGTTCCTTCCTTTTCCCATTTTGACGGGGTCCATTTTTTGACCATTTATTGGCCCCCCCTCGTGGCCTCGATTTGTGTGCCACACCGGTCGTCGTCCATTTTTGACGTTTCTTATATCGCCGGATTCAGTTTTCCGCGCCCGTGATGATGCTTGAGATCATTTCTCGCTCTCACCTTTATATTTTTCGGGCATTTTTTCCATGCCCCCTTGTCACCTCGATTTGCGTGCCACATCGGCCGTTCTCCATTTTCGACGTGCCTTATATCGCCGGATTCAGTTTTCCGCGCTCGTGATGATGCGTGAGATCATTTCTCGCTGTCACGTCCTGATTTTCAGGGCATTTTTCATGCCCCCCACATAGCCTCGGTTTGCGTGCCACATCGACCGTTTTCCTTGTTCAACAATCCTTATGTCACCGGATCCAGTTTTCCGCACTGATAATGATGCTTGAGACCTTTTCTCGCCCTTATCACTCCCTTTTAGTTCGGTATAATTTTATCCCTTTTTCGGGCCGAGCAACCCCTTTTACGAAAAAGGCACTTAGGGAGTTTCTGTTAAGCTCTTTTCTGACTCCTAAAACAATGAAAAGATTGCCGAGTAACCTTGCTTCCTTTCATGCTCGTTAAACGTATCTGAAAGGGTGTCTACCTGGTATAATTTTACCCCTTTTCCGGACCCTGTAGACTAATTACGAAAAAGGAATACTCTAGTCACATCGGCTAGAAGAGTTCTCCATCTGCATCATTTTATGCTTTTTCGGGCCTTGGAGACTAAACTACGAAAAAGAACACCAATGGAGTCCACTTACCGCTTTCAGACTCTCTAAACATGAAAGCAACCATGAGCACGAGCCGTCCTGGGCTCACAAAATCCACAGGAACGTACCATTTTAGAGCACACTTTTATCCCTTCTTGGAGCTCATTAAAACTACGAAGAAGGAATCAATGGTGCCTCTTGGCGCCATGACAGATCACATCTACTCATTAGACAGCTTCCCCATTTTGGTCGCCTTTGTTCAGAGTATTCTACAGTATGTCACCTTGATAATCCCTCGACGGCACCTATCAGCTCGTCCTCCCCCCCATAGTCAATATATAGCATTCAGTCAAAGCAATGATCCCCACACCTACAAGTCAGTTCCCCACGCTGCCAGGTCAACCATCTCATCATGCTCTGAACAAAGGAAGTTTGAGTCTACCCACTTTTGACCCAGTTATTTCCCATCCCCACAAGTATGTCAGTCCTACCATCAGCACTACAACACTTTAGTTTTACACCTCGTGCTCCTATCAAGGAAACATCATTGCCTTGTTAGTTGCTGGTCTCCCTCTGTCGACGACAACCACATTGATTCCAGAAGATAGACCTAGAGGTCCTTATGTCTTGGACTCATCACCATTTATGATGAGTGCCTACGAATCATTTCGAGAGGAATCTTCAGTGCCTCTCCAAATGGTTGTTTCTCACATGCTCGACTTCAACACCTTGATCGCATCGTTGAGACTCGCACAGGGTATTCGTCCGTTTCACTTATTAGTCGAAGACCCTGGATACCTCCTGACTCCTCCACATTTGAGAGTCTTCCTATGGATAACACCAGTTACACTTTTTCTATAGATATCCGGGTTACGCATGGCGACAGTATTCAGATGTACCCCAGTTTCATACTCCCTTGAGTATACAGTTACATTATTTCTCAGAGATGACTCATAGTCTTTGAGTCCCTACAGATGTTGGACACCTTCAGTTTCAGCAGTTCCTCAGTTATTCCAGTGTATCAGTTATTGAGATCCGTTATGATTAGGAGTACATCCCAAAATAATGTCCCCCCTGGACCATTATGGTATACCAGTAGATTCTCTATGTATTAGATCCCCCTTCTTGGGACTAATTGTTATGTATATGTCTTGATACGAGCATGGGAATGCCCGCCTCGTCCATTATCAGAGATTATACCTCATTCATATTGAGGCCATGTAATATTTTTTGTTTCTTGCAGCTTCCAAGGGCCGTGGCTCCAGTCTCCAATCGGTCTCTTCTCCTTCCCAAACCCCTGAAAAAAGACAAAAGAACTATGATGTCTATCGGCCATATGATGAGCTCCTGCCCTCACACATCAGGGGGCAATCTGTTAACACCTAAAAAGTGCTCACTAGCTCATTCCCTTATTCACATGACCCATTTGTCCACTTTTCCACCATCTGAGCCTCTAAAACCAACAAAAGGTCACCAAAAGACCTTAGTACACCCCTTTTTCCATTAAAAAAAAAGATTATTTTTCCTGAAAAGCATAAAAAACCCTCGAAAAGGGTCCAAATTCCCAAAAATATTAAAAAGGGAATTAAAATATTATTTTTATTCAAAAAAGGAAAAAGGAGGGAAAAGTACCTAAACCATGTTGGTCAATACCATTTGGTTTCCACAAAACCACAAATGGTATTCCCCACCACCAAAACCTATAAAAAGGTGGTAGGGGCTCCTCATTTCACATCCATCCATTATCTCATCCTCATGCTGCCGAAATCTTCCTTGAGCATTTTGGCCATTGTAAGCAACCTTGGAGAAGGAGACCTCTTGGAGCTTGGAGCTACTCATCTTGGGAGTTGCTCAACATCAACCTTCACCATTGAAGGTATTATCGCAAGCACTTGCTTGCCCTCCATTTTTTAATACAAATTCATTCTTTAATATTTTCTTGTTCTTGTTTTTTAGATGTTTACACTATTTGCTTATATTCTTGCATAGATCCATGATTAGTTTTGTTTATATTAGTTTCTTGTTTAATTCTATTAAAACTGCTGCTACTAGTTAGCAGGTGCCCATAGCACTAAGCCTGGTTGCAAAACCGGGCCAACACTTCCTCCAAAGCTGGAATGCCCGATTTTGAAAATCGAGCCATAGGGGGTTATTAGAGCCCAACTGATGTGTATAAGCCTACTAGACACCATGTATGTCTTAAATGGTCATTTTTAAGGGCCCCCCGTCCAATAAAAACACTGTCCGAAATTTTTTTCACTGGACGCGTTGGATTAGGGTTTTTAATTATTTTTAATAATTAATTTTTCCATAGTTTAAATGGAAAAATTTAATTTGTAATATGTTAGTCGTCCAGGGGTGTTTTTCAGTGAATGGAGGCTTGATTCCTAAGCCAAAATTCACACTTAGACCCTGGACACCTTCATCCTAAGTTTCGGATCATTCTTTAGCCACTTAATTAATAATTCCTCAAAAATCAATAAAGAGGGTTATTAATTAATTAAATTTAAAAAAATTAATAATTGGAGAAAATCCCAATTATCTCCAAAATAATCCAAATTGGATTATTTCAGTGGCTAAATGACATGGCACAAGGCATTAAGGAAGATTCCAATCATCTCAGTCATCATCCAGTGAATTATATAGTCATCATCAATGATTAACTCCAGAATAATTCACCCTCCTCATGTGCAATTTCGAATTTCTGACATGGCAAAGATATTAAATGGTAAAAGAGTTAAAGTTTGAGTTACATAAATGGGAGTGGGGGCGCCTTGCCTAGGTGGAGGCCACCTCCCACTCTCAACTACCAAGTCTCAAGTCAAATTCGAGTTAACTCCAAGCTCTAAACCACTCCAAGATCATGATATTGCATGCATTCACATCAAAATTTGAGGAGATATGCGAATTACTTGTGTGGCACATGTTTAAAGGGTGATTAGGATGTATTTAATATTATGGTAGGCGCCTCCCTAAAGGATAGGGCCACCACATCATTAAGCCATCTCCCTCATAACTCCTCCTTATCCCTTGAAAATCTCATGCATTAAAGCCCTTGGATCATGTATATCTCCCTTATGTCACGAATTCTCCGCTTGGCGTTCGAATTTGAGGTGGTTGAAATAAAGTTAATGCTTTTGGTAGGTCCCTTCCTAAACTTATGCAAATCATAAAGCTTAGCTTCCCTTGTAATTCGAATCACATCCCTATATTGGCTCATGCATTAGCTAAGGAAGGTTTCACGTATCTCCTTATGAGCTCACACTTTACACTTGGCATTCGATTTTGGGGTGTTTGAAATAAAGTTAATGCATTGGGGGGCGCTTTCCTCAAAGTTTCAAGTGGTTTCCCTTGTAGCTCAAATCACATCCCACTAAATCTCATGCATTAAATACCTAACCTCAACATATATCCTTTCTTGGAGCTCGAATTTACATGTGGCAACCTTTTGTATGGTGATGGAGTTAACAAGAAGGAGATGGGGGGCGCCTTGCCTAGGTGGAGGCCACCTCCCCATCCCAAATCAATGCAAATTCTAGTTATGAGGAGGTCTAGCACTCCAAGCTTGGATAAATTGGATATTTGACATAGATTTGATTGAGATTGATGGAATTCGACTTGATGACTCAGTGCCATTGGCTTCCCTTTGTGCCAATTTGATTTAGGTTGGATTAGCTCTTGTGTTTTGTTATAAGAAGAGAGGTATTCCTCCTCTCGTATGATGGAGATTTTGAGCATGAACACTCTGCCAAATTCTCAGTGTAATATTTGTTTGAATTTTTGAATTTTTGAATAAAGAAATGACTTTGGAGGTCCATGCAAGAGTATTTGGGGTTGTATTTCACATTGTCTTGGTGATATCTCTCTCACCTCATCCTTTATTTCAAGCATTACATTATTCAATCTGTGTTCTAACATATTAGAAGTATATTGTTCGGTTTTGCTTGTTTGATTGTGAGGGTTTTGCAAGATTCATTCAAGGTGGAGAATGGCTTGGAGATCAAGTTAATCTTTACTCCTCAGTGGATTTTACTACCTAATCAATTTATCTTGCAGGTTCCCAAAGCTCTTCTCATCTCAAGAGAAGAAACAACATCAAAGAGACTTGCTCTTCCTCCATCAACAACAAAGTTACTTGAATCATTGGTTACTCAAACTTTTTAATCTTCTTTCTGCATTTCTATTTCCAAGTTTTGACTTGAGATAGCAACCTTGGGATTTCATCCCAAGGGCCACATACTTTTGTGGTGGCTTCTCTATCACCATTAGCATCCTTGCGGACATCCAGCTAACTGGAAGGTTTTCGAGACTAGTGGCTCTAGTGATCACCTTGTTCGGAGGTTGATCCCACCTTGTGTTTGATTGGTTTTCTTGATCTGCTTTGGCCCTATCATCATCTATTCGTTTTTGTCTCTCTCTTACTCTTCATTGCTGCCCTAGTTTTTCCTTCTCTTGCCCTAGTTTCGTTCTCTCCTTAATCCCTCCTCTAGCTTTCATTTTTGTTCTCCTTCACCCTTTCGTTTTCCACCTTAGGTTCTCCCTCTTCCCTTCCTTCCGTTTTCTTCCTTTCCTCCTTCTCCTTACCCTCTCGTTTTGCCTCTCTTCTTTCCTTTCATCCCTTTCCTTCTTCTCTTCTTTGCTTTCATTTTACTCCACCTTTCCCCTCTTTCTTCCTTCTTTCGTCCATCTCAAGTTGGGCTTTCTTCCCTCCTTCTCGTTTTGCTTTTGACTTGATTTTTTCCTCCTCCTTTCGTCCCCCTTTGGGAGCCCTAAATTCACATAAAACAACAAAAACAAGTTAAATGTTTTAAAGGTTTGGTTAAGTGTTAGTAGTTTTATGCTTTAAAGTATTATTGGTTAGGCATAATTAGATCTCATAAATTGCATTTCGTATCTAGTTGCACTTTAATTTGAATCTTTTTGTTAGTTCATATGTTAGCTTCTTTAGTGTTGCATTGTTAAAACTAGTTTATGTTTACATGCTAGTAGTTGCATATCATTTTTTCACTTAGAGTTAATTTTGATCTAGTTTAACTTTTTGCAAGTTATAGATTAAGATAGTTTCAAGTTTTATTTCTCTGGCCTGACAAATAATGGGTGCCTTGAGTTTACTTGCTTTGTAGGTGCTTGAAAGAGAAAAGAAGCTTGAGAAGTTTTAAGACAAAGAGATCTAAACCAAGAAAAAAGTGAAGAGACCATAAGGATGATCCAAAACATGACATTATCATTTACTATCCTTTGTAATAGCTTATAAGAGCTAGCTTTGTTCTCCAAGTTTTACTTTTTTCTCAAAAGTCCTTACAAGGGTTAAATCCCAAGGCATTTGTATCAAGTTAATAAAATAAGGCTAAGGCCTCATTTTTTTTGTTTTCTTCTCCATTTGTCGAAGAGTGTTTTTCATTTGTTAGTTTAGATTTATTTCTAGCATTTAGAGTAATTTTCAATTTTGCAAGTAAATTTCAACCGCTAGATTAATCGTCGCTTTTTTCCACTTTTATCATTTTGAGCTTTATATTTGTGTTCTTTGCTTTAGCTGCTTCTATCTTAACAAAGAATCAAAGTCTCTTGAACTTGCAATAACCCAAGTCAAGAGAACTCTCTATCGGAGAGCATTCCTCTGCATTCCTTGCATCAAGCATTTAGTTTAGATAAAGTCTCTTGAACTTCCGTCATAAGACGAAGTCAAGAGCGCTCTCTATCGGAGAGTTGAACTGTGTGCTCTAATAATTTAAAATCATTTCAACCCACATTCCCCAATAAAATTTATTTTCGTTGCTATCCCTCACCTAGTATGCTCTGCGAACCCTAACGGGTTGGACTCGTACTCAGAACGGTGAATGGATCTGTTAATCTTTGCAAGTGATAATCTAATAAAATTTTACCCCACAACCAACGAACCGACGTTGTTATTTCGAGAAATACTTAGGTAGTGGGAAATGTTCTTAACTGGTGGTGCCGGTGTGCATTAATCTTGGCACTTGCTGGTTAAATCATTGGACACCTAGCTTGTGATCCCAGACAGGCCCTGACATGTCAACAAGGGGAAGCCACTGAAGGTATACTTTTTCGGTTGGTCGCTTTATCCTTGCTTTGTTAGCCATAACAAATATCACTAAAACTTTTAATTTACCAAGATAATCTGCAAAACGATCTCACGAACAATTCTCTAAAGACTTGTATTTTCAGCATCCCCCAACACTTTTCAACATTTGACTCCATAAGGCACTGGTTTTTTAATACACTTTCACATATTCATGTTATTGGGCCATTTGTCCATTTAAGTCATTTGTCTATGGATGCTATCTCATTTTCGCAACTCTTTGATATACTGCTAATATTGTAATCTTGTTTCGCAACGTGGATTGCTTGTCATCTTTTGTTTATTTCTATAATTGTGATCATCATCATTAAAAAACTCCTTAAAAACACCCATCCGCATCACTCAACATCAAAAACATTCAAAAACATAAGAGCCATAGTAAACTCTTTGTAGGGACTACCCCCCTTGGCTTCGTTAGGAGTTAGCCTAAATGGAGGAGCTGGGATTTAGGTGACAGTACCTATCTCATTGCTTGCCCCCAAGGAAACACCTCTCCCCACTTCCAGTGAGGGAGACAACTTTCGAAAGATTTCCGCTGCCGGTGTGCATCTCGGCGGACAACATCTTTGGCGCCACTGCCGAGGACAAATATTTTTTGTTCCTGGACCAACTTAGTTTTTTCTAGTTTGTTTTACCTTTTCGATAGATTTGATATTTGTCTGGCGACTCCACTGCCTTTTACTTTCCTTTTTTGGTAGATTTTTAGTCAAATCACTCTCCGAAATTAGACTTGAATCCACCTGGAGACTCCATTGTCGAGTAATTTACCGAGGTATTCAACTAGAAGAAACCTTGAAGGCTTGGTTAGTTTCATCCCTGACCCTGAAAAGGTTCTTAGGAAGAGACTTAGCAAGCTAGCTTCTAGTAGGATCCTTGAAGATCTTGGATCCCAGTCTATTTCGGACATCCATAGTTTGTTTGAAGTAGATAACACTAACTTAGAAGAAAATAGCAATAATTGTTTCCTTTCCACAATGGGTGAGTTTTTAACTCAACTCAACTTCACTCAGATAGCAGGTCAACCCCATGATGTCCCTGAAAAAGCTATCGACAAACTCATGACCTTTAATGGAACTGATGCCTCTACATCTGCTGAAAAACATATCAGAAACTTTTCCAGACACTGTGGTTCCTATGTTAGGGGCACTGACAAACATGAAGATGTATACATGACCCTTTTTGCTCTATCTTTGGATGGTAAAGCTGGAAACTGGTATGACAATTTGCCCAACAACTCTTTCGCCACCATAGCCGCTTTCAAAACTGCTTTCCTTGACAAATTGGGCAGCAAAAAGGAACCTAGACATCTAGTGGCATCTTTGACCAGCATGAAGAAGTCAGATACTGAGACCATGGATGAATTCAACGCTAAGTTCACATAATTATCTAACTCCATCCCTGTCACTTATGCTCCTCCTGCAGCTTCCTTATTGGATTTTTACATAGAAGCATTAAGAGGCAAGATTCAGTATCAAATAAGAGACAAGGAACCCACAACATTGCTTTAAGCTCAAAGTTTGGCTGTAAAAATTGAAAAGAACATGCAGTCTTCAGGAGAATCAAACATCCAAGGATATTCTAGATCTTCAATCCCTTCAAAAGCTCCTGAAACCAAAGACAAAGATCCTTTATCAGTTATGAAGGATGCTTATGAAAAGCAGATGCTAGAGATTAAAAAGGAAATGAAAAGAAATATGGAAGAAGTTGAGCAAAAACACTTGGCACAGTTAAAATAAATTCAGAATCGGGTCATTAATGTTGAAAGAACTCAACCCCAACCACCTCCTAGAACATTTCCGGCGAAACCAACATGGCAGAGAAAAATGCCCAATCATGATTAGAGGCCTCCTAATCAGTTAGAGGCTGCTAAAATGGTTGAGTCATATAGACCATTTTGTAGGCCATGCAAAGACTTCCACGAGGAATCTCAATTCTACTATGCATGCTATGTTCAAGAGCATGGTTATCCCGAGGGTTGTGGTCCTAACACTTCTACAAGCGAGCATGATTTCATCAACCATGTGGGGGTCACTTATGAAAATCCTAGGGATAGTTGGACTCAAGCCAACCAAGGTCATCAAAGGGATGATAACATAACTAGAATTTATGGTGAGATGCCACCTAGTGTCAACAACAGTCAGAACTTCAAAGGCATGACATATCAAAGGAGACCAAAGGAAGGACCTTCTACTCAAACTGCTCCAAAGGTAACAATTCCTAACACTACTCAAGAAATTAATAATGAAAAGGAATCTGTTGCTTTGAGTTTTGATTTAGGTAGTTGGTTGGCCAGCACTAAAGTTCTAGTTCCCGTACTAGAGCTATGTAAAATTCCTGGTTAGAAAGAGAAGCTTTTGAAAATGTTAGATCCTCAAGCTGATGATGTCCCTCCTCATACCTCAAAGCCCATATCATCTGAAAAGCCTCCTCCACCTGCAAAACCTTCTACCTCTAAGAAGGTATCTTTCTCGGATAATGTAGAGCAACCTTCAACAAGTTATGGAAATGATTTCGAGGATCCTCATATAATCTTACATACCAGGGAGACAAGAAAAGAAGCTCACCTGCTTTTCTATATATCATTGATGATAGGTGACCTTCTTCTACATAATTGTATGTTGGATTCGGGATCTGGTGCAAGCTTAATGACTAAAAGTTTTATGCAGCAGCTTAACTTAAAAACCACTAAGCCTTACCAGAATGTATGTGCCATGGATTCCAGACCTGTTAAAGTTGAAGGAATGATTGAAAACCAACCTGTTAGATTGGCAAAGTATTCGGACATCCATGTCACCATGGATTTCCTTGTCATAGATGTGCCTGATAAGTGGGGGATGCTACTCTCTAGGAAGTGGGGTGCTACTTTGGGTGGGTCGATACAATTAGATTGGTCTTATGCAACTGTTCCATCATCCAAAGATTCTCTCATCAAACTACACACAGAAAAAGAAAGAAGGTACTTGTTATCACACAACTTGTAGTTGTCCCTAATGGTATCCTATCCGAGATGGTAGAGGAGATGGACAACTAAAGAGGTGACCCAAGAGATGCCACGGTTCCCAATGCAAGATGGGAATCACGTCAACCAAGGCACTCTTCACTTTAGATCGAGATGAATCAAGACCTAGGGGGAGACCCTTATAACCAATCAAAGATGATTGGACCCAAACAAAGGTTCCTAGGGATAAGTAAAAGACAAGTTATGGAAACCAATGCAAGGTTAGGTGGACCTATAAGTTTAAGTATGGTTGAAGGAGGCTCGAGGAGTGACTAGTGTTTCAACCAATGAATGATTTAGGCCACATGATAAGATAAGATGACAAGATCTAGTACCATGAAATACACATGTGGGACCCACTTCCTTGGGATATGGAAATGGCTCAAATGGGACCCACAAGGTGAAGTTAGGGGTGCAAATGGTACTAAGGGGTACATGAAGAGTAGATCTATAGATCTAAGGTGAAAATAAAGATACCCAAATATGGGATCTAGTAATTGACACACATCCCAAGGAGTGCGAATTACCCTAGGTGGACTAGTGCCTTGATGGATGGGCTAATGGAGTCAAAAGAGATGTGGAAATGTAGATCGGGACACCTAGGATGCAAATCAAGTGGGCTATTCAAGATGTGATGGTTGGATCTTGGTAGATCTAATATTTCACTATGTGACCCAATTGGACAACAATCCCAAAATGAGGAATGATACCCCCAAGGAAAAACTTCACAAAGTGAGATACTAGGTAGGGGTTTCAAGGTATGCTCTTCTCAAATGAAGCGGGATCACAACCACCCATGTCCTAGAAGTGGGCAAACTCAAACACCCAAGGAGTGCGACTTTGCCCAAGGAGGGTTAAAAGCATGGCAAGGTGTGTCAAATCAAGTCCAATGGCCACCAAATTGTAGATCCAAGTAGTTTAGGCAAGTATCAATGTGGATCTTGAAAATCAAGGGCATCCAATGGCTAGATCTCCATAGATCTGAAATTGAAAATGCATCATCAAATTGACCCAAGTGGGGGGGCACAACCATCAAAATGAGGAATGGGGCCCACAAGGCAAAAATAAACAAGGTGAAGCACTAGGGGTAGGTTATCAAGTGAGGAGAGTGTGAATCAAGTGGGATCTCACCTACCCATGTGTTAGATCTAATCCAACTAGCTTCTCCCAAGAGGTGCGATTTGCCTCAAGAGGACTATTTTGCCTTGAAAAGTGTGTCAAATGGAACCCAATCACCACCAAACTATAGATCTGAATTTCCGTGGATACTATAGAGGTGGGTTTTCAATATCTTTTCAAAAGCAAGACTAGATCCAAGTAGATCTAAGAAAAACAAAAATGAGGGTTTTGATTTTAATGTAATTTTGACCAATGGGATGGATAGCAAGCGAAATCAATACAAATCAATACATACCTTGTAGATCTTACCTCAAAAGCTTGCGGCCTCTTAGCATATGGAGAATTCTTTCCCTAGTTACAATTCCAAGCTTGATCCAAGTGTCTTCAACCAATAACATCCAAACTCTAGAGGAAATATGTCTCATGAAAATTTGCAAATCAAACTACATCAAGTTAGATTTGATCTACAAATCGATAAGATCTAAGCATGTCATATCAAGAAAGCAATCAATAGACAAAGCACAATTGAAAAACTCCCTCTCTATGAAGTCGATTTTCCCATGGGGGATGTGAGCAACCCCTATAATCTTCCCACAAAGCAATTCGATGAGCTAGCTTGAGCAATTTGGCCTCCCTCTCTTGAAGTCGATTTCACCTGAAAAGCAAACAATGTCTAGAAGCAAGATATCCAAGAACATATGCAAGAGCAACCCAATCAAAGCTAAGAAGTAGATCTCCAAAATATTCTTTTCATTCCAAGTTTTCTAGAGCCCAAAGGTTAGCTATACAATAGGGGGACTCCTCCTTATATAGGATAATAAAGACCAAAACCCTATACCACTTTACAATACAATATAAAATGAGTGGTTGAGATTTAAAGATCTCAATACAAAATCAATGGCTAAGATGAACCATAATAACATAACACATGGATCACTCAAAAAGGTGATGATGTCATAGCTAAAGATATTGAAGGAGGGTGATGTCATCCACTAGAGGGGGTAAAAGTACAAAATCCCACCTCATATTACTAGGACATGACACATGGAGCTCATGGTGGGGCTAGGAGGCATCAATCCTTACTAGCTCATCCCCATGGCACAATAAAATAATATAATATGTCCAAGATAAATATAAATGATCAAATCTGTCCTCAAAATCTGTGACAGGCAAGCAGTAAAAGGCCTCCTATGATCTCTGTGGACACACCCAAGTGGTCAAAACTGGATGGAAGATAGTGGGTTCACCCTAGAAGACCTCTGTGAAAACCAAGTGCCAAAACCTTGCCTTAATTTCCCAAATCGAATTCCTTAGTCACCCTTTTATCCCATTTCTGGACTGCCTCGGTAATTGTGAAAATGCTGAAACTGCCCCGTAGGGCACTTGCGTTTTCAAATTGAGCCCACCAGGCTCTCCAGAAGGGGGGACAAATGGAAATAACAAGTGTCTGGACCACCCCCTCCTCATATAGAACCCTAGGTGAACTGGCCTCTCATGGCCCCTACTGCTTAGGCTCGGAAATCAGCCCCAAATCTGGTCAACAAGTGTAAAACTACATCTATCACTGTCAAAAGTGCCCGGAACTGAAATATAAGTGTCTCATTGGATCCAGAAGACCCAAATCTACTAGGAATATGTACTCATACACCATGGGTTGCCCTGATGGGCTAACTATAGGGTCCACCATATATAGACAATGTATAATCTGATGATCTGAAGTAATAATAAAACCTGTTGTACTGCATCAATCATCATTTGAATCATATGTCCATCATATAGCATCATCATCAAGAGTATGTGGGGGATATGCATGCATAAATGTTTACCTGGTTGTACTAGATCAGATATATGATCATATTCATTCGAAATAGAGGACTGGCCTTCCTCTAACTGGATTGTTTCAACAACTGCACATGGGTCCACTGCAAGTGATACATGATCCCATTCATCAACCCAATCCATTGATTCGCATTCATCCCATTCACAACTGCTACAAGGCCCACAAAAGCAAGCAAGTTTTTGCGTCCATATTTCAAATAAGGGGTTGTTCGATATTCGAACCGAATGAAATTCACAAGTTCCTTGCACAATACTACAACTATAAGAACACGATCGGTCTATATCAACTACATGCCAGAAATTTCTGACAACATGTTCTCTACCTGTTGGTATGTGTTGCTCCGTGGTTCGATCTGACATTTTTGCAGAGCACCATTGAACTATGGTTTCTGCATCCTGATTATGAGGGTTTCTCGTGAACCTCATCTCTTCCCTTCGTAGGGTAGTTTTGAGACATGCCCCAGCACCGTCGTGCTCTCCCTTTCCATGACCGGTGTCAAAATAGTTCCACACATGCAACACATCACAAGTCTTATGCAAAATACTCAACCACTGGAATACACGTGCATTTTTGAACTGGCCTACACAACTATCTGACCATATCCAATGCCAATCCGTCTGTATACCTCTCTCCTTTAGTTGATCATAGAAAATTTTGAAGCAATGTTGCACGTAATGCAGGTCATGGCACCTGTCGTCACTGATGTAGAAGTTGGTCTCTTTCAATATTATCCTCCTGTCGTTGCTGCTCTCTAGCGCGTGCCTATACGTGATATGGACCATTATGCTAACTTGGTCTGAATGGTAGTATTGACTTTGAATCTCATTATGTGGTTGTAGGGTGTAGTTTTCAGCAAAGTCCACAACCGACTGTGCCATTGGGGAAGGTGTCCCTGCATTGTATGTATTGTTCATCCTACCATCGTGCTACATGGACATGATGTACATATTGCTCGGTCTTTTGGTAGCATTCCTTCATGAAATTGCAAATTTGTACCTGGTGCCACAAAACCCAGGGCATTAATACAACATGACATTTTCAGTGTGAATATATATGTACAAATTCAACATGTACAATATGAAAGTATGCAAACTTAGATTCCTGTGACTTCACCAATGCAATTTTTTTGCTTTCCTTCGAACTATCTACTTGATATGTTATGTATTGGAAGTTCTGCATTTCTATTGACATCCTCCCAAATGTGTGCTCCACGGTTGCGTGGATGTAGGGGCTCAATAATGCAAATCCACTGCAACTGGAACATGTCCCATATAAACATGATCTTTTATAATATTTTTGTCCTTCGGGTCTTGGACACATTATGCTATGTGTAAATTCTCTGGATGCATTCGGTGGTTGTAACGATGGACAATCCTGCACAATGTTAGTATGCAAATCACAAAATATATGTCTATATGTATCATAAAAGTACTCAAATTCTACATGGTATATACAACAACATGTATTGAGATCATTGCAAATTTTAACATACCAAGGTTTGCATTTTTCAAAGGACCTTTGGACCAAGTTCAATTGTGTGTGCTCATTCTTGAATCTCTCGTAGAGTTATGTTTGTGTCGTGTCAAGGAAGTGCTTGACATGGGGTTCACCCCCCCTAACACCTTTTCTCAACTTTAAAACATCTCTTTGATTAGATGACGGTCTAGTGTTATCAATGAGCTTCATGTCTGAACGAGGTAACCTACCAACAATGGCCCAACAATCTTTTTGGCTTGGGGTCTCAAGTTTTTCTCTAATGGAAGAATACTTTTGAAGAGTCTTTCTGTCTACTTTAAATATTTTACATGTGTTTGATAGTAGGCGACGTTGCCTTGTGGATTTGTCTACAATCGATTCCGACAGTACACAACGGGCCGCATTAAAATCTTTTGTATGAGAAGTTTTTCCAATCAAATTAAATGCAGATTGTAGATTTCTAACAACATGATTGTTGACATTTGAACTTCTAACTACCTTTATGCTCAAAATTCTCCTAACATCCGCTAGACAATGTGATTTTAACAAAGCAAGAAACAATTGACATTTTGCTGCATCGGTTTTGGATTCAAAAAATTCTTTCGTTATCTTGCTACAATGGAAATCAATAGTGTGTTTGGGCATCTTAACTTCAAGTCCTGAAAATGAACTTTCATCCACATGAATACGTCCAGGATTTCTTCGACGTCCGCTTGATAGTCGAGGCAAGGGATTCGGCAAGGAAGTATGAGTCCCGTCAACGGCTTGTTGTGGCCCTTCGTTCACAACTTGATCCTGCAAGGGAGTGTGTTCTCCATGTGTGTGCTCTTCTTGGGGAGGTTGCCAATTAAGAACTTGTTCAATGTCCATCCCTTCATACTCGACATCAGGCAAGATTTGATTGGATTCAATCACTTCGTCATTGCTTGTTGATGGGTCTAAGGCACTAACATTTTGCTTTCTACGGTTTTGCATGTACAACCCGGCCTTTTCTCTTATCTCATGGGCCTTTTCAGGGGGCAGCACCATCCTTCTAGACTTTCTTTTATTATTACGTCTGTTGCCCATATTCAATGTGTTTAAAAAAAAAAAATATCACACCTACAAGAATGAACAACAAATAAGATATTAAAACTCGATGTGCACATGATTATTAAAGCTCGATGTAGCAATTGATTATGTACAACAACATCTAGTGAGAATGTTTTCATATAATCTTAAAAGCTATTGGGAATGCCCTACATATAACTGCAACGATACCTCTAGGAACTCAGTAGGATGGTATTGAATGGTGGTATGGGATGTTAGTAGGGGCAACTTCCCTATGAGGGAAAATAGCCCCAAAAGGCTAAGAGTTTTCAATTCTCTAGGTGTTTGTGTGAGTTGTTGTAGTGAAACCATGAGGAATTCAACAAATATTTGTCTACTAGATGGAAGAATGTGATTATGAAATGTTATTGGTGGTGATGCAAGTAATTTTTTTTTATTATTTTCATGAAAGGTTGAAAGCATTTCTTGGTGCATTTTGTAGTTTTTTTTTGGTAAGATGTTTTTATTGTCTATGTTGAAGATTAAGAAAACTAAAATAGATCTATCATACAATTCATGAGGAAAAACCAAAATAGATGCCATTCAAACAAGTGAATGAAGACTAAACTACATTTAACAAGATAAAATTATCACCATACCTCAAGGATTATGATTGCTCTTTGTCTCAAATGTCAAATGCTCTTTTGATGTGTCCACTATAGGTAAGAAGACTTCATGTGTGTCTAAGTAGCATGAGAATTCAATCCAAGGTGCCAAATAGAATCCAATTGTTGTGTATTCACTCGATTGATCCAAATAGAGCCCAAGAGGTGTGTATTCAATCCAAGGAGCCAAAATAGAGCCCAAAATGTTGTGTATTCTATCCAAATGGTCAAGGAAGCACCAAATGGTGTATGAATTCAATCTACCATTTAAATGCTTGTCGGAATGTGTGTGAAACCAACGAAAAGAACGTGAAAATGAGGAAAAAATTGCGAGAGAAAGAACGCGGGTGATTTTCTAAATTTTATCTTCAATAGGGATGCGCACGTGCATCTAGCGCATGCGCGTCCATTCTGAACGTTGTATTTTTTGGTGGGTAACGTTCAGTGCATTTATTACCCAAGAGATATAAATGTGTCATGTTATTCCTAGAGCCCCTCCCCATAAAGAGGCCCTCCCTCATAAAATCCTTTAGGACCTCTTCTAACCCATAATCCCTATGTGCATTTAAGTGCTTCTAGGTGTTTAGGGGTATATTTACAAATATGTATTTTAATTTCAAAACATTAATTTAATTTTGAATTATAAACATATGTATTACATCAAGAAGAATGCTTCTAGGTGGATGATGATGATGATGATGAAGACGGTGATGATGACTAATGGAGATGATGATGATGATGATGTTGATGATCATGACGAATATGCAGCACATCATCCTCATCATCCTCATCATCTTCATCGTCATCTTCTTCATCATCATCCACAACATGGTCATCATCACCATCTTCATAGTCATCACATCATCATCATTGTGAGGACGAGGATGATGATGGTGATGATGACGATGATGGTGGATGATGATGAATATGAGTACGATGATGAAGAAGATGATGATAATGATGACGAATATGATCATCATCAAAATCATCATATTCGTCATCATCATCTTCACTAGTCATCATCATAACCATCATCACCATCGTCATCATATGATCATGGTCATGATCATCACTGTCTTCGTCATCACTGTCTTTAGTCATCTTCATCTTCATCATCTCCATCTTCCTCCTAATCATCATCATCATTGACATATTCACCATCATCTTCGTATCATCATCATCATCATTGACATCTTCGTATCATAATCATCATCATCATTGACATCTTCGTATCACCATCATCGACGAAGATGATGATGATGATGATGAATATGAGTACGGTGATGATGATGACTAATTTGGAGTTGATGATGATGATGATGACGATGATGATGATGATGGTGAAGATGATGAGGAATATGTAGCACATCATCATCATCTTCCTCATCATCAACACCATGATCGTCATCATCAACTTCCTTGTCATCATCATCATCATCATCATTGTGAGGACGTGGATGATAATGAGGATGATGATATGATGATGATTATGATGATGACGATGGATGATGATGAATACGAGTACGATGATGTTGATGACGAATATGATGATCATCATCATCAGCAAAAACATCATATTCGTCGTCATGCTCATCTTCATTAGTCATCATCATCACCATCTTCATCATCATCATCATTGTGGGGACGAGGATGATGATGATGGCAAAGACGATGAAGATGGTGATGATGACTAATGGAGATGACGAATATGCAGCACATCATTCTCATCATCATGAGCATCTTCATCATCATCAACACCATGATTGTCATCATCAACTTCCTCATCATCATCATCGTCATCATCATCATTGTGAGGACGCGGATGATGATGAGGATAATGGTGATGATGGTGATGATGACGACGATGGTGGATGATGATGAGTATGAGTACGATGAAGAAGAAGATGATGATGATGATGACGAATATGATCATCATCAAAATCATCATATTCTTCGTCATCATCTTCACTAGTCATCATCATCACCATCATCATCATATGATCATGGTCACAATCATCACTGTCTTCATCATCATTGTCTTTAGTCATATTCATCTTCGTCATCACCATCTTCCCCCTAATCATCATCATCATTGACATCTTCGTCATCATCTTTGTATCATCATCATCATCATTGACATCTTCATATCATCATCATCATCATCATCATTGACATCTTCGTATCATAATCATCATCATCATTGACATCTTCGTATCATCATCGTCGACGAAGATGATGATGATGATGATGAATATGAGTACGATGATGATGATGACTAATTTTGAGATGATGATGATGATGATGATGATGAAGATGATGAGGAATATGCAGCACATCATCATCATCTTCATCATCATAAACAACATGATCATCATCAACAACATGATGATCATCATCAACAATATGATCATCATCAAAATCATCATACTCGTCATCATCATCTTCACTAGTCATCATATGATCATGGTCACTATCATCACTGTCTTCGTCATCACTGCCTTTAGTCATCTTCATCTTCGTCATCATACTCGTCATCGCCATCTTCCTCCTAATCATCATCATCATTGACATATTCGTCACCATCTTCATATCATCATCATCATCATTGACATCTTCGTATCATAATCATCATCATCATTGACATCTTCGTATCATCATCGTCGACGAAGATGATGATGATGATGATGATGATGAATATGAGTACGATGATGATGATGACTAATTTTGAGATGATGATGATGATGAGGAATATACAGCACATCATCATCATCTTCATCATCATCAACAACATCATCATCATCAACAACAATATGATCATCACCAAAACCATCATACTCGTCATCATCATCTTCACTAGTCATCATATGATCATGGTCACGATCATCACTATCTTCGTCAACATTGTCTTCAGTCATCTTCATCTTCGTCATCATACTCGTCATCGCCATCTTCCTCCTAATCATCATCATCATTGACATCTTCGTCACCATCTTCGTATCATCATCATCATCATTGACATCTTCGTATCATAATCATCATCATCATTGACATCTTCATATCACCATTATCGACGAAGATCATGATGATGATGATGACGATGATGAATATGAGTACGATGATGATGATGATGACTAATTTGGAGATGATGATGATGATGATGATGATGGTGAAGATGATGAGGAATATGCAGCACATCATCATCATCTTCCTCATCATCAACACCATGATCGTCATCATCAACTTCCTTGTCATCATCATCATCATCATTGTGAGGACGCGGATGATGATGAGGATGATGAAGATGATGATGATATGATGATGATGATGATGATGATGACAATGACGATGAAGATGGTGATGATGACTAGTGGAGATGATGATGATGTTGATGATGACGAATATGCAGCACATCATGCTCATCATCATGATCATCTTCTTTTTCCAGTGATCCTCATCATCATCAACACCATGATCATGAACATCAACTTCATCATCACCATCATCATCATCATTGTGAGGACAAGGATGATGATGATGATGATGATGATGATGATGATGATGATGATGGTGCTGATGATGATGATGATGATGACGATGATGATGGTGCTGATGATGATGATGACGATGGTGGATGATGATGAATATGAGTACGATGATGGAGATGATGATGATGATGATGACAAATATGATCATCATCAAAATCATCATATTCGTCATCATCATCTTCATTAGTCATCATCATCACCATCATCATCATCAACATCATCCTCATCATCATCATCGTCGTCATATGATCGTGGTCACGATCATCAATGTCTTCATCATCATAATTTATTCATCTTCATCTTCGTCATCATACTCGTCATCACCATCTTGCTCATAATCATCATCATCATCGACATCTTCGTCATCATCTTTGTATCATCATCATCATCATTGACATCTTTATATCATCATCATCATCATTGACATCTTCATATCATAATCATCATCATCATTGACATCTTCATATCATCGTCGTCAACGAAGATGATGATGAATATGAGTACGATGATGATGATGACTAATTTGGAGATGATGATGATGATGATGAAGATGATGAGGAATATGCAGCACATCATTATCATCCTTATCATCATCAACTTCATCATCATGATCATCATCATCGTCATTGTGAGGACGTGGATGATGATGAGGATGATGAAGATGACGATGATATGATGATGATGATGATGATGATGGTGGTGGTGGTGGTGGTGGATGATGATGAATACGAGTATGATGAATATGATGATGATGATCATCATGACCATCAAAATCATCATATTCGTCATCATCATCTTCATTAGTCATCATCATTGCCATCTTCTTCATCCTCACCATCATCATCATCATCATATGATCATGGTCATGATCATCATTATCTTCGTCATCATAATCGTCATCTTCATCATCCTCATCATACTCATCATCGTCACCTACATCATCATCTTCGTCATTGACATCTTCGTCATCATCTTCCTATCGTGATGATGATGATGACGAAGATGTTGTTGATGAGGAAGAAGGTGATGACAAAGATGACAATGATGATGATGGTGGATGATGACGAATATGCATACGATGATGATGTTTATGGTCATCGTACTCATCATCAACATCATCATCATCATCTTCATCATCATCAACATCAATGCTGATGATGAGGATGATAATGATGATGTTGATCTGACGTTGACGATCAAGATGATGACCTAGATGTTGATGATGATGAGGAAGAAGAGGGTGGTGACGACAATGATGATGGTGTTGATGATGACAATGATGATGATGATGATGATGATGATGATGAAGAAGAAGATGAAGAAGAGGATGATGATGGTGATGGTGAAGATGATGATGATGGTGATGGTGATGGTGATGAGGATGAAGAAGATGATGATGATGGAGATGAAGATGTTGATGATGATGACGATGGTGATGAAGATGATGATGATGTTGATGAAGAAGATGACAATGATGGAGATGTTGATGAGGAAGGGGGAGATGACAATGATGATGAAGATGTCGATGATGATGGTGATGATGATGATGAAGAAGATGATGATGATGATCATCATCATCATCTTAATCACCATCATGATCATCATCCTCATCTCATCATCATCATCATCATCATCTTCATCACCATCATGATCATCATCCTCATCACCATCATCACCACCATCACCTTCATCATCATCTTTATCACCATTGTCACCATCATCTCATCATCATCATCATCATCTTCATCACCATTGTCACCATCATGTCATCATCATCATCATCAACATTTTCATCATCATTGTCATCTCCCCCTTCCTCATCAACATTTTAATCATCATTGTCATCTCCCCCTTCCGCATCAACATCTCCATCATCGTCATCTTCTTCATCATCACATCTTCATCAAATTTATGTATCCCCGTGACAAAGGAAATTACATGAACGCGTACGTGCACCTATGCGTGTGTGCTGTTAACTACGTGTGCGCGCTTCCATGGACGCATGCACGTACTTACACATGCGTGCCTCTTTGCGCGCACACGTGTATGAATTCAAATTGTTTTTGGCGCCCTTGCAGGCTTGGAATTAGCTTCGGACTACACCTTTAGGCTTGGTCTGATTCATCTATGATTTATGGTAGAACACATCAAACGCTGCAACTTCCTATTTTTCATAGCTAGTTCTGCATAAGCTCCACGAGTGCACTGCAGATGAAATTGCACACACTTGTCAAGCTCCGTGTGCAGATTCCATATATATATATTTTTAATAGATCTGTTGTTGTTCTCTATTTTTAATTCATTTTAAACTGCACTCATGTCAAATTCGTAAAAAACATAGGTCATTTATTTGGCCTATAACTTTTGATTGGCTTACCTATTTCGAAAACGGAAAAGAACCCACATAAGAGCACAAAATTACCTACAACCTAAAAAAAAAAATACATTTTGATTATTTTTAAACCATGATATGGTGGCTCGACAATTGACCATGTCGTTTTATGGCTTCAATGACTTCAGTAATTTAAAAAATATATAAAATTGACTTTTAAAACTTTGGAAAAATAGCCCCTCACAAGATTTTTCTGTTGCCTACACCTCTACATATTTGTTTTTTCGTAAATTGAAAATTTACATAGCAAATAGGTGGGTCAACAAAAACATGTGCATTATGTTTTAGAAAAACAATAACATACCAATATTCGAATAATGACATTTTGGGGTGGTTATACCACTTTTCCATAAATAAAAATTATATTTTCCGGAAGGTCATCCGTTTTTCTACGTTTCATCATTTTACACCTAATCGGAAAAAGTTTTGTAGGTACCTCTAATAGTTGATTTTAATGATAATATTTCTGTTTTTCCAGAATGTCATTGCAACTAACGTGTCATAATTGGGTATCATTACCTTGCACCAACCCTTATATTATATAAGCACAAGACATGGAAACTCTATTAAAGACTAAAGAAATTCGATAATTTATAAAGACTGTAGTTTTGTAAGATAAGGTTGATCAAAATTTCATCATTGATAGGAAGAGGGATGAGGATGTAGGAGTTATAATGACTTACACATCAAATCAAATTTGCTCTCATAAAAGTAGGATCCACCACCAAAAAAGATCAAGGATCTATTAAAAATGATTAATGAGGGTTAGTTTATGTGGATTTAAAATATATTTTCTCTCTTAACCCTCCCTCCTTTGATAAATTGAAGATTATTTGGATATTGTGAAGGTGCTACAGTTGAAATTGGGTGAATGTGGAAAGGATTCTCAAAGAAATATAGTTGTATTATAGAAATGATTTTGATAAGTATAAAGACACCCTATGATGTATTGTGTTCATTCTACACTAGTTTGAATTTAAGATAAGAAGACAATAATGACTATTCCTTTTATTATTTGTGTGGTTTGGGGGACACAATTTTTTTTAGCAAAAGGAAACATGAGATTAAGCAAGGAGCCCATATGTTGAATTCAAAATTCCATACAACTATAGAGAAAGAGGTCAAGAATATAATCAAGTCTAGAAGTAAAAGGTTTATGTTGATCAAATTGATAAGAATACGAATGTTGAACAAACATTGATTGAGAAAGGTAAGAGAAATAAGGCACTTATGTACTTTGGGAAGAAAAGACATGTTGAAAATAATTGTTATAACAAGACTAAATATCTTAAGGATAAGGTCAAGAATCTTGAGGTGAATTTTCAACTATTTAGTCATTCAACGTGTAGCATCCATTTTCAGAGGATAAGGAGAATAAATATACTTTGTTTGTTAGTACTTCTCAATAAGTATACATTTACACTTCCAAATGTGAGTGGATGGTCAACTTTAGTTCTACCTAACCTATGATTTAGAATGATTCTCTCTTTTATTCATTGAGAAAATGTATCTAGGTGATCAAGCTCAAAGAGCATTATTAAAGAAACCATTAGCAAAACCCAAAATAAGTAGAACAACGGAGATAACCAAGAGAAATAGATGAACATCGAGAAAAAAATTGCTAAATTATTCATTGGCCAAAGAGCCTTATTTTAGTTCTAAACTAGGTCCACCTTAATTGAACTCTCAAATGGGAAATAATAAAATAAGATGCATGCATCTCGATGAAACTACTTTATCCAACTCTTAACTAATTTATGTGAATAATTTTCTCTCAAGTGTGTCGTCCTGGAAGGATGAGTTATAAAGCTAGTTGTGCATGACTTGAGAGAAAACGCATGGAAATTAATATGAAAGTATGGATATAAAAAAAGTGTAAGAGATAAAAAATAACTAATGTTGAACCCAATCTAGGAGACTTTGTTATGAACTCGTGGTTTGAGAGAAAATAACATATGAGAGTGGTCTCTAATGGTCACCTCCGGGTTTAAGGAATGGAACTAGGGAGGTTAGGAAATGATGTGTAAATATCATGGAATTTTATGATGGTGTCTATTAATATAGCTATAACTACCAGTATGGAAAGGACCATTATCTAATGTGCATGATGTGGAAAGGAATGATTTCATAAGAAAAGGACCATTAGCTAATGTGCATGATGTGGAAAGGAATGATTTCATAAGAGTCATTCTCAATGACAATTTTTTTAATGCTAGACCACTTAACCACCACAAGTTATAGTTGCACCACACGATTTGACGTGATTTTATGACCAATGTTTCGAACAACATAAAAATGAGTCCATCATCAAAGAGATGACTCAATCTTGAGATTGCGATGAAATTTAAACCTAAATCAAATTTAAAATTACTTTACCTATTAATAATGGTTTCAAAGTCTATTAATTCATTCTCCCTGCACTTGTAAATAATGGTCCAACTATAAACTCATTTTCGAGGGTACCCTAAAAAGCCATATCACGTATTCCGTTTCGAAGTCTATTAATTAATTTTCCTTGTACTTCTAAATAATGGTCCAAGTATTAACTCATTTTCGAGGGTAAGCTTGAAAAATCATTTCGCGTATTCGGCTTTCTTGACACCTAAAATTTAAGCCCAATTTTAGGGTTTGGGCCGACCATCTACATAAAATTATTCCTTAAAATATAAAAAGAATTACACTCTTAAAATTTTAATAATATAAATACACATCAATTATAATAATATAAATACACATCAATTTTAAAACAAAAGGCACCGAACACAAGAAGATTGGAGAACGTCAATATTCAGGCGCGATAGAGTGGCGTTTCAGCTCCAAATACACATCAATTTTAAAACAAAAGGCACCGAATACAAGAAGATTGGAGGACATCAATATTCAGTTGCGATAGAGTGAGCGTTTCAGCTCCAATCATTCCCGAACGAAAGCTCTGGGTGTGATATTCTGGGTGTGAATTATTCTTGGTGGTGTGAATTGCCTGAGGATTATTCTTGAAAATGGAGGATTATTCTTGGTGGTGTGAATTGCCTGAGGATTTGCAGGAGAAAGCATTGGCCTGGCTCCCTCTTAAATTCGTTGGAAGATTTTGCAGTGTGTCTCAAGAATGGAATTCCTTCCTTGCATCCACCAGATTTATAACAACTGTGTGGGCCCAGACACCTCCCAACAGAAATCCATGGTTGGTAGAATTCAGTGACTTCGATTCTTGTTTTACTTACAGCTTCATTAAAAAGATTTGGGATAATCGCGTATCATTTTCCTTCCTAGAGGAAAACGCACCTGCTATACCTGGGTACAGGGTTTATCACGTTAATTGCTTATCAGCAGCAGCAGGCCTATGTATAATGAACTTAGAGTTTTCAAATTCTCAAATTCAGACTCCGCCCATTGAAGAGATTTTTCTGTGCAACCCACTTACACAAACATCCTTGAGACTTCCACCTATCCCATCCCGGGAGAGCATAGGAATAATGGCAGGGGAGGGCGGCAGCTTCAAAGTCGTGGCGTTCAGCGAGTGGCGCGATGGCGGGCATATGAAAGTGTCAATTTATGATCCCTCTCTAAAGCAATGGACGATTGCAGGACAACTGCCAAGGACTTTGAAATTAGTTCGCAACATATTTGACCATACAATGGTTTCCTCCAAGAGTTCTGTCTATTGTGTGGCTGAGATAAAACGTGGGCTGTGGCGCATTGTGGGGTTCAATATCAGAGATGGCACGTCCGTTGTAATATCGTTGCCAGAATTGACTGATAACCGCCCTAAGTTTATCGCCTGCGGGGCGAAGTTACTACTTGTGGGATACATCTACATCGATGTCGAAGTTGAAGTGCAGGATGTTGAAGATGAGGATGAGCTTCGAGATGAATATGATCAGTCTGAGTTTGAGGATGAGGATGAGATTCAAGATGTGGATAAGGATGAGATTCAAGATGTGGATGAGGCTGAGGACGGGCTTGCAGACGAAGATGAATATGAGTCTGAGTTTGACGATGAATATCCATTTGAGAAGAATGTGCAGCTGGTTATTTGGGAATTTCAGGAGAACATGGTTGGTTCCTCTAACTCTGCTCCTTCATCATTGTGGAAGGAGATTGCCAGAATGCCTTCATCACTTTGGGAGGATCTAAGGGAAAGAGATATTATCACAGAGTGGCCATGGTGTTTTGATCAGTGTGTAGGCGCGGGGGATTATGTGCTTTTCCTTCCATGGCTCGGACGCTTAGCTTTGTCTTACAATTTAAGCGAGCAGTCATGGGAAGAATTTGAAAGCCATGAACACTTTTCAAGATACTTTGCATTTGAACCGAGGCCTGATGTAAAGATCCAGTAAACCTACCTTTCAAATTTGATGGCTTCAATGCCCTCCTGAAGCTATTTTGCCCTTCATAGAAAGGCACCCTAATTGATGTCTCCAATGCCCTTTATAAGCTATTTTGAATAAAAAGGCACCCTAAATTTTGCTATCCAAAATAAATTTAATTTTTATTCTAGCTCATCAATAATGGATTGACATTTATTTTTCACTTTGTGATTAATGGATGACTTCAAAATTTAATTTTCCTTTCAATACTTATATTGGAAATTAAACCATAATAATATTTATATTTATTAATAAAAAAATAAAACATTGTATAAAAATATAGATATAAATATTATTTATGAAATAGTATTAAAAGTTCTATAACATTGTTATTTTTAATATTTTTAAGTAAAAGTTATAATATTGAAGTTATAATATTAATTTTTTTTATTTTAACACTAGAATAATGTTACCTTACTATTGATTACCTTTTGTAGAATAAGAAAGGTCTACCTATTTCTACTAATTTTTTCAAGTTAATGGCATCCACAACCTAATATAAATAAGGTGGCTACCTTGAGCCCAATTGTTACTATGATGTTCATAGAGTTAACAATAGACATAATCATAGGAAAAGAATTGGAAGCATTAAAGCAATTGAGGTGTTGTGTGGGTGTTTAAGAGACACAATGATGTTCTTAGATTTTGTTTCAAAACAAGTTTTTTGTTCTATCTACATATGTATCTAAATCAATGTTTTTTAATATAAAGTTAGTAGAACTTACATGTGAGACATTAATAGATTTCTTTGTTTTCAGAAAGAAGCGAGGTTTATTATTGAAGTGATTCAAGATGATGTTAATTTTTGTATCCATTGACATATTGTACATTGTATAGTTGTATTTTGAAGTTTCAACCAATCTTGATTTTTTGGCTAAAGAAGTTTCATTATTTTTCGAATCAAGCCGGTATTTTATATTTGTTTTCACAAACATTTTGGATTGTGTGCTCCATAAAAGTAAATATGCCACTAAGAATGGCTCTTTTTAGTGGGCCATATACATGATCCATATCTAGCTATTTTTTTATCTATGTATGAAAACTTATAAGCTTTTTCAATTGATTTTTTCTTATTGTCAACTATGTTTTTTTGTTTCTAAATTTTTTTCTATATCGATTGTTGGGGTCATTTATCTCAATGCAACAAGTTTTCCGTTATTCAAATATGGGGGTGCTAGAACTAATGTAGTTAGCATCCAACATTTAAATCATAACCTTTTGGATAAAAAGCCATGACTAAGGGATATCTATTTATTCACCTCGGACTTGCATCTGGCCCCCCTACCCATCATGTAAATTTTTTATGGCGGTTTTCAATCTAAAATTTCCCTTCTGGTGAATTTTGATATATATTTTTGCACATCAATTACAGAACATAAATTATATGTGTTTTTCTCAATTACCACTATATATGTGATATTTATTGGTCAATTACCAAGTATTTTTTTTCTTCTCATATTCAAAACATTGAAAACCAAATACTTGTTTTAATTAAGTTGTCCTCAAAACACAAAACACTATGGGTTATGGAGAACATTGAAGAACTGATATATCTGTGGTAATCCCAATAGGGTGGCATACATGTTAATGTAGGATTTTCTTTGAAAAACCTTTTGATGATGTATATTTTGATCCATGTTATGATATACTCAGGTGTTGGTATTCTAGACTAACTCTTCATATTTTCAATCTCACTAAGTACCGTGGCCATCTAGAAGCACAGTTTATTTATTATAAATCATAATCACAATGAAAATATATGCATTGATATAGTCTTCAAGTCAAAACCCTAATTTAATTTATTAAAGAGATCCAAATCAATAGGTAGATGTGCAAGTTACACCCTTCAAAGGACTTGGAGACAATAAGAGTAGTCTCAAACCAATGAATTTGAAGAGTAGTCTCAAACTAATGAATTTGAAGAAAACCAAAATATAAAACATTTGAAGAGTTATGAAATATAAAATGAGGTGGTGTTTAGAAGCACCATTACACAATAGAGATCAAGTGTGCATACCTAAAATATAAGTGGATAATACACTAACCATTTTTATTCTTATGTATCACGAAATTTTATAACGTGATTCATAGGATTATTTGTATGTTTCTCAATGTATAACTAACTCCCTTAGAGTGACTAAAACATGGTAAAATTTGTTTTCCTTAGGAATTCTTATATATTCTTATTTTTTACCTTGAACCACACACCATTAAACCATGATAGTCAACTTTACTAACTATTCGATTACCCAATGGACCTCTCTATCGACTCTCCTAATTGACTTTTAACTATCAACTCAATGTTAGCAAAAATCCATATTTGTGATTACCCTACTTTTATAACACATTCAAATCATATTCCTTCACCTAGGACACTTGCATAATTTGAATTTTTTTGTGACTAGAAACAAAACTAAAACATGTATATAAACTGTAATTCTTTTGGAGACAATTACTAGTATAATATTAGTTGTTTATAATAGGACTAAATTTAATAAGAAAATAGGTTTTCCAATATATGAATCAAATAAATATTATTGATCATAATTTGTAGTGTATTTACAAGTTTGATCATTGATTATTGCTATCTTTTGTGTATCTACGAATTAGTAATTGTTTCCATTTTTACTAGTAACCTTATTTTTGTTATAGAGAACTGAAATGCCACTACTCGGAATATTATTGCTATATATGTTTAATCTAATTTTAGTAGTTTCCCGAGGGTGCTTTTTTCTCAACGAAAAAAACCTAGGTTAAAAAAATTACCTTTAATAGATTCTAAGAAGCATTCAAAATCCTTTACAAGAATTAGTAGCGAGATTGATTATATGAAGAGTTAGTCTAGAATACCAACAAGAGTATATCATCAAGTGGCTCAAAATATACATCATCAAAAGGCTTTTCAAGGAAAATCCTACAGTAACATGTATACCACCCTATTGGGATTACAAAAAATATATCAGTTCTTCAATGTTCTCCATAACCCATAGTGTTTTTTGTTTTGAGATTACCATAGTGTTTTTTGTTTTGAGGACAACTTAATTATCTCTACTAAAAATTAGTGTTTTGAGTATTTGGTATTCAATGTTTTGAATATGAGAATTCAAAAAAACATGGATTTAATACAATGGTAAATGGTATATTAACATCAATAAATATCACATATATAGTGGTAATTGAGAAAAACACATATAATTTATGTTATGTAATTGAAGTGCAAAAATATATATCAAAATTCATGAGAAGGGGAATTTAGTTTGAAAACTGTCATAAACAATTTAGATGATGGGTAGGGGTGCCTACCAAATGTCCGGGGTGAATAAATAGATATCCCTTACTCATGGATTTTTAGCCAAAACGTTATGATTTAAATGTTGAATGCTAACTATAGTTCTAGCACCTTCATATTTGCATAAGGGAAAACTTGTTTCATCGAGCTAAATAACCCCAACAATCCATATATAAAAAAATTAAGAAATAAAAAAAACATAGTTGACAATATGAAAAAATCAATTGAAAAATCTTATAAATTTTCATACATGGATAAAAACAACTAGATGGGGATCATGTATATGTCCCACTAAAAAGAACCATTCTTAGTGACATATTTACTTTGATGGAGCATACAATCCAAAATGTTTGTGAAAACAAATATAGAATACCGTCTTGATTCGAAAAGTAATGAAACTTCTGTAACGAAAAAATCAAGGTTGGTTGAAACTGAAATACAACTATACAATGTCCAACATGTTAATGGATACACAAACTATCATCATCTTGAATCACTTCAATAATAAACTTCACTCCTTTGTGGAAACAAAGCAATTAATGTCTAAGATGTAAGTTCTACTAACTTTATATTGAAAAAAATTGATTTAGATACATATGTAGATAGAATAAAAAACATTTTTGAAACAAAATCTAAGAACATCATTATCCTTGCTAAACACCCACACAACAACTCAATTGCTTTAATGCCCCCAATTCTTTGCCTATGATTGATTATGTCTATTGTTTACTCTATGAGAATCATAGTAACATTTGGGCTCAAGGTAGGCACCTTATTTATATTAGGTTGTGGATGCCATTAACTTGAAAAAACCAGTAGAAATAGGTAGACCTTTCTTATTCTACAAAAAGGTAATCAATAGTAAGGTAACATTATTCTAGTGTTAAAATTAAAAAATTAATATTATAACTTCAATATTATAACTTTTAGTGAAAAATATTAAAAATAACACAATTTTAAAAAATTGTTCCGCACATATCTTGTAAAGAGTGAAAAAAAGAATAAAATAACACAATTTTAAAGAAACTTTGTTGTCATGTTGTTAAAAAATAAATAATTTTAAGTAAACCCCTATAAAATAACATAACAAAAAACTAAATTGTGATGTTACACATACCTAAAAAAATGAAAGTCATTAAGAGTGAGAATGCACACCACTAATAATTATTAAGATTGAGAATGCACACCGCTAGTTTGTGAACTAGAGGAAAGAAGAGTGTATTGTATACCTTATGAATGAACAAAGAAAGATATGGTGGAAGTAGCATAATAAAACATCATCTTAATAGCATTTCTATTAAGATGATGTTTTAAAACACATATATAAAAGTTAAGGAAATTATAGTACCATTTTATAAATAAATAATATTTATATCTATATTTTTATACAATGTTTTATTCTTTTATTAATAAATATATATATATTATGGGTTTAATTTCCAATGAAAGGAAAAATTGAAGTCTTCATTTAATTACAAAACAAAGTGAAAAATAAATGTCAATCCATTATTGATAAGCTAAAATAAAAATTAAATTTATTTTGGATAGCAAAATTTAGGGTGCCTTTTTATTAAGGGCAAAATAGCTTCTAAAGGGCATTGAAGACATCAATTAGGGTGGACTTTCTATGAAGGCCAAATAGTTTCAGAAGGGCATTGAAGCCATCAAATTTGAAAGGTAAGTTTACTCGATCTTTACATTGGGCCTGGGTTCAAATGCAAAGTATCTTGAAGAGTGTTCATGGCTTTCAAATTCTTCCCAAGACTGCTCGCTTAAATTGTAAGACAAAGCTAAGCGTCCGAGCCATGGAAGGAAAAGCACATAATCCCCCGCGCCTAAGCACTGATGAAAACACCATGGCCACTCTGTGATAATATCTCTTCCCTTAGGTCCTCCCAAAGTGATGAAGGCATTCTCGCAATCTCCTTCCACAATGATGAAGGAGAGTTAGAGGAACCAACCATGTTCTCTTGAAATTCCCAAATAACCAGCTGCGCATTCTTCTCAAACCGCTAATCATCATCATAGTCAAACTCAGACTCATATTCATCTTCGTCTGAAAGCCCGTCCTCAGCCTCATCCCCATCTTGAATCTCATCCTCATCCACATCTTGAATCTCATCCTCATCATCAAAGTTAGACTCATCATATTCATCTCGAAGCTCATCCTCATCTTCAACATCCTGCACTTCAACTTGGACATCGATGTAGATGTATCCCACAAGTAGTAACTTCGCCCCGCAGGCGATAAACTTAGGGCGGTTATCAGTCAATTCTGGCAACGGTATTACAATGGACGTGCAATCTTCGATATTGAACCCCACAATGCGCCATAGCCGACGTTTTATCTCCGACACACAATAGACAGAACTCTTGGAGGAAACCATTGTATGGTCAAATATGTTGTGAACTAATTTCAAAGTGCTTGGCAGTTGTTCTGCAATCGTCCATTGCTTTAGAGAGGGATCATAAATTGACACTTTTCATATGCCCACCATCACACCACTCGCTGAACGCCACAACTTTGAAGCTGCCGCCCTCCCCTGCCATTATGCCTATACTCTCCTGGGATGGGATAGGTGGAAGTCTCAAGGATGTTTGTGTAAGTGGGTTGCACAGAAAAATCTCATCAATGGGCGGAATCTGAATTTGAGAATTTGATAGCTCTAAGTTCATTATACATAGGCCTGCTACTGATGATAAGCAATTAACGCGAAAAACCCTGTATAGCAGGTGCGTTTTCCTTTAGGAAGGAAAATGATACGCGATTCTCCCAAATCTTTTTAATGAAGTTGTAAGTAAAACAAAAATCGAAGCCACTGAATTCTATCAAACCATGGATTTCTGTTGGGAGGGGTCTGGGCCCACACAGTTCTTATAAATCTGGTGGATGCAAGGAGGAATTCCATTCTTCAGACACACTGCAAAATCTTCCAACGAATTTTAAGTGGGAGCCAGGCCAATGCTTTCTTCTGCAAAATCCTCAAGCAATCACACCACCAATAATAATCCTACATTTTCAAGAATAATCCTCAGCAATTCACACCACCAAGAATAATTCACACCCAGAGCTTTCGTTCGGGAATGATTGGACCTGAAACGCTCACTCTATCGCACCTGAATATTGACGTCCTCCAATCTTCTTGTGTTCCGTGCCTTTTGTTTTAAAATTGATGTGTATTTATGTTATTAAAATTTTAAGAGTGTAATTGTTTTTATATTTTAACGAATAATTTTATGTAGATGGTCTGCCCAAACCCTAAAATTGGGCTTAAATTTTAGGTATCAAGAAAGCCCAATACGTAAAATGATTTTTCAAGCTTACCCTCGAAAATGAGTTCATAGTTGGACCATTATTTAGAAGTGCAAGGAAAATGAATTAATAGACTTCGAAACGGAATACGTGATATGGCTTTTTAAGTTTACCCTCGAAAATGAGTTTATAGTTGGACCATTATTTACAAGTGCAGGGAGAATGAATTAATAGACTTGGAAATCATTAATAATAGGTAAAGTAATTTTAAATTTGATTGAGGTTTAAATTTCATCGAATTAATAAACTTCGAAATCATTAATAATAGGCAAAGTAATTTTAAATTTGAATGAGGTTTAAATTTCATCCCAATCACATCATCATCATGCCAATGTCACTTGGGGATTTTAACCAAAGTGGAGAGAGTGTGAAACTTACCACTTCACTATTTGAGTTGTTGACCCCTCAACAATATATATTAGATTAGATTATTATTGGTTTTGTAAAGGAGGAGAATGGATGGCATAACTCCTAGTTAGGGTTTTTCTTTTGTGGTTTGCTATGGAGATCCATGTACATGGGTTATGGTGGATGATCTCAAAGACTTTCAGAATCTCAATTCTCTGAACGCTTTATATTTGGGCCAGTGGAAGCGACAAGGGGTGGTTAAGAGTTAGCATGGTGGGTTATCTTTCGTAATTGGTCAAGATATTATTGTTGAGGAGATTTTAGATCTCAAGGCCCAAACCCTTTTCAGTAAATTTATGGGTGGTAGGGTCTCGATGGATTCTCTCCAAGACTATATTTTTCCATCTTGGGGTCTCTTTCTCAACTATTTTCCAACTTCTCATCTATTATCATGGGGTTGGATTGGATTTTAGTTCAAATATGAGGGGGAAGCATTGAATATGTTAAAAGGTTTATGGTTTTTAGATGGAGCCTATCTGTCTTTAAATCCACAACATCTTTTGTTTGATTCAATTGTGGAATATTCAGAAAAGTCATTGATGTGGGTGAAATTACCAAGTTTGTTAATAGAATGGTGGTTGACCTAATGGTTGAGGGTTATTTGCAATCAGGTAACCATTAACCGATCGCAAGCTGACATTTTGTCATAGGTCGTTCCAGGATCTTGCACCCAATTAGCCAGCTCCTCTCATACCTCTTCCATATTGAGTTCATTTACTTGTGCCCATAGGTCCCATTTAATTTGCTCAATTTTTCCACGAATGGACTTAGGAATTCTCTCCTATAATAAATGAGCAGTTTGGCTTGCCCTCCTGTATTCACGGGTCACCCTGGGAATTTTGGCTTCCCCCTTATCCTTTGCACCTTTCCATGTTTGTTTCCCCTTAGTTTCCATGGTGAGCAGCCAAGGGGGGGCACACCTTATCAAAAAGTGTCTTCCTTCGGTTATAATCCACAAAAGCTCCAGGAAAACTAGGATACAGAGAAGAATGCTAATGAGTCTGATCTTCCCTTCTGCATATATAGAAGTTCCATCAAACAAATCCATAATTTCCTTGATCATGTTATTAACGCCCTCATTAACTCACAAAATTTGGCCTGGAATCTCGGTATTCTTTCGCGCTATCTCAAGGCACTCGATACGTGGTCCAAGGACAAGTTCGTACCTCCTCTACATCATGGATTGCACGAGAACTAAGGTCTTCAATCAATTGTGTACTATTTCCATTAATACCCACGTCACCAGAGGGAGGTGGGTAATTATCGATCTGGGTGTCCTCCATTCTTGTCACGTGAGGCCCTAATCACAACACGTGGGTATGGGACATGTCATCACCTCTCCTTGTGGATGTGAGGTAGTCCTGTATGGTCAACTGGGACCATAAGTATCCCAAGTCTGATCCTCAAAGAATGCTAGTTTCCCGTCTCTACCATGTTGCTTTTCCCTTTCTCCCATGTTTTCCAAATGGTCAACCACCTTATTACTATCCCTTCCAATGTGGACGAAGTTCCAGGCCTGGGTTCAGTTGAGAAAGGGGTGCACGGTGCACCTTTTCCATCTTGGAGTCTAACCTCCAACTGGATGCCAACTTGGATATCCTTTTTCCATTCTGCATATTCTTCACCATGAGAACTATGATCCGATAATCTCCTTCCACGATGACGGGCTCCCATCCTGCTCTAGAAACCATGTTGAGCCCATAGAGAAGGCCATTCAATTCTTCAGTGTTGTTTTTGTCATTTCCAATGCAACCCAGGAATATTTTCAAGATGTTTCTTTCATGGTTCCGCACCACTCCACCACAACCGAGAGACCATAGATTCCCTTTGGAGACCCCATCGGAGTTCAAATTGAATGAGCTCAACAGGGGGGAGGAACAAAAGGCAAGGCTAGTAGGTATAAAACTTTGGGATTTCCCAGAGTACAATTCTGAGTTGATTGGATATTCCACAAGCATCAATGATTCTTTTTTCTGAACCAACCACTTTCCAATCCTTATCGTTCCATTTGTATGCCCTAATTGATTCATGGATGTGGATTTCCACATTGGTCCACACATATCTAGATGTGGATTTATTATCCTCAAAGATGCACCTATTGCACTACTTCCAAATTTCCCAAAGAAGGAACCCAAGGAACTTGAGACAGGTGCGATTGACAATGGGATTTTGGAAGGCATTTGAATCCCATTCTAAAACCAAATGATATTTATAGCATATGATTGAGTTGGAACAATGGATGATCTCCACCTCCTTGTCCTAGAGGGATGATGCAAAGCGGTATTCGTTGAGAAGGTGGTCCATTATTTCCTCCAAAAAAGCACATAAGGAGCATTGGGTAGGGCCAATCATGCCCCGCTTCCTGAGATTTTCTCCCGTGAGGATTCTCCGATGAAAAAATAACCATGGGAAGGTCGCCACTTTGGGCCAAATATTATCCTTCCAAATATTTTTCCATACTTCCTGCATTGGGGCCTCCCATTGTCCTATCCACAAATCATAGGATTCCTTATTATTAAAAACCACTTTTGTTGAATAGCCCCATCTTAGTTTATTTGGCCCACCTTGGGTTCAAATGCACTGCTCTTAGATTATATCCCATAGTATAGGCCTCTCTTATTTTGGGAATCGCCGATTCCACCAATCCAATGGCTTCCTTTCACATAACTCCCCCTCGCCCATGTCCACCTGCCAAAATTGATTAACTTTAATGAGTCCTATATCGATACATCTGGCTTGACTTCTTGGGGTGTTGATTTGGAGGGAGAGCTTAGGAATATGCTGCCATGAGTCTTGACACAAATCCACTTCTTCCCCATCCCTGATTTCCTATATGTTGCACTCTTGAATAATTTGCCTACTGTGAACTGTAGTCTACCAAATATGTGAACCTGGTTTCTCCTCATCAAATCGAATTAATTCATGTTTCGATCTGTTCTGGGCATACTTAACATGCCATAGTTTTTTCCAGGGTGCTGATGAATGAGTAACCCACCCCACCAAATCTTGGCTCCCAGAACTTCATTGTTCTTTTCTGGGTCTCTTAATCCTCAACACCCCTAAAATTTCAGTCTACATATATTTTCCCAACTAAACAAGCCCCATTTCCTTTTATCTGAGGATCCTCCGCATAAGTATTAGCGTTGGAGTTTTAAAATCTCTTTTAGGACAGACTTATGAATGGCCAAAATTAAGAATAGGTATATTGGCATTGCTTGGAGAAAAACATTGATGAGAGTAAGCATGATCGCAAGGTTGAGAGGCTGAAGGATCCAATTTGAGAGTTTCCATCTTATCATGTACATAATATCATACCATGATAATTTTCTAATTACTCCTTGAACTAAAGGGGATCCTAAGTATTTTGATGGAAGGGAGCTCCCTTGGAAGGTGATAATTCAAGTTATATTTCTTTGGGTAACTCTAGGAGAATTGAAGAAAAATATTTGAGATTTGTCCTTATTGATCTCCAGACTCAAGGCATTAGAAAATAGGTTCATACATTTTTTGAAAGCTATGACTTCTTCTAACGACGAGTCACCCATGAGCATAGTATCATCTACAAATTGTTGATTTGTTTGTCTATCAACCCCCATGTGCAGACTTAACCCTTTAATTTCACTTCGATCAACCATAGATTTTATTTTTCTGCTAAGACCTTCTACCATTAAGATGAACAAGAAAGGGGATAGGGGATCTCCCTATCGTATGCCTCGTGATTGGATGAATGGCTTTGTCGGAGATCCATCGAGTAGGATCGAGAAAAATGTTGAATATGTCAAGTTAAAAACCCATTCAATCCATTCTTAGATAAATCCATAACCCTTGAGCATCTCTCTCATGAATTTCCAACTTAACCTTTCATAGGCTTGTTAGATATCGAGCTTGAGTAGCATTTTGGCATTCTTTTGTTAGGTTTTCATCATTTAATTCAACATGATCTAGTATCTTAACTGGGAGAACAACATGTACAACATATGAAACATAAGAGACAAGAGACACAAAGCATTTCACCGGGGAAAACAAAGAAGGTCAAAAACCCTGCAACTTCCTCAGAGATAGAATGAACACCAATACAAAGATCACAAAGATCAGACCCCAAAACAAGAGATAGTATCCTAGCAGCTTCTCCTCCTCCACTTGTGCGCACTCATTCTCTCTCTCACTAATGCGAAGTGAGTGAGTGAGTGAATGAATAGAATGAGAGAGTCACACTCTTTATTTATACAATGATTTGACTTTCCTTTAACACTATGTTACAACGTAATTTTCCACCTTGTGAGCATCAACACTCTTTGGCATGCAGGATCCATTTTACTAACTCAGATCCACTTTATATCCTTCAGACACATGATTTCCCTATTTTTTTCCCATGTACACTAATTGTATCACTGCAGTGGGCGTACCCGCGAGTTGCATCACTACATCCCGCGAGTAGCATGTAAAATGGTAAAAATCACTAGTTAATTACTTTTTACTCCCAAAAAGTGGTCATAGGGTGACCTTTGGCCCTCCATTTTCCCCAAAACGCCTCGATGTGTCCTTTCACTTACCTTTGAGAGGAATATATATTGAGCACATATGGAATATGGATGGGAGGGGAAGGAGAGAGCAAGAGAACTCTAGTGAATTTTTGCCCTATCTTGAGTCTACACTCATTGATCCTTGTAGTTGTGAACCCTTTATGTTCACCTTCCAAACTCCTATCATAGTTTGAGTTTGCCATTCCATGGAGGATTGAAGTGGTGGAGGCACAAGTGGAGAGACCCAGATCTTGGTTCAGATTGGTTGCCGACAAGAGGTCGTATCATATTGTACTTCTTGTTACTTATTAATAGAAATACTCATATTCTTGTCCATTATTGTTGTGAATGTTGTTTATATTACATTGGGTTGCATTTAATTATAATATCATGGACCATTGCTATTGATGATGTTAATGTCGTTTATATATTATATGCGCTTGTTGTATATTGGTTGTTAAGACTGATTTTCAGGTTCAAGTGCACAAGGTGAAAGCTCCAACAGGGATCTACATCAAATGTTTGGATCGAGGTTGGTTATATTCTTGATTATCTTAGCATTGTCATTTATATAGCATAGCATTGAGAATTGAGTTCATTTCTAGTAGTCAGCTGTCTATTGTGGTCCACCCCAAGCCATAGGAAGTTTTCTCCAACACAGAAATGGCGACTCTGTTGGGGATAACATCCATTTTTGGGGATTTTTAGGCTTTAGTACTTATTTAGAGTTGCTGTGTGTTGATTCTCTGTGTCATTAATTGGTTGTTAGGATACTCTATAGAAAACACCCTTTTTCTGAGCCATTGGACTCTTTTTCTACTTATTTTCTTTTCCCTGTACGCGGGTGAGCCTAGTTCTACCCGTGTCTACCCGCCTTTGCCTGCACTATAGCTGGAGGGTACCCGTAGGTATTCCTTCGACAGTAGGGTACAAATCCTGGGGGGGGGGGGATTTTTTATGGCCTTTGGTTGTTGTTGGGTTGATTCTAAGTGTTCCTGAGTCTTCTTTTCCCTTGTTCCTGACTGTTCCAAGCCTTGGTTGTGACCAAAACTCCTCTTTTCTCTTGGTTTTGAGCCTCATTGGGTTTTACCCATTTTCAAATTTTTAGCTCATTCCATAGGCCGAGTCTTACTGTTTAGGATCTGCTAGGTTGTCTGAGTGATCTCCTGTGCATTTATGTAACTAAATAGTGAGATTGTGCTTGCATTTTTCATTTCATTATATTGAAAAATAGAAAAAAATAGTTTTGCACTTTCCTTTTGCTTAAAAGAGAAAATACAAAAAAAAATTACTTTTATGTACTAGATTTTGCATTGAGTGCTTGTTGCTTTCATTTCGGTTCTGCTTGTGCATTGGAAAATATAAAAGAGTTGCATTTTCATTTCGAAACCGTTGGATTGATTCTCATTCTAGTGGCATTGTTTTTATTGAATAGATGAGTCTAGAGTTTGATGATTTTGCATACTATTGAGTCATATACATCACTAGTTTCACGACCATATCCTTTGAGTAACCAAAGCCATTAAAATTAACGCTTATTCTTAAAATTGATTAGAATGATTTTATTTATAGGGTACACCAACTAGCATAGATTTAGAGTCTTGGAATAGATCATTGTGAGTAAACAATCCAAGACTACTAGACAAAACATTATGTGTCTGACCAGGGAGTGGTGAAATCCATGGTATACATCGGTGTTCTGAGGAAGCTCTACTTAGAACAGAGTTAAGCATGAGGTCACGGGAGGTTGGTTACGGAGATATCCCTCCAATACCGGCTGAATGTGGGAGATATTTCCAGGGTTTGTTCGTATCTGGGGGTACCAAAGGTTCGTCCTCTTGTGCTTCGGGCTTAGCTATGCTTCCCATATGACGGATCCCACCTATGACTGTCCCCCTGAGCATTGGTTATATTGCGGTGACCATAGTTTCCTTACCTAGGTATCGCATAGGGTGCTTGCAGTGGTTATGTTGTTTGTATCCTGAGTCAGATAGGGGTCGGACAACACAGTTGTCGTTGTATAGGGACTTGACCTTGTTCACGTAGTGAAGTCTAGGGGCCGTTATAAATGATTATGTTACCTTCGGCTACAGTTTGGGAGTCTCAAGCCTCTCCTAGGTGAGACATACCGGCTCTAGTGTCGGGAGCTCATTTAGCCACTCTGTTTGTCTGCTCTTGGTTGTCGTTTCTCTAGGTGTGTGCTCTTGATTTTCTATTTTTGATCGATAGTTTGGCCATTAGGGGATGTTTTCATTTTATAGTCTCTCTGGAGATATCGTGGTGCGGAGTCCTGCTCTCCGTCAATCCCGTCGGTTGGCTGGTTTACGAGTTGTCGAGCTTTCATGCCATGTCAAGAAGGGACGTCAGCGAGCTCCCTCTGAGTCTTCGGATTCTTACAAGACATACGTTATCGATGCCATGACTGCACATTCTACCACGGGAGAAATCCCTACTAGTACATCGGGTAGAGTCGAACACACTTCAGACACCCCTACTCCTCGTTAGGCGTGGGGGGGTGATCCACTTGAGACCCATCCTAGTTTGTTTGGTCCGGATCCACCCGAGACTCAACCTAGTTTGTTAAGTCCAGATCCACCCAAGGATGACCCGTTCAATCCTTTGTTTCCACGTAATTATTTATATGGGATGCCAGAGTTACATGATGATCCAGGCCCTACGGTCAACCCTATCGCGTTCTCATATGGTATGCCTAATTACAATACAGTTGATCCTTCCACTACTTTTGGTAGTCATGCTGGCACTAATCATGGTGTTAGCAACATTGCACCCACTGGGGGCAATACCCTCATTGGGGCCACCACATTTTCCAGTCACACACTTAGTTTGGGGACCGATCACATTCCTCCTAACAATGCAAATGTTGGAAGACGACCGCATCCTAGGGCTACCCAACCTAATAGGAACACTGTTCACAACACGACTTGCCACCCACAACATAATACCCATGCCGCTAACCGTCAACCTAGGGCCACTTTCACGAATGATAATGCTCCTCCCAACCACGGGGGTGGACATATACTGCATACTTTTGCATTTGTTTCCGCTACTAGTAATGCTAATGAAGAGGTGGGAATATACCTTATCCTCATGGTCATAACGCCACCATTCCTGCTACTAGTAACACCAATGTTGGGGTTGGGAATACATCTCATGATTATGGTCACCGCACAACTGCTCACGCTAATCCAAATGCTTACGCTGGGGGTGGGAACATACCTTACCATCACGGTCATTACAACACGGTTCCCACTACGAATAGTACGTATATGCTCCATAATTATGGTGGAAACCCTTACTACAACACAGTCGGTGCTAGCCACCAGTACAACCCACCTCAATATGGTGTCCAAAACACGTATATACCTGCTTACTTTCGCACGGGTCAGGTCGGAGGAGGTTATCAACCTTATGGCCATGGTCAAGCTTATGGTTAGTCAGGTCCGTATAATCAGCAGCTTAATGCTCATGCTCAAGCATTTGGTCCATCTTATAATTCGGTTCCATACAACCAACCTTTTATGGGGGATTCTAATCATGCTTTCTAGTCGCAACTCCCGTTCCTTACATGTTTGAATCTTCCATATCTTTCAAAGCTCATGAATGATCTGGTGTGTCACGACCCTAATTGGCCTCCGGTATCTACCAAGCTCCCTTCGGACATTCCTAAGTTTGAAGGGAAAGGTGGTGAGGATCCGGGTGATCATGTCACAACATTTCACCTTTGGTGCTCTTCCAACTTGTTGAATCACGATTCCATTTGATTATGACTATTTCAACGCACCCTCACAGGGGAAGCTACGGAGTGGTATGTTGAGTTTCCTGGGAACACTTATAGGGGTTTCAATGAGATCGCTTTGGTTTTCTTCGATCATTTCCAGTTGTCGGTTTGTTAGGATACTAGTACTAAACTTTTGTCTACCTTCCGTCAGAATAAGGCCACACATATTTTTGACCACGTTCAAGAGTGGCGTCGACGGAAGAGGTTAGTGAAAGCCAACATTCCTCCAGAGTTTCTGTTGGAATGGTTCCTCAATTCTTTACTTCCATATATTGCTAAGGATTCTTTGATGTCCAGCATTGTGACTGAGGAACAAGCCATCTTAAAAGTACAGTAGTTAGATTTACTATACTCTCAGTTTGGCATTTTGTACGACATTATTCCTGATGCACTGTGAACACGACATGAGCCCAAGTCAGTTCCTGGACCACATGTCGATGGCATTATGGGATCCACAAGTATTCGCCCTATAGATTTGGTGGCTAATCAAATGAAAAATTTATCGCTTAACCAGTCTACTCCCGGACAGGTCCACACCTTGTCCACTTCCATCCCGTCATCCGATGTACACAGTGTGCAATCGATGAACCCATTGGGTAACCAGCAACCTGGTGGTAAGAAGAAGGGGAGAAACAACCGTAAGGGTAGAAACAATGGGAACAATAATAATAATCGCAATACCCCTCGTAAGGAGAATGCCAACCCTCCTTGGGAAGGTAGAAATGCTGGTGAGGACCGTAAACCTAGGCGTAAGGTGAAATTTCCTTGTAAGCTTTGCAGGGAAGATCATATTACTCACTTGTGTCCTCGAATCGAAGAAGCATCGAAGCATCTTGTACAGATCCCAGCTGTGTTGAAGGATCCCCTTCCTCATCATCAAAACATGGCTTCGCATGCTCCCGCCACTGGTTATGGACCTAATGAGACTGCAACGTCTTCTTCCAATACTAGTGGTTATGGATGCGTGAATATGGTTCAATCGGAGGTTAGTGTTGCTACTCGTCAACGTGATTATGGTGCACCACAACCTAATATGGGGAGTGAACCTCCCCCTCCTCCTGATAATTCCTTGCATATCGAGAAGCCCTCTATTATGCCGTGGATGCCGAAAGGTGTTTTTAAGCGCTCTACGCATAATCCCAATGCTCGAGCCTCCCAAAACTACTCCATTGTAGAAGATTTGGGCCAAACTCCATGTGCCATGTCGGCTCTTGAAGTTTTATAGGCATGTCCTTCTCGAAGGAAATCCCTTTTGAGTGCGTTAGGAGTTCAGAATGGGGCAATTCCTAGTGTTATCAAGTTTGACACTACTGATGTTCAACCTCGCTTACCTTACCACATGGATTTTCAAATCCATGTGGATCACCTTCAGAATTTTGTCAAAAGAACGGTGGTTGACGAAGGTACTTCCACGTCAGTGATGTCTTTAACTTGTTCGAAATTTCTTGGCTCTCCTCCTCTAGTCACATCTAGGACCATGCTCACTGCGTTTGATGGTTGGTCATTTAAGCCGCATGAGATTATCCCTTCCCTTGTTGTCTACTTGGGAGGTAAACTTGTGCCTATTGAAGTCGAAGTGGTTGATGCGCCCATCGACTACAACCTTTTACTGGGTCGGAATTGGATGTACACTATGAAAGATGTCACGTCTACTATTTTCAGAGTTATTTTCTTTCCACACAAAGGCAAGATTGTGACAATCAATCAGCTGGATTTTGTTAATCCTCCTCCCACAGCATCCATGGGATCCATAGTCCCACAATTTACAGATTTTCAGCCGGCAACTGGTAACATGGGTGTTGGTATGTACCCTTCATTGATGGGATCTTATGATTTCCCTACACCTGTTAATTTTATTGGAACCATTTCCGACAATGCATCTCCTCCATTGCATAATGTACCGTTCCGGACTTCATATTTTGATGATTCGTGGAATTTACCGTCCACGAGTTCTACGTCTGGAGACATTGTTGTTAACACCTAAAAAGTGCTCATTACCTCATCTCCCTCATCACATGACTCATTTGTCTATTTTTCCCACCATATTTGCCTTCAAAACCTCAAAAAATCATTAAATGGCCACCAAAAGGCCAAAAAAACCCCTCCCCCCCCCTCAAAATAATTAAATTTCCTCAAAAGATAGCAAAACCCTTTAAAAATGCTCTAAATTCCCAAAAATCAAGTAAAAGGGAATACAAAATATAAAAAAGAGGAAAAAGAGGAAAAAAGGAAGCAAAAACCCTAAAACAATTGACCTAAACCATATGGTCCCAAAAACCATGGGTCAACACTCCACCACTAAAAAACCTATAAATAGGTGATAGAGGCTCCCCATTTCACATCCACAATCTATCCTAGCCTCACTCTGCCAAAATCACTCTTGAAACCCTAGCTCACCATTTGAGCTAGCTTCCCATTTGAGTGCCCCTTTTGGCCCATTATCCAAACACCTTGGAGAAGGAGAAGGAACCCATTGGAGCACGGAAGCAACCCTCCTGGACTACTGCAAGAGCTCCACCAACCTTAACATTTGAGGTAAATGTAACTTTGTTCTCATTTTTAATACAAAAGAAAAATTCCCATTATATTATTGTCTTTTTATTCTCTGTTGATGCACATGTTAGCTTAGGTTTTACCTTGTTTTACTCTTAAGTTTTACTGTTTTACTGAACTACTACTAAGGAGGCCCTTCTCTTTAGTAGGTGCTCATTCGCACAAGCTAGGGTGAAAACCCTAGCTATAGTTTTGGTGACTCCACTATTGGCCTTTGAATTTATGGTTAAAAATTTAAAAGTTTTTATTTTCTGCAAGTATTTTTCTATTGTCCCTGTTCTGTTGTGGCTTCGGCCAGTTGGGTTTCTGCCGCAGATCGCGATTCTGTTCCTTACAGCCGTGGCCCAGATCGCAGCTTTCGACCGTTTTTCTTCGATCTAGATTGCAACTTTCTTTCCTTTCCCTGTGGCCTCGACTGCAACTTCATGTCGTTTTTCCATGACCTGACCGCAGCCTTCTGTCCCTTTCCCATGATCTGACCACGGCTTTCTGCCCCTTTGCCGCGCTTCAGACTGCACATTTTGGCCCCAGACCTACGATCCGACCGCCGCTTTCTACCCCTTTGCCGCACTCCAGACCACGCATTTTAGCCATGGACCCACGATCCAATTGCAGCTTTCTGCCCCTTTGCCGCGCTCCAAACCGCGCATTTTGGCCACAGAACCGCGATCCGACCACAGCTTTCTGCCCCTTTTCCGCACTCCAGACCGCGCATTTTGGCCACAGACCCATGATTCGACTGCAGGGTTCACCCCTACAACCACGCATTTCAGTCATAGACCCGCGATCTGTTTTCTGCAGTTTTACCCTTTTTTGAACCTAGAATTTTTCTGCAATATTTTCTGCACCTGCACAGCCTCTTGTTCTATCTGCAGCCACAGTTACCTACATCCTTTTTCTTTAGTTTACTTTTTGTTCCATTTACAAAATTTTTAAGTTTAAGCATTTACATTGAAAAGAAAAATTTTGCATTGCAAGTTAAATTTCTGCATTATTATTGGTTAAAAAAGTTGCCCATGCGTGGCACTTTTGATTGGGTTCATTACCTCACATGCACACACTCTGTCACCTAATTCAAGTAAGCCTTAAAACACTACTTAACACAACCAAAATTCTAACCCCACTTGGGGAACACATAAGAATATTGTAGTTAGGTAGGACAGGGGGGATAGGCATCCAAATAACACCCCTCGGTCGCTTACACTTGAGACATAGTGGTTTTCCTTTAGGGTACCAAAACCCCCTAGTATTTTTTGCCACGGTCACCACCAGTTTATCAGAGGGCCTCTCCCTTAGGAGGGTTGAAGTAGCCAGACTGGTTCCGGAGGCCTGAGTGGAATACCGCAATCCACCCAGTAACCGAAGGCTACCTACTCGCTGTCCGAGTGTGGTGTTCCTTTTAGGACCACATGGTGATAGGATAAGAGCTGCATATTCACCTTTTCTAGATGTGTCATGAATGGGGTGTCTTAGTTGTCTTTCTTTTATGATTGTCTTACCCAGTTTCTCTCCTGGTAGGGGGATATCTTTAGCCACTTGGTTCTACTATCCATATTGTCTGACTTGGATTTCTGTTAGGAACCCATGTCTTTACTTTGTTAGCATATTGTTGTTGGGCGCATATGCTTTGTAAGTCATTCCGTAGTATTTGTTTTGTTGATCCATAGTTTATAATAGCCCATAGTATTGACCCATAGTATTGGACGCATATGATTTGTAAGTCATCCCATAGTATTATATGTCCCATGGTTTTGACTCATAGTATTGGGCATAGACTTAGTATATAAGTGTGTGTTGAGGTCATTGAAGGCACCGTGAAGTTAATTGTATTGAGTTTGCTCAAAGGAGGTTGCCCTCTCGAAGTGGCCTGTGATCAATATAAAAGTGATTATGAGTTCTATTATTTCTGATATCTCGTGTATTGCATTAATTAATTATTGCAGGTTCATCACATATGGTATCAGAGCACTTTCTTGGGCTCGTTGAGTGGAATTTCTGCCAATTTTTTTTTTTCGCATCTATTGCAAGTTCGGATCTAGGGATAACCCTTATCCACTTAAATGTGGGAAGTACTTGGGCATAATCCCTAAAACTCATTGTGAGGAGTACCACAGGAACCCCAAAGTAGCTGGCCCATTGAGAGGACCTGCCAACGAAAAGGGCAACTACCTGATTGACTAGTTCTCACCCGTGAGGTAAACCAAGAGCTGTTGTTTGTGGCAAAGTGGTTATCAATTTTACCTGAGCCGTGGAGTGAGGGGTACTGCCCCAATACGCAATCTGTAAGAAAGCATTGGTGGCCGAGTGAATCCCCTGAACCGATAGGAATCCGCACATACCTGGGATCCATATCTATTTTCAGCTGAATTGTTGTCGATCACTTCCGCTCCAGATCCAGCTGTTTCAGATCTATTCTGAAAGTCGTTCCAGATCTAGTCGTCATTTTAGATCCATCCATTTTCGATCATTTCCACGCTGTTGCAGATCCATCTCTTGTGGATCCCTTCCACGCCGCTGTTGCCGATCCATTTCTGGAAAAAAAAAAAAAAAAAAAAAAAAGAAGAAGAAGAAGAAGAAGAAGAAGAAGAAGAAGAAGAAGAAAAATGTTTTTCGGCCATATCTCCCTTGTTTCAACTCTTTTTTCCCTAAAACGGCACTGACATCCTTGCAATCCCATCCTGCATATTTCATTCCTGAAGACCCTATTCCAAATTCCACTTCCCAAGACCAGAAATCTCACATTTGTCTATTTTTAGGGTTTTCCATAACTCCAATTTTCACCCAAACGCCATCAACTTTTGCCACCGTGTTCTTTTCCTAATTCTGCTTCTTTGTCCCTCTCTACCAAATTTTCTCATTCTTTCAACTTGCTTTTGAAATCCCCATTTTTTGCTTCCCTGTCCATCAGAAAGTGTCCAAAACCTAGTCAAACCCCAATTACCCATTTGCATTTTTCCCAAATCCAAATCTTCCTTTACTAAATAAGCTTTTGTTTGTGTTTTTCTATCCATTTCCAAGGAAAAAAAAAACCATGGAGGAAGCACTTGTAGCCATCCAAACCAAACTCCAAGATCTGGATGAAAAATTTCTCAGCCTCCATCTTCAGCATTCGGCCATGAACAATAACCGACAGCTAGAATCTTCTGCAACCACCGGGTTCTCTTCTTCCAACAATTTTCGCAGGCCGAAGCTTGATTTTCCTCGCTTCAATGGTACTGATCCGACTGGATGGATATACCGAGCAGAACAATATTTCAGTGTACATAATACTTTTGATATCCAGAAAGTTCCACTTGCATATTTTCATTTGGAACAAGAAGCCCTTCAATGGTACCGTTGGTACATCAAAGCTCATCCCGAGCCAAACTGGACAGATTTTTGCCAACTCCTTTTGCAACGATTTGGTCCTAGTGCTTTTGATGACTTCACAGGATCACTCACTAAACTTCACCAAATTGACACAGTGAGAGAGTATCAGACAAAATTTGAGAAACTGGCCAATCACACAGAAGGATTGTGTGATGAATTCTACAGGAGTTGTTTTATCAATGGTCTCAAGGATGAAATCCGCTCAGAGGTCAAAATGTTCTGTTGCAACACAATGATGGAAGTATTAGGGTTGGCTAAGTTGGTAAAGGACAAGATCGCAGCTCAACAATGCTCCAAACCCACCTTTGTTCCCTTCAGAAATATGGGTCCCCAACGACCTTCCATTACGCCTGCCCCGCAACCAACTCCTATCAAGCATTTGTCTGAAACAGAGATGCAGGCACGCCGAGAAAAAGGGCTTTGTTATAATTGTGATGAGAAATTCACTCGGGGACATAAATGTGTTCAACAAAAGCTCTATCTCTTGGATGTGGATTCTCTGCCTGCCTCAAAATTTGATGAAGAAACTCCAGATACAGTAGGTCATCAGGTCGACATTCAACACCCACCTGTTGACACCCCATCTCAAGACGACCCACCCGAGCTCTCTCTCCATGCTGTAACTGACGTCACCACCCCACAAATAATGCAAGTCAGGGGATACTTCAAGAAGGTCCCTCTTACCATAATCATTGATTCTGGTAGCACTCATAACTTCATTGACCCTCGGATTGCCAAACAAGCTGATTGTTTTATCCATCATTGCTCCAACTTTGAAGTCATGGTTGCCAATGGGGGCACCTTACCTTGCAAGGGGAAGTGTCACAATGTGTGTATCTATATGGAATATTATAACCTGTGCTCTGACATGTTTGCCTTGTCCTTAGGTGGATGTGATGTGGTTTTGGGCGTTCAATGGTTATGCACACTTGGCCCCATCTTATGGGATTTTTCAGAACTTTGGATGCAGTTTTCAGTAAATGGGGCACAACAAAAATTAATGGGCTTACAACCAGGGTCTCTCTGCATCATCGGTTCACATCGCCTAGAAAAAATCCTTAAGAAGAATTCACATGGTATCATCGCTCAACTCCATTCCCTTCAGATGCACCCATCAACGGTCTCCACTACTTCCTTGGATGGAAATGCAGGTGTCTTTGCTGAACCAATGAGCTTTCCGCCTTTAAGAGACCTTTCCGGTAAGAATTTAGTCGCATCTACCTCTCAGCAGGAATTGATGGCTATTTTGCATGCAATACAGAAGTGGCAACCATACCTATTAGGGAATTATTTCTGCATCAAGACTGATCTCCAGAGTCTGAAAATTTTTCTGGAACAACGGGTCTCCTCCCCAGCACACCTGAAATGGGTTATCCAACTCATGGGTTATGAATATGCGACCACTTACCAGAAGGGTAAGGACAATATGGTGGAAGATGCTCCTCCTCACACATTTGATAACCTAGTTTCTCTTACATGTATTTATTTTCTTGTTCCAAATTGGTTGCAATCTGTTCAACGGGGCTATCTCTTCTATGAACTCCATGCTTCTTCATCAGTAGGGCACTCTGGGTTCCTCAAAACGTATGACCAGGAACAATGTAACTTCTTTTGGCAAGGACTCAAAAGGAAAATTCAACGGATGGTGGTTGACTGTGATACTTTCCAGGTCAACAAGGGTGAAACGACCCTCCTTTCGGGACTGCTCAAACCCTTGCACATCCCTCCACAGATTTGGATAGCTATTTCTATGGATTTCCTAGAAGCGCTCCAGTGGTATAGTACCACATCTCAAAGGACACCATATGAAGCAGTCTCTGGACAGGCACCACTAGTTCTTCTTCCATACACCTTCAGCAGCTCCCCAGTTCAGGCAATTGACTCAATTCTTCGAAACCGTGATCAGCTTCTTCTCATTCTGCAGGACAATTTTCACATGGCAAGAATTCGACTGAAAAAACAAGCCTATCAACACCATTCTGAGCGCACTTTTCACATAACTAATATGGTTCTTCTTTGTCTATAGCCTTCCACGCAATCCTCCCTGAAACTCTAAATCCACCAGTGGCTTGGAATGCAACCCGAGGATGCTACAGGGGACCCACTCCTTCAGATTCTGCATCAATTTCCACATTGAAAGCTTTGAGGACAAAGCTTTTTCTAAGGGAGAGGGGATGTTAGGAACCCATGTCTTTACTTTGTTAGTATATTGTTGTTGGACGCATATGCTTTGTAAGTCGTCCAGTAGTATTTGTTGATCCATAGTTTATATTAGCCCATAGTATTGACCCATAGTATTGGATGCATATGCTTTGTAAGTCGTCCCGTAGTATTATATGTCCTATGGTTTAGACTCATAGTATTGGGCATAGACTTAGTATATAAGTGTGTGTTGAGGTCATTGAAGGCACCATGAATTTAATTGTATTGAGCTTGCTCAAAGGAGGTTGCCCCCTCGAAGTGGCCCGTGATCAATATAAAAGTGATTCTGAGTTCTATTATTTCTGATATCTTGTGTATTGCATTGATTAATTATTCCAGGTTCATCACAATTTCATCACCTTGTAGAGGATATGTCTAGTTGAATCAAAATACTATTTAGCTAGGTGTTTGCATGCTCCCTTACCTCCTTTTGGTCTAGCGAGTCCACCATTTTTATTTTTAGGAAACCGTTTGCTTGTTGGTATTCTGACCATTTTTTCTAATACTCTGCTTATTGTAGCACAGCTGTTACAGTAAGCATTTTGAGTTGGTTGTTGGCCTGAGTGCCGTATTTTTTGCGCTCTCTTTTTACACACTCGGATGCATTAGGGTTTTTGAGCCTTTTTTCAGACGACACAACCCCCAGATACTTGACACCATCTATCACCATTGAGTACCTGAGACACTCTCGGTGCCTCTAGGGCAAGCCCCCGCAACACGGTTCACTTGACATCACCTGTCATAGACGTAGAGCGACATCACTCGACACCACTCATCATAGACCTAGAGCTTCGTCACTCGAATCCATTCATTGACGCCATAGAGCTCCGTCCCCTGACTTTGACACTCCTTATTTCACATCTGATTCCGAGGAAGAGTCGGAAAACCCTACCTACACAGCACCAACGAGCCCCATGGCTAGCATGACCTCTAACCCCTTCTTTGTAAGAACTATTGGTGGAACGTCCACAATGACCCCAACAAGCACACTAGCCACAACCACACCTACCTTGGGTATGCCCTTGATGGGGCCCACATCTACCTTAGGTATGCCCACGATGGGTCCCACACCTACCATTCCTATTACTATTCCCATTGTAGTGGCTACCACACCCAACCCAACCCCATCTGCAACTCACATTACACTTGGCGGTGCAGGACCCTCCCATACCACCTTTGTTCCTCTGTATGGGGGTAACATCCCCAACATGAACCCAACTCTCACACTTGGGGGCAGTGGTCCCACCATGGCCGCCCCCACTAGTACGTCACATCCTTCTACTAGTTTTCCATTCATGGCCAGTCTCAACCTTCCTGACCTAGCCAGATTGACCAACGATCCCATCAGACACGATCCCACGTGGCCTCACATGCCTACCAAAATCCCATCAGACATCCCCAAGTTTGAGGATAAGGAAGGTGAAGACCCACAAAATCACATTATGTCCTTCCATCTATGGTGTTCCTCCAACTCCATAGTGGACGACTTTGTCTGACTCCGTCTATTACAATGAACTCTCACTAGATCTGCAGCCAAGTGGTACATCGAGCAGCCCCATGGGGCCCATGCCTCCTTTACTTCCCTCACCTCGACCTTCCTGTAGTTCTTTCAGTCACCTGTCCGCTACAATGCGAGAGTTGAGATCCTACTGTCTTGCAGGCAGAATACGCTCACCCACATCACTGACCACATTCATGAGTGGCATCGATGCCGAATCCTGTGAAAAATCAAGTTAGATGACCGTATCTTCTTAGATTGGTTTATCAAATCTCTCATTCCCGTCATTTCCAAGGATGTGGCATCCGAGCAACCCCAGTCCGAGGAAGAAGCCATCTTAAAAGCCTAGCATTTTGACCTTATCTACGCCCAGTCTGGTTACTTATATACCATTATACCCGACGCCCCCTGCGGTGATTCCTCCCGAAATGATGCACTGGGGGCATCCCATGCCGTCGATGGCATCATTGGCCATGTTGCATCGCATAACCATCCCTTTTCCATGACACGTACTAGTAATGGCCCCGACCTTTCGCAAGATACATCCCACTCTCAAGCAACCAATTCGTATGCTCCCATGGCGCATAACCACCACTCCCACGGACCATCATGTCAACCTCAGTGCTTCGTCCATGCATCCCTCGCTTACATTCCCCCGGTTGTACCTCAACCATATTACCACCCACAGGTCGTGCATGCTCCTGTATCCTCTCAAGGCCCCCTTGCTTATTATCTGCCCCAGGAAGCACCTGCGGAAAATCAACCACCTGTCACACAGATGTATCAACAACCCCCACAAGGTTTAGCACCTGCACTGCCTCCACCCCCACCCACTTATTATCCGCCGCAGCCTGCTCCCGCACCTGCACAACCCTAGCACCCACCTGCTGCCTAAGGGCAAGTGTACGCGCAACAAAATCCGCAGCAGAACCAAAATAACCAACGCCAACAAGGTCAGCAAAACCGCGAAAAAGGACGTAACCGCGGGAACAACCCCCTTCCATACCAAGGTGGCCAGCCACCTAATCCCCCAAACAATAATAACACGGCACTTGCAAACCAAAACGCCGATAGGCCGCCAAAACAAGCTAAAAACCCTAACTTGCGAACAAACCATCCTTGTTCTATTTGTGGGGTCTATGGCCATTACACACACGCTTTCCCACATTTGGAGCGGGCACGACAACTCTAGACCAATGATGCCCACTGCCAAGGGCACGCGGCACCTCAGGAACCACCTAACCCCCCACCACCTCAAACTCAACCCTTGGTATTACATAACCCTTTACCAACCCAAGGAGTGGTGAACACTCAACCGTTAGCTCCCCCTCAAGGAACCGTGCCACCACAACAGAAAGTCACGTATGCTGTGCCTTCCCACCCCACTTTAGACTTAGGCACCCATCACTTGTTAATGATGTCATCCACCGATGTCAACTTTCAAACCCACCAGAACCAATATGGATCCACCCCTGAATCCCCTCCCACCGAAAAAACCACGAACTCTCTTCCCACCGATCAGCCATTATGCATACCTCCGGCCCCATTATATGGAGCCCCAAGAGCCCCTCGCTTCCCACTTCGTCGCATCAACAATAACCCCAATGCTCGTGCTGTGTCTAATTACAACATTGTGAATGACTTAGCTCAGTCCCCCACAACCATGTCTACGTTAGAGGTCTTAAAAAATTGTCCTACACAGCGCAAGACTCTGTTATCAACCATTGGTGCTATCAACTCGACTGATTCATGAATGCTGGCCTTTGATTTCGACCAATTTGAAAAAATCCTGCCTTCCACATTAGCATTCCAAGTTTTTGTATCCATTCGGAATCTTGTAATCCATCGGTGCATCATCGATGAGGGTGGCTCTCCATGCGCTATGTCCACATTCATTTGGTAGAAGTTGGGATCCCCTACTCTCAAGCCGTCCACCACTGTGTTGCGAGCCTACGACGACCGTTCGGCTCAACCCCAAGGTCTCTTAGCTAATGTCCCTGTCCAGGATGCTGGTAAAACAATTCTTATTGAAATAGAGGTCATCAATTCCCAACTTGATTATAACCTCTTACTTGGCCGCAGTTACATGTACGCCATGCGAGCAGTTGCCTCCTCCGTTTTTCATACCATGATGTTCCCCCATGAAGGACGAGTGGTCAATATTGATCAACTCACCTATTACGATACCAATGCCCCCGTTGCACCCGAAAATGTTCTCCCCATGGTTGAACAACCTGTTCACGGTACATCTACCTCACTGGTTTCCTCAGTTGGACCCAGAGTCTACTCAGATACGCCGATGACTTCCACATTCCAATCCATTCCACCCCCGTCACCAGCGACTAAAATATCAGACTCATGTACCCTCTCCCACAATACACAAACACCCAACCATCAACCGCCCTTGCTACCCCAACCACCATTGGTACCTAGTCATGTTGGTGTTACACTCATCCATACAATCCCCTTCCTATTCCCCCCTTCGAGAGTAGTGAGCACCCCGGTTATGGCCACTCTTAGCCTCCCAGGGTTAACTTTAGGACTACCTGTGTAGTATCTCACACCTCCCATTTCCCCTTCGACACCAAATTTCGTCTTGCAACTTGTGCAACCCATTACCACTACTAGTCAACCACCTCCCGGTGTCACTACTCCTTCCTCATCCACCAATCCATCCCCTCTTACCAAACACACTTGGGGCAGAGGCCCACAACCGTACACCACTCTACCCCCGCCCAAAACGATAAAAAACCCTCCATTATTTAGAGCTCCTCCGAAATGCTCTTTGTGTGATGAGTTAGGCCATGCCACACATCAATGTCCACAATTACCAGCACTACAGGAGCACATGCAAATGCTTGACGATGACCCCAACATCCTGGTTGTCCAGCTCAACCTTACCCTTACCCCTAAGCCTCGCGATAAATCACTGCGTACCAATCACCCTTATGCAATATGTGGTATTTATGGCCATTACTCACATCACTGCGTTGATCTCTCGGATTACAGAGTCGCCCTCTACGAGATGAATAAATTGGACCTCGAGATGTCTCCTCCCACCATTGAAGAGATCCACCCCCTAGAATCTCCGACCACGGGAGAGATCAACACCATTTATATGATCTCTACTACTAGCATCCCCTCGTCAACTGATTTGACTACAAAATGTTTCTGCAATGATGAGGAAATTCTCGAGGCTCTTACCGCACCTGAGTACCCCTGGGAGGATATGAACCATCGTTCCCATTTTCTCCCGAAGGAGTCCTCCACCGCCACAGCCACCCAATTTTCGGTTGAGTCCAAAGATTTCTTCCCCACCAAGGTCGACTGGTTTAAAGAGCCCATTCCCGCTCCCGATGCCTTCGAGGAAGGTAACATGGCCAATATCTCACCCACAATATACATTGATATCTCTACCCCAGGTGGTGCCCCTGAACTCATTACTTTGGGAGCCTCCTGCACCGAGTACGAGATTGGAGAGTACAAAAACCTTTTCCAAGAGTTCCGCAATGTCTTTTCCTGGTCCTACACCGAAATGCCTGGTCTCGACCGCGCTATCATAGAGCACCACATTAACACGTGGCCAGATGTGCCCCTCGTTCGCCAAAAAAAACGCCCCATTCACCCATCAAAGCTTCCCGCCGTTAAAGCAGAGATTGAGAAACTTCGTGCAGTAGGTTTCATTTACCCCATTGCATACACCACTTGGGTTTCTAACCCCGTCCCTGTTAACAAAAAACAAGGCACCATTAGGGTATGTACTGACTTCCACGATTTAAACCAAGCATGTCCCAAAGACAACTTCTTGATGCCATGTATTGACCAACTCATCGATGAGTGCGCGGGGTATGAAGTCCTATCCTTCATGGACGGGTTCTCTGGGTATAACCAGATTTATATCCGCAAAGAAGATCAAACAAGAATGCCTTCACCACCCCATGGGGCACCTTTGCCTATCGGGTCATGCCTTTCGGACTTAAAAATGCTCGGGCCACCTTCCAGCGAGCCATGACCTATTGTTTTCATGACTTGGTTCATATCCTATTAGTCTATCTTGACGATCTCACAACACGTTCCAAGAAACGACTCGACCACCTTAACGACCTCCGACAAGTTTTTATGTGTTTTCGCAAGTATCAGATCCACTTGAACCCACTCAAATGTGTCTTTTGCGTTCCGGCAGGCCGTTTGTTAGGTTTCATTGTTTCCCACAAAGGAATCGTTGTCGACCTCCTCAAAGTTCAAGCCATATTAGACCTTCCCGCACCATGCACGCTTCGGCAGCTACAAAGATTATAGGGGAAATCTAATTTCCTCCACCGCTTTGTTCCTGATTATGCCACCACCGTTCATGGTTTCTTACGTCTGCTTCGTACTCACATACCCTTTGTTTGGGACGACCGGGTGCAAACTGCAATCAAAGCCCTTACAAAATCTCTCACACAAGCCCCTTTGATCTCCCCACCGGATTTCTCTTAGGACTTCATCCTTTACGTCTCGGCATCCGACCATGTCGTGTCAGGGGTCCTTGTTCAAGAAGACACTGCTCGCTAGGAGCATGTCATTTAATACGTCATCCAAACCTTGTCTGGACCACCCCTACGTTAACCATATGAGGAAAGGATGGCCCTTGCCATCGTCTTTTCCGTATAGAAATTGCAACATTACATCCCCCTAAGTCATACTATAGTTTTCTCCGACTCCAACCCCATGATCTATTTCTTGAACCATCGACTTCTGCAAGGCCGCGTCGCTAAATGGGTAATTATCCTACAAGAGTACGACTTGACTTTCACAACTCCGAAAAGTACTAAAGCCCTTGCGCTTGCCTAGCTCATAACCGACCTCCCATTGTTGATGGAATTATAACTTCAGAATGTATTTCACCTATGTATATTGTATTCCTATAGAGATGTTATTATTCCTCTATACGGAAGTGTTTGTATTCCTATATAGATGTTATTATTCCTCTATACGGAAGTGTTGTCATTTATATTGTAAGTGTTGTAACTTATACTTGATGGGTTATTAGACCACCTTGTTGGGGTTGGCCCTGTATAAGTCATGTGGGTCAAAGGGTTATTAGACCACCCTAGTGGGGGTTGGCCCAGTCAACATTATGTTAAGTGGTTAAGTTGAGGCCAACCTAGTTGAGTAAAGGTCAAGTCAAGTTAGTGTATAAATAGAGAGTGTGTCTCTCTCATTTTACACATTCACTTTCTCACTCACACACTCATGGGACATTGGAGCACTTGTGGAGGAGGAGAAGCTGCTGCTAGGAGAAGACTATCTGTTGTACTTGGTTTGTATCATTACTCTATCTATCTCTGAGGAAGTTGTGGGGTTTTTCACCTTTTTGGTTTTCCCCGATGAAACTTTTTGTTTCTTGTGTGCTTGCATTATTGTGTCCATGATTAATATGTTGTACATGTTGTTCTCTCAGTTAAGATCCTAGATCATATTGAAGTAAATTCTGAAAAACTAACATGGTATCAGAGCTAGCCTGAAAGGAGGCATGGTATGGCATTTATGACACTTGTTGCATTTGCGAAGCTAGGGCTTGATATAGAAAAACCAGTCATTGTATCACTTTCACTATAAATCCATTTTGGTGATGTTTCAGGATTTGAAACTATTACAGGTCGAAGATAAGATCCCCATGTACCTTTTGTCCGAAGCCCAACTTCTAATTCGTTGTACTTTGTGTTTTATGATCTGTACAATATAGGGTTTCTGCCTCTTCCAGATCTGAGTCATAAACAGGTGACCTAGGAAAAAAGGTCATAACTTGGTCTAGAAAGCTCCAAATGAAATTTTGTAAAAAGTAACAGGTAGGGCGTGGACTGTACTTTCTGAGGTATGTTTTTTAGAGGCCGAAACTGAACCAGTGACATGTGGCACGTTGTACACATTCGCTCTCCTTTTTTATCCCGTAAACAGGTCACGTTGCGACACTTGGAATAACTCTCTCTCAGAGAATTCATTTGAGGTCATACCTATGGGGTTGGAAATATAATAGGTCAGGATACCACAGGAAAAAAATTCAGACCCTGTAGATTTGAAATTTCGGAGTTACACTAGAAACAATCAGGTGCATATTTCTGTCAAAACAGGATTAAATTTTGAGCACCTTCATTCATGGCTCCAGGAATTTAGGGTTTCGGAGAAAGTTAGAATTTTTGTAGTTGGAGACCACAGCTGAATGCTCCTCAGAAAAATTGAAATTTAGAGACCAAGATCGAATTTCTTGGTTGGGTTGAAGGTCGGGCTTTATTAAACCCTAGTTCGGGGTTTTGATCGGAAAGGTGGAAAATTAGAGCTTCTACAAAAGTTGGAATTTTTGAATTCTGTGACCACGGCTGGAAGCTCCTCAGAAAAATCAAAGTTTAGAGCTTTGGATAGAACCTTTTGGTTGGGTAGAAGACTGGGATTTATCAAACCCTAGTTTGGGATTCTATCCAGAAGATCCAGAAGTTTCAAAGGCAATTTTGAGGGGTGAAACTTTGTAGTTTTCAAATTCTGAGTATAGCAGGTTGATCAGTTCATCAAGATGCATCTTTCTATCCTTTCAAAAGTTTGAAATTCAAAGTTTGAACTTGTAGGGTTTCCATGAAAAACTCTAATCCAACTCCAGATCCCGTTTCTGCAAAACAAATGGATTGGGTTAATCCTAGAAGAGAATGGATTGGTCACCTGCATAAGTGAAGAAGTTCCAGTTTCAGAGGGAGATGAGGCTAAGGCCTCACATAAGAAGATTACAAGCAATATCGACAGGTATGACTTATCCAGGTATGTTTCGAGATCTGTTCATGATTAAGTTTATGGTATGTTTGTCTTCATTAAGTTTAGTACAATCTTGATTAACTTTAGACTTGTCGTATCACCTTAATAAAATTATGAATGTAGATATTCATTGATTAGGGTTTTGACACTTATGATTATACTAATGCATTGTGGTGTTGTATGAGGTTGATGTTGTCCACTAACATGAAAGGTACATCAAGAAAGACAAATCATGTTCTAGTTCAAGAACATATGACCATGTTGACATGAAGACAAAGATTCATCAATTGTCATGGATCACATAGAAGATCTACTTACGAGGTATGTATAACTTGGTTCTATAATGATTAACCTATGAGATATGCAGGTTTCTAGCACAAGTCATTGAAGAGAACAAGAAGACATTGCCAGACATAATTAGCAAATATGATAACCATGTATGTTTTTCCTATATCAAGTTAGAATCCTACCTTGTGTTAGGATCTTATACTATTGTATGTTTGATAATGATTATTCATGAAGCTAGAAATGTAAGTAATCAAGGGCTTATGCATATTATGTCTCTTACCTTGATTGATGATATGAATAACCAAAAAAGTCCTTTGGTCAAATAAGAATATGCATGAGTAAAAGAAGTATTCCCTAAAACCTTGAATACTAATGTTTATTATCTGTGTTTGAAATGATCATGAATATACATGTTTAAGATTATTGTGTTTTGATAGTACTGAGATTATACTAATGAATGTATGATTATGTATGAGATCTCGAGGGTAACACAATGATGATACTAGTAAGCATGCATAGTGATCGAGGATGGATATAAGTTCAAGGATAGGTAATCCAGGAAGCAAAGATCAAGAGGGAGCATAGTAGTTTCTGTAAGGATGCAAACATTCATAAGGATTTGACCACTTCTCACAATCCACATCAGAATGGAGTTGCAGAAAGGAAGCAAAGACTGAGAGGGAGTCAACCCAACGAACAAACAAAGATAAGTATTTGAATTGTCATTTCTTGTGTTTAAATAACATTGTTGAATGATCTATATGCTTATGTTCCTAGACTTAAGGTGTGTATTATGCATATTAGAACAATTGCATTAATAAACAGTATACTACTAATATGCATGTGATGGGTAAGTGGCCTATGGCACTATACAACATTCCATTGCTACTTATCTAAAATGAAACCTCTTTGCTGACATGTTGAGAGTTGTGCACACTCTTAACAATGTTTTGGTAGAGATTGGAAAGCATCTAGAAAGTTACGGGATATGGATAAATGTTGTATTGAAGCATTGGCTAAGATAATTGCATGATTGTATGACATATTTATTTATGTGTAAGAATTTGTTCTGAAAACTATGAGATGTTTCTAATCTTGCAATTTAACTTGTTTTGTAAGAAAGATCGTATACCAACACCTACAAAAGAAGAACTACAACATTTGTTCAGCAATAAAGTTATCTATTGAAGATATTGAAGTTCCTAGGATTCAGGAAGAATGCCATGATCGAGGAGTACTAGTCGATCATGAAGAATGATGTTTGGGATGTGGTCCCAAAACCTAAAGGGAAGTCTATTGTGACTTCCAAGTGGATCTATAAGATCAAGCATGCTGGAGATGGTAGCATAGGAAAAGTTTGTTGCTCGTGGCTTCTCCTAGAAAGAGGGGATAGATTATGAAGAGACAAATACACTTCCATCATATCAGAACTTGCTCTTGCTGCAATGATGAAATGGAAGATACACCAGATGGATGTCAAGACAACTTTCTTGAATGGTGTAGTCGAGGAGGAAGTGTATGTGGAGCAGCCACTCGGGTTTGAGACACATGACAGAGGGACTCATGTGTGCAAACTAAAGAAGGCCTTGTATGGCTTGAAGCAAGCTCTTAGGACTTGGTATGGTAGGATAGAGAGCTTTCTATCCAGTTTCGGCTTTACAAGTAGTAAAGCGGATTCCAACCTTTACTACAAGGTTGAGGAAGGAAATCCAGTGATACTACTTTTGTATGTGGATGACCTATGAGGATAGATTGATTGTCGACATGTAGCGGATGCTTTCTACCAAGTTCGAGATGAAGAACTTGGGTATGATGCACTACTTTCTAGGCATGGAGGTGTGGCCGAGTGCAGATGGAATCTTCCTTGGAGAAGGAAAGTATGCAATAGAGATCCTGAAGAGGTTCGGGATGATGGACTGCAAGGCCATGGCCACACCTATGAAATTGAACCTGAAGCTTCTATATGATGCTTCATCTGCTCCGGTTGATGTCATGATGTATCGTCAGATGATTGGGTCCTTGATGTACCTGACGAATACAAGACCAGATATTTGCGTTGCGGTGAACAAATTGAGACAGTTCCTGATGGATCCCAGAGGTGTTCACCTAGTTGCTGTAAAGCATATTCAGAGGTACTTGAAGGGTACAATTAATTATGGGCTCAAGTATGATGTGAATCAAAAGTTTAACCTACAGGGTTATGTTGATTCAGATTGGGCAGGCAGTGCTGTAGATAGGAAGAGCACATATGGGTGCTGCTTCAGTATGGAATCAGGTGTGATCTCTTGGTTTAGCAAGAAGCAGTCCTGTGTAGCACTGAGTAGAGCCGAAGCAAAGTATGTTCCAGCTTATTTGGCTAGTTGTGAGGTAGAATGGCTCCGGAAGCTTCTGTCTGAGTTATTTGATCTCCCAGTGGAGGCTACTGCTATCTTTTGTGACAACCAGAGTTGTCTTAAGCTGTCTGAGAACCCGGTGTTCGACGACAGGTCGAAACACAATGAGATCAAATATCACTATATCAGATATATGGTGCAGAGAGGAGAAGTAAAGCTCCTGTATGTTGCGACGAATGAGCAGGTTGCAGATGTGCTGGCGAAACCACTAGCCGGAGTGAAGTTTGAGTACTTCAGGGAGAGGATTGGTGTTCTCCAAATTGATGACACTTCGCGGAAGAAGTGATGGACACATTTGCAGGATCCATTCCAAGCATGGTGAGAGGAGGATACTTCCATGGCTATGGATGTAAGCACTGGATGATGAGCATCAGGATGATGCTCCAGTTACTGCTCTGTATATGCATCATGTTGGATGCTTGATATATTTGTATATGCATCATGTTGGATGCTTGTTATGATCAGTTGGATCATGTATATGTATATGCATCATGTTGGATGCTTGCTATGATCAGTTGGATCATGTGTATGTATATGCATCATGTTGGATGCTTGGACCATGTATCTGTACATGTATCAGGTGGATACGTTGTATGATCAATTAGATCATGTATGTTGATATATATCAGGTGGATGCATTGTGTGATCAGGTAGATCATGTATCTGTGTATGTATCAGGTGGATACATTGTATGATCAGGTGGATCATGTATGATGATGTGTATAAAGTAGATACTTGGTATGCATTAGGTAGATGCATTATATGATCAGGATGATCATGGATGATGAGCTTCAAGATGTTGCTCCAGATGACATGCATTAGGATGATGCAGTGATGATGATTAGGATGATCATGTGTACATCAGGACGATGTATGGTGAGTATTAGGTTGATACTCTATGGCCGTGGATAGGATATGCAGATGAGCATGTAATTTGACCTGGGATATTGTAATTTCCCTTATTAGGAATTTTATTAAAATTGCAATTTTCCACTTTTTTTTTTCCTAGTTCGACCCTTTGACTAGTTTTGATCTCTAGGTCCCAAATTTGCCCCAAATGATCCCAAATCTTCTGAGAAGTTATATGAATGATATTAGAACATAAATATGTGTTTCATGGATGCCTTTGGACCTTTAAAATACTTCTGCAAATCCTCTTTCAATTCTGATCAATGTAGGTAACTTTACTAGTGATTTTCCTTTGACTAGTATTGGTCTCTAGGTCTCAAATTGACTCCAAATGCCTTCAAATATTCAAGGAAGGTGTATGAATGATATTAGAACTTGAATATGATGTTTATGGATGACATATGTACACCAAAAGACCTCTGCAAACTCTCTTAATATTTTGGACCAATTATGCAATTTTACTAGTAATTTGGGGTTCAAATCCCCTAGGGGTAAGTACTGAAAATGGCTTCCCAAATGCCTCCAAACCCACTAAAATTTATGAACAGATGTATGTAATGTGTTAAGTATTTTATTAAAGTCTCATATGCACCATTAATGGATTATTAAAACTGTTCTCACCCTCTCCCATTCAATTGCAAAAATCCCCAATTCGACCCTTGGGGGAATGGCACTATTTCACCTCCCAATACAACTAAACTGAGTAAAAATGATTCAAATGCTCAATTACAATACATGAAACTCTTAGAATACATCCATGTCAGTATAATGATCACAAATATATCGGATAATCATCCATTCATTCGAAATCATCATCATTACATTGGCTCACAACAAGGTAGTGGGGAAAAGGCATTGTTCTTCCATTAAAAATGAGATTTATACATTTATACTTGGAATTTAGACCTGAAAATTTTTGGAGATGAAGAAAAGAGTATTTAATTCATATTAAAAAAGAAATGGGGCATTAAAAGCTTCCCCAAAGAGTACAATAGCTCACCAAAAATTCCCTCCCTCAAGGATCAAGAATATGCCATCAAAACTAAAAATGGTTGAAGGAGTGAGCTGCAATAGAATAAACCTTGAGCTGCAATAGAAGAAACCATGAGCTGCCCTGTAGCTTACACTTGAAAATAAAGACTCCATTAAAGCTCCAAATGAAAGGTCTGAATGGCCTTTCCAATTACCAACTTGGATGGGAATCTTTTACCCTCGAAATTGGCTAAGGCAAGAAACTAGTCATCCACTAGCTCTCCCTCTTCACAAATGCAATTGTAAATTCTACAAATGATCAAAATATATTCTCATAATTCATTTCTACATTTTATAACCAACATTAGCCTTCTAAGGGTCGAAATCCTCTCAATAGATTCAATAGATTTCCATTTAGGAAATATTCCACATTTGCCACTTGTCTCCTAGTTCCAACCTTCCATCTTCTCCCAAATTCGATTTTGAGTCTCTTTGGCTTCTCCAACTCCCAAATTCGCCTTCCTTGAGCCTATTTTTGGGGCTGACATGTCATAGTGGTCAGATGTCAGAGGTCAGGTCCGCAATTTGTCATAGTTGTCATAGATGCTCCATCATTGGTGTCATAGGGGCTAGGGAATCTAGCCCAAGTGTCCACAAACTTCCACTTTGACTCTTTATCTTCCATGGAGGTTACCAATCCTTCCCAATTCGACCTAATATGATAAATGACATGTGTTATTACTTACCAACTCACCCAAGAGTGTTCACATTCCCATTAATTCGAATTTGCAAAAGAGAGATACCATGTATTATGAAAAATTAGGCTAGTGTGGGTCCCACATCCTCCATATGTCTCCAAAACCATTTGTCACCTAGGATTTCTCTTGAATTTCTTTATTCACTCTATTTATTAAATAATTTAACCCTTCTAATGTCTAAACATCATTTATTATCCCCCTTATTCCAAATCCCAAAGCTTCCACCCCAAACCTAGGAAACTAGTAATTTTCCTCCTTGGCAATTATTTGACCCTTAACATCAATTTTACAAACTCTAATGAATATGGATAATGTGATTAGGACATTGTGACCCAATTCCAAATTTGGGACATGACAAATCCTCCCTTCCCAATATTTCTTGTCCTCAAGCAATTTCCAACATGGGTGTTGAAGAATCTGCTTTCTGTATAATTCTTTGAAGTTGCCATTGAATTGCCAAACCTTGAGTCTTTGAGTTTCCATGAATATTTTAGACAGGAACCACCATTCTTGCTGCTGCACTACTCTGATTAAAATCACTTTATTAAGTGGGGAATCCATCTCCCATACTGCTTGCTTCCCCCCCAAAAATGAAACCAATGAGACAAAAATTATTCCAGGGTCCCATTGCTTGTATTGCACCCCAACAATTAAGAGTGCTCTCCAACCTACACCATTAGATAAGAGGATTCCTGGATCCCATTTTCTTGTATGCATTCTTCCAAACATCATGAGTACAAAATATATATCGTCAAAGTACATAACAACATAATGAAAATGTACATCAAGGATATGCTTCATCAAAGAGTCATGAAAGTGCTTATACCTCAAAGCAAGTAGACCACCATTTTCCAAGTGCATACAAGCTTCAAGTGACCAATCAAATATGATTTGATGACATAGGTGAGGATCCCATGTCCTATAATGCTACTCCAAAAGGATGTGATATGCATAAAAATATTCAGCCATGTATTCTTTCATCCAAGAAGTGGATGAAGAATCTCCACTAAAATCTGAACCAAATAATGAGCAGAAAAAACAAGGAGACTTCAAATGACTCAAAGAAGTCTCACCCATACATCCATGAATGTGAGAATCATAAAAATATAACAAAGTATGTGGCTGCCAACAAAAAAGTTTCTCCAATCATAAATCTATTCTCCCAAGTGTTGGATGAAGTTCCTACAACATCAAATGAATCAAATGTTGAGCAAGAAAAACCATGAGTCTTCAAGTGACTCAAATGCATATCATAGGTGCATCCATATAGATTTGCATCATCATAAAGTGACAAATAATGTTGCTGCAAATGTGAATAAGAATTTGCTCCAACCATGTCATCATAAAAGGTAAATCTAGGAGTTCCATACTCCTCATGTGGCACCATCAAAAAGAACTCTTTCACCCATTTTTCATTAAGACTAATACTGCAAAACATGGAATTGTAGGATGTAGGAGAATGAACTAACTCACCCAAATGATCAAAAAGTGCAGAAGTTTCATCATGGGAAGGATCCATGTGGGTAGTATCATGCAGCTCCTTCAAAAGTGGGAAACCTTTGTCATATATTGGTTCCCATGTAGAGGAATCATGCTCTTCTTTAAAAATTGCATAAGCTTCATCAAGAGACAATTCAAGTTCCTCTTCCACCACATCAAGTGTTTGGATCTCTTCAAGTTCATCTTCAAACACATTAAGCACATTCAAATTCCCACATTTCTCATGATCCACCATGTCATGAGAATCCTCCAAACAATCTACCATTTGACAATCTAAAACATAGGAGGAAAAACAAGTATCTTGCAACTTTTCAAGAAGTTGCTCATTTTGAATTGTGAGCTTATGAATATACTCATTATTCTTCAAGTATGCATCATGTAACAATTCATTAAGCTCAAACAAATGGTTTCTATCAAAAAGAAAAGACATAAAATTACCTTTGATGTGGCACATTTCTATTTGAATCTTCTCCATGTCTTCAAGGAAGGATGTTTCCTCCAATGAAGTAGCTCTCCAACAATAATTTGACACCAATGCTTGAGTGTCATGGAGAATGCTGAGGGACTCTTGGATCTTATTTTCATTCATCTTTAAGGACCCTTCAAGAAAATGAGGCTCTTACAAGTGAAACTCCTCATCTTCTTCAATTTTGCTTGGACCAACTTCATGAAGCTCAAGTGGTGATGGGGAAGTTGATCTTGGTTCTTCTTCAACTGCTACAAGGTCTTCATTATCATGCTTAATGAAACTTGTACTTGTAGAAACACTTTCAAAAGTGATCTCTATGTCACCAACATAGAGGTGTGAGCACCCATCAATAGGTACTCCTTCATAGTTTAAGCATCCATCAGTAGATTCTCTTTAGTTCATGTCTAAGCTAGAAGGTGTTTCGAAATGATCTTCCATATTTTCAATAGAATCTTCTTCATGCTCTTGTGATGTCTCTTCCTTTTGCTCCTTAAAGCAAGCTGATGCATTTTCCCCTTGTTTTCCTTAGGATCAATATATTTGGAATCTCTTCTTGAATAAATATCAAAAGCTCTCCTCAAGGAGGACATCATTTCATGCACACATATATGATACTCACTCCAAGGGTTTTTACAAGAAGGGCATAAACCTTTCTTCACTAACTCCACATCTTCATTTTTGGGCCTATTTTCAAAAACATGTTCAGCATAGTACTCAAAAGACATGGCATTTTGTGTATTTTTGCTAAAAGCAAGATATTCTTGATATTTTTGATATTGTTGGGGCAAGGTTTTATATTTTGCTCTCCATCTTTGGAACTCACTCATAGAATTATCCTTGGTTGGTGTGACACACTCATATTCATCAGATTTAAAGTCATAAGAATAATCTTCATTTCTCTTGAAATTGTAAGAAGTGTTGCATGATGGCACCTCTTCCTCATACCATTCACATTCTACTTCATATTGCTTATAAGCATCTGCATATTCCTCATAAGAATTGTACTCATAGGATTCATCATAATAGTAATACATGGATGCCAATTATTCTTGAATGTATGTAACTAATACACAGGTGCAAGGACCATGCTCTGATACCACCGTAATGTCCCTTATTAGGAATTTTATTAAAATTGCAATTTCCACTTTCTTTTTCCTAGTTCGACCTTTGACTAGTTTTGATCTCTAGGTCCCAAATTTGCCCCAAATGATCCCAAATCTTCTGAGAAGGTATATGAATGATATTAGAACATAAATATGTGTTTCATGGATTCCTTTGGACCTTTAAAATACTTCTGTAAATCCTCTTTCAATTCTGATCAATGTAGGTAACTTTACTAGTGATTTTCCTTTGACTAGTATTGGTCTCTAGGTCTCAAATTGACTCCAAATGCCTTCAAATATTCAAGGAAGGTGTATGAATGATATTAAAACTTGAATATGATGTTTATGGATGACATATGTCCACCAAAATACCTCCGCAAAATCTCTTAATATTCTGGACCAATTATGCAATTTTACTAGTAATTTGGGGTTCAAATCCCCTTGGGGTAAGTACTGAAAATGGCTTCCCAAATGCCTCCAAACCCACTAAAATTTATGAACAGAGGTATGTAATGTGTTAAGTATTTTATTAAAGTCTCATATTAACCATTAATGGATTATTAAAACTGTTCTCACCCTCTCCCATTCAATTGCAAAATTCCCCAATTCGACCCTTGGAGGAATGGCACTATTTCACCTCCCAATACAACTAAACTGAGTAAAAATGATTCAAATGATCAAGTACAGTACATGAAACTTTTAGAAGACATACATGGCAGTATATGGATCAAAAATATATTATAGAATCATCCATTCATTCGAAATCATCATTAATACATTGGCTCACAACAAGGTAGTGGGGAAAAGGCATTGTTCTTCCATTAAAAATGAAATTTATACATTTCTACTTGGAATTTCGACCTGAAACTTTTTGGAGATGAAGAAAAGAGTATTTAATTTATATTGAAAAATAAATTGGGCATTAAAAGATTCCCCAAAGAGTACAATATCTCACCAAAAATTCCCTCCCTCAAGGATCAAGAATATGCCATCAAAACTGGAAATGGTTGAAGGAGTGAGCTGCAATAGAAGAAACCATGAGCTGCCCTGTAGCTTACACCTGAAAATAAAGACTCCATTAAAGCTCCAAATGAAAGGTATGAATGGCCTTTCAAATTACCAACTTGGATGGGAATCTTTCACCCTCGAAATTAGCTAAGACAAGAAACTAGTCATCCACTAGCTCTCCCTCTTCACAAATGCAATTGCAAATTCTACAAATGATCAAAATATATTCTCATAATTCATTTCTACATTTTATAACCAACATTAGCCTTCTAAGGGTCGAAATCCTCTCAATAGATTCAAAAGATTTCCATTTAGGAAATATTCCACATTTGCCACTTGTCTCCTAGTTCCAACCTTCCATCTTCTCCCAAATTCGATTTTGAGTCTCTTTGGCTTCTCCAACTCCCAAATTCCCCTTCCTTGAGCCTTTTTTTGGGGCTGACATGTCATAGTGGTCAGATGTCAAAGGTCAGGTCCGCAATTTGTCATAGTTGTCATAGATGCTCCATCATTGGTGTCATAGGGGCTAGGGAATCTAGCCCAAGTGTCCACAAACTTCCACTTTGACTCTTTATATTCCATGGAGGTTACCAATCCTTCCCAATTCGACCTAAGATGCTCAATGACATGTGTTATGACTTACCAACTCACCCAAGAGTGTTCACATTCCCATTAATTCGAATTTGCAAAAGAGATATACCATGTATTATGAAAAATCAAGCTAGTGTGGGTCCCACATCCTCCATATGTCTCCAAAACCATTTGTCGCCTAGGATTTCTCTTGAATTTCTTTATTCACTCTATTTATTAAATCCTTGAAACCTTCTAATGTCTAAACATCATTTATTATCCCCCTTATTCCAAATCCCAAAGCTTCCACCCCAAACCTAGGAAACTAGTAATTTTCCTCCTTGGCAATTATTTGACCCTTAACATCAATTTTACAAACTCTAATGAATATGGCTAATGTGATTAGGACATTGTGACCCAATTCAAAATTTGGGACATGACAGAGATCCGACAGGTAGAGCTGTGTGCTCGTAATAGCCTAGGATGCTCTTTCAAGGGATTTATCTGGGAGGACATATGATATAATAGCGCCCTGGGAGATCCGACAGGTAGATCTGTGTGCTCGTAACAACCTGGGATGCTCTTTCGAGGTTTTGTCCTATGGCATGTAATATTTCCTTGGGTTATCCGACAGGTAAAGCTGTGTGCTCGTAACAGCTTGGAATTCTCTTGCAAGGTTTCACCATGACCACATGTAATGTGTCCTTGGGAGATCCGACAGATAGAGCTGTGTGCTCGTAACATCCTGGGATGCTATAGCTAGGTTTTGTGGTGGGGTCACATGTAATATGCTCCTGGGAGATCCGACAGGTAGATCTGTGTGCTCACAACAACCTGGGATGCTACAACCAGGTTTTGTGATGCACGTGATAAGTCCTGAGGATTCCACAGTATGGCCAGTGATGATGAAGGCCTGCAGGTGGTGGGCCTACATCCAGTATGAAAAAGGACTGGCTCTGTAGAACTTCCTATGATGAGTAGTTCAGAGATTGATTGAGATAGCAGCAGTAGTGACGATGATGATGATTCGATGTCGATGATCCAAAGAAGAAGACTTGTGCTAGAAGACCTGTGTCGAGAAATACCTTCCTAGTTAAGAGGGAGTGTTGATGTAATTGTAACTTCGGAATGTATTTCACCTATGTATATTGTATTCATATAGAGATGTTATTATTCCTCTATACATAAGTTTTTGTATTCCTATAGAGATGTTATTATTCCTCTATACGGAAGTGTCGTCATTTATATTGTAAGTGTTGTAACTTATACTTGATGGGTTATTGGACCACCTTGTTGGGGTCGGTCTTGTATAAGTCATGTGGGTCAAAGGGTTATTAGACCACCTTGTTGGGGTCGAACCTGTATAAGTCATATGGGTCAAAGGGTTATTAGACCACCCTAGTGGGGGTCAGCCTAGTCAGCATTATGTTAAGTGGTTAAGTTGAGGCCGACCTAGTTTAGTAAAGGTCAAGTCAAGTTAGTGTATAAATAGAGAGTGTGTCTCTCTCATATTACACATTCACTTTCTCACTCACACACTCATGGGATAGTGGAGCACTTGTGGAGGAGGAGAAGCTACTGCTAGGTGAAGACTATCTCTTGTACTTGGTTTGTATCATTGCTCTATCTATCTCTGAGGAAGTTGTGGGGGTTTTCACCTTCTTGGTTTTCCCCAGTGAAATGTTGTGTCTCTTGTGTGCTTGCATTATTGTGTCCATGATTAATATGCTGTATATGTTGTTCTCTCAGTTAATATCCTAGATCAGATTGAATTAAATTCTGAAAAACTAACACCCATCCCTTTTTCCATTCCTGCCAATCCCTAATGAGTTACTAGACAATCATTTGTTCATCATCTCATCGGATGAACCATGGTATGATGACATTCTGATATACCTTTGCAAGCAGAAGTTTCACCCTGATATCGATCGTGATGGACGCCGCCATATCCGTCACCATGCCTCTCGGTACCTCCTTCTGGGCAATGTCCTCTACCGACGCAGTGCCAACACTATCCTCCGTCGTTGTCTCACACGAGAGGAGGCTGAGTAAGTCCTCAATGACTGTCATAGTGGTGCTTGTGGCAGACATTTTTCTGGGATGGCCATATCCCAGAAGGTAATCCACGCCGGATATTTCTGGCCCACGTTGTTCACTGACTACATCACTGTGGTCAAGCATTTCCATAATTTCCAACTCTTTGCCCTGAAGGCACAGGCACCACCCGCCCTGCTCCATCCGGTCGTTACCATCGGTCCCTTTTGTAAATGGGCCATCGAGTTTATGGAGTGTAAACCCTCATCCGCAGATGGCCATAAATGCATTATCGTCGCCATCGACTACTTCACCAAATGGGCTGAAGCCATTCCTACCTTCAACTGTAAATCCGAAACTGCTTCCCATTTCTTTTTTAACCATGTCATTACACAATTCGGGGTCCCAAAATAGCTTGTCTCGGACCACGATTCACATTTTGAAGATGCCATTTGGTGTGAGTTGTTAACTCTCCTTAAGTTCAAACATCAGTATGCCTCTGCTTACTACCCCCAAGGGAACGACCAAGTTGGGGCCATTAACAAAATTTTGAAAACAATCCTCCAAGTCATTGTTGACCGACATAAGTCCAATTGGAATCACATGCTTTTCCTTGCATTATGGGCTTAACGTACATCAACTAAGATCGTCACCAGTTTCACCCCTTTTCACTTAGTTCACGGTGTCAAATCTGTCCTCCCCATCGAGTGTCAAATCCCCGCCCTACACATTGCTATTGAACTTCTCCCCGACACCTCCCCACTTGAACAACGTCTACTGTTATTAGAACAAGCTGATGAAGACCGTCGCATAGCCCTCCAAACAATTGAGGCCTCCAAGAATCACTCCAAAGATGGTTACGACAAACATGTCCACCCACGAGCTTTCTGTGAAGGAGATCTAGTCCTCGTTTACGACCAAGCCCATGACAAGATAGGTAAAGGGAAGTTCGAATCCATGTGGCAAGGCCCTTACATAGTGCATACCTACCTTGGACATGGGGCATATATTCTAACTAACTTAGAAGGCCACCCCTTGCGCAACCCCCGTAATGGGTTGTATCTTAAATGCTTTTATCCTTAACAATCCGGTGGACTAGCTGGTCCGTAATGTACAATTTGATTTCTTTTTGTTTTCCAATTTTTTCCCACAACCTTACATTCGTCATTTTCTTGCATGATCACAGATGGACCATCTTCCACCTTATTACGTTGGCTTCGCCGATGGAGCAAGCCGCTGGTCTCCAAACCTGGCCTCTGCAGCTTGGGTCTTATATTCCCCTTCACATGAGTTGATTTACCTTGACGGAATGTGCATAGGCGTTGCTACCAATAACCAGGATGAGTACGATTCTGTGATTGGTCTCCTGACTACTGCCCTTCAGATGGGTATATGTCGCCTTCATGTGTTCCTTGACTCTCAGCTGCTTGTCTCCCAGCTCAACAACTGATACCAGATGCGTGATCCTTGCCTCTTTAGAAAGTTCCTATGCACAAAACAGCTAAGCCAACAGTTTGAATCCATAAAATTCACTCAAGTCCCAAGAGCTCAAAATAGTGTCGCAGATCAAATGGCTAACAACATCCTCAACTGGCATATCAATCACCATGTAAATCATCCATCATGCATAATCATCACATATCAACACATCAAAAACATAAAAATCCCAAAAAGACTACATCTACAACAAAGGGCATCCACGTGCCTATCATAAAAAATCATTTGCATCCACATGTGTACAAAAATAATCACTGCAAAGATGCATCGATGTCCATATCTATATAAATATATCATCGTCATATAAATGTCATGAGTGTCCCAGCACTTAGATATACAAAAAACATACATCAAGGAGCCTCAATAGCATCCCTGTCATAAAATACATGCCGTATATACAAAAAATCCCAAATGCCCATACGCATCAGGGGGAGTCCCCAGCACTCCCTAATGAGAGTCATATCCCCCATCCGAACCATCATCACTCTCCGTCACAGCCGCCTCTGCTGCGGACTCAACCTCTCCTTGCTCCTCCTCCGACTCCTCCTATGGATCCTCCTCATCCCCCTGTCAAGCCTGAGCCCTCCTCTCCTCAGCCAATACTGCCACCCGAAGCAGAATCACCCACCAATCCTGTGGAGCCTCGTGATAGGCCTCGACCACCTCCCGATCAAGCTCCCGCCACCCCTCGTCAGAGAACCCAACCAGTAGCCAGTCGAAGGTAACTCGCAAAGACTCCAAAGTCTCGTCTGCATCCCGTCATCACACCTTCCCCTGGTCTGGAAAAGCTGGCAATGCTATGTGCCCTCTACGCTCCCTATGCCCCGGCGGTGGCTGCGGCCCCACATCTGCATCAAACCAAATCGCAAATGGTTAGCATCATCATATATCTCTAACCTCAAAACATCCAAAATAAAACAATCAAGAAACTAGATACATACCATCTGGACCCCAAACCTGCCCTAGGGGTTGTGGCACCTCCGGATCTTGCTGGTAGTCCATCTCGTGATACGAATAGTCATAAAAAACCACCGGCATCTACAGCCACTGCAAATAGATCTCCCACGTAAAAGATCGCCCCACCTCTCCACCACCCCGTCGACACATCATCTGAACCCACTACACCATCCGCGGCTCCCTCAAACCCCCAGCCCGGATCGACACTCACAGCCGCAGCATCGGCACCCGCTCCATGAAGAAAGCACACAGAAATGACCCATAACAGAACCCCTTGCTAGCTACCTTCACCTTGCTCAGCTATCACTGAACACAGGTGAGGAATATCTGGCCCCAAGCAAAGAAGGTGCCCTGTAATACCCGCTCTACCAACTTCATCTGTCCTCCCGACACCCGGTTGGGCCCCTGTGACCCTAACACTCGGAACACACATGCTGCAATCGCTCGAACTGATGGCTACTCTAATTCACAAATCAAGAGTTCATTCTTATGCACTCTTTCCATAGGGAAGTAGTACTTACCCAGCATCTACTCCATGTCCACATCCGTGGACCTCCGTGGCTGGGTATCCCCCACCCTACCCAAACAAGGCAGTCCTGTCAAAAAGTACAAATATTCCAGGGTGAGCTCTAGTCTCTCCCCCTGCACCATGAAGGCCCATATCTCAGGCTCCTAGAAGCCCACCAACCTATTCAACAACAGTACTGCATCGGCACATGTGCAAACTTCAACAACCTGCACAACCCCAGCGTCCCCCGAACATGTCGATCATTTTGTATGTTCTCCATGAGATCATCAGGTATCTCGCGCTCTCGCCATAGTACTCTTAGCATCCTGTCAATCCCACAATGAAAACTCATCAAAACATCATCAAATAAACCATCATCCCCCCTGGTATGACTCCACAATTCAGATCCTGATCGCGGCTGTGGGGACCAATGTCGTGATCCCAAATCACGTCTATCGGGACTACAACCGCGATCGTAGATCACGCATGTGGGGGCCACAGTTGCGATTGCAGATCACGGCTGTCTAGGCCACAGCCGTGATCACGGTTATCCAAGACATAGTCGAGATCTCGGATCACAGCTGTGGAGGCCACAACTGCAACCATCACCTTGAAACCCACAATCCACACCCCTCATGGACCGTACCACCCTCCCTGAGGACCCACTACCTTCTCGAATCAAGAAAACCTTAAAGGTAGAAGTTCAGTGAAATACCTGCAACTCGCAGAAATAAAATCGACTGGTCGGATCGCCCAGAAATGCCAAATCCGCTCTATCCCACCACAATCTCATGTCAAAGTCAACCACACAAATGACACTTGGCATTATGGGTCCACTTACTATTTATAAATAGTTGACGTTTTCCTTGATTCAGCCATTTTGGATACATACGGAGTCCATTTTCCAAACCGTTTCCACCACTGGAATCAGAACAAGGAGACCTTCAGATTGGTCGACTCGATTTCTCGTTTTCTTCGAACCCCTTTTTTGGATTTTGTTTTTCCCATGCACCTTGCCATCCCAGTTTGCGTGCCACATCAGCCGTTATCTATTTTTAGCATTCCATATACCATCAGATTCATTTTTCCAAGCTCGTGATGATGCTTGAGATCATTTCTCGCTCTCACCTAGATTTTTTGAGCATTTTTTACCAGCCCCTAGTTGTCTCGGTTTGCGTGCCACCTCAGTCGTTATCCGTTTTGGACATTTTTTATATCATCGGATTCAGTTTTCCGAGTTCATGATGATGCTTGAGATAATTTCTCACTCTCACCCCTATATTTTTCAGGAATTTTTTACCAGCCCCTAGTCATCTCGGTTTGCTTGCCACCTCAGCCGTTATCCATTTTTGACATTTTTTATATCACCAGATTTAGTTTTCCGCACTCGTGATGATGCTTGAGATCATTTCTCACTGTCACAGTCACCCCTTTTTTGACATTTTGTTTTTCCATCACGCAACTACAGTTTGCGATCCACATCAGCATCCATCACTTTACACTTGCTTTGACACTGCAAGCATATCCATGAACTTCCCACTCCCTTCATACTGCAGTTATTTCGTTATTTTTCCACCATTCACCATCCCGCAAGGAGGCACCATCAGTGTTTCCCCCCCAAACCTCGTTCTTGGTTCTTATCGATGTCCCTTGATTTAACACTCTCTCCTTGCTTGGCCATTCCTTTTGTTCATTATAATTTTATCCCTTTTTCGGGTCGGACAAGTCCTTTACGAAAAATGCACTTAGGGAGTTTCTGTTAATCTCTTTTCTGACTCCTAAAATAATGAAAATATTGCCAAGCAATCTTGATTCCTTTCATGCTCATTAAAGTATCTGAATGGGAATCTATCTAGTATAAGTTTAACCCTTTTCCGGACCTGGTAGACTAATTAGGAAAAAGGAATACTCTAGTCACACCGGCTAGAAGAGTTCTCCATTGCATCCTTTTATGCTTTTTTTGGGCCTTGGAGACTAACACACGAAAAAGAAACCCCCCACAATCTTCTTATTGTTTTCAGACTCTCTAAAATTGAAAGAAACCACGAGCATGCACCGTCCTAGGCTCGTACAAATCCACACGACGGTACCACTCCATTATTTCAGAGTCTTCTTATCGCTTTCAGACTCCTTAAAATTGAAAGAAATCACGAGCATGAACTGTCCTAGGCACGTATAAATCCACATAACAGTATCATTATGAGTACGCTTCTATCCCTTCTTCCAGCTCCTTAAACCATGAAGAAGGCCCCACCGGTGTCTCTCGGCACTATGATCACTTATCTCGGCAGCATCCCTAATAAGGTTTCCTTTGTTCAGAGTATTCTGCGATATACCATCCTTCTAGTCTCCTGTCATCCTATAACAACTTGAGTATCCCTCCTTACAGTCACCCTCCCTAATCCTTTAAAATATATGATCCCCTTCCCCCAAGTCAGTGTCATATGCTTCCCAACCACCCCCGCCATCATACTCTGAACAAAGGAAGTTTGAGTCCCCCCACTCAACAAACTCATGTTTCCTACTCCCCAGTTTTCCTGTTACATAGTCATCCCTATCACCTCTTGTTTATCCACCTCGTGCTCCTATCAAGGAAACATCATTGCCTTGCTAGTTGCAGGTCTCCCTCTGTCAACACCAGCCCATCTATTCCAGAGTATAGACCCAGAGGTCCCTGCACCTTGGACTCATCACCATCTGTGTTGAGTGCCTATGGACCATTTTGAGTGAAGTCCTCAGTGCCTCTCCAAATGGTTGCTTCTCACGTGCTCGACTTCAACACATTGATCGCACCGTTGAGATTCGTGTAGGGTATGCATCCCTTCAGTTATTGGTCGACGACCCTGGACTCCACCCGACTCTAGCACATTGGTGAGTCACTTTGGAACACCCAGTTATATGTTCCCGTAGATATCCGGGTTGCGTTGGAGATGGTATTCGGAGGCCGCCCACTCATATGCTTCCTTGAGTACCCCATATAACTACAGTCTAGTGTACCATTGAGGGTATGACTCCCCGTCCTTATTATCCAACATCTCATCAGTTCCTCTGGTACCACACTCAGCAACACTATTATTATTCCAGTGTATCATTTCTTCAGCTTAGACATGGTCATACCAGCAGTATGTCCCAGATTTGTGTCCCCTCTAGACCCTTATGATGTACACAACAGTTTTCATGTATTGTTCAGATCCCCCTTTTTTGGGATTCATTGTTATTTCTATATCTTGATATGAGCATGGGAATGCCCGCCTCATCCATATATTCAGATTATTTCTCATTCATTATTGAGGTCATGTATTTTCAGTTTTTGCAGTTTATACGGGACCACTATTCCATACTTTAATTAGTTTCTTCTCTTCTCCACACCCCAGGAAAACCATAAAAGACCTATGATGTCTATCCACCATACGATGAGCTCATGCCCTCACACATCAGGGGGCAATTTGTTAACACCTAAAAAGTTCTCATTACCTCATCTCCCTCACCACATGACTCATTTATCTATTTTTCCCACCATATTTGCCTCAAAAACCTCAAAAAACCATTAAATGGCCACCAAAAGGCCAAAAAACCCCTTTTTCCCCCTCCAAATAATTAAATTTCCTCAAAAGATAGAAAAAACCCTTTAAAAAGGCTCTAAATTCCCAAAAATCAAGTAAAAGGGAATAAAAAATATAAAAAATAAGAAAAATAGGGAAAAAAGAAGCAAAAACCCTAAAACGATTGACCTAAACCATATGGTGCCAAAAACCATGAGTCAACACTCCACCACTAAAAAACCTATAAATAGGTGATGGAGGCTCCCCATTTCACATCCACAATCTATCCTAGCCTCACTCTGCCAAAATCACTCTTGAAACCCTAGCTCACCATTTGAGCTAGCTTCCCATTTGAGTGCCCCTTTTGGCCCATTATCCAAACACCTTAGAGAAGGAGAAGAAACCCATTGGAGCACGGAAGCAGCCCTCCTAGACTACTGCAAGAGCTCCACCAACCTCAACATTTGAGGTAAATGTAACTTTGTTTTCATTTTTAATACAAAAGAAAAATTCCCATTATATTATTGTCTTTTTATTTTCTGTTGATGCACATGTTAGCTTAGATTTTACCTTGTTTTACTGTTAAGTTTTACTGTTTTACTGAACTGCTACTAAGGAGGCCCTTCTCCTTAGTAGGTTCTCATTCACACAAGCTAGGGTGAAAACCCTAGCTACAATTGCACACGTCGGGATGTCTGTGCCATTGTCTATAGCTGAGCTTACTTACCAAGATATTCAACAAGGCACTGCAGAGCCGGATCTCTCTTCTTCTCGGACAGATGAGGAAGATCCCATTACGCTTCCAGTTTGGGCAGCCAACTAGTCTTGTTCGCACGATTTCCTTGATGGTACTTTACCCTCGGATGAAGCTATTATCGAGGCCATGTGTTGTAGTGAGAGGCCTTGGGAGGATATGCACCATCTCTCTTGTTTCCTTCCCAACCTCGATCTCGCCGAGCAAGAAGATTTTAGGACGACTCTTGCCGAGATGGCTGGTCACCCTGTGGCTCTTTTGGGTTCACATGAGATTTTCGTGGAGGGGAAAATGGCTAATATTTCCCCGACTATACCGATCAACATCTCTTGCACTTCCAAAAAGATTGAGAATGTTTACACCGGTGTTGATTGCTCTCCTGAAGAGGTTTCCATTTACACCGATTTGTTTACAGAACTTAGGGAAGCTTTCACTTGGTCATATGAGGAGATGCTAGGAATAGACCCTAGTATTATCGAGCATGAGATTAGAACATATCCTCACACTAAACCGACTTGACAACGCCTTCGTGCTATTAAACCTAGGAAGGCAGCAGCTATTAAGGAATAGGTGGAGAAACTGCTCAAAGCTGGTTTTTTCTACCCTGTTCCCCTTACCGAATGGGTGTTGTTAACACCTAAAAAGTGCTCACTAGCTCATTCCCTTACTCACATGACCCATTTGTCCACTTTTCCACCATCTGAGCCTCTGAAACCAACAAAAGGTCACCAAAAGACCTTAGTACACCCCTTTTTCCATTAAAAAAGATTATTTTTCCAAGAAAATCATAAAAAACCCTCAAAAAGGGTCCAAATTCCCAAAAATATTAAAAAGGGAATTAAAATATTATTTTTATCCAAAAAAGGAAAAAGGAGGGAAAAGTACCTAAACCATGTTGGTCAATACCATTTGGTTTTCACAAAACCACAAATGGTATTCCTCACCACCAAAACCTATAAAAAGGTGGTAGGGGCTCCCCATTTCACATCCTTCCATTATCTCATCCTTATGCTGCTGAAATCTCCCCTGAGCACTTTTAGCCATTGAAGCAACCTTGGAGAAGGAGACCTCTTGGAGTTTGGAGCTACTCATCTTGGGAGTTGCTCAACATCAACCTTCACCATTGAAGGTAATATCGCAAGCACTTGCTTGCCCCCCATTCTTTAATACAAAAAATTATTTCTTATGTTTCTTGTTCTTGATTTTGAAATGTTTACATTATTTGCTTAGATTCTTGCTTAGATCCATGAATAGTATTGTTTTTTAGTTTATTGTTTTTATTTCTATTGAAACTGCTGCTACTAGTTAGCAGGTGCCCATAGCACTAAGCCTGGTTGCAAAACCGGGCCAACAGTTTTTGGCGACTCCGCTTTGGTTTGAACTTTAGATCTCTAGTTTTGCCTTTAAATTAGTTTTTTATGAGTTTTTAACCTTTAGATCCATAGATCTGCCATCTTAGACAGCAGATCCATTGCTGCTCTGAGTTTTGGCCCCATAAACAACCCGAAATTTTCAATTTTCGGGTTCGTTTCTTGGTTTCCGTGCACGGATTCCGCCTCGCGGCTTTTTTCCAGACAGTCGCGCGGTCCATCGTGACTTTTCTGCCTTTTTCCGCGCGGTCCATCGCGGATTTTTTCCAGACAGTCGCGCGGTCCATCGCGACTTTTCTGCATTTTTCCGCGCTGCTCATCGCGACTGTGCGGCCAAAACCCGCGCGGTCCATCGCGACTGTGCGGCCAAAACCTGCGTGGTCCATCGCGACTGTGCGGCCAAAACCCGCGCGGTCCATCGCGACTGTGCGGCCAAAACCCGCGTGGTCCATCACGACTGTGCGGCCAAAACCCGCGCGGTCCATCGCGACTGTGCGGCCAAAACCCGCGCGGCCCATCGCGGCTGTTCGTCCAAAACCCGCGCGGCTGAATTTTTCATTCGGCCATCCCGATTTTGAAAAATATTTTTTACTGTACTTTCTGCCCATAGCACATTTTTTACAGTATTAAATTCTGCATAGTTTACAACTTTGAAAATTTTTTTTACTATTTAAAAGTGCATATCTAGAAATCTTTTTAAAAATTTTCAAGAAAGTGAAAGAAAGACTCATTTTGCATTTTCATCTAGATTCAAATTTTTTCTTGTTTTAGAATCTTTCCCTTAGCAATTTTTCTTGAAACGAAGAAATCCATTTATTTCTTTTAAAAAGGAGTTTATTATTTGCCTTCATAACTCCAAGAAATCCTTTATTTTTTGAGTTATTTTTTGAAAAGCATATTAATTCCTTTTAGTGAAAAAAGTCTTAAATATTTGCTTTTTATTTTCGAAAAATCCTTTATTTTTTGAAAATTTCCCTTAAAGCATTTAATTTTTTCAAGTTCAGTTTACAACACCTCACGTGCACTCACACGATCACTTAATTGAACTAATCCTTAAAACGTACCCTAATTTGAACACACTCTTAACCCCACTTGGGGAACACTAAAAGAATTCTTGTAGCTAGGTAGTATTGGGGGGATAGGTGTTCCAATAACACCCCTCAGTTCATACATCTGAGACATAGAAGTTGTCCAATTAGGGAGCTAAAATCTCTTAGTACTTTTTGGCGCGGTCACAACCGGTTTGTGGGAAGGCCTCTCCCCTAGGAGGGTTGAAGTCGCGAGGATGGTTCCGGAAGCCTGAGTGGGATACCGAAACCCATTCAGTAACCGAAGGGCTACCATTCGCAGTTCTCGGGATATCCCTGTATTGGGATATTGCGATCAAAGGACCAAACGGCAGATTTACCTTTTCTCGACGCGTCATGAACGGAGTATCCTAGTAGCCTGTCTTTTTAGGATTGATTACCCGGTGTCCCTCCCGGTAGGGGGATATCTAGCCGTTGTCTCAACATTCATATTGTCTGACTTGGATTTCATCACCTTGCAGAGGATATCGTCTGTTTGAGTCACAATACTTTTAGATTAGGTGTTTGCATGATCTTTACCACCTTTTGAGTCTAGTTACACCTATTTTTTCTAGGAGCCGCTTGCATGTTGGTATTCTGACCAGTTGTTGCATTCCTCCACTTATTGTAGCACAGCTGCTAGAATAAGTGCATTTTTTGAGGATTGATTTTTTGGCCTGCGAGCCTTCTTTTTTCACTCCCCTTCTTGCACCCTTGGTTGCATTAGGGTTTTGAGTCTTTTACATACATATCACCACCTGATACTTAAAACAAATTTTTACATAAAAAACATATTCTCACCATTGAGAATTCTAGACGTTCTCGTCGTCTACAGGGCGAACTCCCAGAGTTTAGTCCACTTGGCTCTCCACGTCACGGACGCAGAGCATTATCCCTTGATTCGACACATCGTCAATCAATTAGACGGTCATCCGATTCTGACATACCCCACTTCACCTTTGATTTGGAGGTAGAATCCGAAAACCCCACCGAGTTACCACCAACCACAAGTATGTCTGGAACACCATTTGATCCACTATTTACATCTACCATAGGTCAGACATCCGCAGACCCTTCTGCGGTAGTACCATCCACGGCAACAACCACCCCCTTAGGTATGCCCAATATGGGTAACACTCCACATTCAGGAATGCCTAGCACAGGACCACCACCTGTCATGGGCATGCCCAACATGGGGGTCATACCCCCTTCGGTTTCCACAAACCCTATCCCAGGAATCCCTAGTGCGATTCCTAACCCAAGTATAACTCCTGTTGCACTTGGCAGTGCTATACCAGGAATCCCTAGTGCGATTCCTAACCCAAGTGTAACTCATGTTGCACTTGGCAGTGCTATACCAGGAATCCCTAGTGCGATTCCTAACCCAAGTGTAACCCAAGTTGCACTTGGGAGCGCTAACCCATATCATGCCACACCTTTTGGAGGGCACATACCCTCCATACCTAGCATACCTATAGGCGCTACTGGACCCCTACACCATACCACAATGGCTAGGCAGGTCCCGGTTCCGGTCACCACATCCGCTAGTCTACCATACATGGCAAGTCTCAACCTGCCAGATTTAGCTAGGCTCACAAATGACCCCATCAGACATGATCCTGCTTGGCCCCATATGCCCACTAAGCTTCCCTCTGACATCCCTAAGTTTGAGGGAAAGGCTGGAGAAGACCCCCAAAATCACATCATGTCCTTCCATTTATGGTGTTCCTCCAACTCCATAGTGGATGATTCAATCCGCCTACGGCTTTTACAACGCACCTTCACTGGCTCCGCAGCCAAATGGTATATCGAGCAACCCCATGGGACGCATTCCACATTTACCTCCCTTGCCTCGACCTTCCTACAGTTCTTTCAGCTACCAGTCCGCTATGATGCGGGCGTCGAAATCCTACTGTCTTGCAGACAAAACACGGCCATGCATATCACTGACCATATCCATGATTGGCGTCGGCGCCGAAGCCTATGCAAGATCAAATTAGACGACCGAATCTTTTTAGACTGGTTCCTTAAATCCCTCCTTCCTCTCATTGCGAAGGATGTAGCATCTGAAAGACCCCAGTCTGAGGAGGAAGCCATCCTTAAGGCCCAACAGTTTGATCTTATCTATGCCCAGTCAGGTTACCTATACACTATCATACCTGACGCCCCACGAGGTGACTCTGCACGCGGTGACACACCGGGGGCATCACATGCCGCTGATGGCATTATTGGCCAAATTACACCGCAAGAAAAACCTTTCAGTATGGTGAGCACCATGCCCGCCCCAGACCTTTCTAGGGCTACATCTAGTTCCGGAGCGACAACTTCTTATGCTCCAACAAACCAGACCCATCACGTTCATGGACCCTCTTGTCCACAACATTGTTATGGCCAAGCGCCATCAGCATATGTACCTCCTACATACTATGCTCAACCTACGGTACAAAACCCCATGCAGTTCCCACAACAGCCCATGCATTACCCACAACCGGTTGCACAGGCTAACCTCACACCTCCACCAGCTCAGGGGTACCAACAACCCCAGCAGGCAACTGGACCACCTCCAGCTCCACCTGCATACTATCCATCGCAACCTGCTCCCGCACCTGCGGCTCCTCAGAATCCCCCCAATGCTCAAGGGCATGTGTACGCACAACAACATCAGCCCCAATACCAAAATAACCAACGCAACCAGGGTGGGAAACCAAACCGCGGAAGAGGACGCAACCGTGGAAACAATCAAAACCGTAACCAAGCTCCACAACCTACCCATCCTCCGCAAGACAATAACGCGGCGCCTGCTCATCAAAATCCTGATCGGCCACCTAAGCAACCCAAAAATGCTAATTTACGAACAAACCATCCTTGTTCCATTTGCGGTGTCTATGGCCACTATACCCACGCTTGCCCACATCTCGAGCGAGCTCGACAACTATGGACAAATGACGCCCATCGTCAAGGGCAGGCGGCTCCTCAGCCACCACCCAACCCCCCACCACCTCCACAACAACCTTTGGTCCTCCAAAACCCTTTTCCAACACAAGGAGTGGTGAACACTTAGCCGTTAGCCCCCCAACAGGGCAACGTACAACCACAACAAATTACTTACGCAGCTCCTGACCAACCCATGTTTGATTCAGGCACCCACCACTTATTAATGATGTCCACCGCCGACGTCAATATCCAAACCCGTCGGAATCAATACGGACCGACTTCTGAAGCCCCCCCCCGCCGAAAAGGATACTAATGCTAATCCCACTGATCAAACATTGCGTATACCTCAGGTTCCACTCGATGGCGCTTCGAAAGCACCTCGCTTCCCCCTTCGCCGAATCAACAACAACCCCAATGCACGGGCTGCGTCCAATTACAACATCGTAGATGACCTAGCTCAATCTCCCGCAGCCATGTCCGCGTTAGAAGTCTTGAAGAACTGTCCTAAGCAGTGAAAGACTTTACTTTCCGCCATTGGGGCGATTGACCCAAATGATTCGAAATTGATGACCTTTGATTTAGACCAATCTGAACCACGGCTGCCTTCTACCATAGCAGTCCAAGTTTCCGTTTCTATTCGGAATCTTGTCATCCATCGATGTATCATCGACGAGGGTGCCTCCACATGCGTCATGTCCACTTTTGTTTGGCAGAAGTTGGGATCCCCTGCTCTCCAGCAATCCACCACTGCATTGCGGGCCTACGACGGCCGGTCAGCTCAACCTCAAGGTTTATTACCCAAGGTACCCGTCCAATTAGGTGGGAAAACTGTGCTCATCGACATAGAGGTCATTAACCTCGACTATAACCTTTTACTTGGCCGCAGTTACATGTACGCCATGAAAGCGGTCGCCTCCTCCGTCTTCCGCACCATGATGTTCCCCCACGAGGGACGCGTGGTCAAAATTGACCAACTCACCTACTACGATCCCAACGCCCCTGCAGCACCGGAGAATGTTCTTCCCATGATTGAACAACCCGCTTCTAGTACAGTTACCTCCTTTGTGTCTTCTGTGGCACCCGGACTTTATTCGGATACACCAATGACCTCTACATTCCAGGCCATTCCACCACCGTCACCGGAGACCCAAGTCGCAAACCTCTGTACTCTTTCGCAGAATACGCAAACGTCCGGTGGTCAACCACCATTGATCCCCAGTCACATTGGTGTTACACCCATCCACACCATCCCCTTCCTATTTCCTCCTTCGGGTGTAGTAAGCGCCCCGGTTATGGCTACCCTTAGCCTACCCGGGCTAACATTGGGATTACCCGTGTGGTATATTCCGCCTCCCGTTCGACCACCGACACCAGACGTCATCCTCCAACCGGTACAACCTATTGTTACCACAAATCAGCCTCCTCCTGGTGTCGCAATCCCTTCGTCGTCAACGAAACCTCCTCCTAACCTCAATATCCCTTCGTCGTCAATGAAACCTCCTCCTGGTCTCACGATTGCTTCGACGTCAAAGGATCCCCCTCTTCTTGCTAAGCCCACTGGGGGCAGAGGTCCACAACCATACACTGCTATACCACCTCCTAAGGCAGTCAAACCCCCACCGGTGTTTCGAGCTCCCCCCAAATGTTCATTATGCGATGAAATTGGCCATCCAACTCATCAATGCCCACATTTACCGACACTCCAAGAGCATATGAATATGTTGGACGATGACATCGGCATCCCAGTAGTCAGATTAGAGCCACCTCTACAGCCTCGCGACAAATCACTGCGCACTAACCATCCTTGTGCTATATGCAGTGTTTACGGCCACTACTCTCACCATTGCCCTGATCTACCTGACTATAGAGCAACGTTGTACGAGTTAAACAATGCCGACTTAGAGATATCTCCTCCCCTCATTGAGGAGATCCACCCCCCACCATCATCCTCGTCAGAAGAAGTCAATACGATATATATGATTTCAACAACCTTCAAACCAGAACCCCTTGATTTATGGTCTGACTACTTCAATACTGACGAGCAAATTTTGGAGACACTCACTGCACCCGACTACCCTTGGGATGATATGCATCATCGCTCGTACTTCCTCCCGGAAGCATCTACCTCCACCGCATCCAACCAGCTATCGATCGAGTCGAAAGACTTCATACCCACCAAAGTCGATTGGTTAAAGGACCCCATCCCAGCACCGGATGCCTTTGAAGAAGGGAACATGTCAAACATTTCCCCCACTATACAGATAGACATTTCCACAACACCAGGTAAACCTGAGCTCATCTCGCTGGGCGCATCTTGCACTCAAGCAGAAACTCAGGCGTACAAAAAGCTCTTTCAAGAGTTCCGTGATGTCTTTGCCTGGTCCTATACCGAGATGCCTGGTCTCGACCCCGCCATTATTGAACACCACATCGATACATGGCCGGAAGTACCCCCTGTTCGTCAGAAACAGCGACCTATTCACCATGCCAAGCTCCCCGCTCTTAAGGCTGAAGTCGAGAAACTTAGAAAAGCAGGGTTCATCTACCCTATTCCGTACACCACCTGGGTGTCGAACCCCGTTCCTGTCAACAAAAAGCAAGGCACCCTTAGAGTATGCACTTACTTCCGCGATCTAAACCACGCTTGTCCAAAAGACAATTTCCCCACGCCATTCATTGACCAACTCATTGATGAGTGTGCGGGCCATGAGGTCCTATCCTTCATGGACGGGTTTTCCGGATATAACCAGATTCACATCCGCAAGGAGGATCAGTACAAGACTGCCTTTACCACCCCATGGGGCACCTTTGCCTATCGCGTCATGCCATTTGGCCTTAAAAATGCTGGTGCCACTTTCCAGCGAGCCATGACCTATTGCTTTCACGACTTGGTCCATATCTTGCGAGTCTATCTCGACGACCTCACAGCTCGTTCCCGAAAACGATCAGACCACCTTAACGACCTCCAGCAAGTTTTCCTGCGTTGTCGCAAGTATAAAATCCGCTTGAACCCACACAAGTGTGTCTTTTGCGTCCCGACGGGCCGGTTGTTGGGTTTCATTGTTTCCCAAGACGGAATCACTGTCGATCCCCTGAAAGTCAAAGCCATCTTAGAACTTCCCCCCCCTCGCACGCTTCAGCAGCTTCAGAGCTTGCAAGGGCGGTCCAATTTTCTTAGGCGCTTTGTTCCTGATTACGCCACCAAACTCCATGGATTCTTACGCTTACTTCGTACCCACATACCCTTTGTTTGGGATGAGCAAGCAGACACGGCATTCGAAGCCCTCAAGAAAGCTCTCACACAAGCCCCCTTGATATCCCCACCGGATTTCTCTCAAAACTTCACCCTTTACGTCTCGGCATCTGAACATGCCGTGTCTGGAGTTTCGGTCCAAGAAGATGCTTCCCACAAAGAGCATGTGATTTATTACGTCAGCCAGACCTTGTCCGGCCCACCTCTACGTTACCCATACGAGGAAAGATTAGCCCTAGCTGTAGTCTTTTCCGTACAAAAACTGCGACACTATATTTTGCTTAGTCATACCACGGTTGTCGCCGACTCCAACCCCATGGTCTACCTCCTCACCCGGCGGCTCCTACAAGGTCGTGTTGCTAAATGGGTCATTATCCTCCAGGAATATGACCTCACTTTCAAAACTCCCAAAAGCACCAAAGCCCTCGCGCTAGCTCACCTCATCACGGACCTCCCATCCTCCTCAACATCACCCGTGATCCAAACGGACCTGATTGACGAGCAGATCTTCATTATTTCGGCTGACGACCCTTGGTATGGAGACATATTGACTTACCTTCGTACGCAAAAATTCCGACCACACATCGATCGTGATGGCCGCCGTCGCATACGACACCACGCCCCCCGATACCTACTGATTGGGGATGTACTTTACCGACGCGGCATTGATACTATCTTACGCCGCTGCCTATCCCATAGTGAGGCAGAACAAGTCCTTAATGATTGTCATAGCGGTGCCTGTGGAGGCCATTTCTCCGGTATGGCTACCGCCCAGAAAATCATTCGGGCAGGTTATTTTTGGCCATCATTGTTTACTAATTGCATCACCGCAGTCAAGCATTGCCAGAACTGCCAGCTATTTTCCCCCAAAGCAAGAACCCCCCCTGCCCCCCTTCATCCAGTCATCATTGTTGGACCATTCTGCAAATGGGCCATCGACTTCCTCGACTGCAACCCCCCGTCAGCCGGTGGTCACAAACACATCATTGTGGCCGTGGATTATTTCACCAAGTGGGCAGAAGCCATGCCGACCTACAATTGCAAAGCCGACACTGCAGCACGGTTTTTCTTCAACCATGTTATCACTCGTTTCGGAGTTCCCAAGCAACTAGTCTCTGACCACGGCTCTCACTTCGAAGATGCCGTCTGGAAGGAATTATCAACCATGTTGAAATTTGAACACCATTTCTCTTCCGCTTACTATCCCCAAGGAAACGGCCAAGTCGAAGCGATCAATAAAATTTTGAAGACCATTCTCCAACGCACTGTAGACAAGCACAAATCCAATTGGCATCACATGCTTTTCCCGGCACTATGGGCCTACCGCACCTCAACCAAAACCGCCACCGGTTTTACCCCTTTCCATTTAGTTCACGGCGTCGAATCTGTCCTCCCTATTGAGTGCCAGATCCCAGCCTTACATATCGCCGTTGAGCTCCTACCGGATACTTCCCCGATCGAGCATCGTTTACTGCTCCTAGAGCAGGCCGATGAAGATCGGCGCACAGCCATTCAAAACATGGAAGCTGCTAAATAACGATCGAAACTAAGTTACGACAAACACGTCCACCCAAGAACCTTTTCGGAGGGAGACCTTGTCCTCGCTTACGATCAAGCTCATGATAAAACCGGAAAAGGAAAATTCGTGTCTATGTGGCAAGGCCCCTACATCATACACACCTGCCTCGGGCAGGGGGCATACATTCTGACCGATTCAGAAGGCAACACCCTACGCAACCCACGCAACGGGTTGTACCTTAAACGATTTTACCCATAGAAAATCTGATGGACACCATCGTCCATTTTAGTATAGGCATACATTTTTCGTTCACAAAAAATTTCAAAAAACCTAAATATTTGTTTTTCTCTGCATGACCACAGATGGAGCCTCTTCCACTCTGCCATGTCGGTTTCGCTGATGGTGCAAGCCGTTGGTCTCCCAATCTCGCCTCCGCAGCTTGGGTAATATACTCCCCTTCATATGAGTTAATTCACATTGATGGAGAATGTTTAGGTGCCGCCACCAATAATCAAGCTGAATACGATGCCGTGACCGGTCTCCTGGCCGCTGCTCTCCAGATGAGCATACGTCACCTCAACGTTTTCTTGGACTCACAGCTCCTAGTTTCCCAGCTCAACAATGATTACCAGGTACGCGATCCCTGTCTTTTCAGAAAATTCCTGTGCACTAAACAAATGGTTAGACAGTTTGAATCCATTACATTCACACATGTCCCAAGACACCTCAATAGTGTAGCAGATAATATGGCCAACAGTGTCCTCGACTGGCACACCAATCACATCATGTCATATCCATAAACGAAAAGTGCATCCATGTGCAAAACATGTGCCTCCACGGGCATATACAAAAAACCAATATTGCATCCACGTGCATAAGATGTGCCTCCACGGGCATAAAACAAACAAACCAAATAATGCATCCATGTGCATAACAGGTGCCTCCACGGGCATACATAAATCAACAAACACACTGCATCCACGTGCATAACATGTGCCTCCACGTGCATAACATGTGCCTCCACGGGCATATACAAAAGACAATGTGCATCCACGTGCATACACGACAATATATCTAAAATATATATCCACATATATATACAAATCAAATAGTCAACATGTCATAAGTGCCTTCAGCACTCGATATACAAAAAATACATCTGTCATACAAAAAATGCTTCCCCATATGCTCATCAGCATTTGGGGGCAGATACTGTATCATCTACTCATCTGGATCCTGAGGATCCTCAGGCTCCTCCTTCGGCTCCTCCTCCGGCTCCTCCTCCGCCGGCCCCGCCGGGTCATGACGACCCCGAACTCGCCGCTCTGCTGGCCCCGCTGGATCGTCCCTCAGACGTATCCTCCCCTGAGCCGGCCCTGCCGGAGCATCTCCTCTACCACCCCCGTGTCTCGCAACAAACACCGCTGCCCTCAACAGAAGTGACTGCCACTCATGCGGCGCACCAAGACATCCCTGCAAAATGTCCCGATCAAGGTCCCTCCAGCCATCCTCGGGGAGCCCAGCTACGATCCGGGCTAAAGTCCGTCGGACACCATCTATAGCGTCGTCGTGAGGGCCAACCCCTCGCCCACGGGCTGCATATCCTCCACCGCGAGGAGGAGGTACAGGTACAGGGGGACGAGCGACCACCATCGCCCGCCCCTGCCGAGCCACATAGTCAGGTGGTGGTACTGGACCCATATCTGCACAAAGCAAGTAAAACCATCAGATACTATACAACAGATATCATCATGATAAATCATACTACATATGACATAATATCACATAATACACAAAAACATACCGTCTAAGCTCCAGGCCTGTCCTGGGGCACGTGGCATCTCTGGGTCACCCCGGTAGTCCATGCCGGCGTAGGGATAGTCCTCGATCACCAGAGGCATCTGTTCCCACTGCTGATAAAAGTCCTCTGTGAAGTAGCCACAGATACCACCGCCAGCACGGGGCATCATCTGCCCCCACCTCATCATACGAGGCTCGCTCGGAAGACCAACACGAACGGGTACATGTGGCCGCAAGGTCGGCACCCGCTCGAAGAAAAAACAGCATAAAAAAGAGGCGTAACAAAACTCGCGTCCCTCTCTCACGGCCTTGTCCAGATCTCTCCGGACACCGGTCAAGAACATCTGCGCCCAGGCGTAATAAGTACCCCGTAGAACGGAGTCCACCATCATCGTCTGCCCCCCAGACATACGATGTGGGGCAGCAGCACCCAAAACCCTCAGAACACAGGCACCAACAGCCCGCATATCCCACTCACGTAGGAACTTCAGACTAATAGAGCTGTTTACCAAAACAGCGTCATCCACACAGAAGGTCTGTAAGAGGTCCTCCATATCCACACCCGGAGGCAACCTCGGAGAAATATCACCCACCTCACCCAAGCGAGGCAAACCAGTCAAAAAATATACATCAGTGAGAGTAATCTCTAACCTCTCACCACCAATAATGAAGGCACCCTCTGCCGGCACCCACCACTGCACGAGCTTGTTCAGGAGTCGCCTCACTGAACGGATAGGAGGAATCTGAGCGAACTTCAAGAGTCCGCTCATGGCTAGGGTCTGTCTCACCCCTCCATCAGTCTCAATCCTCAACATAAGCTCACCATCAATCTCTCTCTCCCGCCACACGGACTGAGCTCTCCGCAACATCCTGCCAAGAAAACACAGGAAATTTTTAGCCCCAGCATAAAAATTTTAGAAAAATCCCATCGCGGCTTTTACACAAAAAGCCGCGATGCCCATCGCGGCTTTCCCACAAAAAGCCGCGATGACCATCGCGGGATCCATGCAAATACCCGCGATGAACATCGCGGGTTTTGGCCGGACAGTCGCGATGAACATCGCGACTATCCACCATGAACTCGCGATGAACATCGCGGGTTCCGACTTCACAGTCACGATGAACATCGCGACTGTGAGCCTAAAACCCGCGCGGTTCATCGCGGGTTCAGACCCGAAACCCGCGCGGTTCCACGTTGGAGAGTCAACGTGGAGTTTCGCGGCGTTCGGGGGCCCACCGCCAAACAAAAAAGACATAATTAACTAGGCTAAGGCGAATAGAGTTACCTGCAACTCGCTAAATCGAAAAACAATGGTGAAATCTCCCGGAAATCGAGAAATAGCTCTGACAGCTCTATCAAACTCGCACGTAACAATGACAAGTCATATTGGGCCCCACGTCCTATTTATAGAAATTCCACAAATTTCAAACAACCATTACGGTAGCATACGAAGTCCATTTCTCAAACCGTTGGTACCGTTGGGATCAGCACAGCGAGAACTTCATAGAGGTTCCTTCCGTTTCCCGTTTTCGCGGGGTCCATTTTTTTACCATTTTTTAGCCTCTCTCATGGCCTCGGTTTGCGTGCCACATCGACCGTTCTCCATTTTAAACGTGCCTTATATAGCCGGATTCAGTTTTCCGCGCTCGTGATGATGCTTGAGATCATTTCTCGCTCTCACCTTTAGATTTTCCGGGCATCTTTTCCACGCCCCCTCGTCGCCTCGGTTTGCGTGCCACATCGGCCGTTCTCGGTTTTCGATGTGTCTTATATCACCGGATTCAGTTTTCCGCGATCGTGATGATGCTTGAGATCATTTCTCGCTCTCACCTCTAGATTTTTCAGGCATTTTTTCCACGCCCCCTCGTCACCTCGGTTTGCGTGCCACATCGACCGTTCTCCGTTTTCGACAATCCTTATGTCACCGGATCCAGTTTTCCGCACAGATGACGATGCTTGAGACCTTTTCTCGCCCTCATCAATCCATTTTTGTTCGGTATAATTTTATCCCTTTTTCGGGCCGAGCAACCCCTTTTTACGAAAAAGGCACTTAGGGAGTTTCTGTTAAGCTCTTTTCTGACTCCTAAAACAATGAAAAGATCGCCGAGCAATCTTGCTTCCTTTCATGCTCGATAAACGTATTTGAAAGGGAATCTACCTGGTATAAGTTTACCCCTTTTCCGGACCTCGTAGACTAATTACGAAAAAGGTATACTCTAGTCACATCGGCTAGAAGAGTTCTCCATCCGCATCATTTTATGCTTTTTCGGGCCTTGGAGACTAAACTTACGAAAAAGAAACACCAATAGAGTCCACTTACCGTTTTCAGACTCTCTAAACATGAAAGCAACCACGAGCATGCGCCGTCCTGGGCTCACAAAATCCACAGGACCGTACCATTTCAGAGCACACTTTTATCCCTTCTTGGAGCTCATTAAAACTACGAAGAAGGAAGAATGGTGCCTCTTGGCGCCACGACAGATCATGTCTACTCACATAGCAGCTTCCCCATTCTGATCGCCTTTGTTCAGAGTATTCTGCAGTATGTCACCCGGAAACTCCCTCGACAGCTACCATCAGCTTCACCCCACCAGAGTCAGTACCTACCCTTCAATCCCTAAAAGATGATCCCCACACCTACAAGTCAGTTCCCTATGCTGCCAGGTCAACCATGTCATCATGCTCTGAACAAAGGAAGTTTGAGTCTACCCATTTTTTGACCCAGTTATTTCCCATCCCCACAAGTATGTCAGTCCTACCAGCAGTACTACATCACTTCAGTTCTACACCTCGTGCTCCTGTCAAGGAAACATCAATGCCTTGTTAGTTGCTGGTCTCCCTCTGTCGACGACAACCACATTGATTCCAGAGGATAGACCTAGAGGTCCCTGTGTCTTGGACTCATTACCATTTATAATGAGTGCCTACGAATCATCTCGAGAGGAATCCTCAGTGCCTCTCCAAATGGTTGTTTCTCACATGCTCGACTTCAACACCTTGATCGCATCGTTGAGACTCGCACAGGGTATTGGTCCGTTCAGTTATTAGTCGAAGACCCCGGATACCTCCTGACTCCTCCACATTTGAGAGTCTTCCTATGGATCACACCAGCTACACTTTTTTCTATGGATATCCGGGTTGCGCATGGCGACAGTATTCAGATTTACCCCTGTTTCATACTCCCTTGAGTATACAGTTACATTAATTCTCAGAGATGACTCATAGTCTTTGAGTACCTACAGATGTTGGACACCTTCAGTTTCAGCAGTTCCACAGTTATTCCAGTCTATCAGTTATTGAGATCATTCATGATCATGAGTATATCCCACAATCATGTCCCCTCTGGACCATTATGATGTACCAGTATATTTCTTTACGTATTAGATCCCCCTTCTTGGGACTAATTGTTTTGGATATGTCTTGATACGAGCATGGGAATGCCCGCCTCGTCCTTTATCAGAGATTATACCTCATTCATATTGAGGCCATGTAATATTTTTTGTTTTTGCAGCTTCCAAGGGCCGTGGCTCCAGTCTCCAACCGGTCTCTTCTCTCCCCTAAAACCCAGACAAAAGAACTATGATGTCTATCAGCCATACGATGAGCTCCTGCCCTCACACATCAGGGGGCAATCTGTTAACACCTAAAAAGTGCTCACTAGCTCATTCCCTTACTCACATGACCCATTTGTCCACTTTTCCACCATCTGAGCCTCTGAAACCAACAAAAGGTCACCAAAAGACCTTAGTACACCCCTTTTTCCATTAAAAAAGATTATTTTTCCAAGAAAATCATAAAAAACCCTCAAAAAGGGTCCAAATTCCCAAAAATATTAAAAAGGGAATTAAAATATTATTTTTATCCAAAAAAGGAAAAAGGAGGGAAAAGTACCTAAACCATGTTGGTCAATACCATTTGGTTTCCACAAAACCACAAATGGTATTCCTCACCACCAAAACCTATAAAAAGGTGGTAGGGGCTCCCCATTTCACATCCTTCCATTATCTCATCCTTATGCTGCTGAAATCTCCCCTGAGCACTTTTAGCCATTGAAGCAACCTTGGAGAAGGAGACCTCTTGGAGTTTGGAGCTACTCATCTTGGGAGTTGCTCAACATCAACCTTCACCATTGAAGGTAATATCGCAAGCACTTGCTTGCCCCCCATTCTTTAATACAAAAAATTATTTCTTATGTTTCTTGTTCTTGATTTTGAAATGTTTACATTATTTGCTTAGATTCTTGCTTAGATCCATGAATAGTATTGTTTATTTAGTTTATTGTTTTTATTTCTATTGAAACTGCTGCTACTAGTTAGCAGGTGCCCATAGCACTAAGCCTGGTTGCAAAACCGGGCCAACAGGTGTCAAACCCGTTCCTGTGGATAAGAAGCAGGGAACGATCCGCGTATGCACTGATTTTAGAGACCTGAATCGTGCGTGTCCAAAAGACAACTTCCCCACACCATTCATTGATCAAATCTTGGATGCTTGTGCAGGAAGTGAGATTTTTTCATTCATGGACGGCTTGTTGGGATATAACCAGATTCAAATCAAACCCGAGGATCAACATAATACTGCTTTCATTTGTCCTTGGGGTGCATTTGCATACCGGAAAATGCCCTTCGGCCTTAAAAACGTCGTAGCTACGTTTCAGCATGCCATGACCTATGCCTTTCACAACCTTAAAAGTATAATGGAGGTTTTCTTGGATGATCTTGCCGGCCATTCTCGCAAATGAATGGACCACCCCAAGCACCTCCGTTAGATTCTCGAATTATGTATACGCTACAAGATCCGATTGAATCCAAATAAATGAATCTTTGCGGTGAGGTCAGGTCGCATGCTAGGATTCATAGTTTCAGAAGAGGCTATTAGATTCGATCCTCTTAAAGTTGAGGCAATACTTCGCTTACCTCCTCCGTGCAACTTGTTTCAACATCAGAGCCTCCAAGGGAGATCCACTTTTATACGTCGCTTTGTAGTCAATTATGCTAATCTTACCAAACGTTTCATGCACTTGTTGAAGAAAGACACATTGTTTATCTGGGATGAGTGAGCCCAACAGTATTTTGATGCCCTTAAGAGATTTGGTAGCAGCCCATGTTCCTAGTCCACCCGACTTCACGTGAGATTTTATACTTTATGTGGATGTGTCTCAAAAGACAATTGGCATGGTCTTAGTTCAGGTTGATGATGTGCTCATCGAGCATGTGATCTATTACCTTAGTCGAAATCTAGTAGATGCTGAACTAAGATATACTCACGCGGAAAAGTTGGCACTTGCAATTGTCCATGCAGTCCAATGGTTACGACACTATATTTTGCTTAGAACGACCGCATTTGTAATTCATATCAATCCGTTTCAGTTCATGCTATCACGGCACCTTATAGGGGGGAAGTACAATAAATGGATTGTGATCCTTCAGTAGTTCGATCTCGATTTTGCTTCTGCGAAGTCGATGAAATCGTTGGTGTTTGTTGAGCTTATGTTGGACCTTTCGAGACTTGATGAGGATGTCATCCATGAAGATTCTTTTGTGGATGAACACTTGTTTCTTATCTCATCGAAGGACTCTTGGTATGGGGATGTCATTATGTATGTCGAAACTTTGAAGTTTCCTTCGCATTATTCACGAGATGAGCGATGGCGTGTGAAACATCACGCTAAAGATTATACTATCGTCGGTGACACTTTGTATCACCGAGGAAAGGATAATATTATCAGTCATTGCTTGACTCATGAAGAAGCGGAGCGTGTGCTTAATGATTGCCATGCTGGGGCGTGTGGTGGTCACTTATCCGGGCTTGCTACAGCCCAACGTATTATGCGAGCTGGTTACTTTTGTCCTTCCATCTTTAAAGATTGTGTGAATGTTGTGAAGAGATGTCATCCTTGCCAGGTGTTTTCTCAGAATATACACTCGCATCCAGTGCCCCTCCATCCAGTCATCACCATCACTCCCTTCACCAAGTGGAGGGTGGATTTCATGGATTGCAAACCAGCTTCGGCTGGGGGGCATCACCATATCATAGTGGCCGTGGACTACTTTTCCAAATGGGTTGAGGCCATGCCTACCATAAAAGCCGATGGTGCTACAATAGCCCATTTCGTGTTCAATCAGATTATCACTTGGTTCAGTATTTCGAAAGAGATTGTCACTGACCATGACAGTCACTTTCAGAACAAAATGATGAAGGATTTGTCACTCAAGCTTGGGTTTCGTCAAGAACATTCATCTTCTTACGATCCCCAAGCGAATGGTCAGGTTGAAGCAGTCAATAAGTCTTTAAAGACCATTCTACAACGTACCATCCAACAAAGCAAGAACAACTGGCATATTATGTTATATCCTTCTTTATGGGCATATCGAACCGTAGTCAAGACTAGAACCAGGTTCTCACTGTTTTAGCTGGTACACAATGTGGAGTCAATTTTACTGATTGAATGCAAAATCCCTTCGCTTAAACTAGCCATAGAGCTCCTCCCTAATACGAAGGGTATTGAGCAATGTTTAATCCACCTTGAGCAACTTGACAAGCAACGTCGAGATGCTTCCATGGCTATAGATGCTAATAAATGTCATGTTAAGGTTCAGTACGATAGGTCTGTCCATCCCAAGCAATATGCTGAAAGTGACTTGGTCCTCTTATATGTCCAAGCTAAATAACCCCTGGGGGCAGGCAAGTTTAACCCCATGTGGCACGATCCTGGAAAAAGGAGCCTATGAATTAGAGGAATATGAGGGGAATGTCTTGAAGGAGCCTAGAAATGGGTTCTACCTCAAGCAGTATTATGCTTGAACTTCTAGTTTAGGCTAATACTTTTGTATACTATTGTATAGTTGCTTTTGTACATAGTTTAGATTTCTTTTGGTTTTCGGGTCTGTTGATTCGCTTCCGTTTGATTGGCAGATGTCAGCGGAATTTTCTACATTCTCAGGATTCGCGGATGGTGCTATCCATCATACACAGCAACTTGCTTCTATTGCCTGGGTTATTTACTCACCTGACCACCTAGTTGTGTCCTCATGAGGTGCTTGTCTTGGTCCCACATCTAACAATGTGGATGAGTATAGTGTCGTGATTGAGCTACTTCGGGATGCTATTTCACATGGTATCCATTCTTTAGAAGTTTTCCTAGACTCACAACTAGTTGTGTCTTAGTTTAATGGTCAGTACTGTGTGAGGGATCCTACGTTACTACGGAATTCTTAAGGGCAATACTCTTGGAACGACATTTTGTTTCAATTACATACATTCATGTTCCGAGAAGTTTGAATCATATATATGATGCATATGCTAATTATGTCCTAGATTGGCATTTGTCACATTCATAATTAATCACACAAATAAAAGATACATTCATACATTTGTACATACATACATATAGTAGAACCGAAGAACCATAGTTTTTATAAATAATATGTCCAAAATGGTAGTGTCATAATACAAAGATGGATCTCGTAGCCCTCAAAAATATACATATCAATACAAAAATGGGACTCTAAGATGTCTAATACCTATGAGGAGTCCTTGCCTCCACCCTGGTAGGATGTGTCTGATAGTAATACTATACTACATTTGCTATATGCTGCAATAGTTGCACCGAGTTACCTGGTACCCCCCACCGCATGGCGCTGCATATCCTCTGGTAGCTACGCTATCTCTATACCTAGTACCTTGTTGGCCATCCATGATAGGTTGCTCCGCAGAGTTTGTAGTGTACGCTCTACTGTAGCACCCACTTCCTCATCACCCCTGCCCCGTTGACGATGTCTCGGGAAGCCCTGGGGTCTTACTGGACCCCTATCTACGAGCAAACAGTAAAACATTAATATGTGATACTACGCCCAAAAATATTTTTGCATTCAAATCTATAATAAAAAATATATAAAAATTTAATACACCAAAAAACATAAAAAGAGTACTCACCCATGTCTCCAAACGATACACATCGTGGAAGAGGCATGTCACGATCCTGGTTGAAGTCTATCCCTGTATAAGGGTATTCATATATTGCTATCACCTGTCGGTCCCACCAGTGAAAGAAATCCTCTATGTATGGTGATTCCTGACGGCCACCACCCTATCGCATCAAGACCTTTTCTCACTGGGTCAAGGCTGGGTCGCGGAGACTATGAGGAGGGACTTCAACCCTCAGACTGAGCTCCAGAACTTGCTCAAAGAAGAAGCTGCATAAGATACTGTCGTATCCAAATTTTTTTTCCTCCCCTTGCTTGCACTCCTTCAACTGCGTCTTCATAGACCTCAGTAACATTCAACACCAGTCAAATATCATGGGATGCATACACTGTGACGCATAGAACATCACTGACCTGGATGCCTGGTGAAGAGCTTTTGAACCAAAAATCTGCACTAAGGTAGCCACTATAACCTTCATGCTCAGATTGACTATGGCTCTGATGGGCACTTGACTCCCCACTTCCTGAGTATAAGGAGCACAATACTGCTCCAGGTGCGACCCTACTTCTTAACCGACACAAAGCCTTCACACTGTTATAGAAGTGTCGTTATGTGGCGGTAGGGTCTTTCCGAACATAGGTACCCTTGTTAGAATCCCCGTTTGCATTATGGTTCCCATGCCATTGTTTGTCCTTAGGATCGGGAGTCCTTCATAGTTATGCCATGACTTTGCGATAAAGACTCATACTTTGCTTTGTCTTATGCTGGCCATCTCCCATAAGGACTCCCCCGTTTATATCAAGTTGTGATTGCATTACATCATCCTGCTTTCTTCTTAAGCCTTGTGTCGGCTCCCGCTTACTCAATTATTAGCCTGGTGCCTGAGCACTTTTCCCTATCGAGCCCTGTGTAGCCAGGGTTGTCACCCTAGCTTGTGCAAATGGGCACCTACTAAGGAGAAGGGACTCCTTAGTATCAGTTCAGTAAAATGATGAAATAAAGACAGTAAATGAAAACAGTAAATTTAAACTAGCATGTGCATAAACAGAAAAGACAAGATAATAAAATGTTTTTTGTATTGATTATACCTCCAATGTGAGGTTAGTGAAGATCTTGCAGCAGTCCAGGAGGGTTGCTTCCAATCTCCAGTGTTGTTCCTTCTCCTTCTTCCAAAGATGTTTTGGAAATGGGTCCAAATGGGGTTCTCAAGTGGAAATTAGCTCCAAAGGGAGAGCTAGGGTTTCGTGAGAATTTTTGGCAGAGTGAGGATAAGGATGATTGTGGATGTGAAATGGGGAGCCTCCATCACCTATTTATAGGTTTTTAGTGGTGGAGTGCTGACCCATGGTTTTGGGCACCATATGGTTTAGGTCAGCTGTATAGGGTTTTGGCTTCCTTTTTCCCCTCTTTTTCCTCTTTTTCCTCTTTTTTGTATTTTTTATTCCCTTTTTAGAGGGTTTTTGCTCTTTTTGGAGGAATTTGACTTATTTTGAGGAAGAAATGGGGGTTTTGGCCTTTTGGAGGCTTTTTAATGGTTTTTTGAGGTTCTGGAGGCAAATATGGTAGGAAATATGGACCAATGAGTCATGTAATGGGGTAGATGAGGTAGTGAGCAATTTTTTGAGTGTTAACAGATTGCCCCCTAATGTGTGAGCGCAGGAGCTCATCGTATGGTCGATAGACATCGTAAGTCTATTATGGTTTTCCTGGGATGTGGAGAGGAGAAGAAACGAACTAGAGACCAGAACAACGGTCCCGAACTAACTGCAAAAACTAAAAGTACATGACCTCAATAGTGAATGAGGAATAATCTCAGCATATGGACGAGGCGGGCATACCCATGCTCGTATGAAGATATATAAAAAATAACAGTGAGGCCCAAAAATGGGGGCCTGAAGGATACATGGAAAACCATTGTGTACATAATAAGGGTCTAAAGGGGACACAGAATCTGGGACACACTGCTGGGCTGACCATGTCTGAGTTGAAGAACTGATAGACTGGAATAACAATAGTGCTGCTGAGTGTGGTACTAGAGGAACTGATGGACTGCTGGGGGGTCATACCCTCAATGGTAAACTGAACTGGAACTAAAATGGGTACTCAAGGAAGCATATAACTGGATGGCTTCTGAATACAATTCCTAATGTAGCCCGGAAATCCACGGGAACATATAATTGGGTGTTTCGAAGTGACTCACCAATGTGCTAGAGTCGGGGGAAATCAGGGGTCTTCGACCAATAAATGAAGGGATATATATCCTGTGCGATTCTCAACGATGTGATCAAGGTGTTGAAGTCGAGCATGTGAGAAACAACCACTCAGAGAGGCACTGATGACTCCTCTCAAAATGGTCCGTAGGCACTCACCACAAATGGTGACGAGTCCAAGGCGCAGGGACCTCTGGGTCTATCCTCTGGAATAGATGGGCTGTCGTCGATAGAGGGAGACCTGCAACTAGCAAGGAAATGATGTTTCCTTGATAGGAGCACGAGGTGGAGAACTGACGTGTGAGAGGACTGATGGTAGTACTGTCATATTGTGGGGGTGGGGGATAACTGGGCAAGTAGAGTGGGTGGACTCAGACTTCCTTTATTCAGAGTAAGATGGAAGGGATGATCGGGCAGCATATGAAACAAACTGGTGGGAAAGGGATCATAGCTGTAATGGATTAAGGATAGAGACGGGGATGACTGATACTCAAGTTGGTGTAAGGTGGCAAAAGACTGCAGAATACTTTGAACAAAGGTGACTTCATTGGGGGTGCTGCCGATGTGATCGATAATAGTGTCGATAGGCATGGGGGAGAACTTCTTCATGGGCTAAGGAACTAGAAGAAAAGTGTTCAAAACGGTACTGTCATGTGGATTTATACGAGCCCAGGACAGTTCATGCTTGTGATTGCTTTCTATTTTTAAGGAGTCTGAAAGCGATAAGAAGACTCTGAAATAATGGAATGGTACCGTCGTGTGGATTTGTACGAGCCCAGGACGGTGCATGCTTGTGGTTGCTTTCAATTTTAGAGAGTCTGAAAACAATAAGAATACTCCAGGGGGGTGCTTTTTCGTGTGTTAGTCTCCAAGGCCCGAAGAAGCATAAAAGGATGCAATGAAGAACTCTTCTAGCTGGTGTGACTAGAGTATTCCTTTTTCATAATTAGTCTACCAGGTTCGGAAAAGGGTTAAACTTATACCAGATAGATGCCTTTTCAGGTACTTTAACGAGCATGAAAGGAAGCAAGATTGCTCAGCGATCTTTTCATTTTTTTAGGAGTCAGAAAAGAGCTTAACAGAAACTCCCTAAGTGCCTTTTTCGTAAAGGACTTGTTCGGCCCGAAAAGGGGATAAAATTATATTGAAGGAATGGCCAGGCAAGGAGGAAGTGCTCAATCAAGGAATCATCGATGAGAACCAGGAACGAGGGTGGGGGGGGAACATTGGTGGGCGTCCTTGTGGGATGATGAATGGTGGCAAAATAGTGAAATAATTGAATTATGAGTGGAGTGACTGTCTCATGTAAAAATGTGTAACAATCCGATGGCGGCCGATGTGGCACACCAACGGGGGTAGTAAGGTGTCAGGACACAATGTTGGAACTGTACTAGGTGAGAGCGAGAAATGATCTCAATCATCATCACGAGCTCGAAAAACTAAATCCGATGATATAAAAAGTGTCAAAAATAGAGAATGGCTGAGGTGGCACGCAAACCAAGGCAATGGGGGGTGTTTTGGGAAAAAATACCCTAAAAATATGGGGGTGAGAGCGAGAAATGATCTCAAGCATCATCACGGGATCGGAAAAATGAATTCGATGATATAAAATATATCAAAAATGGGATACGATCGATGTGGCACGCAAATCGAGGCGACGGGGAGCATTTTGGATAAAATACTCGAAAAATATGGGGTTGAGAGCGAGAAATGATCTCAAGCATCATCACGAGCATGAAAAAATGAATCTGGTGGTATAAGGAATTCTAAAAACTTACAACGGCCGATGTGGTGCACAAATCGAGATGGTGACATGGGGCATGGGAAAAATGCCCTAAAGTTGCTGGTGAGAGCGAGAAATGATCTCAAGCATCATAACAGGCATGGAAATATGAATCCGGCAGTGAAAATGGTGCGAAAAACGGAGGTCATACGGACTTCGAAATGGCAAAGGAAAAACGAGGTTAAAAATGACTATAAATAAAGTTGAGTCCACCAAGCCAAGGATGCAGTGGTGGGTAGAAATGATGACCCGCAAGGGCAGAATACTAGGTGTATCGAATCAAATCATATATACAAGTGACATGTGACCTAAAAAATGGTCGAGATCACGCATGTGAAAATGTGAGCAGGGTTAATGACCCTCCCTCATGCTATGCGCATGGGGTTTGTGATTGTGGATCACATATGTGTTGGTTTTAACAATGGGATCATTGAAACACTGAGATAGATGTGATGGGGAAGGTTCAAAATGATTGATCATGCCTCCTAACTCAGAGGTGTCAATGTGGTGCTCGATGATAGCAGGGTCAAGACCAAGCATTTCGATGTAGGACTAGGCAAAGACATCGCAGAACTCTTGGAAAAGTTTCTTGTACTCTCCAATCTCGTACTCGATGCAGGAAGCTCCTAACGTAATGATTTCAGGAGCACTGGCTGGGGAAGAGATATAAATGTGGATTATGGGTGAGATATTGGCCATGTTATCTTCCTTGAAGGTGTCGGGGGCGGGAATGGGATATTTAAACCAGTCGACTTTGGCGAGAAGGAAATCTTTGGACTCAACCGAGAATTGGGTGGCTGTGGTGGAGGAGGACTCTTCCGAGAGGAAATAGGAGCGATGGTGCATATCTTCCCAGGGGTAATCCGGTGCAGTAAGTGCCTCGAGAATCTCCTCATCATTGTGAAAACTTTGGGTTGTCAAATCGGTTGACGAGGGAGTGCTAGTAGAAGAAATCATATAAATGGTATTAATCTCTCTGATTGGCGGGGATGCTGGGGGGTGGATCTCTTCAATGGTGGGGGGAGCCGTCTTGAGGTCCAAGTTATTCATCTCATAGAGGGCGGTTCTGTAATCTTGGAGATCTGGACAGTGATGTGATTAATGGCCGTAAATACCTCATATTGTACAAGGGTGGTTGGTACGCAGTGATTTATGACGAGGCTTAGGGGTAGGGTTGAGTTGGAAAACTTGTATGTTGGGTTCATAGTCAAGCATTTGCACCTGTTCCTGTAATGCAGGTAATTGTGGACATTGATGGGTGGCATGGCCCAACTCATCACACAATGAGCATTTGGGAGGAACACGAAACATGAGGGTATTCTTAACTGGTTTAGGCGGGGGTAAAGCAGTGTATGGTTGTGGGCCTCTACCCCCAGTGTGCTTGATAAGAGGGGATGGATTAGTGGATGAGGAAGGGGTAGTGACACAGGGAGGTGGTTGACTAGTAGTGGTGATGGGTTGAATTGGATGTAAGATGACATTTGGTGTTAGAGGGGAAACGGGAGGCGTGATGTACTATAAAGGTAATCCTAAAGTTAAACCAGGGAGGCTGAGGGTAGCCATTACCGGGGCGCTTACTACTCCCGATGGGGGGAATAGGAAGGGGATGGGTTTAACACCAACATGACCTAGTACCAATCGTGGTTGGGGGATCAAGGGAGGTTGATGGTTGGGTGTTGGTGTGTTGTGGGAAAGGGTACATAAGTCAGATATTTCGGTCGCTGGTGATGGGGGTGGAATGGACTGGAATGTCGAGGTCATCGACATATATGAGTAAACTCTGGGGCCCACTGAGGAAACCAATGAGGTGGATGCACCACTAACAGGTTGTTCAATCATGGGGAGAACATTTTCGGGTGCAGCGGGGGCATTGGGATCGTAATAGGTGAGTTGGTCAACCTTAACCACGCGTCCGTCGTGGGGGAACATCATGGTACGAAAAACAGATGAGGCAACCTCCCGCATGGCGTACATGTAACTGCGGCCAAGTAAGAGATTATAATCAAGTTGGGCATTGATGACCTCTATGTCAATGAGAACTGTTTTACTAGCCAACTGGACGGGGACATTAGCTAAGAGACCTTGGGGTTGAGCCGAAGGACTATCGTAGGCTCGCAACGCAGTGGTGGACTGCTGGAGTGTAGGGGATCCCAATTTATGCCAAATGAATGTGGACATAACGCATGTAGAGGCACCTTCATCGATGATGCACCGATGGATGAAAAGATTCTGAATGGGTACAGAAACTTGGAATGCTAATGTGGAAGGAAGGCGTGGTTCGGATTGGTCCAAATCGAAGGCCATCATTCGTGAATCATTTGGGTCAATAGCACCAATGGTTGAAAGAAAAGTCTTGCGCTGTGTTGGACAGTTTTTTAAGACTTCTAACGTAGACATGGCTGCGGGGGACTGGGATAAGTCATCTACAATTTTGTAATTAGACACAGCGCGAGCATTGGGGTTATTGTTGATGCGGTGAAGTGGGAAGCGAGGAGCTTTGGAGGCTCCATCTAGTGGACCCAGAGGTATGCGTAACAACTAATCGGTGGGATGAGCGTTGGTGTTTTTTTCGGTGGGAGGGGTTTAAGGGCTAGAGCCATATTGGTTCAGACGGTTTTGAAGGTTGACATCGGCGGATGACATCATTAACAAGTGATGGGTACTTGAGTCTATCATGGGTTGATCAGGAGAGGCATAAGTGCTCTACTGTTGTGGTGGCATGTTTCCTTGAGAGGGAGCCAACGGCTGAGTGTTCACTACGCCTTGGGTGGGAAAAGGATTTTGTAACACTAAGGGTTGATTCTAAGGTGGTGGGGGGTTGGGTGGCGCTTGAGGATCCGTGTGCCCTTAGTGGTGGGCATCATCAGTCCAGAGTTTCCGAGCCCACTCCAAATGTGGGAAAGCGTGTGCATAAACGATTGTATTCAAAACACCCAGTTATATGTTCCCGTGGATGTCCAGGCTGCATTAGCGATTGTATTCGGAAGCCATCCAGTTATATGCTTCCTTGAGTACCCATTTTAGTTCTAGTTCAGTGTACCATTGATGGTATAACCCCCCGTCACTATGCCCCAGCAGTTCATCAGTTCCTCTGGTACAACACTCAGTATCACTATTGTTATTCCAGTCTATCAGTTCTTCAGCTCAGACATGGTCATCCCAGTAGTATGTCCTAGATTCTGTGTCCCCTCTGGACCCTTATTATGTACACAGTGGTTCTCCATGTATCCTTCAGGCCCCCATTTTTGGGCCTCACTTTTATTTTTTATATATCTTGATACGAGCATGGGTATGCCCGCCTCGTCCATATGCTGAGATTATTCCTCATTCTCTATTGAGGTCATGTACTTTCAGTTTTTGCAGTTAGTTCGGGATCATTGTTCTGGGCTCTAGTTCATTTCTTCTCCTCTCCACATCCCAGGAAAACCATAATAGACTTATGATGTCTATCGACCATACGATGAGCTCCTGTGCTCACACATTAGGGGGCAATCTGTTAACACTCAAAAAATTGCTCACTACCTCATCTACCCCATTACATGACTCATTGGTCCATATTTCCTACCATATTTGCCTCCAGAACCTCAAAAAAACCATTAAAAAGCCCCCAAAAGGCCAAAACCCCCATTTCTTCCCCAAAATAAGTCAAATTCCTCCAAAAATAGCAAAAACCCTCTAAAAAGGGAATAAAAAATACAAAAAAGAGGAGTGGGCTCGGAAACTCTGGACTGATGATGCCCACCACTAAGGGCACGCAAACCAAGGCGATGGGGGGCGTTTTGGAAAAAAATACCCCAAAATGGGGGTGAGAGCGAGAAATGATCTCACGCATCATCACGGGATTGAAAAAATGAATCCGATGATATAAAATATATCAAAAATGGGCTACGACCGATGTGGCATGCAAACCGAGGCGACAGGGGGCATCTTGGAAAAACTACTCTAAAAATATGGGGGTGAGAGCGAGAAATGATCTCAAGCATCATCACGATTGCGAAAAAATGAATCTGGTGGTATAAGGAATGCTAAAAACTGACAACGGATGATGTGGTGCACAAATCGAGATGGTGACGTGGGGCATGGGAAAAATGCCCTAAAGTTGTTGGTTCACTCGGATCCGAAGTCACGCTTGTTCTTTTGTTGAAATTTTTGCTCAATTTTGACAGCATATCGATAGGCGGATCCGAGTGAAGAGATTTCCAGGAAATCCATCTCTGTTCGGATGTACCGGTGTAGGCCACTGCGATATTTCAGTACTAGGTGCCGCTCGGAGTCCTTGATACCTAGCTTTGTGCACAAGGTATGAAATTTTTTGGTGTACTCCGACACCGTTTGGTCCCTCTCTTGATGCAGAATGGTCCATTTTGTGTACTGGTCATCATAGTTTCCAACAGGGTAATATTGTTCCTTGACGGCATCTATAAAAGAGGCCCAAGTGGGATTGGAATATTCAAACAATCCAGACTCGTCTAATGAGTTTTGCTCACAATAAGTTTCCCACCAATTTTTGACATGGGGGACGGCCTTAAGGAGCGAAAAGAGGATCTTTTCCCTGTCGGAAAATTGGTGGACAGAGAAATACCCTTCTAGTAGATTCAACCATTTATCTAGGGCATCAACATCGATTTGGCCTTCAAATAAAGGGATATCAAAATTAACTTGTACCTTGAAGGGAGTCGTATCTCTGAAATGGCTGCTCGTTGAGGGTGCATTTGCCGCTGTTGGCATGCGTTGAAGGATCTGGGCGAAATTATCCATCATCTCGTTCCTCTGTCACGCGGGGGCTTCCTCGAGCAACAACTTGATAGGATCTACTGCTCTGTTGTCTCTCTTTTCTTCCGCCATAGGAGGCCATTTGGGGCGGCGAGAGTGGTCTTCCCCAAGTGAAACTAGTTTGAGACCCAACTCTCTGTATCCTGACCTCGTAGGGGACATGCACTGAGAAACAATCAAAGAGAAGACCGCTCTGATACCACTGATCCGGATTTATGTGGGAACGAAACAAAAGATATCATATACAGAATCAGATACATAGATATATTGCAAATAACACAGTGATATAGTAAACACATATTCTATTAAATAGCGGAAATAGAACAGACTGTAAAATACAATAGCTAGAATGGTGGTAGCTATCTCTGAGAAGAGATGTGGCTGCTATGCTCATTCGTGCCAAGATGAATACAAAGAGAGGCCGAAAGGGCCTATTTATCATAAGCATGAGGGAAAGAATCCCAAACATCCAAAAGCCTAACCCTAGAAGATGAACTGTCATAAAGTTTGCGGCCCCAAGGTGGTTAGTTGAACAGTCAACTTCCCAGGGTCATAACTTTTGCATACGATCTCCGTTTGGGGCGCTCGGTAACCCGTTGGAAAGGTCTATCCGAGATTTACAACTTTTGACTGGGCCCAAATATATACTATTGGCAACCATAAGGTCCCCCAAATCGCCAAAAAATGTCGTTTAGGGCCTCAAAATGGCTCCGGAAGTTCAGGACCTGAAAAATTGCTAAAAATAGTAATTTACCAAAATTGCCAGAAGACTGTTTTGAGCCAGTTGGAAGAGGTGGGCCGCCACCGATATCCACCTGGATCAATCCTTCCTCCTTAGGAAGCAATGGTCTCCATTGCGTTAAATCCCTTATCATACGTTGAGCTGTGTGTCGAGTTGAGCTCTTGGTGCGACATTTGCTGAAGTGGAAAGGTTGCCTTACTTTGACATCTTCAGAGGTTTGTAATTGTTGTTGATAGATGCGCTGGAGCTGTTCAATAGTTTTGGTTGTTGTGGTATCCTTGGTATGCACCGGTGTGGATGGTTTCTTTTTGGAGGGGCCCCTTGAATGCATGGCCTTGCACTGTAGAGGTACCCGCATAGGCGATGCTGCACTAACTTTGTGTTTTTCTTGTTTCTGCTAAGTAGAAGGATAATCTGCAGAGGTTGTGGATGTCTCCGCGATCTGATGTTCACCTTTAGTGGAAATTGCGAATAAGGAAAATTTCCCGGTGTGGGAGATTATCTTCCTTCCCTGCTCGTTTGGGGTAGGTGCAACTATCTCTGGTATCCGATAGAGTTGTCCTCCCAAAGTGACAATGACACTGCGAGGTCGTGATTCATATACAGCATGACGCTTCCACATATATGGTTGTCCTAAAAGAACATCACATACTTCAAGTGGGGCCACATCACACAATACCTCATCTTTGAAGGGCTTGATGCCATATGGTAGGCGACATTGGTGACTGACACGGATCCTTCGTCCTTGGATTAGCCATCCAATGGTGTATGGTTGTGGGTGTCGTGTTATTGGTAGCTCCAATCTCTTGATGACTTCTTCTGAGATCAGATTCTTCTGGCTGCCGCTGTCCACAACAAAGTGTAGGGGAATTCCCTTCACCCACATCTGTGAGTGGAAAAGGCGCTCCTCTGCCTCTGAGTCTTCAGGCTCCTCTGGCTAAATCTGTGTGGTGGCAACAATGGCACTGGGTTCTGCATCAATGATTTGCTTCCCTTTTTGCGCGGCTGTGACATTAGGTTCCGAGTCAGAATCGGAGCTGGGATCTGATTCTGAAGCTTTGATCTCAGCCACCAATGACTGTTTTGAGCGACAATCATCAGTGTTGTGCCAGGGGCTTTTGTGGAACTCGCACCACTTCCCGGTGTCCTTCTTTGCCTATGGTTGGGACTAGTTGTCCTTTTCCTGCCCCGTGTTCTGCGAGCCAGAGTTTCCCTTGCCCTGCTTCTGCGCAAGTCCAAAGTCACGCTTGTTCTTTTGCTGAAATTTCTGCTCAATTTTGACAGCATATCGATAGGCGGATCTGAGTGAAGAGATTTCCAGGAAATCCATCTCTGTTCGGATGTACCGGTGTAGGCCACTGCGATATTCAGTACTATGTGCCGCTCGGAGTCCTTGATACCTAGCTTTGTGCGCAAGGTATGAAATTTGTTGGTGTACTCCGACACCGTTTCGTCCCTCTCTTGATGCAGAATGGTCCATTTTGTGTATTGGTCATCATAGTTTCCAACAGGGTAATATTGTTCCTTGACGGCATTTATAAAAGAGGCCCGAGTGGGATTGGAATATTCAAACAATCCAGACTCGTCTGATGAGTTTTGCTCACAATAAGTTTCCCACCAATTTTTGACATGGGGGACGGCCTTAAGGAGCGAAAAGATGATCTTTTCCCTGTCGGAAAATTGGTGGACAGAGAAATACCCTTCTAGTAGATTCAAGCATTTATCTAGGGCATCGGCATCGATTTGGCCTTCAAATAAAGGGATATCAAAATGAACTTGTACCTTGAAGGGAGTCGTATCTCCGAAATGGCTGCTCGTTGAGGGTGCATTTGCCACTTTTGGCATGTGTTGAAGGATCTGGGTGAAATTATCCATCATCTCGTTCCTCTGTCGCGCGAGGGCTTCCTCGAGCAACAACTTGATAGGATCTACTGCTCTGTCGTCTCTCTTTTCTTTGGCCATAGGAGGCCGTTTGGGGCGGCGAGAGTGGTCTTCCCCAAGTGAAACTAGTTCGAGACCCAACTCTCTGTATCCTGACCTCGTAGGGGACATGTACCGAGAAACAATCAAAGAGCAGACCGCTCTGATACCACTGATCCGGATGTATGTGGGAACAAAACAAAAGATAGCATATACAGAATCATATACTGAGATATATTGCAAATAACACAGTGATACAGTAAACACATATTCTATTAAATAGCGGAAATAGAACATACTGTAAAATACAATAGCTAGAATGGTGGTAGCTATCTCTGAGAAGAGATGTGGCCGCTATGCTCATTCGTGCCAAGATGAATACAAAGAGAGGCCGAAAGGGCCTATTTATCATAAGCATGAGGGAAAGAATCCCAAACATCCAAAAACCTAACCCTAGAAGATGAACCGTCATAAATTTTGCGGCCCCAAGGTGGTTAGTTGAACAGTCAACTTCCCGGGGTCATAACGTTTGCATATGATCTCCGTTTGGGGCGCTCGGTAGCCCGTTGGAAAGGTCTATCCAAGATTTACAACTTATGACTGGGCCCAAATGCATGTTGTTGGCAACCATTTTGTCCCCCAAATCGCCAAAAAATGTCGTTTAGGGCCTCAAAATGGCTCCGGAAGTTCAGGACCTGAAAAACTGCTAAAAATAGTAATTTACCAAAATTGCCAGAAGACTGTTTTGAGCCAGTTGGAAGAGGTGGGCCGCCACCGATATCCACCTGGATCAAAGGGCTAGTGACACAGGTAGGTGGTTGACTAGTAGTGGTGATGGGTTGAATTGGTTGTAAGACGACATTTGGTGTCGGAGGGGAAACGGGAGGCGTGATGTACCATAAAGGTAATCCTAAAGTTAAACTAGGGAGGCTGAGGGTAGCCATCACCGGGGCGCTTACTACTCTCGATGGGGGGAATTGGAAGGGGATTGTATGGATGGGTGTAACACCAACATGACTAGGTACCAACGGTGGTTGGGGGAGCAAGGGCGGTTGATGGTTGGGTGTTGGTGTGTTGTGGGAAAGGGTACATAAGTCAGATATTTCGGTCGCTGGTGACGGAGGTGGAATGGACTTGAATGTCGAGGTCATCGGCATATCTGAGTAAACTCTGGGGCCCACTGAGGAAACCAATGAGGTAGATGCACCACTAATAGGTTGTTCAATCATGGGGAGAACGTTTTCGGGTGCAGTGGGGGCATTGGGATCGTAATAGGTGATTTGGTCAACCTTAACCACGTGTCCCTCGTGGGGGAACATCATGGTACGAAAAAAAGATGAGGCAATCACCCACATGGCGTACATGTAACTGCGGCCAAGTAAGAGGTTATAATCAAGTTGGGCGTTGATGACCTCTATGTCAATGAGAACTGTTTTACCATCCAACTGAATGGGGACATTAGATAAAAGACCTTGGGGTTGATCCGAACGACTGTCGTAGGCTTGCAACGCAGTGGTGGACTGCTGGAGTGTAGGGGATCCCAATTTCTTCCAAAAAAATATGGACATAACGCATGTAGAGGCACCTTCATCGATGATGCACCGTTGGATGACAAGATTCTGAATGGATACAGAAACTTGGAATGCTAATGTGGAAGGCAGGCATGGTTCGGATTGGTCCAAATCGAAGGCCATCATTCGTGAATCATTTGGGTCAATAGCACCAATGGTTGAAAGCAAAGTCTTGCACTGTGTTGGACAGTTTTTTAAGACTACTAATGTAGACATGGCTGCGGGGGACTGGGCTAAGTCATCTACAATGTTGTAATTAGACGCAGCGCGAGCATTGGGGTTATTGTTGATGCGGCGAAGTGGGAAGCGAGGGGCTTTGGAGGCTCCATCTAGTGGAGCCGGAGGTATGTGTAATGACTGATCAGTGGGATGAGCGTTGGTGTTTTTTTCGGCGGGAGGGGTTTAAGGGCTGGATCCATATTGGTTCCGACGGTTTTGAAGGTTGACATCGAGGGATGACATCATTAACAAGTGATGGGTACTTGAGTCTATCATGGGTTGATCAGGAGAGGCATAAGTGCTCCTGTTGTGGTGGCACGTTTCCTTGAGAGGGAGCCAACGGCTGAGTGTTCACTATGCCTTGGGTGGGCAAAGGATTTTGTAACACTAAGGGTTGATTCTAAGGTGGTGGGGGGTTGGGCGGCGCCTGAGGAGCCGCGTGCCCTTAGTGGTGGGCATCATCAGTCCAGAGTTTCCGAGCCCACTCCAAATGTGGGAAAGCGTGTGTGTAGTGGCCATAGACCCCACAAATAGAACAAGGATGGTTTGTTTGCAAATTAGGATTTTTGGCTTGTTTTTGCGACCGGTCAGAGTTTTGGTTGGAAAGTGCCGCATTATTATTGTTTGGGGGATTAGGGGGTTGGCCGCCTTAGTCTGGAGGGGGGTTGTTCCTAGGGTTACGTCCTTTACCATGATTTTGCTGGCCTTGTTGGCATTGGTTATTTTGGTTGGGTTGCGAATTTTGCTGCGCATACACTTGCCCTTGGGTGGCCGGTGGGTTCTGAGGTTGTGCAGGTGCTGGAGCAGGCTATGGTGGATAATAAGTGGGTGGAGGCTGTGCAGGTGCTGAACCTTGTGGGGGTTGCTGATATGTGTGTGCAATGGGTTGTGGGTTTGCCGCAGGGGCTTCCTGGGGCGAATAATAAGCAGGGGGGCTTGAGAGGATACAGGAGCTGGCGCATCCTGCGGGTGATAATAGGGATGAGGTGCTACCAGGGGGGCGTAAATGGGGGATGCATGACCAAAGCACTGAGGTGGACATGAGGGTCCATGGGAATGGTGATGATGTGCCATGGGAGCATATGAATTGGTTTCTCCAGACAGGGATGTATCCCGTGAATGGTTGGAGCCAGGCCTAGGACATGCTATGGAAAAGGGATGGTTATGGGAGGCTATACGGCCAATGCTGCCATCTGCAGCGTGGGATGCCCCTAGAGCATTGTGTCGAGAGGAATTTCCCTGAGGGGCATCAGATATGATGGAATATAGATAACCAGATTGGGCATAAATAAGGTCAAATTGCTGGGCTTTGAGGATGGCCTCTTCTTCGAACTGGGGTCGCTCGGATGCCACATCCTTGGCAATGACAGGAAGGAGAGATTTTAGAAACCAATCTAAGAAGATACAGTCATCTTACTTGATTTTGCAAAGGTTGCGGCGACGTGTTAAGATCCTAGTGGGTGGCCTTCACTAACACCTCGAGGTTTTGGTGTAACAGTTCGTATCATTTGGTATCAGAGCCTCCACCCAGGTTCAAGTCACAAAGTAGGTGGAAACATCGGCATTGCAGTTTTCACCTCAGGCTCGTACAACTCAAAGGGAACACCACCGTACGTGCGCACATCCAACACAGAGTCTGGACTGCGGAGCATGGTGGGATGTTAAGATCCCAGTGGGAAGCCTTCACTAAAACCTCAAGGTTTTGGTGTAACGGTTCATATCACGACGATGTGACTTATGAATGTGGTTAATAATGTGGGTGGCCGTGTTCTGTCTGCAAGATAGTAGGATCTCAACTCCTGCGTCATAGCAGACAGGTAACTGAAAGAATTGCAGGAAGGTCGAGGCAAGGGAATTAAAGGTGGCATGGGTCCCATGGGGTTGTTCGATGTACCACTTAGCTGCAGAGCCATTGAGGCTTCGCTGTAACAGACGAAGGCGGACAGAGTCGTCCACTATGGAGTTAGAGGAACACCATAGATGGAAGGACATAATATGGTTCTGGGGGTCTTCACCTGCCTTTCCCTCAAACTTAGGGATGTTTGATGGGAGCTTGGTGGGCATGTGAGGCCACGAAGGATCGTCTCTAATGGGATTGTTAGTCAGTCTGGATAGGTCAGGAAGGTTGAGACTAGCAATGAATGGAAAACTAGTACAAGGATGTGACATACTAGTGGTTGTGACTACGTTAGGGCCAAAGCCCCCAAGTGGAGGGGCTGGGTTTGGTTTGGGGATGTTGCCCCTAGGTGGAGGAATGAAGGTGGTATGGGACGGTCCTGCACCGCCAAGGGTAATGTGAGTCACTGGTGGAGTTGGGATGGGTATGGTAGCCACTGGAATAGGTATAGTGATCAGAATGGTGGATGTGGGCCCCATCAAGGGTATACCCAAAGCGGGTGTGGTAGTTGGGGTGGTGGTAGATGATCCACCAATGGTCCCTAAAAAGAAAGGGTTGCAAGTCATGCTAGCCATGGGGCTTGTTGGTGCAGTATAAGTGGGGTTCTCAGACTCTTCCTCAGAATCAGAGGTAAAATAAGGGGCGTCATTGCCGGGGGATGGAGCTCTGTGTCTATGACAAGTGGAGTCTAGTGATGAAGCTCTACGTCTATGATGGGTGATGTCAAGTGAACTGTACTGTGGAGCCTGGCCCTGGAGGCACAGAGAATGTCTCGGGGACTCAATGGTGACAGATGGTGTCAAGTATCTGCAGGTTGTGTCGAGTGAAAAATAGCTCAAAAACCCTAATGCAACCGAGTGTGCAGAAGGAGAGCGCAAAAAATATGGCACTCAGGCCAACAACCAGCTCAAAACACATACTATAATAGTTGTGCTATAATAAGTGGAGCGTCAACAAAAATGCTTAGAATACCAACAAGCAACATGTTTCCTAAAAAATAAAAATAGTGGACTCACTAGACCAAAGGGAGGTAAGGGAGCATGCAAACACCTAGCTAAATAGTATTCTGACTCAACCATACATATCCTCTACAAGGTGATGAAATCCAAGTCAGACAATATGGATAATAGAGCCAAGTGGCTAAATATATCTCTCTACCGTGAGGGACATCGGGTAGTCAATCTTAGAAGAAAGGCAACTAAGATACCCCATTCATGACACGTCCATAAAAGGTGAATCTGCAGTTTGGTTCTATCGCCATTGTACCCCCATACGGGTGGTACACCGAGAACTACGAAAGGTATCCTTCAGTAACTGAATGGATTGCGGTATTCCACTCAGGCCTTCGGAACCAGTCTGGCTACTTCAACCCTCCTAGGGGAGAGGCCCTATAATAAACTGGCTGTGACTATGCCAAAAAATACTAGGGGATTTTGGTTCCCTAATGGACAACAACTATGTCTCAAGTGTAAGTGACGGAGGGGTGTTATTTGGATGCCTATCCCCTCGAGCCTACCTAACTACAATATTCTTATGTGTTTCCCAAGTGGGGTTAGAATGTTGGTTGTGTTAAGTAGTATTTTAGGGCTCACTTGAATTAGGTCACAAAGTGTTTGCATGTGAGATAATGAACCCAAGTAAAAGTCCCATGGGGGTGGGCAACTTTCTAACTAATAATAACAATGCTGAAATTAAACTTTGAAATGTAAAATTTTCTCTTTTCAATTAAAATGCTGAAATTTAAAAAAATTTCTAAATGGAACAGAAATAATACTGCAGAAAAAGGTTGTAGGGAAGTATGGCCACAGATAGGACAGGTGGATGTGCAGGAGCAGAAAATATTGCAGTAAAGTGCTGGGTTCAAACAAAGAAAAAGTGCAGAAAACAGATTTCAGGTCTATGGTGAAACTGAGCGGTCGGATCACGGGAAACAGGTCAACAGTCGCGGGCGGATCGCAGGAAAATGGCTGAAAGCCACAGGCGGATTGCAGGAAAATGGCTGAAAGCCGCAGGCAGGTCACACAAAAATGGCTGAAAGCCGTAGGTGGGTTGCAGGAAAATGGCTAAAAGCCGCAAGAGGATCGCAGGGAAATGGCTGAAATCTGCAGGCGAATCGCAGGGAAATGGCTGAAAGCCGCAGGCGGATCACAGGAAAATGGCTGAAAGTCGCAGTCGGATCAACAGACAGAGAGCCGCGGTCAGATCGCAGGTAACAGACTGAAAACCACCAAGAGATCACGAGAAATAGTCTGAGAGCTGCAGTCGGATCGCAGGTAAAAATCTAAAATCCGTGGTCGGATTGCAACTGTGGGGAAAAAGTACGCAGTTTACGGTGGCAAACCCTACTGCCGAAAGGGACAACCAAAAGGAAAAAGTAGAAAATATTGCAGAAAACTAAAAACGTCTATAAACTATAACAAAAAATTAAAAGGAACACTAGGGGAGTCACCAAAACTGTAGCTAGGGTTTACACCCTATCTTGTGCAAATGGGAACCTACTAAGGAGAAGGGACTCCTTAGTAGCAGTTCAGTAAAAACAGTAAAAGCAATATAGTAAATTTAAACTAGCATGTGCATAAACAGAAAAGACAAGATAATAAAATGTTTTTTGTATTAATTATACCTCCAATGTGAGGCTGGTGAAGCTCTTGTAGCAGTCCAGGAGGGTTGCTTCCAAGCTACAGTGTTGTTCCTTCTCCTTCTTCCAAAGATGTTTTGGAAATGGGGCCAAATGGGGTTCTCAAGTGGAAATTAGCTCCAAAGGGAGAGCTAGGGTTTCGTGAGAATTTTTGGTTGAGTGAGGATAAGGAAGATTGTGGATGTGAAATGAGGAGCCTCCATCACCTATTTATAGGTTTCTAGTGGTGGAGTGCTGACCCATGGTTTTGGGCACCATATGGTTTAGGTCAGCTGTATAGGGTTTTTGCTTCATTTTTTCCATGTTTTTCCTCTTTTTTGTATTTTTTATTCCCCTTTTAGAGGGTTTTTGCTATTTTTGGAGGAATTTGACTTATTTTGGGGAAAAAAGGGGCTTTTTGGCCTTTTGGAGGCTTTTTAATGGTTTTTTCAGGTTCTGGAGGCAAATATGGTAGAAAATATGGACCAATGAGTCATGCAATGGGGTAGATGAGGTAGTGAGCACTTTTTGGGTGTTAACACCCTACAGAACTTCCATTTGTCCTTCACAATTTTATGACTTTTTGACCCTGAGGGAACACCCCCCCCAAGTGTCCACATCCTGCATGCTTCCTTGCATTGATCATAGGTATGTTCCATTGCTTGGGACTAGTTTGCTCGCTATTTGACACTTGTTCCCTCACTTGTTGTATTATAAGCAATTTTATTCTTTTCCAAGATTTTCCAAATATGAAAAAGACCAAAAAAATCAAATATTCCAAAAAGCGGGACGAGATTATGGTTACTGCTTCTAGTTGGAAGCTGTTGTGTCGCCTTTGAAGAGAGCATTCATTCCACTCCATATATTATGAGTTGGGACTATCGTTGGACCTTAGGAGCAGTACTTGTTTCTCAATTTACTCCACCGATTGGTTAAGCTTCCAGTCATTATGGAGCCCTTTGTAATGCCTCCTGCATTGCACAGTCTATATTGAGTCTATGATGCCTAAGTCTATCCATCTGCTCATGCTCTTGTTCAAAGGAAGTCCTGAAACCAGAGTCGGCCACTCCTCAGATTTTTTGACTATTGCATGTTGGCCATCCTTATTGAGTCAGTCTGTTTCACCTGAGATCTTCCAAATCTTTCAGCATAGCTGGTACCTCGTGCTGGTTGATGGGGGATGCCTTAACGCCCTCCTTCCAGTGAGTCTCGTTCCGTCGACTTCAACCCATTTATTCCGGGACTTGAGGCTTAGAGTTTGGTTGAGTACCTTGAGGCTTGCAGTAATTAGTGGTAGGTTCTATCGCCATCGACAGTTTTTGGAATACATCAATGTCCCCTGATCGATGGATTCATCCTAGTGTTCAACTTCAACACATCTATTCACACTATGATGATTGTACTATGTGCCTTGATGCCCATTTTCATTATTGGTGGGTTATTTCACGTCTGTTAATGGTATACATCATTGACCGATAATCAGATGATGCCACATCAAGTTCAACCTCAACTCCTTTATTCACTTGATGGGACTTGCACCATCTAAGACTTGTGTAGAAGACCCCAGGTGATAGTGGAATTCAGTATGCTACTTATGATTATGACTTCACATCTGAGATATCACCTCTCAGATATCATTAGTTTGTACCTCCAGTTGGTGCCAGTTGTTTCCTTTTCAGCAGGAGACCATATCTTACTGTAGAGGGATCATGGCTGTGATCACTTATGACATGTATTCACTATGTACTGTCTATTCATGGCCATTGTATCAGATTGTTGTACTATACTGACATGTATTCAGGGATATTATTGTACTATGATGAGTGATCTACTCCTTCCACTTGTGTCTCCATCACTCTACTTTTGAGATTTATAATGTATTTCATCCATCGTAGCATCAGTCTCTGACCTCACACATTAGGGGGCATCTGTTCCAATGTAATTTTCCACCTTGTGAGCATCAACACTCTTTATCCTGCAAGATCCATTTTACTAACTTAGATCCATTTTATATCCTTCAGACACACTATTTCCCAATTGTTTTCCCCTGTACGCTAGTTGTATCACTGCAGTGGGCGTACCTGCGAGTTGCATGACTACAACTTGTAGGTAGCATCACTACACTGTTTATTTGGGATGAGCGAGCCCAGCAGTATTTTGATGCCCTTAAGAGCTTTGGTATCATCCCATGTGCTTATTCCACCCGACTTCGCGTGAGATTTTATACTTTATGTGGCTGCGTCTCAAGAGACGATTGGCATGGTCTTAGTTCAGGTTGATGATGTGCTCGTCGAGGCAAGCAAGTTTAACCCCATGTGGCACGGACCTGGAAAAAGGAGCCTATGAATTAGAGGACTATGAGGGGAACGTCTTGAAGGAGCCTAGAAATGGGTTCTACCTCAAGCAGTATTATGCTTGAACTTCTAGTTCAGGCTAATACTTTTGTATACTATTGTATAGTTGCTTCTGTACACAGTTTAGATTTCTTTTGGTTTTCGGGTCTGTTGATTCGCTTCCGTTTGATTGACAGATGTCAGCAGAATTTTCTACGTTCTCAGGATTCGTGGATGGTGCTATCCATCATACATAGCAACTTGCTTCTACTGCCTGGGTTATTTATTCACCTGACCACCTAGTTGTGTCCTCAGGAGGTGCTTGTCTTGGTCCCCCATCTAACAATGTGGATGAGTATAGTGTCGTGATTGAGCTACTTCGGGATGCTATTTCACATGGTATCCATTCTTTAGAAGTTTTCCTAGACTCACAACTAGTTGTGTCTCAGTTTAATGGTCAGTACTGTGTGAGGGATCCCACGTTACTACGGAAATTCTTAAGGGCAAGAGTCTTGGAATGACACTTTGTTTCAATTACATACATTCATGTTCCGAGAGGTTTTAATCATATATCTGATGCATATGCTAATTATGTCCTAGATTGGCATTTGTCACATTCATAATTAATCACACAAATAAAAGATACATTCATACATTTGTACATACATACATATAGTAGAACCGAAGAACCATATTTTTTATAAATAATATGTCCAAAATGGTAGTGTCATAATACAAAGATGGATCCCGTAGCCCTCAAAAATATACATATCGATAAGAAAATGGGACTCTAAGATGTCTAATCCCTACGAGGAGGCCTTGCCTCCGCCTTGGTAGGATGTGTCTGATAGTAATGCTATACTGCATTTGCTATATGCTGCAATAGTTGCACCGAGTTACCTGGTACCCCCCACCACATGGCGCTGCATATCCTCTGGTAGCTGCGCTATCTCTATACCTAGTACCTTGTTGGCCATCCATAATAGGTTGCTCCGCAGAGTTTGTAGTGTACACTCTACTGTAGCACCCACTTCCTCATCACCCCTGCCCTGTCGACGATGTCTCGGGAAGCCCTAGGGTCTTACTGCACCCCTATCTGCGGGAAAACAGTAAAACATTAATATGTGATACTACCCCCAAAAATATTTTTGCATTCACATCTATAATAAAAAATCTATAAAAATTTAATACACCAAAAAACATAAAAAGAGTACTCACCCATGTCTCCAAACGCTACACCTTGTGGAAGAGGCATGTCATGATCCTGGCGGAAGTCTATCCCTGTATAAGGGTAGTCATCTATAGCTATCACCTGTCGGTCCCACCAGTGAAAGAAATCCTCTATGTATGGTGATGACTGAAGGCCACCACCCTGTCGCGTCAAGACCTTTGCTCACCGGGTCAAGGCCGGGTCGCGAAGACTATGAGGAGGGACTTCAACCCTCAGACTGAGCTCCAGAAATCACTCAAAGAAGAAGCTGCGTAAGATACTGCTGTATCCAAAGTTTTTTTCCTCCCCTTGCTTGCACTCCTTCAACTGGGTCTTCATGGACCTCAGTAACATTCAGCACCAGTCAAATATCATGGGATGCATACACTGTGACGCATAGAACATCACTGACCTGGATGCCTGGTAAAGAGCTTTTGAACCAGAAATCTGCACTAAGGTAGCCACTATAACCTTCATGCTCAGATTGACTATGGCTCTGATGGGCACCTGAATCCCCACTACCTGAGTATTTGGAACACAATACTTCTCTATATAATCGGGGATGGTGATCCCACCACCCACAGAATGAGATCAAAGGCTTGCCAGTTCACCTCGGCAGGACAAACCAGTAATGACGTAGATATCTTCCACTTCCAAAGTGAGTATTTTCCCATCTAGGTTGAAGTTCTGTGCATCTATGTCCCAGTAATCTATCAAACAGCGGAGCAATAGGTTTTGGGCCCTTAAACCCCCTATGTTCCAAAATTTGTATAGCCCACATGTTTGTAACGCTTGTTGTGCAGGCACATCCTTGCGGATGGCCTCAACCACAAGGTCATGTTCTCTCTCTCTCCAATCTAGAACCATCCTGGAGGAATAGAAAGCAAAGAGTTTAGTCATCTTCGTTTAGAAAACCAAATCCACAGCCGTACCCACGAGCTAATTTTCTCATAGAGGCGGGTACTCGCAGTCAACGCATGTGTTGAATTTGAGTACCTTGCCCTACCCACAACCCGCATAGTTATAGCCCGCGGGTACCGTTGTGACCATGTAGGGCTTGGCCACATAAAAATTTCAACCACTGAAAATTGAAATAAAAGCATTGAAATGAAAGGTATGGATGAGACTACCAACCTGCTCCTGACGGTTCGATGATTAGACCCCCATAGCTACTAGAATCAGCAGTTGAACTTCAAGGTGAAACTAACCACAAAGCTCCAAATGGGTGAATAGTAAAAATGAATTGTAAATTGTAATTTTTTGTTACTATTTATAATTTTCAAAACCCATTTGTTTATAGTTTCTGCCATTTCAAGTTGTTTTGGACTAATATAATGTCTTGGAGTAGCATTTTTTGACCATGTGTCTTCGGCGAGAGTTGTTTTGGACCATTTTGCGCCTACTGCAGGTATATTTCACACCTGGCATATAGGTTAGATGACATTTTCACATGCATCATGCATTTGACCTTTTGACCATTTTCATAAGCCCCAAGTGCGACCCTACTTCTTAACCGACACAAAGCCTTCCCACTGTTATAGAAGTGTCATTATGTGGCGGCAGGGTCTTTCTGAACATGGGTACCCTTGTTAGAATCCCCGTTTGCATTATGGTTCCCATGCCATTGTTTGTCCTTAGGATCGGGAGTCCTTCATAGTTATGCCATGACTTTGCGATAAAGACTCATACTCTGCTTTCTCTTATGCTAGCCATATCCCATAAGGACTCCCCCGTTTATATCAAGTTGTGATTGCATTGCATCATCCTACTTTCTTCTTAAGCCTTGTGTCGGCTCCCGCTTACTCAATTATTAGCCTGGTGCCTGAGAACTTTTCCCTATCGAGCCCTGTGTAGCTAGGGTTTTCACCCTAGCTTGTGCAAATGGGAACCTACTAAGGAGAAGGGACTCCTTAGTAGCAGTTCAGTAAAATGATGAAATAAAGACAGTAAATGAAAATAGTAAATTTAAACTAGCATGTGCATAAACAGAAAAGACAAGATAATAAAATGTTTTTTGTATTGATTATACCTCCAATGTGAGGTTAGTGAAGATCTTGCAGCAGTCCAGGAGGGTTGCTTCCAAGCTCCAGTGTTGTTCCTTCTCCTTCGTCCAAAGATGTTTTGGAAATGGTACCAAATGGGGTTCTCAAGTGCAAATTAGCTCCAAAGGGAGAGCTAGGGTTTCATGAGAATTTTTGGCAGAGTGAGGATAAGGATGATTGTGGATGTGAAATGGGGAGCCTCCATCACCTATTTATAGGTTTTTAGTGGTGGAGTGTTGACCCATGGTTTTGGGCACCATATGGTTTAGGTCAGCTGTATAGGGTTTTTGCTTCCTTTTTTTCCTCTTTTTCCTCTTTTTTGTATTTTTTATTCCCTTTTTAGAGGGTTTTTGCTATTTTTGGAGGAATTTGACTTATTTTGGGGAAAAAATTAGGGTTTTGGCCTTTTGGAGGCTTTTTAATGGTTTTTTGAGGTTCTAGAGGCAAATATGGTAGGAAATATGGACCAATGAGTCATGTAATGGGGTAGATGAGGTAGTGAGCACTTTTTTCAGTGTTAACAGATTGCCCCCTAATGTGTGAGGGCAAGAGCTCATCGTATGGTCGATAGACATCATAAGTCTATTATGGTTTTCCTGGGATGTGGAGAGGAGAAGAAACGAACTAGAGCCTAGAACAATGGTCCCGAACTAACTGCAAAAACTGAAAGTACATGACCTCAATAGAGAATGAGGAATAATCTCAACATATGGACGAGGTGCGCATACCCATGTGAGGCGGGCATAGCCATGCTCGTATCAAGATATATAAAAAATAACAATGAGGCCCAAAAATGGGGGCCTGAAGGATACATGGATAACCACTGTGTACATAATAAGGGTTTAGAGGGGACACGGAATCTGGGACATACTGCTGGGATGACCATGTCTTAGTTGAAGAACTGATAGACTGGAATAACAATAGTGCTGTTGACTGTGGTACCAGAGGAACTGATGAACTGCTGGGGCATAGTGACGGGGGGTCATACCCTCAATCAAGTGCTCAATCAAGGAATCATCGATGAGAACCAAGAACGAGGGTGGGGGGGAACACTGGTGGGCCTCCTTGTGGGATGATGAATGGTGGCAAAATAATGAAATAATTGCATTATGAGTGGAGCGATTGGCTCATGTAAAAATGTGTAACAATCCGATGGCGGCCGATGTGGCACGCCAACCGGGGTAGTAAGGTGTCAGGACACAATGTTGGAATTGTACCGGGTGAGAGCGAGAAATGATCTCAATCATCATCACGAGCTCGAAAAACTGAATCTGATGATATAAAAAGTGTCAAAAACAGAGAACGACTGAGGTGGCACGCAAACAAAGGCGATGGGGGGCGTTTTGGGAAAAAATACCCTAAAAATATGGGGGTGAGAGCAAGAAATGATCTCAAGCATCATCACGGGATCGGAAAAATGAATATGATGATATAAAATTTATCAAAAATGGGCTACGACCGATGTGGCATGTAAACCGAGGCGACGGGGGGCATTTTGAAAAAAATACTCGAAACATATGGGGGTGACAGCAAGAAATGATCTCAAGCATCATCACGAGCGCGAAAAAATGAATCTGGTGGTATAAGGAATGCTAAAAACTGACAACGACCGATGTGGTGCACAAATCGAGATGGCGACGTGGGGCATGGGGAAAATTCCCTAAAGTTGTTGGTGAGAGCGAGAAATGATATCAAGCATCATCACAGGCATGGAAATATGAATCCAACGGTGAAAATGGTGCAAAAAACGGAGGTCATACGGACTCCGAAATGGCAAAGGAAAAACGAGGTTAAAAATGACTATAAATAAAGTTGAGTCCACCAAGCCAAGGATGCAGTGGTGGGGAGAAATGACGACCCACAAGGGCAGAATACTAGGTGTATCGAATCAAATCATATATACAAGTGACATGTGACCTTAAAAAGGGTTGAGATCACGCATGTGAAAAAGTGAGCAGGGTTAATAACCCGCCCTCATGCTATCCGCATGGGGTTTGTGATTGTTGATCACATATGTGTTGGTTTGAACAATGGGATCATTGAAACACTGAGATAGATGTGATGGGGAAGGTTCAAAATGATTGATCATGTCTCCTAACTCAGAGGTGTCAATGTGGTGCTCGATGATAGCAGGGTCAAGACCAGGCATTTTGGTGTAAGACCAGGCAAAGACATCACAGAACTCTTGGAAAAGTTTCTTGTACTCTCTGATCTCGTACTCGATGTAGGAAGCTCCTAACGTAATGATTTCAGGAGCAATAGCTAGGGAAGAGATATCAATGTGGATTACGGGTGAGATATTGGCCATGTTATCTCCCTTGAAGGTGTCGGGGGCGGGAATGGGATCTTTAAACCAGTCGACTTTGGCGAGAAGGAAATCTTTGGACTCAACCGAGAATTGGGTGGCTGTGGTGGAGGAGGACTCTTCCGAGAGGAAATAGGAGCGATGGTGCATATCTTCCCAGGGGTAATCCGGTGTAGTAAGTGCCTCGAGAATCTCCTCATCATTGTGAAAACTTTGGGTTGTCAAATCGGTTGACGAGGGAGTGCTAGTAGAAGACATCATATAAATGGTATTAATCTCTCCGATTGGCGGGGATGTTGGGGGGTGGATCTCTTCAATGGTGGGGTGAGCCGTCTCGAGGTCCAAGTTATTCATCTCATAGAGGGCGGTTCTGTAATCTTGGAGATCTGGACAGTGTTGTGAGTAATGGTCGTAAATACCTCATATTGCACAAGGGTGGTTGGTACGCAGTGATTTATGACGAGGCTTAGGGGTAGGGTTGAGTTGGAAAACCGGGATGTTGGGGTCATCGTCAAGCATTTGCATCTATTCCTGTAATGCAAGTAATTGTGGACATTGATGGGTGGCATGGCCCAACTCATCACACAATGAGCATTTGGGAGGAACACGAAACACGGGGGTATTCTTAATTGGTTTAGGCGGGGGTAAAGCAGTGTATGGTTGTGGGCCTCTACCCCCAGTTTGCTTGATAAGAGGGGATGGATTAGTGGATGAGGAAGGGGTAGTGACACAGGGAGGTGGTTGACTAGTATTGGTGATGGGTTGAATTGGTTGTAAGACGACATTTGGTGTCGGAGGGGAAACGAAAGGCGTGATGTACCATAAAGGTAATCCTAAAGTTAAACCAGGGAGGCTGAGGGTAGCCATCACCGGGGTGCTTACTACTCCCAATGGGGGGAATAGGAAGGGGATTGTATGGATGGGTGTAACACCAACATGACTAGGTACCAACGGTGGTTGGGGGAGCAAGGGAAGTTGATGGTTGGGTGTTGGTGTGTTGTGGGAAAGGGTACATAAGTAAGATATTTCAGTCGCTGGTGACGAGGGTGGAATGGACTAGAATGTCGAGGTCATTGGCGTATCTGAGTAAACTCTGGGGCCCACTGAGGAAACCAATGAGGTAGATGCACCACTAACAGGTTGTTCAATCATGGGGAGAACATTTTCAGGTGCAGCGGGGGCATTGGGATCGTAATAGGTGAGTTGGTCAACCTTAACCACGCATCCGTCGTGGGGGAACATCATGGTACGAAAAAACAGATGAGGCAATCGCCCGAATGGCATACATGTAATTGCGACCAAGTAAGAGGTTATGATCAAGTTGAGCGTTGATGACCTCTATGTCAATGAGAACTGTTTTTGTTGATCTCTCTTTCTTTTTCTGGACAGACCCGGGCTTGCGGTAATCTTTTAGACCAACAGAACCCTTAGCTCACTGGCCCTTTCGGCAACAGGTCGTAGAAGCAACCTGAAGTCTCACCCGAAGTGATTCTAATGGGAGGCAGAAGACTCAAGTGTCCTCAGCCAAGTTCTGGGGCATCCAGGGTGCTTAGACCCACCTTAACCCTTTCCTCATGAGCTGACTTACCTCATTCTATAACTCCGGCTACACCTCTGTCTTATCGCATTACACAGGGAATGCGATAAGTCTTCCCCTTATGTGAGCCCGTCTAGCGATACCTAAGATATCGTAGGTGCGATATCTTCCCCTTCTTGTCCCTGCGGTACGCGATTCTGGACCGCTCCCTGGGTTAATATGTGGTCTCAGCCATTCTTGTCCTATTACTGCAATTAGCAATAACATTTAATCTCCAAGCATAACCCTTGCTACGGACTTGACCCTTGATATTTCGCAACAATGTAAATGAATAGAGTATTACTTTGAGCACTGTCTAAGTGAACCATTCATGCATTACATTCAGTCCATACTCGCACATTATCCTCTGCTTAACAATTATCTAGTTCGCTAGAATTTTAGCTATGATTATCACAAGTGTTATACATCAATCAGAACTTAACTGAGGACCATATACATTACTTATAACAGAATGAAGCATTCGCATATAATAAAGGCAAGTGAATGAAAGCAACAGCTACACAAATACAATGGTGCTACTTAGATAAGCACGTTGTTACTCCCAGGGTGGGAACTACGTCCAAGGGAACTGTGGTTCTTGTTACAATTCTGAAGAATAAACACAGTTCCTTTCCAACTCTTTACAACAGGGATCTTCTGGGAAACTCCACCTCGGTGGGATCCCTTCTCTATAGACCTCTTTTCTCTTCCTGCCTTTTACAATGCACTCTGTTCCTCTCTCAATCCCTGCGGATTGCACAATCTCTCAACAGGTTGGCCCTTGTTCTCTAAGGGATGTTCAGACTCTGCATCAACAAAGACTTGACTACCCTCTACCTAAAAGCTCTATCACTATGTGGCCAACCCCTTATCATATAAAAAGACTCCTATATATAGATGGCCCGAAGGTCTCATCGCAGTTACAAAACTGTGGGCCTCATCCCAACAGTGACTCAACCCTAACCACTTACAGTCAACTGGCTGTACTTCCATAGCCGCCTCCTGTCTCGTCGCCGCTTCCTGCAGTCCTTTGTCTTTAATGCATCGGCCCGTCGCTTCTTCTTGGTTCAGCAACGCTGACTGTAGTCCTTCTTCTTTAATGGGGGTAGCTGAACCCTCTCTTCATCTTCGGCGCCTTTATTACGGTGGTTGAGCTCTCCCTTCAGCCTCTTCTTTGTACCACATGCCTTAACTTTTCTGTACCTATCGCCGTGATTCCCGTCGGAATTTGTGCTACGACGATATCTTTGTCTTACCGCCAAAATTGTACTTTCTCTCCAAAATTAGTTATCCTTCCCAAAATTAGTAGCTTCCTAAATGCTGCGGAAGTTCTCTCCAACAACTCCCCTAACACTTACTTGTGGCTCGTCCCCGAGCCACTCGCAACACCAGCCTGCGTCATCTGCCTAAGCTTATCCTTTGCAGCTCGTGAGATTGTTGCGAATTGTGCCTTAAGTGCTTTAATACTTTCATCCATGTGTGTTACTTCTTCCTGCGCTGCGCTGAGCAGCTCAGTGGTTACCAAGGAGTCCTCTGTGCCCTCGATGACTTCTTTACTTGAGGTGAAGCTTTTCACCTTTTGCTCCAGTTCATCAACCAGATGTGCGACTTTGCTTTCATGCGGGCTAACTTCGTTAGACAGGTTGATTTGCTGTTCTCTGTACTTCTGCACCTGCTGTTGAAATTGTGTGATTTCTCCTTTCTTTCTTATCTTCGCAAGAGCACTCAAGCCCTTGTACTCGTCTTCAGCTCTTGCTATCGCATCTTCACAGTGCTTAATGTGCTGATCGAGCTCGGCTTTCTGTGGGAGCTCCTCTAGCTCCAGCCATGTTTTTGATGCATCTTCCAGGATAGCCTCTGCTGCTTCCACCCGACAGTGCATCTGTGTCTGTACAATTCTGAAAGCTTGCACTCGTGCTTCCTGGATTTCCTCTGGAGTAGGCGGCTTATTTGCTTCCAGTGCAGCGATCCTTGCTTCGTATTCTTCCTCCATCTTTTTCTTCTCTTCATCTAGAGCCTTTGCTCTTTCCGCTATTTTTCTGATCTTTTGAGTTATTTCTAACTCAGGCCTGATATCGCACTGCGGAAGTTCTGCTGTGATATTCTTTAAAACAAGAGAGACATCCTGCTCTCGCTGAACATATTGTGTCAACTGGGCATTCTCTGCCTCATGCTGCGCGATGAGCTGCACGTTGTCGTTAGACAGCAAAACATTTTGCTCATATGTGACTTGTTCTCTGTGCCTCAGCTCCGTGCCTATCTGCTGGAAAATTTCATACAACTGATCCACAGGTACTTCTGGTAGGTTCACCTCAAGAGGATGAACCATCTGTACTTCCATAGGTACAGGGAACTTAATGCTTCCCGGCGGTATACGAACAATGTTCGTGCGGTCCCTTGCAATACTTTCTTCTCTGGTCTGTGAAGGGGGCTGCGAACTTTCTGCGACTGCAGTTGGAGTTGGCTGAATCTGCATGGAAGCAGTCTTCTCAGTTATGGCCTTCAACTCTCGCAATTTCTTGTCAAGGCTGATGCGCATAAGATCCTGCGATGACTGAATCGCAGCGAATTTATCCCGCATCTTCTCCTGTATTCGGCTGGCGATGAGATCATACTCATCCTCTATCATGATTGGTTCCTGCGGTTCGTCGGAAGTAACCGCCTTTGTTCTCTTCTTCTTTGCTCGCAGTGGAGAAGGGCCTTCAGTAGCCTTTCTCTTAGAACCTATTGGTTCTTTCACCTTATCTTTAGGATCTACCTCCAGAACATCTTCTGGATCCTCAGCTGGGGGATCAACTGGAACTAGGCCAGAGGATAGATCATCATACATCTGTTTCATGTCTTCATCAAAACAATTCTTAATGGTATCTTCAACCTGCTGGATTTCCATGCGATATGGGCTGGGGGCCCATTCCTTATGTTTCCTGAATCCTTTGGGTCTGATGTAGGTTTTATCCCTGTCGACTTTAAATTCCAGCTTGGACTGATAAAGATCAACGACCGGCGAGTCGACACGCGGAATCGTTGCGACGGATTCAAGTAACAGCGTATAGTAGTCATGAAATACCATTGCGTTATTCTTGTGCTTCTCTGGGTGACTACTCGCCCAAAGATTTGAGTACCTCGAGCCTCTGCACGCCCCTGGTGCAAGTTGTGGAAACTGCGAATTGGGCGGCTCTTTCCATCCAATGAAAGCCATAAGGATCAGCAGCCACGAGAAGTGGAAGCTGTGAAGTGGATCCTGCTGCGCCTGCGCACAGTCTTGAAAGAAACTATTCAGCAAAAATAAGCTCCAGTTGTAAGGTTTACCTTTTATGACTTCAATCGCGAGGCGGATAACTGAGCCTGTGACCTCCTTCGGCCTCACCTTGAGGAGGAGTTTTCCGGCCAACAGACTAACAGTAAACCACAAGGTGTCATCCTGTATTGAGTTGACATCGTAAGCGCGACCTCCTCTTTGCAGCTTATACTCCGCAACCTGCTTGGTTGAGAGCCTGGTATCCTTTGTGGCGCCATCAATATTTATCTGCGGGTCGAAGCCAGTCTTCGACAGACCGGTAATGCGGTGAATAAGGTCAACATTAACATCTATCCGGTTACCCAACCATAAGTAACCACCATGCACACATGAAAGTAGCGTCCGCACCACAGCATTGACCTCCGGGCCCTGTCCAAAGTGTGGAATCTCCAGGAGATTGAGCAGTCCCGACGGTGCTAAATGGCTTACATGGTCCATGGGGACGAACTCATCGCGCTCTGTCCTTGGGTTCCTCTGAACCGTCATATAACGATCACGACGGAATTGTGGGTACAGCTTATAATCTCTCAGATTATAATCAACAAACTTAACAGCATGCATATTCGCCCACAGGTTACCTTCTTCCTTCACTCGGTTATCCAGTGGTGGGAGTATGAGTTCATATTTAAAGTCTCTTGGAAGAACAATTGCTGGTGCATTTTCTATTCTTGGTGGGAAGTATATGGTAGCGACTGTAACTTCTTCCGGAAGTTCCTCCTCCGGTTCTTCTGACTCTGTGCTACTCGGGGTCTCGCTACGCTCCATATTAGCTAAGGTTCTCGGGGACTGGCGTGTGGATGGAGAACCAGCAGCAATTTTCTTTCCTTTCTTCGCCACAACTGAAGTCATAGCACACTCAATTCCACCCCTTTGGAATCTCTGCAACACGTCTTCGAGAGGCTCGTCTGGCGCGAGGAACCTTCCCCTGTGGTACTCTGGACTTCCTATGATTGCTAATCTTAGTGCAACTCAGAGTCTGCAACTGTTTTTGGTTTCCCTGCTTGGAATTCTGCTAAGAATACGCTTGGCTCGGCTCAACTGCGCTCAACTCTTTTGGTGAAAATGACCAAGTAGTCCCGTGCTTTGAATAAAACGTGTATTTATCATAAGGCGGAATTTCAAAGGACAACGGACCAGTAAACTGGACCCGTTGGCGGCATTTAATGCATAGACAAGACAGCACCCCGCGCCCATTTATTGAAAACGCCGTTTGAAATTTCGCTGGGAAACTGTGCGCCGGAGTGGTGTCGCATCGGATTTTCCAAATCTAGCAGAATCGCCGTACTGCTGCCAAATCTTAGTACAACAGATACTTGTCAGCCGTGCAGTTAATGCTTGTCAGAAGGCGAAGTGACTAGCCCTCTGATCAATTCAAAATTTGGTATCGCATCAATCTGTTTTCTGTCCTCTGCGATACAATATCGCATCGTCTGGAAATGGAAAGTGCCAAAAACTCGCCTCATATCATAGTTATCGCAACAACCAGGAAAGCTGGCTGCGAATTCTTACCTCAAGTAGTTCCCGGTGTAGACTCCTTAGGGTGCGATGCTTCATTTCAACTACACTGAACATCTGCACCATTTACTTCCTTTCTGGGCTAGGGCTAGGAGGTGGCATGGCCTTCGCGATACAGCTTAAGCCGACTGCCATTGATCAAGGTAGGAAGAAACTCCCCACTCATAGTACGAAGCTGGATAGCACCTCCATCTGTTACTTGCTGGATTTGATATGGTCCTAACCAATGAGTTTTGAATTTTCCAGGGAACTTTATAAACTTACTATCATAAAGGAGTACCAAGTCTCCAAGCTGAAAGGTTTTGTTTTTGATATGCCTATCATGCCAAGCTTTTTCTCGTGCTTTCTGCACTTTTTGATGGAATCCTGCGATAAATCTGTCTTCCTCCAGATTGAGCAGCTGTGCCAATCTTTCCTCTAAAGTATCAGAATCAGCCATCTCTGTAAGCTGAGTGATCCTTAAACTGGGTAAGATGTATTCCATAGGCATAACGGCCTCTTGTCCATATACCAGGCTGAAAGGTGTGTGCCCTGTTAGTTTCTTGCACGTGGTCCTGTAAGCCCATAATACAACATTAACTCTAAGGTCCCAATCATCCCTTTGACTGTTACAAATCTTTGTAAGAGCATGTTCTAATATCTTATTGAAAGCCTCCACCGTACCATTTGCTTGAGGGTGGTAAGGTGTACTCTTATGGTGCTGTATTTCAAATTCCTCTGTCAAGGCTTCTATGGTTCTATTCAAAAAATGTGTGCCTTGATCACTCATCAAAGTCACTGGGCATCCAAATCTGGTGATGATGTTTTCAAAAATAAATTGTGCTGCTGTAGCAGCATCACAATTCCCGACTGGTTTTGCCTCAGCCCACCTGGTGAGGTATTCTGTTGCTGTAATAATATATCTCGCACCAGTTCGTTTTCCTGGGGGGTTAATGGGACCCACGAAGTCTATAGCCCACTTATCGAATGCGCATAGCGTTATCTGTGGTCGCAACGGCATTTCATCTCTTCTGGAGGGCTTTCCTGTCCTCTGGCAGATATCGCATGATCTGCAAAACTCTTTACTGTCTTTATGTAATGTAGGCCACCATAGTCCGGCTGTTAGGATCTTCTGAGCGGTAGGCTTCCCTGCGAAATGGCCTCCTGCGATGCCCGAATGTGCTTCCTTAAGAATGGTCTGTTTCTCGTGGGGCATAACGCATCTGCGCAAGATTTCATCTGGTCCCAACTTATAGAGGTGTCCTGCAATCAGGGTGAAGTCTGCTGCTTTCACCACTAATTGTTTCTTTTGTTGCTTGGTAAACTCAGGCGGTGCCCACCCTGTAGTGAGAAATTGAATTATGTCTCCATAATATTCGTCTGCGACCTGAATGGAGAACAATTGCGCATCAGGCAAGTTGTCCTCTAAGTTACTTGGTTCTTCGCCTGAGTCTATCCTTGACAGGTGATCAGGCCCTGCGTTTAGTCTTCCTGGCTTAACAATGATTTCGAAATCATATTCCTGGAACAACAATAGCCATCTGCATATTCTTCCCCCTAACACTGGCTTATTGACCAAGTACTTTAATGCAGAATGGTCGGTGAACATTTTGAACGGGGCACCCAACAGGTAGTGCCGAAATTTCTGTAAAGCATACACCATTGCTAACCCTTCTCTCTCTGTGGTGGTGTAATTCTTCTCAGCTGTCGATAATCTCCTGCTCGAATATGCGATAGGGTGGTCAATACCCCCTTCGCCTGGTTGCGTGAGAATAATGCCCAGTGCGATGCCAGATGCATCCACATGAACATGAAAAGGCTTGTTCCAATCTGGAAATACCAGAATAGGTGCTGTAACCATTTTTTCTTTTAGAGCGTCAAGACTCTTCTGACATTCCTCATTCCACTGAAATCTGATATCCTTTTTCAATAATTTCTCCATTGGTGCGGTAATCTTGGCATAACCTTTGATAAACTTTCTGTAATACCCGGTATGACCAAGTGTAGTTCTCAGCTGCTTTACTGAGTTAGGTGCTGGTAAATTGACAATGATGGCGATCTTCGCAGGATCTACCATCAAGCCTTGTCTGCACACAATGTGACCCAACAACGTACCAAAAGGCGCACAAAATATACATTTTTTTTAAGTTAAGGGAAATCTGGTGCTGTCTACATTTTTCAAACATTAATCTCAGATTTCCTATGTGCTTCTTGACAAGTCCAAATACAGTCCAATCATCAAAATAAACTTCTAAAAATTGATGGATGTATTCCTTAAAGACAGCAACAACTACTCTAGAAAAAATTGCTGGGGCATTCTTAAGACCAAAGGGCATTACCGTATACTGAAAGGAGCCCCATTCTGTCGCAAATGTGGTCTTGTGCCTGTCGTCTGGATGGATTCTTATCTGGTGATAGCCTGAAAAGCCATCAGTAAATGAATAGATTTCTTGTCCTCCAACATTGTCTAAGACTTCATCAGTGAATGGTGTCGGAAATGGGTCATGCAGCGATGCATCATTCAGTTTGCGCAAGTCGACACAGATCCTGATGTCTCCTTTTGTTTTCTTTTCTTGTACTACCATGGGACTAACCCACTCACTTTCTTCAACAGGCTCAATGATGCCTGCTGCTAGCATCTTATCTATTTCATCTTTTACTTTTGCTTTATACCGCGGGTTCAACCTGTATGGACGTTGCTTAACTGGCCTAGCATCCTTCTTAAGCGGTATTCTCATGACTCCTAAGTCACCCACTATTCCCTTCATTTCTGTAAAGTTGGTAGGAAATAGGTCCTGATACTCATGTAATAGGTCTGTGATTTGGCCAATTGTCTCATCATCCCAATAATCTCCAATAGAGGCAAACTTAGGGTCTGTTTCTGTGCCAATATTGCTCTTTCTAATCTTGATTGGTTCTGTTACAGCTGGGATTTCTAAGTGTGGACCTTCAACTTCACGCGTACCTTCTGTTTCTGCGATATTGATACTGCGAGGATCTTCATCCTCATCGCTTGAATCTTGTGCGCAGTTGTAACATTCCAGAGCATGTTCCATCTGAATAGCCCACTCGGGTTGCGAATCCGCTGGTAATGGGCAATCCTCAAATATTTTAGTCTTTATGATCTTCAAGGCCCGATCAATGCTTGGATGCTCAGATTCAAAACTGAACGTGAGCAAAAAGTTTTCAATCATAATAGGCCATGAGATAGTTCCTTTTCTTAGCTCTGTTTCTGTATACCAGTTCCGTGGAACTGTATCCAGTGTGTGGATAAACAAATGAACCCATTCTTCTGCTGGAATTTTTAGCCAACTCTGTTCACAGGTCATAATGTGTGTTCTGGGATCACTCTCCCCTGTGTATTTCTGCTGTGTACAGTCTCTTTCTTTAGAGAATCTAATGCGCATCAGTCTCTTACAATCATACCATGATGCGATATGTTCCTTTTGTGTGTACCACCATCTTGCAGGTGTGGCTCGAACTGCAAGGTCAAAAACCTCCATCCTCTGTTCTTGAGGAATCTCTTGTTCAAACTGCTGCAAAAAATCATTGACGTCCGCTAATCCATCAAAAGTTGGAATATACCTATTTTCTGCCCCAATCCATCGCAGTGACTTAGTCATGAATGCGCATCTGCGAGTAGAAACTTCGTGGAGTCTATTTTGCCAATTCTCTAAGCCAACATCTGAATCTGATGTGCATGAGCTATCACATCTCCAGCTAATATGTCCATCAGCTGTAGGATCAATGTAATCTGTCTGATTAGAAGTCATTTGGTACAAATTTTCCATGTTATGCACCTCCTCTTCTGCTTTGATTGGCTCAATGTAGCGAGGACCCTGTAAGGGGTCTAATGGTGCGATAACCCGGACTTGAGCATCTTCAAATGTCATCTGCCTTTTCTTCAAGTTGATAACAGCCTTGTTATCAAAAGCCCAATCAATACCTAATAGAGCTGGATAGGGTTTGGTGTCACCAATAATTTCTATAATCTCAAAATCGGCATATGTGTGAACTCCGTCGATGTCCACTGGGACATGCGATAGACGACCCATCGGTGATATTCTCTGCTGATTAGATAGTCTAAGATGGATAGGGGATCTGCTTAGTTTTGGACTTCCCATCTGTTCCCATGTCTGCTTAGTCAAGACATTTACTTCTGATCCTAAGTCTAGGATAACCTCATCCATTTCAAATAGTCCGATCTGCGCTGTGAGCCTCATCTCTCTTCCTGTCCTTGCATGGCCCATTATATGGTGAATGGTGCGCTGTGTATTGCTCAAGGGAGGGCTCTGTTGACATTGATCAATAACTTTCTGAAGTTCCTCTACAGCTTTCCCATTTCTTAGAAGTTTCAAACAACTCTGCAAGAAGGACTGTACACTCCCGGTCAATTCCTCTTCGTCGCATCTTCCAGATGTGCTAGCCAGTGGTAGCTGCGCAGTACTAACATCATGTGGTGGTTTCCGCGGTATACCCTGAGACGGTAATAATAGTGATTTGGACTGTGTCTGTTCAGCAAAGGAAGTCTTAGTTTGCTGAAATGCCTCCTTATTCTTCTGCAGATCGAGTGGGATAGGTTTTCCTGGAGCCTTGCGCACCCACTGCGTTCCTGTCGTTTTTTCCGCATCCTGCGATATGTTACTTGTGGAGAGACCACTGCGAGTTACAATATTGACTCGTGGTTCTGCTTCGTTCTGCTCAGCAGCGATAAACTGGATAGTCTGATTGGTTGCTGGCTTGGCGTCCTTGATCTTAGCTATCAATATGGGACACTCCTCTATTGTGTGATCATAAGATTTACAATACTTGCACGTTGTAGTAGGGTTCTGACAGTCTCTAGCGTAATGTCCTGTGCCTCCACAGTTATAACAGGTGATAGTTCCACGGCCATGGCCAGATTCATAGCCTCCTCCGCATCCTCGGCCTCTGAAATTTCCTCCACGGCCTCCCTGAGTCGGATCAGTTTGTGGACGTACTGCTGGTCCAGATGCTTCTGACTGAACTCTGTAAAGGTCATGCTTTCTTTCTATCATTAACTCATAAGCTCTACAGTTGTTTTCGTCATGTCCCACAGATTTACAGAAATTGCAGTATAGGTTCTTTGGTGTCTGCACATATTTCTGAAGGAGAGGGCATTCCTGAGGACTGTGTCCTCTGGTTCTACAAATCTCACACCATGGCCCCTGGTTCTGCATCAACGGGTTAGGAGCTCCACTGGCGATATAGTCAACAAAGACAGGGCAGTTGTCCTTACTGTGTCCTTGCGCTTTACACTTAGTACACCAAATTTCATGCGCAACCTCCTTTCCTTTCTTAATTTCATGCAGCTGTAAGGTGAGGTTAGCTAGCTGATTTTGAAGATTAGTGATACCGGTGCTAGTTTCTGCTAGGGGTGAAGCCTCTAGTTTCATTGCCATTTCTAATGCTTCATCTTGTGTATTTAATTTCTGTTGCATTATCGGAAGTCTGATGTGTGGTAATATTGCTGCGATAAACCATTCTTTATGCTGTTGAGGCGCAAGCTCAAAGCTTACCTGATCAATGAGGGTTTTGAATCTCTGGTCAAAATCCCAAACCGTCTCCGTAGGCAATTGTTTAATATCTTTAAGTTCTGCTATGCACTGTGACTCGGATTTAGGTTTTTTAAACTCTTTAATCATAGCAGTTCTAACCTGTGCAAGCGTTCTGTTATGGCCAGTGGTATACTTCATATACCAAGTTAATGCTCTTTCTCTAAATGTGGTGGCCAGCTGGACAAGCTTGACATTATCGTCTTGTATTTGCTTAATGGTCCATATGGCTTCGCATAAGAACCAATGTTGCTCAGGGTCCTCCGACCCTGTACCCTTGAATGTTGGTAGCTTCATATCATCTCCCATTCTGTTTCTAGATGGTAGGTTCTGGTTTGCTGTATTACTACTACTCGGCGGTGTAGATGTGGAGGGTGTAGCGGTAGTGTTCGCTGTGTAAGAGCTACCGGACGGGGTTCCTGCGGGATTATTTTGAGTTCCGACTGGCTTTTGAGGAGTCCTAGGGTTCTGAATCTGCTGTCTCGGGTGATCTGAGCTGTTTTCTTCAGAAGAGGATGAATCGTTGACTCTATATCTTTTACCACTACGTGTATGTCCAAGATACTCGTAATCACTTTCAGAGTCTACTGACATTACAATATCATGCTACTATTCATCTGAGAGTATATCCAGTACTCCTTTTTCATATAGTAATTGCTTAATGGACAGATTTAAAGAGTTTAGGTACTTACCGCGATAACCCTTGAAGAAGTACCGTTCTGCTGCGCTGAAACTCTTTCTCTGATCAACCGCGAACTCTGTGATGAAGCCTTCCAGCAAACTCGCAAGCCAGAAGTCTACTGCGCGTGAGATGGGGTTATCGACACCTTTCAAGGTCTGAATCAGCTCTGCTGTCCAGACAACTTCTTGATTCTTCTTGACACCGCTATTGTCAGCAAGCTGTGATAACCAACCATATAACTCAATAGCATAGGTTACGAATAATATCTCATGGAGATCTGTAAAAATGTGCTTCTGTAGCCAAGCGTCAGTGCTCAGTCTAGGATTCTTGTTTTCTTTTTCAGCAAACTCTCTTTCTTTTAACTCAACCCACTGGTTAAGTTCTTGCTTGGTAGGATGCCAACAGAACATCAGCTCAATGTGTTCAAACCGGCAACGGAACCATTTGTTGATCTCTCTTTCTTTTTCTGGACAGACCCGGGCTTGCGGTAATCTTTTAGACCAACAGAACCCTTAGCTCACTGGCCCTTTCGGCAACAGGTCGCAGAAGCAACCTGAAGTCTCACCCGAAGTGATTCTAATGGGAGGCAGAAGACTCAAGTGTCCTCAGCCAAGTTCTGGGGCATCCAGGGTGCTTAGACCCACCTTAACCCTTTCCTCATGAGCTGACTTACCTCATTCTATAACTCCGGCTACACCTCTGTCTTATCGCATTACACAGGGAATGCGATAAGTCTTCCCCTTATGTGAGCCCGTCTAGCGATACCTAAGATATCGTAGGTGCGATATCTTCCCCTTCTTGTCCCTGCGGTACGCGATTCTGGACCGCTCCCTGGGTTAATATGTGGTCTCAGCCATTCTTGTCCTATTACTGCAATTAGCAATAACATTTAATCTCCAAGCATAACCCTTGCTACGGACTTGACCCTTGATATTTCGCAACAATGTAAATGAATAGAGTATTACTTTGAGCACTGTCTAAGTGAACCATTCATGCATTACATTCAGTCCATACTCGCACATTATCCTCTGCTTAACAATTATCTAGTTCGCTAGAATTTTAGCTATGATTATCACAAGTGTTATACATCAATCAGAACTTAACTGAGGACCATATACATTAATTATAACAGAATGAAGCATTCGCATATAATAAAGGCAAGTGAATGAAAGCAACAACTACACAAATACAATGGTGCTACTTAGATAAGCACGTTGTTACTCCCAGGGCGGGAACTACGTCCAAGGGAACTGTGGTTCTTGTTACAATTCTGAAGAATAAACACAGTTCCTTTCCAACTCTTTACAACAGGGATCTTCTGGGAAACTCCACCTCGGTGGGAGCCCTTATCTATAGACCTCTTTTCTCTTCCTGCCTTTTACAATGCACTCTATTCCTCTCTCAATCCCTGCGGATTGCACAATCTCTCAACAGGTTGGCCCTTGTTCTCTAAGGGATGTTCAGACTCTGCATCAACAAAGACTTGACTACCCTCTACCTAAAAGCTCTATCACTATGTGGCCAACCCCTTATCATATAAAAAGACTCCTATATATAGATGGCCCGAAGGTCTCATCGCAGTTACAAAACTGTGGGCCTCATCCCAACAGTGACTCAACCCTAACCACTTACAGTCAACTGGCTGTACTTCCATAGCCGCCTCCTGTCTCGTCACCGCTTCCTGCAGTCCTTTGTCTTTAATGCATCGGCCCGTCGCTTCTTCTTGGTTCAGCAACGCTGACTGTAGTCCTTCTTCTTTAATGGGGATAGCTGAACCCTCTCTTCATCTTCGGCGCCTTTATTACGGTGGTTGAGCTCTCCCTTCGGCCTCTTCTTTGTACCACATGCCTTAACTTTTCTGTACCTATCGCCGTGATTCCCGTCGGAATTTGCGCTACGGCGATATCTTTGTCTTACCGCCAAAATTGGTACTTTCTCTCCAAAATTAGTTATCCTTCCCAAAATTAGCAGCTTCCTAAATGCTGCGGAAGTTCTCTCCAACAGTTTTACCAGCCAACTGGACGGGGACATTAGCTAAGAGACCTTGGGGTTGAGCCGAACGACTGTCGTAGGCTCGCAATGCAGTGGTGGACTGCTGGAGTGTAGGGGATCCCAATTTCTTCCAAACGAATGTGGACATAACAGATGTAGAGGCACCTTCATTGATGATGCACCGATGGATGAAAAGATTCCGAACGGATACAGAAACTTGGAATGCTCATGTGGAAGGCAAGCATGGTTCGGATTGGTCCAAATCGAAGGCCATCATTCGTGAATCATTTGGGTCAATAGCACCAATGGTTGAAAGCAAAGTCTTGCGCTGTGTTGGACAGTTTTTTAAGACTTCTAACATAGACATGGCTGAGGGGACTGGGCTAATTCATATACAATGTTGTAATTAGACGCAGCGCGAGCATTGGGGTTATTGTTGATGCGGCGAAGTGGGAAGCGAGGGGCTTTGGAGGCTCCATCTAGTGGAGACGGAGGTATGCGTAGCGACTGATCGGCGGGAGGGGTTTAAGGGCTGGAGCCATATTGGTTCTGATGGTTTTGAAGGTTGAGATCGACATATGACATCATTAACAAGTGATGGGTACTTGAGTCTATCATGTGTTGATCAAGAGAGGCATAAGTGCTCTGCTGTTGTGGTGGCACGTTTCCTTGACAGGGAGCCAACGGCTGAGTGTTCACTACGCCTTCGGTGGGAAAAGGATTTTGTAACACTAAGGGTTGATTCTAAGGTGGTGGGGGGTTGGGCGTTGCCTGAGGAGCTGCGTGCCCTTAGTGGTGGGCATCATTAGTCCAGAGTTTCCATGCCCACTCCAAATGTGGGAAAGCATGTGTGTAGTGGCCATAGACCCCGCAAATAGAACAAGGATGGTTTGTTCGCAAATTAGGATATTTGGCTTATTTGGGCAGCCAGTCAGGGTTTCGGTTGGCAGGTGCCGCATTATTATTGTTTGGGGGATTAGGGGGTTGCCCGCCTTGGTATGGAGGGGGGTTGTTCCTGCGGTTATGTCCTTTTCCACGGTTTTGCTGGCCTTGTTGGCATTGGTTATTTTGGTTGGGATGCGAATTTTGTTGCGCATACACTTTCCCTTGGGTGGTCGATGGGTTCTGGGGTTGTGCAAGTGCTGGAGCAGGCTACGGTGGATAATAAGTGGGTGGAGGCTGTGCAGGTGCTGAACCTTGTGGGGGTTGCTGATATGCATGTGCAATGGGTTGTGGATTTGCCGCAGGGGCTTCCTGGGGCGGATAATAAGTAGGGGGGCTTGAGAGGATACAGGAGCTGGCGCAGCCTGCGGGTGGTAATAGGGATGAGGTGCGACCAGGGGGGCGTAAACGGGGGATGCATGACCAAAGAACTGAGAAGGACATGAGGGTCTGTGGGAATGGTGATAATGTGCCATGGGAGCATACAAATTGGTTGCTCCAGACTGGGATGTAGCCCGTGAATGGTTGGGGCCAGGCCTAGGATGTGCTATGGAAAAGGGATGGTTATGGGAGGCTATACGACCAATGATGCCATCTGCAACGTGGGATGCCCCCGGAGCCTCATGTCGAGAGGAATTGCCCTGAGAGGATTCAGGTATGATGGAATATAGATAACCAGATTTGGCGTAAATAAGGTCAAATTGCTGGGCTTTGAGGATGGCCTCTTCTTCGGATTGGGGTCGCTCGGATGCCACATCCTTGGCAATGACAGGAAGGATAGATTTTAGAAACCAATCTAAGAAGATACAGTCATCTAACTTGATTTTTCAAAGGTTGTGGTGGCGTGTTAAGATCCTAGTGGGCGGCCTTCACTAACACCTCGAGGTTTTGGTGTAACGGTTCATATCATTTGGTATCAGAGCCTCCACCCAGGTTCAAGTCACAGAGCAGGTGGAAACGTCGGCATTGCAGTGTTCACCTGAGGCTCGTACGGCTCAAAGGGGACACCACCGTACGGGCACACATCCAGCCTAGAGTCTGGACTGCGGAGTGTGGTAGGATGCTAAGATCCTAGTGGGCGACCTTCACTAACACCTCGAGGTTTTGGTGTAACGGTTCGTATCACAGCGATGCGACTCATGAATGTGGTCAGTGATGTGGGTGGTCGTGTTCTATCTACAAGACAGTAGGATCTGAACTCCTGCGTCATAGAGGATAGGTAACTGAAAGAATTGCAGGAAGGTCGAGGCAAGGGAAGTAAAGGTGGCATGGATCCCATGGGGTTGTTCGATGTACCACTTAGCTATAGAGCCAGTGAGGGTTCGCTGTAACAGACGAAGGCAGACAGATTCGTCCACTATGGAGTTAGAGGAACACCATAGATGGAAGGACATAATATGGTTCTGGGGGTCTTCACCTGCCTTTCCCTCAAACTTAGGGATGTCTGATGGGAGCTTGGTGGGAATGTGAGGCCACGCAGGTTCGTGTCTGATGGGATTTTTAGTCAGTCTGGCTAGGTCAAGAATGTTGAGACTAGCCATGAATGGCAAACTAGTAGAAGGATGTGACATACTAGTGGTTATGACTACGTTAGGGCCAATGCCCCCAAGTGGAGGGGCTGGGTTCGGGTTGGGGATGTTGCCCCCAGGTGGAGGAATGAAGGTGGTATGGGACGGTCCTGCACCGCCAAGGGTAGTGTGAGTCACTGGTGGAGTTGGGATGGGTATGGTAGCCACTGGAATAGGTATAATGACCGGAATGGTGGATGTGGGCCCCATCGAGGGTATACCCAAAGCGGGTGTGGTAGCTAGGGTGGTGGTAGATGATCCACCAATGGTCCCTACAAAGAAAGGGTTGGAAGTCATGCCATCCATGGGGCTAGTTGGTCCAGTATAAGTGGGGTTCTCAGACTCTGCCTCAGAATCAGAGGTAAAATAAGGGGCGTCAGTGCCAGGGGACGGAGCTCTGTGTCTACGACAAGTGGAGTCGAGTGATGAAGCTCTATGTCTATGATGGGTGATGTCAAGTGAACTGTACTATGGGGCCTTGCCCTATAGGCGCCGAGAATGTCTCGGGACTCAATGGTGACAGATGGTGTCAAGTATCTGCAGGTTGTGTCGAGTGAAAAATATCTCAAAAACCCTAATGCAACCGAGTGTGCAGAAGAAGAGCACAAACAATATGTCACTCAGGCCAACAGCCAGCTCAAAACACATACTGTAACAGTTGTGCTATAATAAGTGGAGCGTCAACAAAAATGGTTAGAATACCAACAAGCAATAGGTTTCCTAAAAAATAAAAATAGTGGACTCGCTAGACCAAAGGGAGGTAAGGGAGCATGCAAACACCTAGCTAAATAGTATTCTGACTCAACCAGACATATCCTCTGCAAGGTGATGAAATCCAAGTCAGACAATATGGATAATAGAGCCAAGTGGCTAAATATATCTCCCTACCGGGAGGGACATCGGGTAGTCAATCTTAGAAGAAAAGCAACTAAGATACCCCATTCATGACACGTACAGAAAAGGTGAATCTGCAGTTTGGTTCTATCGCCGTTGTACCCCCATATGGGTGGTACACCGAGAACTATGAAAGGTATCCTTCAGTTACTGAATGGATTGCGGTATTCCACTCAGGCCTTCGAAACCAGTCTAGCTACTTCAACCCTCTTAGGGGAGAGGCCCTATAATAAACTGGTTGTGACTGTGCCAAAAAATACTAGGGGATTTTGGTTCCCTAATGGAAAACAACTATGTCTCAAGTGTAAGTGACGGAGGGGTGTTATTTGGATGCCTATCCCCTCGACCCTACCTAACTACAATATTCTTATGTGTTCCCCAAGTGGGGTATGTTGGTTGTGTTAAGTAGTATTTTAGGGCTCACTTGAATTAGGTGATAGAGTGTGTGCGTGTGAGATAATGAACCCAAGTAAAAGTGCCATGGGGGTGGGCAACTTTCTAACTAATAATAAAAATGTTGAAATTAAACTTTGAAATGTAAAATTTTCTCTTTTCAATTAAAATGCTAAAATTTAAAATTTTTTCTAAATGGAACATAAATAATACTGCAGAAAAAGGTTGTATGGAAGTATGGCCACAGATAGGACAGGTGGATGTGCAGGTGCAGAAAATATTGCAGTAAAGTGCTGGGTTCAAATAGGGAAAAACTGCAGAAAATAGATCGTAGGTCTGTGGCGAAACTGCGCGGTCGAATCGCGGGAAATAGGTCGACAGTCGCGGGCGAATCGCAGGAAAATGGCTGAAAGCCACACGCGGATCGCAGGAAAATGGCTGAAAGCCACAGGTGGGTCACAAGAAAATGGCTGAAAGCCGCAGAAGGGTTGCAGGAAAATGGCTAAAAGCTGCAAGTGGATCGCAGGGAAATGGCTGAAATCTACAGGCGAATCCTAGGGAAATGGCTGAAAGCCACAGGCGGATCGCAGGAAAATGGCTAAAAGCCGCAATCGGATCAACAGGCCGAGAACCGCGGTCAGATCGCAGGTAACAGACTGAAAACCACCGGGAGATCACGGGAAACAGTCTGAGAGCTGCAGTCGGATAGCAGGTAACAATCTAAAAGCCGTGGTCGGATCGCAACTGTGGAGAAAAAATACGCGGTTTACGGCGGCAAACCCAACTGCCGAAAGGGACAACCAAAAGGAAAAAGTAGAAAAATATTGCAGAAAACTAAAAACGTCTATAAACTATAACCAAAAATTAAAAGGAACACTAGGGGAGTCGCCAAAACTGTAGCTAGGGTTTACACCCTAGCTTGTGCAAATGGGAACCTACTAAGGAGAAGGGACTCCTTAGTAGCAGTTCAGTAAAAATAGTAAAAGCAATATAGTAAATTTAAACTAGCATGTGCATAAATAGAAAAGACAAGATAATAAAATGTTTTTTGTATTGATTATACCTCCAATGTGAGGTTGGTGAAGCTCTTGCAGTAGTCCAGGAGGGTTTCTTCCAAGCTACAGTGTTGTTCCTTCTCCTTCTTCCAAAGATGTTTTGGAAATGGGGCCAAATGGGGTTCTCAAGTGGAAATTAGCTCCAAAGGGAGAGCTAGGGTTTCGTGAGAATTTTTGGTAGAGTGAGGATAAGGATGATTGTGGATGTGAAATGGGGAGCCTCCATCACCTATTTATAGGTTTTTAGTGGTGGAGTGCTGACCCATGGTTTTCGGCACCATATGGTTTAGGTTATCTGTATTGGGTTTTTGCTTCCTTTTTTCCCTCTTTTTCCTCTTTTTTGTATTTTTTATTCCATTTTTAGTGGGTTTTTGCTATTTTTGGAGGAATTTGACCTATTTTGGGGAAAAAAGGGGCTTTTTGGCCTTTTAGAGGCTTTTTAACTGTTTTTTGAGGTTCTGGAGGCAAATATGGTAGGAAATATGGACCAATGAGTCATGCAATGGGGTAGATGAGGTAGTGAGCACTTTTTGGGTGTTAACACCCTATAAAGCTTCCATTTGTCCTTTACAATTTGATGACTTTTTGAACTTGAGGGAACACCCCCCCCAAGTGTCCACATCCTGCATGCTTCCTTGCATTGATCATAGGTATGTTCCATTGCTTGGGACTAGTTTGCTCGCTATTTGACACTCGTTCCCTCACTTGTTGTATTATAAGCAATTTTATTATTTTTCAAGATTTTCCAAATATGAAAAAGACAAAAAAAATCAAATATTCCAAAAAGCCGGACGAGATTATGGTTACTGCTTCTAGTTGGAAGCTGTTGTGTCACCTTTGAAGAGAGCATTCATTCCACTCCATATATTATGAGTCAGGACTATCGTTGGACCTTAGGAGCAGTACTTGTTTCTCAATTTACTCCACCGATTGGTTAAGCTTCCAGTCATTATGGAGCCCTTTGTAATGCCTCCTGCATCGCACAGTCTATATTGAGTCTATGATGCCTGAGTCTATCCATCTGCTCATGCTCTTGTTCAAAGGAAGTCCTGAAACCAGAGTCGGCCACTTCTCAGATTTTTTGACTATTTCATGTTGGCCATCCTTATTGAGTCAGTCTGTTTCACCTAAGATCTTCCAAATCTTTCAACGTAGCTGGTACCTCGTTCTGGTTGATGGGGGATGCCTTAACGCCCTCCTTCCAGCGAGTCTCGTTTCGTCGACTGCAACCCATTTATTCCGAGACTTGAGGCTTAGAGTTCGGTTGAGTACCTTGAGGCTTGCAGTCATTAGTGGCAGGTTCTATCACCATCGACAGTTTTTGGAATCCATCAATGTCCCTTGATCGATGGATTCATCCTAGTGTTCAACTTCAACACATCTATTCACACTATGATGATTGTACTATGTGCCTTGATGGCCATTTTCATTATTGGTGGGTTATCTCGCGTCTGTTAATGGTATACATCATTGAACGATAATCAGACGATGCCACATCAGGTTCAACCTCAACTCCTTTATTCACTTGATGGGACTTGCACCATCTAAGACTTGTGTAGAAGACCCCAGGTGATAGTGGAATTCAGTATGCTACTTATGATTATGACTTTACATCTGAGATATCACCTCTCTGATATCATCAGTTTGTATCTCCAGTTTGTGCGAGTTGTTTCCTTTTCAGTAGGAGACCATATCTTACTGTAGAGGGATCATGGCTGTGATCACTTATGACATGTATTCACTATGTACTGTCTATTCATGGCCATTGTATCAGATTGCTGTACTATACCAACATGTATTCAAGGATATTATTGTACGATGATGAGTGAGCAACTCCTTCCACTTGTGTCTCCATCACTCTACTTCTGAGATTTATAATGTATTTCATCCATCGTAGCATTAGTCTCTGACCTCACACATTAGGGGGCATCTGTTCCAATGTAATTTTCCACCTTGTGAGCATCAACACTCTTTATCCTGCAGGATCCATTTTACTAACTTAGATCCACTTTATATCCTTCAGACACACTATTTCCCAATTGTTTTCCATTGTACGCTAGCTGTATCACTGCAGTGGGCGTACTTGCAAGTTGCATCACTACAGCTCACAAGTAGCATGTAACATGGTAAACATCACTAGTTAATTAGTTTTTACTCCCAAAAAGAGGTCATAGGCTGACATTTTTCTCTCCATTTGCCTCGAAATTCCTCGATGTGTCCTTTCACTTACCTTTGAGAGGACTATATATTGAGCACATATGGCATATGGATGGGAGGGAAAGAAGAGAGCTAGAGAACTCTACTGGATTTTTGCCCTATCTTGAGTCTACACTCATTGATCCTTGTAGTTGTGAACCCTTTATGTTCACCTTCCAAACTCCTACCATAGTTTGAGTTTGCCATTCCATGGAGGATTGAAGTGGTGGAGGCACAAGTGGAGAGACCTAGATCTTGGTTCAGATTGGTTGCTGAAAAGAGGTCATATCATATTGTACTTCTTGTTACTTATTAATAGAAATACTCATATTCTCATCCATTCATGTTTTGAATGTTGTTTATATTACACTGGGTTGCATTTACTTATAATATCATGGACCATTGTTATTGATGATGTTAATGTCGTTTATATATTATATGCGCTTGTTGTATATTGGGTGTCAAGACTAATTTTCAGGTTCAAGTGCACGGGGTGAAATATCCAATAGGGATCTACATCAAAAGTTTGGATCAAGGCTAGTTATATTCTTCATTATCTTAGATTTGTCATTTATATAGCATAGCATTGAGAATTCAGTTCATTTCTGGTAGTCAGCTGTTTGTTGTGGTCCACCCCAAGCCATAGGAAGTTTTCTCCAACACACCCTAACTGGGCCGACTTCCTAAGGAAGCCTAATAACCCATCCACACTTCACTGGGACGACCCCTCTAGGGTGGTCTAATAACCCTTTGAACCAAACTAGGCCGACCCCTCTAAGGTGGTCTAATAACCCATCAAATATAAGTTACAACACTTACAATATAACTTGCGACACTTAGAAGTACAAATGATGACACTTCCAATTGGAGGAATAATACATCTCCGTTGGGGATACAATAAAGTACAAATGTAATAGACAAGTGAATATCTTCCAAAGTTACATATACATCAACACTCCCTCTTAACTAGGAAGGTATTCTCTTGACACAGGTCATCAATACACATATGCACAAGTCTTCAATTCTAGAGCTAGATCATCATCACTGGATCACGGAGCATCATCGTCACTGCTGTTGTATTCGTCATCTTGATCATTAGCACTATCTCTAAATTCTTCTCGTCATAGGAATTTCTACAGAGCCAGCCCTTTTTCATGTTGGATGTAGGCCTAGCCTCATGTAGGTCTTCATCATCTCTGCAATCTATCCATCCTATGGAATCCTCAGGGTTGATTACGTGCGTCAACAAAACCTCAAAAGAGCATCCCAACACTGATTACGAGCTTACTGCTCAACCTATCATATCTCCCATTACTTTTACATGTGACCTCCACAAAACCTTAAAAGAGTGTCTTGCAACCTGCAAGATCTCTAAAGAGCATCCGAGGACTTTTACGTGCCTAGCACAACCTTTCCGAATCTCCAGGACTGATTACATGTGGTCTCCACAAAACCTTAAAAGAGTGTCTTGTGACCTCCAAGATATCTAAAGACCATGCGAGGGATTTTACGTGCCTAGCACAACCTGTTCGGATCTCCAAGACTGATTAAATGTGGTCTCCACAAAACCTTAAAAGAGTGTCTTGCAACCTGCAAGATCTCTAAAGAGAATCTGAGGACTTTTACGTGCCTAGAAAAACCTATTCGGATCTCCAGGACTGATTACATGTGGTCTAGAAAAACCTTAAAAGAGTTTCTTGTGACCTGCAAGATCTCTAAAGACCATACGAGGAATTTTACGTGCCTAACACAACCTGTCCGGATCTCGAGGACTGATTACATGCTACCCTCGCACAACCTTTCCACAGTGATAGAGTACCATTCTGATACTCATGATCAACCTGATCATCCTCGCACGGAGCATCATCCTGATGCTCATGATCATACTGATCATCATCATACATTACATCATCCTAATGCACATCATAACATCCCACATGATCGTCCTGATCATCATCATAACATCATCCTAATGCATATAATCTGGAGCATCATCCTGATGCTCATCACAGATGATCATCTTGATCATCATCATACATGGCATCATCTGGATCATCGTCCTAATGCTCATCACACATGATCATCCTAATCATCATCATACATGGCATCGTCTAGAGCATCGTCCTGATGCTCATCGCACATGATCATCCTGATCATCATCATACATGGAATCATCTAGAGCATCATCCTGATGCTCATCACACAATGCTTACATCCATAGCCATGGGGAGGATCCTCCTACCGCCATGCTTGGAATGGCTCGTGCAAATGTGTCCCATCACTTCTCCTCGAAGTATCTTCTATATGAAGAACACTAAGCCTCTTTCTTAAGTACTAGAACTTCACTATGGATAGTGGTTTGGTCAACACATCTGCAATCTGCTCATCTGTCGCAACATACAGGAGCTTCACTGTTCCTCTCTGCACCATATCCCTGATATAGTGATATTTGATCTCTATGTGTTTCGACCTGTCATGGAACACCAGATTCTCATACAACTTCAAACAACTCTGGTTGTCATAGAAGATACAAGTAACATCCAATTGGAGATCAAATAAATCAGACAGTGGCTTCCTTAGCCATATTGCCTCGCAACTAGCCAAACAAGCTGCAACATACTTTGCTTCGACTGTACTTAGTGCTATGCAGGATTGCTTCCTGCTAAACCAAGAGATCACACCTGATCCCATATTGAAGCAGCACCCCGAAGTGCTCTTCCTATCTGTAGCACTATCTACCCAATCTGTATCAACATAACCCTCCAGGTTAAACTTTTGATTTGTATCATACTTGAGCCCATAATCAACCGTACCCTTCAGGTACCTCAGAATATGCTTTACAGTAATCAGGTGAACATGTCTAGGATCCATCAGGAACTGGCTCAATGTGTTCACAACAAAGCCAATATCTGGTCTCATGTTTGCCAGGTACATCAATGACCTAATCATCTGATGATACATCATGGCATCAACTGACTCTGATGCACCATCACTCAATATATTTAGGTTCGATGCCATAGGTGTGGCCATGGCCTTGCAGTCCATCATCCCGAACCGGTTCAGGATCTCTACTGTATACTTCCCTTGTCCAAGGAAGATTCAATTTGCACTCTGCCACACCTCCATGCCTAGTAAATAGTGCATCATACCCAAGTCCTTCAGCTCGAACTCGACAGCAAGATTCCTCTTCGTATCAGTAATTAACCCATCCTCACCTGTCACAAACAGGTCATCCACATACAGTAGGAGTATCACTGGATTGCCTTCCTCAACCTTGTAGTAAAGGTTAGAATCCGCTTTACTCTTGGTAAACCCCAAACTGGACAGGAAGCTATCTATCCTTTTGTACCATGTCCTGGGTGGTTGCTTCAAGCCATACAAGGCTTTCTTTAACTTATATGAATCCCTGTCATGTGTCTCAAAACCGAGTGGCTTCTCCACATACACTTCCTCTTCGACTACACCATTCAAGAAAGTTGTCCTGACATACATCTGGTGTATCTTCCACTTCATCACTGCAGCTAGAGAAAATATTGTTCTGATGGAAGTATATCTGGATACAAGCAAAGGAGTTTCTTCATAATCTATCCCTTCTTTCTGGGAGAAGCCACGAGCCACAAACCTTGCCTTCTATTTCTCTATGTTGCCATCTGCATCATGCTTGATCTTGTATATCCACTTGGAATTTATGATAGACTTCCCTTATGGTCTTGGGAACACATCCCAAACATCATTCTTCATGATCGAATGTTACTCCTCGATCATGGAATCCTTCCATTACTACATCCTGGATCCTGGGAACATCAGATTCTTCAATATCTTCAATAGGTAGTTTTCTTGAACTTTGTTGTTGGAACAAATGTTTTTGTTGAGTCTTCGTCGCTTTTTCTTTGAAACAAGTCTCTCTTGTAGGTGATGGTACATGGTCTTTCCTACAAAACAAGTTCAATTTCATGATTATAAACATCCCATAGATTTCAAAACAAATTCTTACACATAAGTATATATGTCATACAGTCATGCAATTATCTTAGCCAATGCTTCAATACAACATTTATCCATATCCCATGACTTTCTAGATGCCTTCCATCTCTACCAGAACATTGTTAAGAGTGTGCATAGCTCCCAACATGCCAGCAAAGAGGTTTCATTCTAGATAAGTAGCAATTGAATGTTGTACAGTACCGTAGGCCACTTACCCATTACTTGCATATTAGTAGTATCTTGTTCATTAGTGCGACTTTTCTAAAATGCATAATATACATCCTAAATCTAGGAACATAAGTATGTACATGACTGAACAACATCATTTAAGTTATTATATATATAGGAAATAACAATTCAAATACTTATCTTTGTTTGGTTGTTGGGTGGAATCCCTCTCAATCTTTGCTTCCTTGGAGGAATTACTAGAGTGTGCTCCCTCTTGATCTTTGCTTCCTTGTAGGAACTACTGGAGTGTGCTCCCTCTTGATCTTTGCTTCCTTGCAGGAACTACTAGAGTGTGCTCCCTCTTGATCTTTGCTTCCTAGATTATCTGTCTTTGAACTTATATCCATCCTGGACCACTATGCATGCTTAAGTGTGCACTAGAGTCATCATTGTGTCCTCCTCAAGATCTCATACATAATCATACATGCATTAGTATAATCTCAATACTATCAAAACATTATGATTCTAAATATGTATGGTCATGATCATTTCATACACAGGTAATTTATCGCAAGCGTTAGTATTCAAGGTTTTAAGGATTACTTCTTTTACTCATGCATATTCTTATTTGATCATTGGACTCTTCTAGTTTGTCATATCATTAATCAAACTAAGAAGCATAATATGCATAAACCCATGATTAATCAAACCTATAATTTCATGAATAATCATTATCAATCATACGGAAGTATACTTATATGAGACCCTTAACAAAAGGTAGGATTCTAACTTGATATAAGAAAAACATACCTAGATTATCATGTTTGTGAGTTATTCCTAACATACCCAAAAAATGTCTTCTTTGTTCTCTTCAATGCTTTAGAGACTTTGTGCTAGTAACCTACATATCTCATAAGTTAAGCATTGTAGAACCAAATTATACATACCTTGTAAGTAGAGCTTCTACGTGATCAGTGGCTATGGATGAGTCTTTGTCTTCATGTCACCATGGTCATATGTTCTTGATCTAGAACCTGATTTGTATTTCTTGATGTACCTTTCATGTTAGCAGTCAACATCATCCTCATACAACACCACAGTGCATTAGAACAATCATAAGTATCATAACCGTAATCAATGAATGTCTTCTATCATTCACATGCATTCATACTTTTACTAAGGTGATAAGACAAGTCTGAAATTAATCAAGATTGTACTAACCTCAATAATATGAAGACAAACTTAATCATGAACAGATTTCAAAACATACCTGTATCACCTCAAGTCATACCTGATTTATGTTCTTTCCTTCAATCAACTTGGTCAAGGAATCAAACATCTTCTTGGGTGTCTTTAGAGAAGACACATGTGGAATGAGATGGTCTTTGATAGAATCTACAATGATCCTCTTGGCCTTGACCAAGTTCTTCTTATGTAAGGCCTTAGCCTCATCCCCCTCTGGAACTGGAACTCCTTCAGTTATGTAGGTGTCCAAATCATTCTCTTCTAGTATTAAACCAACCCACTTTGATTTGCTGAGACTAGATCTGGAGCTAGCTAGGGTTTGTCAGAGAAACCCTAAAAATCCAAAATTGGAATTTCAAACTTCTGTCTGGATAGGGAGATGTAGATGACTGAGGTGAGAAATATTGTGTGCTCATATTTTGAAAACTCCAAAAATTGACCTACGAGTTTTGGATCTACAGCTTCTGTCAAATTCTGGTTTTCTTGTCAAAATCCTGAACTAGGGTTTGATAGAGCCTGGGGTTCTACCCAACCAAAAACTTTAATATTGGTGTCTAAATTTTTATTTTGATGAGGAGAGAAATCCTGTGCTGAGAGCAATCCAAAATTCCACTTCTGTCAAAAGCCCTAATTTCCTGCAGTAATGACAAACCAAAAATGAAAGTGCTCAAAATCCACTTCTGTTTTGACAGAAATATATGCCATATTGTTTTTTATGTATCTCTGAAATTTAGGATCCTCAAGGTTTGAAACTTCGGCCTCTCGTACACTAACCTGTCATCTTTCCAACCCCACAGATCGGAGCTTTAATGGATTCTCTGAGAGAGAGATATGCCAAGTGTCACAACATGACCTATTTATGGGATGAAACAACATAGCGAAATTGTACGGAGTGCCATGTGTCACTTTTTCAACTTCTTCCTCTGAAACCTGGACTTGTGAAACTACAGTCTATTCCCTAACTGAAATTTTTTCACAGAATTCCATTTGGAGCTTCCTAGCCCGAGGTATGACCTTTGTGCCTAGGTCTTTTGTTTAGGGATGCATTCTAGAAGAGGCAAAAACCCTAACTTGTACGAATCATATCTCACAAAGTACAACTAATCTGTTGTTTTCCTTCAGACACAAGGTACATGAACATTTAATATTCAGCCTCTAAAAGTTTCAGATCCTGAACCTTCACCAAAACTGATTTATAGGAGAGGAGGGGACCTTCCTTGTGTTGGGTGTGGTAGGTATTGTGGGTGCCGTGACTGTTTGAGTTTAGTTGAGATGTTTGTAGCTCTGTGGTTGAGCTCATTGGCTTAACATCCTCCCCGTTTGTCTCTTGCATGCTTGATAAACCCAACCGTGTGTTGGCTTAGCATGACTGTGTGTGAGATCATGGCTGTGAGTGAGCCTGTCTAGTTCCTCCTTAGTGGATACACATCCCACCTCGGGGGTGGTCTCTCAACTGAAAGAATACAGGCTGGACAGAGACCTATGGTTGGGTGGAATGTTGCTCTCACATAGCTAGTTGTTGGACAGTTCCATCTTAAAGATACGGATTCTCTGTGCTTTGAATTATATGCATTATGTGCTCTGCAAGGTTTAATTTGATGACTGCTAATGATATGTTGGATGCATGATGTAGTTGTGTGTGTGGATAATGTTTATTTCTGCTGTGTTTATACTGAGTATGAATCTGCACACATATTTTTATTTATTTATTATGAATTTGTGAGTAATGTATGGTGATGAGTTTACCAAATAAGCCATGGAATGTTATTAATTTTTCCTCCCTTGCATCTAGTTGATGGGTTGGTATGTGACACGTCTGCTTGTCTTTCCTCTCACTGGTGGGCTTCTTGAAATTGCGCTTCTTCTTCCCTTTCGAACCCTTTGAATCTCCATCATTCAGACAGTGGTCTTTGGATGCATTTTGAATGGATCCCATCAAGACCAATTTGTCTTGTTTTTGTGTCAAAGACTCCATGAATTCTAAAAGTGTCGGGCTCTTCCAATTTTTAACTGCTTTCCGGGTGGAATGGAAAGTCAAAACAAAGACTGAGTAGTCCGAGCCAAGTTTGGAGAGAATGGCCAAGACTAATTGATCATCTTTCTTTTCCATACCACATTGCTTCATCTGCAACACAAGTGATTTGAATTTGGAAAAGAAATCTTGAATGTTATCGAAATTTTGTGGACTCAATGAAACCAGTTGGTGGCCTCTTAATTCATCCATCTTTTCAAACAATTCTTGAAGTTTCAGCCAAACTTCATTGGGAGAGGTAAGACCATAAAGATGAAATAGAATATCCATGGATGTAGTGAGACACATCATTGCATAGGCTTCATTTCTTAGATTGTGCCATTTAGATTTCTCAATTGTTGAGGTTGGCTCAACTTCAGTTGCCATTGTCACCCTGTAGAGCCCTTTGCTCCTCAGTATGATCTCCATATGCGCCTTCTAGTCAAAATAATTGAATGGATTGAGAATGATCTGATGTGAATGATCCATGGAATCTCTAAAATTAATTTTGGAATGATTTGGGTGTGCCCAAAGCTTGCTTGTTGCGCCTTCTTGATGCAAGAATGTGCCCTGTGGATGAATTACTGCGCCCTCCTTGAGATTGGTTGGAGCCTGCAAGAAAATAGAAGGAGAAAGGAATAGATTGATAGTTCTGATACCATGTGAAATTTAGTTCACACCAATATCTAATCAAAATATTACACTCACTCACAAAGATATCACACAACTAGTCAAAGAACTCATAAAATCACTCACAATAATACAAAGTGTATTAACTCTCATGAATAAAATACATCATCCAACCTTTGGAAAATAATAGGTTGATGTGGTATAACATTACAATAGATATTCAAATGGATAAATATTTAATTTGGATCCTCATGTCATCAGACTTACTAAAATTATGCAAATCCCCCCTAGGTGGCAAGTGTGTTCTCCAAGTCACTCCAAAGGTTGATGAATTTCTGAATTAGTGACCCATAGCTGATGTGTGATGAAAAAATATGCCAAATCCCAAAAATGGAAAGAAGAAACATCATAGAGGATGTGTGGTCCAAAAAACAATTTTCCCTAGAAGACTAGCTTTTCCCCCATGGGTAAAAAGAAGTAAATCTCAGCAAGGCTCCTTGTCCACCAGAATCTTACCCAGAATCAATTAGAAATGCGCCCAAGTGGTCTAGGAAGCTTGTGGTCCACACTTGTAAGTCTTGTGGTCCCCTCGATGTTGCCTTTTGGTCCACACAATGGCCCAAATAGCAATAATCTTGTCTAATACATAGGAATTAATGCTACCAATGTATTAAATGACATAGATAGGAATAATTAAATATTCCAACATGTCTTAGGGATTAATAGTTTGTATTTTAGAAATTAGATAGAATTATTTTATTACTATAATTAAATATGACAACATGGTTAATGTGGCTCATGGTTCATTGAAATGTTAATTTTTTTATTTTATTTTTTAATATATAGTAGTAGGATCCTAGTCATCCCATAGTTATTGGACCACTACCAAGTAAGGTACTAATCATTTAATCCCCTATTGAAACTCAATGGTAATGAATTTGAGAAGAAACACGTTTTGTACTTCTCAATAAATTTTATATTGCAATTGAAGCAATTGTGAATAATACCGTGCATGTATCAATGTTCCTCCTTTGTCATGACGGTGTATTTGGATAAATGTGGACAATAAACTGTAAACTTCAAAATTTAGTATTTATTTATGAATAATAACTATGAGGTGTTGAAATCATGGCATCTAAACATGTAAATGCAAATTGTGTGTGGTCTTCTATGAGTTGCCTAAAAAAATATGAACATAACTTTACAAACATTTCAAATGCTATGTCAAAGCATATTTTACAGACTTCAAATGCTTACATTCCAAATCATGTGGCATTGAAAATCAATAAATTCCCCAAACATATATACCTTGTTTGTATACATTTTATAAATTTTCAAATGTACTACTCACATGGAAAATAAAACCATCATAGTATTAAATTTTTTTTGAGAAAAATGAAAACTATTTGTTGAATATTTTAATTTTGTAAGTTAATTTTTTTATTCAGAGTCATTGATGGGACTTAATTGCATGTAATTGTTGGGATTTCAATAATCTCTAATTTTATTTCCACTATTTGTTAGAGTCCAAAGCTAATTTAAAAATACCTAATTTAAAAAACTAATTGATGTACAAATAATATCACAATGCTAATTTTTTTAATTTTGGTGCTTTTAGGAAAAATATGGACAAAAACATTATGAATTTAGCTTTTCAAAGTGTCAATATAAACCTTTCTAAAGTGAAAATTTGGGTTCTGAAAGTGGTAGTATTGGGTTTCAAAAGTGTGTTTTTTTCTGATGCCAAAAGTGTGTTTTTTTAACTAATTCTAATTAGGAAAGTGTGAATTTCAATTCAAAAAATGTGAATTTTGATTTCAAAAGTGCATTTTTCATTTATAAAGTTGCAATCTTTGAATTTGAAAAGTGCACTTTTTAATTTCAAAAGCATAATTTTCATTTCCAAAACTACCATATTTTATTCCAATACTATAAATTTAAATTTTATAGTAGTAAATTATGATTCTAAAACTATCAATTTTATTGTTTCATCTCATATCCCATTTCCATTTGAACAATATAAAGTTAAATTGTTCACTTGTTCTCCATTTTTTTGAAATTATAAGTGTCATATTTTACCATTACCTATAGTTTCCTCATCCTCAATACGACCAGCATGAAAGGCCATTGACCAAATGTGGGCTTCTAATTTTTCCCCATAACCATTTCTACGAATTATTAGCGTTTAAATTGTGTGTGCATAAGCGTAAATGAAAATACACAATAGAAATAAAATATCGACACACATTTAGCAAGCATATGCAAGCTTAATCATTATAGACATCAATTAAAACATTGCATATTCAAATACAAAACAATACTTACCTTTAAACAAAGAATATCCAAGCAGCTAGTTGTGTAAGAGCAATTTTCCACCCAACCTTAGGCATCCTATACAACATATATTGTTTCTACTGAGAGACCACCCCCAAGTTGAGCTACAATGCCACTAGAGAAAAGAAAATGACTACAAGCTTCTCTCTCTCATCCCACAACCCATTCTGCTCTTTGTGCTTAGCTGAAATCTCATCCCGAGCTCTACAAGGATATCACTAAGCCATCACAGCCTTTTCACTCCTTCCAACTACCCCACATAACACAAGGACAAAATTTCCCTTCATTGATCCATAGTTCCCTCAGGAAATCCAACCCTTAAAATGCTTACCAATGTGTGCAGTAAGATTCCGACATGCTCTATGCTATGGGAGAACCTCCTACAATAGTAATTCATGGCTTCTCAAAAAAAAAAAAAAAGTATCATAACTCAATGGTTAAAGGTTCCTAGCTTTCGCAGCCTCTATTCTCACCTACAACCATCTATTTTTCCCTTCAAATATGCAGCTTTGTCTCCAAATTTGAATTTTCAAGTTAAAGATAGTCTAGTAATGGTCATGAACAACAATGGAAAAATCCACGTAGTGTAGAAGTCTGCATGAGAGAATGATCAAAAGAGTGTTGACTCCAAGGGATATGAGGTAAGGGTGAAAATACAACTAACAACTTCTGACCATAGAATAAACGGACGTATGTCAGCTAACGAAATTGTCACCACCCTCATGATTTAATAACTACATGAAGTGACTGTCCCCACGAACATCACACATGCGCTCAATGATTGAGTTTAATATTCAAGAGAAGGTAATTGGATAACTAAGGCACATGGCTGAATTTTGATGAGTTCTAAGGTTAAGACTTGGTAGCAAAGGATTTTGTTTCCCATAGGCCCCCTTTCATCTTCCCCTTTGGTGGAATCATAGCCCCTCTAGTTCTCTTTACACATCCATTTTGGACCATTTTATTATTTTTCAAACATCATATTTATATATATTTCAAATTGGCATGATAAGCCAACCATACGATCCAAATACAAATATATGCATCATACATGCCTAGCCAATCACTATTCGAGCCTTGGCCTTGAGCTCTGCACTAGGAATCCATACTAGCATATTTACATCATTTACAAAATACATTCCAAGTTAAAATTGGGGGTATTTGTTGACCAACGCGACCTCGGTCGACAGGGGTTCACCTCACTGTCGACACATACCGCAGTATCCCTGGGCACCGAACTGGGCAGGTTCGAGCCTGCCCAACAACACCCACAGAGCGGATGAGGTATCACCCGAGGCATCCAGGAAGAGCAGACAGAACCATATTTCTGCCAAGGGAGGAGGCGAGTTGTGGCTACACGGATTGGTTCTATTGCAGTACTTAAACATAAACTTTAAACATTCGACATAGAGTTATAACATATTACTTAATCGTAGCATTTCTCATCATAGCACAATAAGTAGATATTGCATCAAGAAAATATAACAACATTCATATATTGCAACATTACACAAAGATCGTACCAAAACATCATCGTTATATTACTGTCACAGTCGTATACCAGAAGCAAAATATAGATCTCTATCCGCATACATCTCCTTCTCTCTTCCTCTCGCTTCTATATCTATATCTATCTCTAACACTTACAACTCTTATCTATTTATAGGCTTCTGCCATTACAATGTTTGTCCACTTACTAACGACTTCCTAAATGACACTATGGACAAATGACCCAATGTCTAACTGACTCGGTCCAAATGACCCAAAAACCCACATACCGTGGTACAACTGACTCAATATTACATAACATGCGGTCCAAGTGACCCCAAAACCCGCCAACCGCGGTATACTTTAACACAAAATATTCCTTCCGTGACCTCATCTGATGTGTCACAGCGTCGGCAGTACTGCGACATTTCCTCATCAAACCGCCTACCAATAGTATTACAGTATCCAAGTAACAAATTTACTTTTCCTTTTGTGTATATGAAAATTTTCTTTTGTTTATATTGATCCCTTTTCTACATTTCCTTGAATTACTTTGAAAATGTACATTACTATAATTCAGTAGTTGTCATCACGACTTGTATTAAATTATTTTCTTATACATAATATTTGATATCAATATTATACTTAACAATATCTATAATAGTTATCCTACAAGACCATTTTTGTCAAGTATTCTTCACTAGCATGTTCCCATTGATGAATCAACTTGTACTGCTAAACCCTACATTAACAATATATAGGAAAACAATAAATATGCAGTTTGAAGAAGAAGAAACAATGTATACATTTAACCTCAACACTTCCTTTATTCCACACATTAACATACTTATGTATACAATAATAAGACAACTGAAATATTTCAATTGGATAAGAACCCCTCAACTTCTATCCATATGAACATAAATCCGACTCTCAAATTTTGCCTCATTTTCTCTTATTGTTCCTTAACTATTGCAAGGCCCTTCTTATTTATTTTTATTCTCTCTTCTATCCATGTTATTATTGGTGGCCATGAGCATATGGTGTTATTTACATTCGTGATCATATTTTTTTTGTACCAACAACCTTTTGTTGGATTTTATTTAAACATTTTCTATACAACACATTCAGGTCCTTTGATGCTCTTGTTGGCTTCCACCATTCCACCTTTACTTTGTAAGACTCAATAAATATGAATCTCGATAAATATCACCAATCGTTTTAGCCCACCATATTGCACAATCCGACTCTAGTGATTGCAAAACGATCATTTTGACTATTGCAACGTCTATTATTGGAATGAATTCATCTCTAGGCTTGTTGCATGTAGGTACAACATAGAAATCCTCAAATACAGGAACATTTTCCTTCAAGTAGGCATCCATAATTTCATCTGAGGATTTGGTAGGCATATTGTTCTGTATATCATGCCTTGTCCATAGCTAAAAATTAGTTACTGATAGATCAACACTCTGGAAGGTATTGTCTAAAGCTTTATATATAGCCTCCAATAATTAACTTGGGATGCCAAAATTGTTCACCTCCTTTCTGTAAAATTAGTCACAGTCGATCTAATGAACAAGTAAATCAATCACAACAGATGAATATAGAAAATATGGTGTAAAACTGTGCAAAACATGCAGCAGTGCTCAATATCCCAGAAAGGGTGAATGAATTACAATAGAATACAATATCTGTCAATGAGCAATTCGAATTGACTAAGTAGGCCATTCGAATCACTGAATGGAGTAGCTTGACTCCAACTAGGAGTCCTCATCATCAATCGGTGGTGGTCATCAATGCACAAGAACCAGTCATCCAGGTGTCAATCTGAGTCTAACTGAGTGTATCATGTGTAACTGAAGTTTGTAGCACTGATTAAGGGAAGGAGGCTCAGTGGGGGCGCATGGGAACCTAACTGAATTCAGAACAAGTCAACTAGTCAATCTGGAGGTCCAACGGAAGTGAAACAATCAGTCGGGAGTGAAACTAGCCTCAAATCAGGGAGAATCGGAGCTAACTGAGTGTAACTGAAGTGGAACTGCAGTGGTAGGTGAACAAGTGCGCCCTTCTCTGGCAGTAGGTGAGAAGTGGGCACCTTTCAGCCTAGGAGGGCTAAAAATCTGTAGTAAGTGGCTCCCGGGTGCTAGAATGAGGTGGCTAAGGTGCTGGAGGCATCAAACTGGTGACTGGGATGCATGCAGGTGCATGCAAACCCTAGATTTTGCATGCAAACCCTAATTGCATGCAAGATCCTGAAAAAGATGATGTGGATATCTGAACACTTTCTTAGTCCCTCACATCCAGAAGGAAATATATGTCTATATTCCTTTTTTATTTCATCTATGTCTAAAGGTATTTTTATTTATAGATTTAATAACCTAGGTTTCGCCACTCGTAAGTTTGCACTACTATCTAACAATGAATGTTGCAAATGAAAAGGATTTTACCACTTTTCATCCTGAAGTAATGCCATACATTGCATGACTAGAATGTTATCGCTACGATGCAATATAAAAAGAATGGCTTTTTTTATATCGATGATCTTGGCATTTCCATCCAAAAGGTGGGGTTTCACAAAATTCTTAAAATAAAAAAATTAATTAATTAGATAAGGGACATAGAAATTGTGATCTTCACATGTCCTATAAGTATCCAGAATCTCTAAGAGTGAAAATATATCCTTGTGCATTAGCTTTGTTGATAACCTCCCATAAGTTCCATCTATGTCTTCATGGGTGTGTCCAACCAAGAGGAATACAACTTCAACAATCTCAAACACTCTCCTTATTGTTGAAAGTGATAAAAATGAAAAGATAAAGTGGTTTTTGTTATCGCATGAACAATTATCCATTTGCAACATTAATATGGGTGGTATTTTTTTTATTTTTCATGCAAATATTTGTATCATCAACCCATATATCATGTTGCATAAAATATTTATTGTATATCACACAATTTTCATATGATTCTAATTGCAATAGAGCATCATGTAGTTGGTGCTTAGATGTCCCACTTTTGTAAAGGAAATCTCCATATAGATCCACCATTGGTTCTCCAATACTCCTTACGCATTTAGCTAAAGATGTCATAGTGAAATTTGATCCCATCTCTAAAAATAAGAGATTGGAATGGCCAATTTCCCCAGTCTTGTGCCCATGTATTGACATACCAGTCAATGATATGGAAGATTCATAACATTACTAAAATCATTTTCCTTCTTACCCATTCTTGGAATGGAAACACTAATTGACTTATCCATTTTGTCATGAACAACACTCACATAAGAGTTTGGATTTGTATCTAAAGAAAATATGTGAGAATATTGCACTTGGACAAATTGCAATATATTTATTATGGAAGCATGAAGACCTCACAACTATTCCACCCCAGCTAGGTCATCGGTTCCCTTTAGCATATCGTGTATTGTAATGCGCTCATACCACCTTGTAAATAAGTTGTTCTTTGAAATTTGCAACATATGGAAATTGGTCTCTCATTACTTATCTAAAAGAGGATTGTGATATTGGATTCAGAGCAATATGTTTGATTTCTTCATTTACCAAATTTTGTAATAAACCATGCGACACATTATGTAATGTCCCAAAATAGTAAAAATTTAAATTTTTTACACTACGGCCTAAATTAGAGATGATGATTGTAAAATTAACTTCAGCACTGATAAAATAATAAGAAACGTACTAGTATTTGTTTGCGGTATTTAAGAGTTTCAATAATTCCTAAGTATCATAGTCTCATTGGTTTGGTGATCTCTTAGTTCTGTGGAAGCAATGGGTAGAGTAAGGTAATTTGCCACACTTATATTAAGAACACTTTCTTACTGTTTTTAAGAAGTCATGTATATGATTTATAAAAGTCTAAATGTCATCCTCAGGTGAGATGGACCCCTAATGAGGAAATCTTAAGGCCCATGATGGAACATTGGTATTTCGATGGAAAAAAGTACCTCGATAGAGCTGCCGAGAGGTAAGGTGTAAGCAATGGGAAAATTCTGACTTAGCAAGTTTCGCTAATGCATTCTATTTGTACTCTATTTACAGGTGTACCTATGAGGACATCTACTTCGGGTGTCTACATCGAAATCCTAATAGTTAATTAAGCCTAAATATTAGAGTAGTTGGAGTGTTGGCACATTTGCATTACTTGTTGGTGCTTTGATATACATATTGGTAATTTACAACAATGGTTGGACTTTGCAAAACTTGATGGTATGTGATAACATTTATTGGACAACACCTTGTTCAAACCACGACTTCCCACTATAGGGAGTACGGTCGTGTATTGAAATATGTTGGGGTTGGTGGTAACATTAAATGCAGATCTACGATGTCACATGGACCTGCTGCCAGCTATGCGTGGGGTTTTCCCTTGGGTTTTACACCATCGAATTCTCATTTCCACGTTTCACTTGGGTTATGGCGAATGCTTGTTGAATCTAAGGAGTCTGTGCTCAGACCCGAGCTTCGTTCGTGGTCTTAGCACTCGTTGGTTGCTTGATTAAAGGTGCAAAGGGAAAATAAAATGAATGCTATAGGTAAAATGCCCATGTCTTGAATTCGAGCTCATTCAGTAATGATTTTAACCAACATCTACCTCAATATTTAACCTCGTTCTGATGTCTTCGTGGAAGGTTAGAAATGTTCTGCTATGCGTGGGCTGCTACCAGGTTTCCAGCCACTGTGGTGTTTGAATGACTTGGAAAAGGGTAAGTTCAAGTTTCCCAAACCCTTACTCCTGCCTTTTGTATCTCTGGATGGTGTAATGTTTCGCTATTTGGGATTCGTGTTTGCTTATTGGCTCATTGCAATGTTTTGGTAAATCCCAAGACCTTTAGCTGGAGCTGTTAATGTATGAGTCTAATGTAATGGCCAGGGGTATCCCTGTGGAATTTTGACTATAATGTGTCGTTTTAAGTCACTGGTGTTGAAGGGGTTTCTACGCTTTCGTAGAAGGAGATACTGTTACATGTGTAAATTTGGGGATTTTGGACACTCATATAGTGACCTGCGTTTTTTGTTGATATATATTTAAATGGAATGTGCCAATATTAAATCTCTACATTTTTATTTATGAGATTATGTGGTTAAAGTGAATGAATCCTTTGTGTGGTTAATGTTTTTCATTTTTGAAGGATGTCGGTTGAAACATCTTAGTTCGGCTATTCTTCATATTGTTTGACTGTTTATTTAAGAATGCATTGGTAGGAATAATCGTAACCCTTAAGCTAGTGTCTCTATGTGCCTGAGAAAAAATTGTCTAGGGTTCTCACTGCTGCGTTTTCTGGTGGTTGAAATAAAATAAATAGGGATCAAATGGACCTCTACGTAATTCGCTATACGAATCTCAATCTGATTTAATGCTGCGTTTTTATTTCTATGGAAATGTATGTGGTGTCCAGGTTTTTCCTTCTTCATGTAGCGTCGTTGTCCTAATTCTTTAAACGGTTGATTGGGTATTTGGAATGGCCTCCTAGATTCGCATGATAAAGACAAAGCCTCTGTCCAAATTCTAGTTTGTGTAAAAAGATGAACCTGTAGCTTTTAAAACTATGAATGACGTGTTTTGGATTTGAAACTGTACTAATGAAAAGATAATGGGTTTCGATCCTTGTTCTGCGTTTGTTTTTAATGAGCGGCTGTGCTGATGCTAAAAGATAACATATATTTTGGTTAATGGTAGATTAGGGTTCTGCATGTTAATACTATGCTGAGTCTAAAGGGTTTGATCCCTTGACCTGTGTTTTGATGAGTTAATTGAAGCATAGTTAGAGTTAAGTGAATAATTCACTGGTTATGGGTTTCAAATCCTGAATGGTTAGACAAGCCCATAAGGGTTTGGGGTTAAAGAAAATAACGTCACATAGGATATAAAAATGCTATGTCTTAAGCTATGTTTTGAAATCGAAATTCTTGATATGCTGCTACATTTTCGTTTGATATGGTTTGACTTGATGGTTGAAAAACATAGCTAAGGGTGTCGTTGATGTTTGAAAAGACTGGAAAACATATAAGCTGATTTTATTGAGAATAGTGAATGATACGATTTCTAAGGAAATAATATGGGAATGTAAATTCTGTTTAAAATGATAGTGTTAGTGCCAGAATTTGTTCTCAGACTACTAAAGAACAAGCCAACACCATCTCAATAGTAAAATGAAATAAATTAGGCTTTTATAGGGTTTTGGTTTAAAATTTATCAACAAGAGAATAAAATCTTATCAGGCTAAAATCATCACTAAACATGTAGAAATAAAAGACTGAGATGCATCATATCTAAAATATAAACCAGTAGCAAAATAAACATAGACTGAGTTTCATCCACAGTTCACAAGCAATTCATGAATAATAACATCAAACAAGAAATGAAATTGTTAAGTGAGTGACTACACCAATCATAAATGAAAACCAGTAAATTAGATAATATGGGCTTATATTTTCATATAGATCATAATCAGTCATAAAAAATTACACATGAGATTTAGAACCTTAGCTTGATAATTCTGAGCTTCAAAAATTCCCCTTTTACTCCAAAAAATCGAACCCCTTTACATTCTAAACTCCTTCTTTTATATGTTTTTACATCTAAAAAACAGTTAGATAACTAATTAACTGATTTTAGGTCAAGTTTTCGAAATTGTCACTAAAGTAGATGTTCTTTTAAAACAAAATATTAACTTTTGGAAAAACTACTTAAAAGACACCTGTCACCAAAAGCCTTTAAAGATCTTTGGCTGCCTCAGCCAAAAGAGCTATTCCTTCCAAAATTTGTGCTTTTTTTTTCTGGTCTTTTTCTGCTCTGCTTCTAAATCTTCAAGATTCTCTAACAGCTCTTGATTCTGCACGGTCAAATTTTGTATCTTCTGGTTCAAGCCTTCAAATGTGTCTTGAGTCTGCCTCTTCCTCTTAATAGCTTCCTTTTAAACTCGAATCAATTCATGATAATTAGAATTAACATCCTGAAGATCTTCCCTCAATCTCCTATTTGTCATAACCAAAGCCTCATTACTTTCATTTAGAAAATCAATTTGATATTTATATTGCTTAACAGTTTTTTGAAGGTTCTGATTTTCTGAATCTAAACATTTTCCTTCTTGAAATAAAGAGCCTTCTTCTGATGACCGACAAATATTCAACTTCTTATAGATTTCCTCATCATCTTCTTCATGCATCTCTGTCGCTACAGGAATATTTGGGCATTCAACATCTTCAGTACTACACTGAATTAATGGCTCTGTGACTTGATCCTTCATTGATGATGACTTCATATTTGGAACATCCTTTTCCTCACTGTTTTTTCTCTTAGAATCTAAACCTTCATATGATGAAGAATCATCTGTTAGTGTAACTTTCTCTTGACCCAGCTTAGGATTCAAAAAGATTTTTCATATTTAACCTTAACTTGTTCTTAGATCTAGTTTTAGGTCTCTAGCTTGTTCCTATTTCTCCCAACATCACATAAGATTTACCCTAGTGTTTGACAGCTGCTAGTTGCATAGCCTCATGTCTGAACCCTGTCTCAACTAACTTTCTTTAGATCTTTCATTTGGAGTTCGTGGGTTGTAAATATTCAATTCGTTTGATACTGGAACTTCATTTTTTCCTTCATGTATTCCTGTAGAATTTTGACTTTGTTCTAAAACACATTTACCTTCTTCTTGGTTCCAATATTCTTCAAAAGTATTTTCCATGTACTTTTCAATGATCTTTGTCACATCTTGTAAAATCGGTACTTGAACTTCATTTGGTGTTTCTTTAGGCTGCTCCTTCATAGGATTTTTATACTTAGGAACTGGAACTTCTTTTTGAGAATTATGTTTCTCCATATCATCATCTACCTCTCTCTTCAATATTTTCACCAGGCAGGGATGTTTATCCATTTGTGTTTTCTTAGGCTAACTTTCTTGCTAAACTTTAATCCCTGACCAAAAGACAAAATGTTCCCAGCTTCTACCCTTATTTTATAGAACAGTATTAACAATTAGTTTAATTAATCCATGGTGGAAAATAGACTGTTGAGTATAATCTGCATGGCTCTTCACGCTCTCTAACATCTTCTGCAAATGTTTTAGGAAGAAGAAAGGTAAACTCATCACAAAAGTTTGATTTAAATGTTGCAAAAACCTAATATGATACTTATAAACAAATGCAAATCTGCCTTCACAAGTTATATAACTCTGTAAAATTTGAATAGGCTCCCTCCATTCTAGTTTGAAATTCTTTACATGCACTCGTTTACCCCAATCTGGTTTAACTTCAGGCAATAAAACGTCCTTTGGGTTAAAGGTGAAAGGTACTTTCTTAAGCCAAAATTCTCCTTTATTAACTACGCCTGTAGCCTCTTCAATCAATTCTCTGGTAATTTCAAATTTCAGGGTTTCTATAGATACTATGTTTTTGTTTAAACCTTGAGCAAACCTGTTTGACAATTCTAAACTATAACCATCTAGCTTCTAGAAAAATTAGAACCAACCAGCTTGTCAAAACATCTCAGTACATTTGGGAAATTACTTTTCCTAAATAGTGTCCGTGGGATCAAGCCTATTTTTCTTACCACTCCTCCTCATATTCACTGTGAAACCCTAACTGCAGATTTTTCTCTAAAACTTAAGAGTATTTTCAAGCTATTTCACTATCACCCTGCACTAATCATTGAGGAAAAAATGAGCCTCCCAAACTTGCAATTTTTAAATTAATACTATGACTGAATTTCTGCCAAGGAAAACCAACTTTGTGAATGATTTCAACATCTGGCCACATACCTGTCATAATAATGATTTACATTGTTGAATATGCGCTATCTTGTCCTCCTAGGTGTCTAATAGACCTTCGTAGCTACATCCTCAACTGCCACGACTTGCCACGACTATACCAGTCACATACTTTGTAATCCCTATTTCTTTAACCGCCTGAATTTCTTTCAACCACACACTGACAAGTATTAGCACGATCTCTGTAACCCATCAGCTTCATAACTGGCTTCGAATATGCTCTAATCATGCACTATCATAACTGTTTAAAGGTTTTCATTCTCCAAAATTTTGGACAGCTGCAACTCACTTGAATAATTCTTTACTCAGACTTATGCACCTGTTGAAATGATTAACAAGATCTTTACATGTACCACTTTCTTCTTACAAATGTGAAAACTCACATCATCTGTGATCCTGAAAACAGACGAGCTAATTTGCAAAATTTTAAAAGACTTCGACTTTCTTGTAACGCTTTAATTCATGCTTTTCCTCACTTGCACTACAAGAATGTTCTGCTAAATGTTTTTCAATAAAAGGTTTGAAAACCAAGGGTTAAGCAATATGTCCGGGCTTTAATTAAACCTTAATAAGCCCATAAAACTATAAAACCAACTTAATAAGGTAAAATTAAGAGAAAAATTACTTCAATCGAAAATAAAAATAAAAAACAAGAAAGCTCTTAATAACTTTCGAAAAATCTAAATCTAAATCTAAAGGAGATCAACAAAAAACAAATAAAATTTTGAGAATAAGACTAATAACCTTAGAACAAAATCTAACCATAATATCTGGCTCCTGCTGCGGGATTAAGTCCTCCTTGTGAGGCTTCAAGAACCTATAGATTAGTGCCTTCTGTCACTTAAGTGAATATATCTGCTACTTTTGCAAAACATCCATTGGGCCATGGAGTCTTTATTCAAACCTTCCCACACCGGTATATACAGTGAATGTCAAATCTCCCTATTTCAAAAGCTGTAAAAATGATTGAGAACTCTTCCATTTATAGGATTGGACAATTCCTCTCCTTCCAAAGTTTGTAGTATAAAAGTATTATTTTCTAAAACTTTCGAGATCATAAAAGGACCCAACCAAAGATTATCAAATTTACCATGCTGACCTTTTTGGTCTCTCCTTGCATCCCATCTGAGTACCATGTCACCGACAGAGAAAGTATTTTCTTTTACCTTTTTATCAAATCCATCTTTTATGTTCCTTCTGTATGCATCATCCCTTTCAGCTATAACCTCACGTTCTTGCTGCAATTCAATCAACGAAAATATTCTTCTTTGGAGATCATTAGGTTCTTCTTGACAGTCTTGGAAAAATTTCATTACTAGGACTCCTAGCTGAATAGGAAAGACTGCATCAGTACCATATACTAATTGGAAAGGAGAGAATCCTACTGCCTTCGTGGTAGTTATCCTATCTTCCCATAATGCATATTTAAGCATTGAATCCCATGACCTCTTATTTTGATTTAGCAATTTTTTAATACTTGGAATAATATTTTTATTTGATGACTCTGCCAAACCATTTCCCTAGGGATAGTATGGAGTAGAATGCTTCAAATCAATTCCATTCTTCTCACAAAAACTTACCATGGCTTTTGACTTGAAAGCAGGTGCATTATCAGTCAATAACCTATGTGGGTAGCCAAATCGACTCAAAATATTTCCCTGTATAAAACTCATGATAACTCCTTCAGTATCTTTATGTGTTGGAATTGCTTCCACCCATTTAGTGAAAAAAATTGTACATGTAAGTATCCACCTATGTTTTCCACTTGATGCAGGATTAATTTCTCCTATAAAATCTAATCCCCACTGTTGAAAAGGAGCATTAACTACAATAGGCTTTAATGGTACAGAAATGAGCTTTTGTTTTTCGACAAACTTTTGACACTGAACACATGCTCGCACCTGCTGGTATACATCTAAAAATAAAGAGGGCCAATAAAAACCGGACCTAAGAATTTTATATGCTGTGGATTTCCAAAACTTGTGACCTCCACAAGCACCTTCATGCATTTCTGAAATCACCTCATTCACCTGTGATTTTTCTAGACATCTGAGTAAAATTCCACCCGGATCCTTCCAAAACAACTGCTGATTAACCAAGCAATATTTTGTAGCCTTCAATTTCAATGATCTAGATGTCTTTTTGTCAAAATTATCTGGACATTTTAGATGCAATAAAAAATAAACAATATTGGAATACCATTATGATCCTGCATATTTATCTAAAATCTTCTTTTGATTATCCTTCATCTGCAATTCTTCTTGAGTTGGCTGATTTGCCACCAAATGAATATTCAAAGCTTCACAATTTGAATCAATTAACAGTTTTGCTAAACCTTGACCTTTCACTAACTTTGTAGGTCTTATTTCAACCTCATATTCCATGATTTTTTCAATCCACTTACCTCTTTTACCCTCACTGTCTCGCTGAGTTAAAATCTCCTTAATATTAGCATTAGGTACATAGGAGATTATCTTTGAATGCAAAATGTAAATTCTGAAAAACTTTAAAGCTTTTACAAGTGCATAAGCTTGCTTCTCAAGTGTACTATACTTCAATTCTGAATCCCTGAGATTTTTACTAAAGAAAGCTATTGGCTAATCCAAATCATCTACATTCTTTTGTAGAAGAACGACTGCTATTGTGTCTTGGGATGCAAAATAAAAGATAAATAAATATTTTGAAAAATCAGGACTTACCAAAACTGGAGCTTCTGTCAAGGCTTGTTTAATCTTCTCGAATGAAGCCTTAGCTTCTGCTATCCATTTCACTTCTTGATCCTTCCTCAACATGGATGTAATATGTTTAATAGTTTCAGCAAAGTTCGGGATGAACCACCTCAGAAAAATAATTTTCCCAATAAATGATTGGACATCGTTTTTACTCCTCGGGATAGTAATCTTCAGAATTGCCTTGATTCTCTATGGATCTATTCTAATACCATTAGCTGAAACAAGATTCCCCCGAAGCTTACCTTCTTGTACTGCAAAATGTGACTTCTTGGGATTCAATGACAGCCCAAATTTCCTACACTTCAGAAATGTTTGCTCAAGATGCTTCAAGTGCTCATCATCAGACTGAGAAAAGACTGTAATATCATCCAAATAAATCACAACAAATTTCTCTTTTTCTCCTACAAAAGCTATATCCATAGCTCTTTGAAATGTTGCACCCGCATTCATCAATCCGAATGGCATCTTATCATACATGAATGTGCCCCATGGAGTAGTGAAGGCTATTTTCTCCCTATCATATGGATGTACAGCTATTTGATTGTATGCTGAGAATCCATCAACCATGGATATTCTCTTAGCACCCACCCCTTTCTGCAGAATTTGCTCAATCTTTGGTAAGGCGTAGTTGTTTTTCAATGAAGCTCTATTAAGGTTCCAGAAGTCCACACATAATCTAATCTCTCCATTCTTCTTTCGAACTGGAACTAAGTTAGAAACCCATGATGAATATCTCAATGGAACAATTATCTTCGCATCTTGTAACTTTTTAACTTCTTTCTCTATAACTGGCAGGAGAGCTGGGTTAATTCTCCTCAATTTTTGTCTAAATGGTTTCACATATGATTTTAAAGGCACTCTATGCTGAATAATACTTGTATCATAAGTTCTTAAATCTTCATAGCACCAGGCAAAAATATCAACAAAACTCTTCAATAATGCAATATATCTATTTCTTTGTTCAACTGCTAAAGACTTAGAAATTTTCACCATTCTTGGTTTCTCCTCTGTACCAATATTGTAGCTCATAATATTTTCTTCTGAAGACTGTATAGCAGGTTTTAGCAGAGTATCATATTTTGAAAATATTCTCTCAAGAGGAACTAAACCTTTAGGAATAAAATTTCCCTTCAATTCAATAATTATGTGATCAACAATTTTATTTTCAGTGTATGCAGCAGTCTCATCTACCTCTTTATCTTCATCTTGATCAATTAGAGAATAGTAAAATTCTCCAACTAATTCCAAGAATTTTTTAATCTCCACATTATCCTCAAAAACTCTCCATTGTTTTATATTGTCTGGCACTGAGAGTCTATATTTTACTTCAATAGGATACTTCAACTGAGTGTGCTTTGGAATTCTAAAATGAGTGGACGCTAAGGCCAGTGAATCAACAGTCTAATTATGATCTCTGGGAATAAAAGTAATATTAAATGCTTTGAAAAAGTTATCGATCATATCCCATACTTCATTTCTATATACCTTCAACAAGTCCTACTTTACCTGATATTTTCCCTTCACCTGTTGGACAATCAATTCGGAGTCGCCATGAACATCAAGTTGTTGAATTCCCAATCCTTCGCGGCCCTTAAGCCAAGTACCAATGCCTCATATTTGTTGTATTGTTGGTAGTGACAAATTCCAGTTTATACATCAAACTAATTACTTCTCCACCAGGAGAAATCAAAACAATGCCAGCTCCTGCTCCCTCTTTACATGAAGCACCATCAAAATACATCTACCACAACTCATCTTTTGGTTCAATAGTAGGTTTTATTAATGCTTCTTTTTCTACCTGCAGTACTCCATTTGTACTCTCATCACTAAAATGAAGCATACAAGAGCCTAAATATTCATCTACTGAATATAAGGGATGATTAGTTGGATTTTTATCATCAGTTACTGTAAATGCATATTGTAAATCTCTGTATAATCTTCTGTCCTCTCCACCAAAAACTGGAATAGTTGCATAAGCCAAATCCATCCATAACATACCACCCATTTTCTTTGCCCAAGACCTTGAAAGCAGCATGCCAAACTTAGGAGATATGTCAGCAACTACTACATCCATTATAACACTCTTCATTGGTAATTGAGAAAGATTAACCACCAGATCCTTTATTACTCCTAGACATTTCACAGCTCTAGAATCAAATGCAAACAAATCATGATATGGTTTAGTGAAACTCAAACCGAGAGCATCCATAACTTCCTTAGGCATAAAATTATGCAAAGCTCCAGAATCTAGAAGGCAGTTGTGAATCATTTGATCATGGACAATCAAAGTTATGCAAAAAGGTGGAGGAAAAGTTGAAACACTCTCCCGCTTTTCGGATGAAGCTATCCCAAGAACTACTTTTGGTTGTTCTTCTTGTAAATTTACTCTATATGAAGAAGAAGAATTGACTGGAACATTCAATAACTTAGATGCAGAATCTCTAAAACAAGGAGTTTTCATTAACTCAGTCAATGGTACTGGGACTTTGATTTTACACAATTCATTCTCAAAATTAAAAGTATGTGAACCTTTATTGTTTTCTTCAATTTCTGTTGCTTTTGTCTGATCACTATGATCTTGTTTCTTTCCCTGACTTTGATTAGGCAAGTGACTGGCAAGTGGAACTATTTTCTTTTTTGGAATCTGAACAACCTGTTTAGAGCCTGATCTTAAATTATAGGACTTTTTTGGATCAATTTGACATAAACTGGCTGAACCCTGAGGACGATGATTAGCTCCTTCCTGACACTGATATGAATCATAATATTTAGAATTTTGATAGCTACATTCAACTATGAAACTTTCAGATGATAACTCCCCAAAATAATTTGTATTTTTATTCAAATCATCCTCATATTGCACATCTTCCACCTGTTCAATTTCTTCTACAAAATTGTTTTGAAAAGGGGGTGGAACTCTTTGATCTTCATTTTCTCTCCTGTCCCTCTGAATATCATTGTTTGTCCTTTCCCGAGGTATGAATCTTGGTACAAATGGTCTTCTAAACTGGTTTGGATTTTGATTAGAATTTCTTTCCCCATCTTGAAAAGGTGTATTAGAACTATTCTCCAACTCCAATCTATTTACTTTTGCAGTTAAGCTCTTTATATTCTTATTCATCTCCTCCACCTAAATTTCTTCCTTCTTTGATGTATGAGCTATAGGTGTTACTAAATTTTTACCTTTTTGATCATGAACTTGATGGTCTGCCTGCTCTTTTAGTCTGTTAGAAGCCAGAATATTGGAATCCACCTCTAAAGCAACTTTCTACATATTCAATAATGTCACAGGTCTCCTCTCTCTCAGGTGTAAGGAAAAATCATGATCAAATGCATTTTCATATGTCAGTTTAGCCAACGTCTATGAAGTTTTAATTTCCAATGGAATCCTGCCATACATTTTATTGAAATGTTTTGAAAAATCAGCTATAGTTTCATCATGTTTTCTCTTTAGAGCCGCAAATTCAGCAATATAATATGTGTGATCCTTTGTGTCTCCCCATTGCCTCATGAAAACTTCTTGTAATTCTTCTATCAAGGTTATTGAGTTTTGTGGTAGCTCCCTAAACCATTTTCTAACATCACCATCCAAACTTTGCACAAACATACGCATCCAGACATCCTTTGCTTCTATATTTTGATTATCATCATAACTAAGGAATGCAGTCCAGTGTTCTTCTGCAGTTGTTTCTCCCGGCCCACTAAACCTGGGTAAATATTTTTGGTAATCCCCTGCTGGAAGAGCATTTAAAGGTTATGGAAGCACTAAGGGTGCATACCTAGCTGCAATCATTCAATCCATCATATCCAACTGTTGTCCAGCCATATTGAAAGTAGTCTGAGTGGTTGTAGATAGAGGTTTATTGGTTTTGACTGAATTGATTTGAAAAATAGGTATATTAGTTTTAGACTGAAGTAATGGAAAAAAAATTGTTTTGGGTTTCTTGGGAGACAATGGACTTGTAAAAATCTGAATATCAACCTCTTTCAATTTTGGTTCAGAATACAGAAATGGAGACAAAGAATGTAATTAAGTCAGTGAAAAAAAGGCTGCGGAAGATTGAGATCTTTCAAAAGTAGAAGTATGTATATCTCATTTTGATCTCTTTAAAATATTTTCTGGATATAACACACCTGGGTGTAATGGTGAAGTAGGCTTTCCCTTACTCCCAGACCTTCTGGAAGCCACTATGAAATACTATTTTTGGTGAATTGTAGTTTGAAATAAAAATTCTATGATTCTATTCACCTCAAAACTAGAACAATAAAGATATCCCAGGGAAGATGAAACTTCACTTCTGTCCCAAGCAATGACGCCAAATATGTTAGTGCCATAATTTGTTCTCAGACTACTAAAGAACAAGCCAACACCATCTCAATAGTAAAATGAAATAAATTAGGTTTTTATAGGGTTTTGGTTTAAAATTTATCAACAAGACAATAAAATCTTATCAGGCTAAAATCATCACTAAACATGTAGAAATAAAAGACTGAGATGCATCATATCTGAAATATAAACCAGTAGAAAAATAAACATAGACTGAGTTTCGTCCACAGTTCACAAGCAATTCATGAATAATAACATCAAACAAGAAATGAAATTGTTAACTAAGTGACTACACCAATCATAAATGAAAACCAGTAAATGAGATAATATGGGCTTATATTTGCATATAGATCATAATCAGTCATAAAAAATTACACATGAGATTTAGAACCTTATCTTGATAAGTCTGAGCTTCAAATCTTCCCCTTGTACTCCAAAAAATCAAACCCCTTTACATTCTAAACTCCTTCTTTTATATGTTTTTACATCTCAAAAATAGTTAGATAACTAATTAACTGATTTTAGGTCAAGTTTTCGAAATTGTCACTAAAGTAGATGTTCTTTTAAAACAAAATATTAACTTTTGGAAAAACTACTTAAAAGACACCTGTCACCAAAAGCCTTTAAAGATCTTTGGATGCCTCATCCAAAAGAGCTATTCCTTCCAAAATTTGTGCTTTCTTTTTGGTCTTTTTCTGCTCTACTTCTAAATCTTCAAGCTTCTCTAACAGTTCTTGATTCTGCTCGGTCAAATTCTGTATCTTCTGGTTCAAGCCTTCAAATGTGTCCTGAGTCTGCCTCTTCCTCTTAACAACTTCCTTTGAAACCCGAATCAATTCCTGATAATGAGAATTAGCATCCCGAAGATATTCCCTCAATCTCCTATTTGTCATAACCAAACCCTCATTACTTTCATTTAGAAAATCAATTTGATATTTATATTGCTTAACAGTTTTATGAAGGTTCTGATTTTCTGAATCTAAACATTTTCCTTCTTGAAATGAAGAGCCTTCTTCTGATGACTAGGGAATATTCAACTTCTTATAGATTGCCTCATCATCTTCTTCATGCATCTTTATCGCTTCAGGAATATATGGGGATTCAACATCTTCAGTACTGCACTGAATTAATGGCTCTGTGATTTGATCCTTCATTGATGATGACTTCATATTTGGAACATATTTTTCCTCACTATTTTTTCTCTTAGAATCTAAACCTTCATATGATGAAGAATCATCTATTAGTGTAACTTTCTCTTGAGCCAGCTTAGGATTCAAAAAAAAAATCATATTTAACCTTAACTTGTTCTTAGATCTAGTTTTAGGTCTCCAGCTTCTTCGTATTTCTACAAACATCACATAATATTTACCCTGGTGTTTGACAGCTGCAAGTTGCACAACCTCATGTCTGAACCCTGTCTCAACTAACTATCCTTTAGATCTTTCATTTGGAATTTGTGGGCTGTCGATCTTCAATTCTTCTGATACTGGAACTTCATTTTTTCCTTCATGTATTCCTGTAGAATTTTGACTTTGTTCTAAAACACATTTACCTTCTTCCTAGTTCCTATCTTCTTCAAAAGTATTTTCCATGTAATTTTCAATGATCTCTATCACATCTTGTAAAATCGGTACTTCAACTTCATTTGGTGTTTCTTTAGGTTGCTCCTTCATAGGATTTTTATACTTAGGAACTGGAACTTTTTTCTGAGAATTATCTTTCTCCATATCATCATCTACCTCTCTCTTCAATCTTTTCACCAGGCATATATGTTTATCCATTTGTCTTTTCTTAGGTTGACTTTCTTGCTGAACTTTAATCCCTGACCAAAAGACAAAACGTTCCTAGCTTCTACCCTTCTTTTGTAGAACATTATTAACAATTAGTTTAATTAATCCATGGTGGAAAATAGACTGTTGAGTATAATATGCATGGCTCTTCACCCTCTCTGGAATCTTTTGCAAACTTTTCAGGAAGAAGAAAGGTAAACTCATCACAGAAGTTTGATTTAAATGTTGCGGAAACCTAATATGATACTTATAAAGAAATGCAAATATGCCTTCACAAGTTATATAACTCTGTAAAATTCGAATAGGCTCCCTCCATTCTACTTTGAAATTCTATACATGCACTCCTTTACCCCAATCTGGTTTAACTTCAGGCAATAAAAATTCCTTCAGGTTAAAGGTGAAAGGTACTTTCTTAAACCAAAATTCTCCTTTATTAACTACGTCTGTAGCCTCTTCAATCAATTCTCTGGTAAGTTCGAATTTCAGGGTTTCTATAGAGACTATGTTTTTGTTTAAACCTTGAGCAAACCTATTTGACAATTCTAAACTATAACCATCTAGCTTTTGGAAAAATTCGAACCAACCAGCTTATCGAAACATCTCAACACATTTAGAAAATTCCTTTTCCCAAATAGTGTCCGTGGGCTCTAGCCTATTTGTCTTACCACTCCTCATTTTCACTGTGAAACCCTACCTGCATATTTTTCTCTAAAAATGAAGAGTATTTTCAAGCTATTTCACTATCACCCTACACTGATCACTGAGGAAAAAACGAGCCTCCCAAACTTGCAATTTTTAAATTAATACTATGACTAAATTTCTGTCAAGGCAAACCGACTTTGTGAATGATTTCAATAGCCGGCCACATACCTGTCATAATAATGATTTACATTGTTGAATATGTGTTATCGTGTCCTCATAGGTGTCTAAACTACCACGACTTGCCATGACTATATCATTCACATACTCTGTAATCCCTAATTCTTTAACCACCTGAATTTCTTTCAACCACAAACTGACAAGTATTAGCATGATCTCTTTAACCCATCAGCTTCATAACTGGCTTTGAATATGCTCTAATCATGCGCTATCATAACTGTTTAAAGGTTTTTATTCTCCAAAATTTCTGATAGCTGCAACTCACTTGAATAATTATTTACTCAGACTTATGCACCTGTTGAAATGATTAACAAGATCTTTACACGTACCAGTTTCTTCTTAAAAATGTGAAAACTCACATCATCTGCGATCCTGAAAACAGACGAGCTAATTTGGAAAACTTTAAAAGACTTCGACTTTCTTGTAGTGCTTTAATTCATGCTTTTCCTCGCTTGCGCTACAAGAATCTTTTGCTAAATGTTTTTCAATAAAAGGTTTGAAAACCAAGGGTTAATCAATATGTCCAGACTTTAATTAAACCTTATGATAAGATTTTTCAAACTTTTAGAAATATACACATCTAATAATCCCATAAAACTATAAAACCAACTTAATAAGGTAAAATTAAGAGAAAAATCACTTCAATCAAAAATAAAAATAAAAAACAAGAAAGCTCTTAATAACTTTCGAAAAATCAAAATCAAAATCTAAAGGAAATCAACAAAAAAAATAAAAATTTGAGAATAAGAATAATAACCTCAGAACAAAATCTAACCATAACAGATACATCTCTAACATGATTACGTTTATCTTCCTAAATTATTTTAAAAGAACTAACAGAATTGAAAAACATGATAATAATACTGGCAGCATTCTACTTAAACAATGCTTCCAAGAAGTAGAAAATACTTTGATTTTTAGAATTGATAGGACAAAGATTCTAGGTTTTAAGATTTGCATGGATGTCTAGCACAGGATAGTTTGACTAGACCTGCTAGACATTATGCTGGTTTCTAAATTATAATTTTATGAGGTTAATAACATTTCTGGGAATGCAGTTCTATCTTTAAAATGGATTTAACCCGGGAACCTATGCCCTAAAGGCCCTTGCTCCATGAGAGAAGTAATGCTGTAAATATTTAGGGAAATCAATACTGTAATAAAAAAACCTAATTAAAATGCCTAGATACCAACATAACTGGAAAAAGTTGGTTTAATAATTCATACCTTGTTGACTTGTGGCTTGCTCCTCTCCTGTAGTAACCTGCACACTCAAAAAATAATTAGTGGAAAAACTGTTGTGTTTAGCCGACCTGTTAGAATGATCTCCTTAACTGGGTAAATTTGGGACTACCATGTTCCTCCCAACCAAGATCCTACAACCGTTCCTGGTTCTGTATGGATCCCCCCGAGCTAGATTCCAACATGCAAAAGAGATAGAGGTCCTAGGGTTAATGATGGTTCAGATCTTGAAACTTATGTGGATTGCTTCAGTTCTTGCAGTAGAAAATTCCCTTTGATTACCATAAGAGAATGATAATGAAAAATATGATCCCCAAACTTGGGATCTGCCCTCTTTATGTAGGGGAGTCTTGAATTAGCACTGTTGAAATAATTAGTTTCTTTCAATTAAATAATTAATATTTAAAAGATATTATTTAATAAATATCTAGTCTTTTTGGACTAGAACTTTTTTCAATTGTTTTAACTATAAGTTATTTTTTATTTAAGCTCTTCATAATAATTATAATAACAATAATTATATTTCAAATTAACTATTAATACATCATTAATAATTTCAAATGATGCATAAACTATATATAATAAATATATTTCATAAATAAATAATAACAACATTATTATTAAATCTCTTAATAATAATATTAGCCTTGAGGCCTTTATGCACGTTATTCATAGAAGACTACTATTAGTCAATCCATGATTTAAGTAGTGGTAATTATCTTTGATTTAATTGTGTATCTTCACATGATACTTCTTTTAACTTTTAAGGACAAGGTCCAATTCTTTGGATGGTCTTTCAGTAATCTTGGATAGGCACCTCTAGTCTCTCCCTTCACATGTTGGATTCCCTCGTTTAACATGGTAGTTCCCGTAGTACTTGATGATAGATAAAAGATGAATGATTTAATCAAATTAAATAAATGTGATGAAAGAAAAGATTTCTATTCAGAGTCTTTCTGACTCAATAGATCCAGTAAACTCGAGTGCTCTTTAGAGCCTTTTAACTCAACACTCTCACATGGGCGTTACACTAGTGCAATTCCAAAGCCTCTGCTCAACACTAGTGCTAGAATGTGGTTGTGAGGCACATCTAGAATATTTAAGTTTCCTCATATCCGGTATTCATTTATCAATCTTGGAGTGCTCCAAGGCTTTGGCCCAACAGTCAATGTACCTCATGGCTTACCCCCAGTACATAAACATTCTTCTAGGTACACTGGGGCTTATGCCCAGTACGTAGGTTATATGTGTGTTTTTGAGTCCACGCTCAACACACTCATAAGTCAAATCATGTAAAATCATAGCTCTGCGCAGTAAGTAACAAAAGATCATCTAAGTATCTTAGGGTTTGTACCCATATCAAAGCTTAAGAACATCATTAAAACATTGGGGCTTTCTTTCCCAATATACACTCAATAAAGAAGTCAGTCAGGGTCCATGCCTGATATGTCAATATATAAAAGAATAAATAATAGGTGCTAGGGCTCATGCCCAATACTAAAAATAAAACATATGTTCTGGGGCCATGGCCCAATATAACAACAAAAATAGTTAGTCCAAAATACGGGATATTACCTCCCTCCCCGCTTAGAAACAACACCATCCTAGTGTTTCTAGGGACTAGGAATGAGGTCATGAAACAAGGCGGGGTATGCCTCTTTCATGGTGGTCTCATTCTCCCAAGTAGCCTCAGTTGGTCCAAAGTGTCTCCATTGTAGTTTCAGCTGAGTAATGATCCTCCTCCTAAGTTGAACCTCTCTCTTGTCTAGAATGTGGAGTGGTTATGGCGTGAACTCCCCTTCGGGATCCACCTGTAATAAGGACCAATCAGTAACATGTTTAGTATTGTATACATATTTATTTAATAATGAAGCATGAAAAACATTATGAACTTTTATATGAGATGGTAAGGCTAACTCATAAGCCACTGGGTCCTTCTTGGCCAGTATTTCAAAAGTTCTACAAAATCTTGGGGCTAGTTTCCCGCAACGTCCTAAGCTCAACGAGCTTCGTTTTGCCTTTATTTTTAGAAACACATGTTCACCGACTTGGTAGTCTTTGTCTTTTCTTTTCTTGTCCGCATAACTCTTTTGGTGGTTTTGTGCTTCTTTCAAGTTCAGTTGTACCTTGGAGACTAGTTGTTCCAAGTCTTTTAGTAGGTCGGGTCCTAACATAAGTCTGTCTACTGAACTGTCCCAAGTCACGGGTGTCCGACATTTCTTGCCGTAGAGTACCTCGAAAGGACTCATTTTGGCCGAGGTTTGATAACCGTTGTTGTATGCAAACTCTGCGAGGTGCAAATAATCTTCCAACTTGGTGGGGTTGTTCATGACATACATCCTCAACATGTCCTTAAGGATTTGGTTTACTCGTTCTGTTTGTCCGTCGGTCTGGGGATGGTACGTGGTACTGAATTTTAACTGGGTCTCCAAACTGGAGAACAATGCTCTTTAGAAGTTGCTAATGAAATTCGTGTCTCGATCGGAAATGATTTCCTTGGGTATCCCGTGCAATCAAAAGATCTCCTTTAAGAATATTTCTGCGATGTGAACCACCTTGTAGGTAGATTTTACCGGTATGAAGTGAGCTGCTTTAGACAACTTGTCTACCACTACAAAGATGGAGTCGTTCTATTTCTTACTCTTGGGAAAGCCAGTAATGAATTCCATACTTATTACCTCCCATTTCCATTCTGGAATGGGTAAAGGTTGAAGTAATCCGGAGAGGTCTTGGTGTTCTGCTTTGACTAGTTGGCACTCCTAACATTTTGCGATGAACATGGCGATGTCAGCTTTCAACTTAGGCGAAAAGTAATGTTTCTTTACTGTTGATATCATCTTTTGATATCTGGGATGCCCTGAATAGGGTCTCTGGTGAAACTCGGTGAGAATGTTTGATATAATGTCTCCACTCTCTGGGATGTAGAGTCTTTCTTTCGACCACAGTAGTCCTGATTCGTCTTTCTTATATTCCTTTTGTTGATAGAATAATCGGTCTTCTTGGATATTTGCAAGTATTTTCATGTAGTAATGGTCACTTTTACATGCCATTCGAATCTTGTGGTGTAAGCCTGAGTCGGTTTGACTCACCGTGACTTCGTAAAGCATATGTGCTCGGTGGCTCAAGGCCTTTGCAATCTTGTTCTCCTTTCCTTTTATGTGCTTTAGTTCGAAATGGTATTCACTAAGGAAGGCTAACCACCTGGCCTGCCTAGAAGTTAGGTCGGGTTGGTCGAAAAGGTATTTGAAACTCGTGTTATCAGTCATCAATAGGAATTTCTTTCCCATGAGATAATGTCGCCACATCTTCAGAGCATGGATGATGGCGGATAGTTCGAGGTCATTCGTAGGGTAGTTCTTCTCATGTTCTTTTAATTTCCTCGATTCATAGCATATGGAAAAATTGTCTTGCATAAGGACTCCCCCAAGTCCTTCCTTGCTTGCATCCATGCAAACAACGAAGTCCCCATTGGGGTCTGCAATTCGTAATATCGGTGCGCTAATCAATAATTGTTTCAGCTTTTGAAATATTTCTTCACACTTATCTGTCCAGATAAACTTGTTTTCCTTTTTCTGCAAGGTGGTCATGGGACATGAAATCCATGAAAAGTTCTCAATGAACTTTTGGTAGTAGCCAGCTAAACCTAAAAACGATTTTATATCAAATATGCATGTAGGTGTGGGCCATTCTTCGATATCTTTGACCTTTTTGTGATTGACGGCTATTCCCTTCTCAGAAATGATATGTCCTAAGTATTGAATCTGGGGTTTGTAGAAATCGCACTTACCAAACTTGGCGTAAATTTGGTGTTCCCTTAGTATTCGCAAAACAATTCAGAGGTGCTCCTCATGTTCTACTTCGTTCTTGGAGTAGATCAAAATGTTGTCAATAAAGACTAGAACGAACTTATCGAGGTATTTGCTAAAGATGTTTTTCATCATACAAATAAAGCTGGTCGATGCGTTCATCAACCCAAAGGACATCACTACGAACTCGTAGTGGCCGTAACGGGTCCGAAACGCGGTCTTGTTGATATCTTCATCACGGATCCTCACCTGATGGTATCTGGATCGTAATTCGATCTTCGAGAAGATCTTCGCTCCTCGGACTTGGTAAAACAAGTCATCGATCCTAGGGAGTGGGTAGTGGTTCATAATGGTCATCTTGTTGAGTTGGCAGTAATTGATGCACATCTGCATCCTTCTGTATTTCTTCTTGATGAAGAGTATTGGTGCGCCCCAAGGGGACAGACTTGGTCGAATGTACCCTTTGTCTATTAACTCTTGTAATTGAAGCTTGAGCTCCACCAATTCTGGTGTGCTCATGTGGTACGGGGCTTTAGAAGCTGGTACTGACCCGGGTGTTAGTTCGATGGAAAATTCTAAGTCTCATTTGGGTGGAAATATTGGTATTTCTTCGGGAAATACATCTTTGAACTCTACGAGGATTGGGAAGTATTCGATCTTCTGTTCCCTATCAATTTCGATGTTTTGGATATTGACGACAAAGAGTTTGCAACCTTTTTTGATACATTTCTTTGCTTGTAAGGAAGTGATCTTTCGTACCAACACTTTCTTAGGGATACCCTGAATCGTCTTCTGATTTTCTTGGTCATCCCTGCAGAGTAAGGATTTGTTTAAGTAGTCCAACACGACATGGTGTTCTTCTAACCAATCCATGTCGATGAGTACATCGTACGACCCTAGGGGTAGAATGTTTAATTCTAACCTACTTGGAAAATCGTTTAAGTCTATTTCACAAGTTTTAACTAACTCGGAGACCTTTCGTTTGGTACCGGTGGCTAGTTGTACCAGCCATGGTTTCTCGTGATGCTCTCGGTTCAACTTACAAGTGTCTACTATCTTAGGGGATATGTAACTTTGGCATGCGCCGGGGTCTATTAAAACTGAAACGGTTGTGTTTAAGATCTTAACCTCAATTTCAACCATAGTGGCTTGGTGATCTGCCTGTCGGCCATCAAAAGTGGCATCAATCTTGGGGGTCTTTTCCATGTCTCCTATGGTAGGTTATGCTTGGACGTTGTGTAAAACTCCATCTGTTTTGTTGGGGTAGTCTCTGTAGTAGTGGAGCCCTTGGCATTTCCAACAAGAAATAGTTGGTAGGACAGCTTTTGTCCCTATGTTGAAAGTTGTCCCGTTGACAGGTGGTGGGGGTGCACTTGGTCATGCTTGAGGTCGGTTGAAGCCTTTGTTGGGTGGAAAACTGTTTTTTTGTTTTCGATAAGGTGGAGGTCTAAAACCTTGTCTGCGGTTGTCTGAGAAGGTTCTGAACCTATCTCTGTTTCTGTTGATGTTGTCATTCCTTGGTTGGCCGTGTACATAACATAGTCTTGCTTTATGTAAGGTCACATCAAAGGTTTTTTGCATGTCAAACTCTATCTTTTACCTAAAGTTTGGTGGAAGCCCTCCCAAGAACTGTTGTATTTTGAACTTTTTTTCTTTGATGTATGGAACATGGTGTAGCAAGTCTATAAATCTGTTTATGAATGCCTCCATGGTGAGGGAACCCATTCTCAAGTCATGAAATTCCTTAATTTTCTTGTCAAAGAATCTTTCAGACATATATTTGTCCTGAAATATTCTGCTAAAAGTATCCCATGTTATGTCTCTCAATTCTTGTCCTTTGGTGTGTTTCAAGTCCAGCCACCATCTTGCTGCTTTACCATTCAGGTTTTATATGGCTAGTCAGGCTTGCATTTCACTGGAGTAATTATGAACTTTGAAGTACTTATTCATTCCTAGTAGCCACTCCTCAGCCTTCTCCCCAAAGTTAATCTCGCTGTCATATGTTGGGGCTCTAATGTTTATAAATTCTCCTTGTAAACTGACGTCACTTTTCCTCCTTTTCTTGCAAGGAGGTGGTGAAAATTTATCGTTGGAAGAGCTCTTACAGTCCTCCCCCATTGATTCAGGTATGTTGTTCTCCCTGCTCTTCTCCCTTAGGACTGCTAGTCCTTTTTGTGTGACTGTTTCCCTTTTTAAAGGTGTCGATTGAGAGTGTAGGCTGTCCGTGGGGTTTTTCCCCTGTCAAGCTTTGAAGTAAAGCTTCATTTATAGCTTTTTGCTCCCTTCTTCCTTGCATATTATCATCTCTGAAAATTTGGAATTTTTCCTGTAGATTTTGCATAGATTTCATCAAATCTGAGTTTAGTTCCACCACCACTTCTTGCTCTCATGGTGGTGAGTTCAGATTTTCGTGTATGCTGTTGCCCTGTTCTGCATTCATTTTCAGACAATGACTGTACCTGAAATGTTATATAAGTATCAAGAGCAGAAAAATATGTTAGTTTATTTTCACATAAAACAAAATAAAATTTAAATGTATGTTTCTTTTTACTAAGTATCGGCAGCGGATGTTCTGTTTGTAATGAGCCCAATAGGTCACTTAGTTTTTGTAACTGAGCTCTGATACCACTTGTAATGTCCCAAAATAGTAAAAATTTAAATTTTTACACTACGGCAATAAATGTTGAATTAGAGATGATGATTGTAAAATTAACTTCAGCACTAATAAAAGAATAAGAAACGTATTGGTATTTGTTTGTGGTATTTAAGAGTTTCAATAATTCCTAAGTATCATAGTCTCACTGGTTTGGTGATCTCTTAGTTCCACGGAAGCGATGGGTAGAGTAAGGTAATTTCTCGCACTTATATTAAGAACACTTTCTTACTGTTTTTAAGAAGTCATGTATATGATTTATAAAATTCTAAATGTCATCTTTAGGCAAGATGGACCCCTGATGAGGAAATTTTAAGGCCCATGATGGAACACTAGTATTTCGACAGAAAAAAGTACCCCGGTAGAGCTGCCAAGAGGTAAGGTGTAAGCAATGGGAAAATTCTGACTTACTTAGCGAGTTTCGCTAATGCATTCTATTTGTACTCTATTTCCAGGTTTAGCTATGAGGACATCTACTTCGGGTGTCTACTTCGAAATCCTAACAGTTAATTAAGCCTAAAGATTATAGTAGTTGGAGTCTTGGCACATTTGCATTACTTGTTGGTGCTTTGATATACATGTTGGTACTTTACAACAATGGTTGGACTTTGCAAAACTTGATAGTATGTGATAACATTTATTGGACAACACCTTGTTCAAACAATGACTTCCCACTATAGGGAGTACGGTCATGTATTGAAATATGTTGGGTTTGGTGGTAACACTAAATGCAGGTCTACGATGTCACATGGCCCTACTGCCAACTATGCGTGGGGTTTTCCCTTGGGTTTTACACCATTGAATCCTCATTTCCGCATTTCACTTAGGTTATGGCGAATGTTTGTTAAGTCTGAGGAGCCTGTGCTCAGACCCGAGCTTCGCTCGTGGTATTAGCACTCATTGGTTGCTTGATTGAAGGCACAGAGGGGGAAAAAAATGAATGCTACAGGTAAAATTCCCATGTCTTGAATTCGAGCTCATTCAGTAATGATTTTAACCAGCATCTACCTCAATATTTAACCTTGTTGTGATGTCTTCGTGGCAGGCTAGAAATGTTTTGCTATGAGTGGGATGCTACCAGGTTTCCATCCATCATGGTGTTTGAATGACTTGGAAGACGGTAAGTTTAGGTTTCCCAAACCCTTACTCCTGCCTCTTGTATCTCTGGATGGTGTAATGTTTTTCTATTTGGGATTCATGTTTTCCTATTGGCTCACTGTAATGTTTTGGGAAATCCCAAGAGGGTCGCCTTTGGCTGGACCTGTTAATGTATGAGTCTAATGTAATGGCTAAGGGTATCCCTATGGAATTTTGACTATAATGCGGCATTTTAATTCACTGGTGCTGAAGGGGTTTCGACGCTTGTGTAGAAGGAGATACTGTCACATGTGTAAATTTGGGGATTTTGGACACTCATATAGTGACCTGTATTTTTTTTTATATGTATTTTTAAATGGAATGTGCAAATATTAAATCTCTGCATTTTTATTTATGAGATTATGTGGTTAAAGTGCATGAATCCTCTGTGTGGTTAACGTTTTCCATTTCTGAAGGTCGTCGGTTGAAACATCTAAGTTCTGTTATTCTTTGTATTGTTCGACTGTTTATTTAAGAATGCGTTGGTAGGAATAACCGTAACCCTTAAGCTGGTGTCTCTATGTTCCTTATAGCAATTTGTTTAGGGTTCTCACTGCTGCATTTTCTGGTGGTTGAAATAAAATAGATAGGGATCAAATGGACCTCTACGTAATTCGCTATATGAATCTCAGTCTGATTTAATGCTGCGTTTTTATTTCTATGGAAATGTATGTGGTGTCCAGGTTTTTCCTTGTGCATGTAGCATCGTTGTCCTAATTCTTTAAACGGTTGATTGGATGTTTGGAATGGCCACCTAGATTCGTATGATAAATATGAAGCCTCTATCCAAATTCTAGTTTATGTAAAAAGATGAACCTATAGCTTTTAAAACTATGAATGACACGTTTTGGATTTGCAAGCATACTAATGAAAAGATAGTGGGTTTCGATCCTTGTTCTACGTTTGTTTTTAATGAGCAGCTATGCTGATGCTAAAAGATAACATATATTTTGGTTAATGGTAGATTAGGGTTCTGCATGTTAATACTATGCTTAGTCTAAAGGGTTTGATCCCTTTACATGTGTTTCGATGAGTTAATCCAAGCATAGTTAGAGTTAAGTGAATAATTCCCTGGTTATGGGTTTCACATCCTGAATTGTTAGACAAGCTTGTAAGGGTTTGGGGTTAAAGAAAATAACGCGTCACATAGGATATCAAAATGCTATGTCTGAATCTATGTTTTGAAATCGAAATTCTTGATATGCTGCTACATTTTCGTTTGATATGGTTTGACTTGATGGTTGAAAAACATAGCTAAGGGTGTCGTTGATGTTTGAAAATACTGGAAAACATATAAGCTGCTTTTATTATAGAGAACAATGAATGATATGATTTCTAAGGAAATAATATGGGAATGTAAATTTTGCTTAAAATGATAGATCTCTAACATGATTACGTTTATCTTCCTAAATTATTTTAAAAGAACTAACAGAACTGAAAAACATGAATATAATATTGGCAACGTTCTACTTAAACAATGTTGTAAGGAAGAAGTAAATACTCTGATGTTTAGAATTGATAGGACAAAGATTCTAGGTTTTAAGATTTGCATGGATGTCTAGCACAGGCTAGTTTGACTAGACCTGCTAGACATTCTGTTGGTTTCTAAATTATAATTTCCTGAGGTTAATAACATTTCTGGGCATGAAGTTCTATCTTTAAAATGGATTTAACCAAGGAGCCTATGCCCAAAAGGCCCTTGCTCCATGAGAGAAGTAATGCTGTAAATATTTAGGGAAATCGATACTGTAATAACAAAACCTGATTAAAATGCCTAGCTACCAACATAACTGGAAATAGTTGGTTTAATAATTCACACCTGATTGACTTGTGGCTTGCTTCTCTCCCGTAGTAACATGCACACTCAAGCAATAATTAGTGGAAAAACTTTTGTGCTTAGTTGACCTGTTAGAATGATCTCCTTAATTGGATAACTTTGGGACTACCATGTTCCTCCCAACCATGATCCTACAACAGTTCCTGGTTTTGTATGGATCCCCCCAAGCTGGATTCCAACATGCAAAAGAAATAGAGGTCCTAGGGTTACTGTTGGTTCACATCTAGAAACTTATGTGGATTGCTTCAGTTCTTGGAGAAGAAAATTCCCTTTGATTACCATAAGAGAATGATAATGAAAAAGATGATTCCCAAACTTGGGATTTGCCCTCTTTATGTAGGGGAGTCTTGAATTAGGACTGTTGAAATAATTAGTTTCTTTAAATTAAATAATTAATATTTAAAAGATATTATTTAATAAATATCTTTTCTTTTTGGACTAGGACTTTTTTCAATTGTTTTAACTATAAGTGATTTTTTATTTAAGCTCTTCATAATAATTATAATAACAATAATTATATTTCAACTTAACTATTAATACATCATTAATAATTTTAAATGATGCATAAACTATATATAATAAATATATTTCATAAATAAATAATAACAACATTATTATTAAATCTCTTAATAATAATATTAGCCTTGAGGCCTTTATGCACATTATTCATAGAAGACTACTATTAGTCAATCCATGCTTTAAGTAGTGGTAATTATCTTTGATTTAATTATGTATCTTCACATGATACTTCTTTTAACTTTTAAGGACAAGGTCCAATTCTTTGGACAATCTTTTGGTAAGCTTGGATAGGCACCTCTAGTCTCTCCCTTTGCATGTTGGATTCCCTCGTTTAACATGGTAGTTCCCGCAGTACTTGATGATAGATAAAAGATGAATGATTTAATCAAATTAAATAAATGTGATGAAATAAAAAAGTGCTATTCAGAGTCTTTCCGACTCAACACTTTGAGATCCAGTAACCTCGAGTGCTCTTCAGAGCCTTTTAACTCAACACTTTCACATGGGTGTTATGCTAGTGCAATTCCAAAGCCTCTGTTCAACACTAGTGCTAGAATGTGGTTGTGAGGCACATCTAGAATATTTAAGTTGCCTCGGATCTGGTATTCGTTTATCAATCTTGGAGTGCTCCAGGACATAGGCCGAACACTCAATGTACCTCAGGGATTACTCCCAGTACATAAACATTCTTCTAGGTACACCGGGGCTTATGCCTAGTATGTAGGTTCTATGTGTGTTTATGAGTCCACGCTCAACACACTCATAAGTCAAATCATGTAAAATCATAGCTCTACAAAGTAAGTAACAAAAGATCATCTGAGTATCTTAGGGTTTGTACCCATATCAAAGCTGAAGAACATCATTAAAACATTGGGGCCTTCTCACCCAATATACACTCAATAAAGAAGTCAATCAGTGTCCATGCCCGATATGTCAATATATAAAAGAATAAATCATAGGTGCTAGGGCTCATGCCCAATAATCAAAATAAAACATATGTTATGGGGTCGTGGCCCAATATAACAACAAAAATAGTTAGTCCAAGATTCAGGATATTACATATTAGATGTCAATAATGTCAATTTTTTCCTTATTCCATCTTCATAGATTAATAGTGTAAGGTGTGGAGATTTATCTAAATTTTCCCGTACAATTTTATTAAATCTAGCTACTATTGCAACACTATTTTCCCTAGATTTTTGCAATCCGTTGTTACCATGCATAACTCTTACATCACCATTCAAGAACATATTTTTATAATTTTAGAAAGTGCTTCTTTTTATTCCATGGAATTTATACCATGCATTTTGATAGAAACTTATTGTGTCTAATCTCATTGTAAGTAAACTTTTTATTTCTGCATCTCCTTCTTTGGAAATATGACCATTTAATGCTATATAATTTAAAACATACTCTCTTCTTGTTCACTAAATCCATTCGTATGATGAATTTTTTCACAACATCAACTATCGATTCAAGTGAAATTTTTTATATACAAAAATATGAACAACAATGTTCAGTGCCAAATTTTGCAAAGAATGTAGTTTTAAGCTTGAATTTATATTAGAAATTGTAGTTCTAGCTTTCCGCTTTACATAATTGTATGGCCTTGTTGTCTTAACTTTGACATCTAAAAACCACAGTTGGAAGTATATGAAAGCATCATTTGCAAAGGACTTTCTTAAAAAATATTCCAAAAATTGACCATGTCTTCTTTTATGCTCATTTTTAGTATGAAATATAAAGGAACATCATTGAGGTTGAGAAAATGGTTTTCATTCCATCTTACAAGAGAAACTTCAAATATTAAACCACACTCTTCACAGTTAAACCTAGAAAGTAGACCATACAAGAAAACACCACTTCATCCACAAGAACAACAAAGGAGAAATCACCCAAAAATTTTCCTCCATTAAAATATTTCTCATTGATGTTTGTTACAAAACCTATCCTAATGAGATCCTTGTGTTCCGAACATTTATGTAACAACTTCACCTTCCTCATGATAAAAGAATAACTATCATCACTTAGAATAATATGATCTCCCCTCCTCGAATTGGAAGCATGCATATCATTCACCTCATTCTGTTGAAGAGAGGATCTAATATGGTTAACAATCTCATATGTATGATATTCAATAAAACCACAAACTGCCTCTGAGTGACTAAGACAGTCAAATTTTTTTTCCTTAGGAATTCTTATATATCCTTATTTTTTTACCTTGAACCACACACCATTAAACCATGCTAGTCAACTTTATTGACAATTCGACTACCCAATGGACCTCTTTATCGACTATCCTAATTGATTTTTAACTATCAACTCAATGTTAGCAGAAATCCATACTTGTGATGACCCTACTTTTATAACACATTCAAATCCTATTCCTTCACCTAGGACATTACAAGTTTGATGAGTCATTGATTATTGTTATTTTTGTGTATCTACGAATTAGTAATTATTTTCATTCTTAAGTTAGTAACCTTAGTTTTGTTATAGAGAACTGAAATGCCACTACTATGAATTATAAATGTTCAAAATCATATTTATACATATATTTTAATATATCATTATTATGAAAATTAATAATAGTATATATAGTTATTATTGCTATATATATTTAGTCTAATTTTAGTAGTTTTTCCATATTGTTTTTTCTCAATGAAAAAACAAACGAGGTGAAATTTTTTACCTTTAGTAGATTTTAAGAAGCATTCAAAATCCTTTACAAGAATTAGTAGTGGGATTGAATATATGAAGAGTTAGTCTGGAATATACCAAAATATACATCATCAAAAGGCTTTTCAAAGAAAATCCTACATTAACACATGTGTATGCCACCCTATTGGGATTACCACAAATATATTAGTTCTTCAATGTTGTCCATAACCCATAGTGTTTTGTGTTTTGAGGACAACTTAATTACAACAATTATCTCTATGACTTAAAGTTTTGCTAAAAAAATATTGTTTTAAGTATTTGGTTTTCAATGTTTTGAATATGAGAAGAAAAAAAAAACATGGATTTAATACAATGGTAAATGGTATATTAGCATCAATAAATATCACATATATAGTTGTAATTGACCAATAAATATCACATATATAGTGGTAATTGATAAAAACACATAATTTATGTTATGTAATTGATGTGCAAAAATATATATCAAAATTCAGGAGAAGGGAAATTTTAGATTGAAAACTTCCATAAAGAATTTACATGATGGGTAGGGGTGCCTGCTAAATTTAACCCCTAGTGGGGCAAGATGCAAGTCTGAGGTGAATAAAGAGATATCCCTTACTCATGGCTTTTTATCCAAAAGGTTATGATTTAAATGTTGAATGCTAACTACATTAGTTCTAGCACCCCCATATTTGCTTAAGGGAAAACTTATTGCATTGAGATAAATGACCCCAACAATCCATATAGAAAAAAAATTAGAAACAAAAAACATAGTTGACAATATGAAAAAATCAATTGAAAAAGCTTATAAGTTTTCATACATAGATAAATAATAGCTAGATATCGATCATGTATATGGCCCACTAAAAGAGCCATTCTTAGTGGCATATTTACTTTGATGGAGCATGCAATCCAAAATGTTTATGAAAAGAAATATAAAATGCTGGCTCGATTCGAAAAATAAGGAAACTTCTTTAGCGAAAAAAATCAAGGTTGGTTGAAACTTCAAAATACAACTATACAATGTACATTATGTTAATGGATACAAAAATTAACATCATCTTGAATCACTTCAATAACAAACTTTGCTCCTTTCCGAAAACAAAGTAATCTATTAATGTCTCACACGTAAGTTCTACTAACTTTATATTGAAAAACATTGATTTAGATACACATGTAGATAGAACAAAAAACTTGTTTTGAAACAAAATCTAAGAACATCATTGTGCTTGTTAAACACCCACACAACAACTCAATTTCTTTTATGCTCCCAATTCTTTTCCTATGATTATGTCTATTGTTAACTCTATGAGCATCATAGTAACAATTGGGCTCAAGGTAGCCACCTTATTTATATTAGGTTGTGGATGCCATTAACTTGGAAAAACTAGTAGAAATAGGTAGACGTTTCTTATTCTACAAAAGGTAATAAATAGTAAAGTAACATTATTCTAGTGCTATCTATCTATCTATATATATATATATATATATATATATATATATATATATATATATTATATAACTTTTAATGAAAACTATTAAAAATAACACAATTTTAAAAAATTATTCGGCACATATCTTATAGAGAGTGAAAAAATGAATAAAATAACACAATTTTAAAGAAAGTTGTTGTCATGTTGTTGAAAAATAAATACTTTTAAGTGAAACCTTATAAAATAACATAACAAAAAACTAAATTGTGATGTTACACATACCTTAAAAAATGAAATAGTCATTAAGAGTGAGAATGCACATCTCTAGTAGTTATTAAGAGTGAGAATGCACACCACTAAGCTATACCCTATGAATGAACGACGAAAGATATGGTGGAAATAGCATAATAAAAATGTTTGTGAGATTCTCTTCACTTTTACAAAGGTGTCTTGATTAAAATGCCAACATATCACTTACAATAAATTGAACTTGGATGTGGGTGGGGGATTATGGAACTTATTGTACTATTTTCATAAATAGCATTTCTATTAAAATGATGTTTTAAAACACATATATAAAAGTTATAGAACTTACAATACTATTTCATAAATAATATTTATATCTATATTTTTATACAATGTTTTACTTTTTTATTAATAAATATAAACATTATTATGGTTTAATTTCCAATCTAAATATTGAAAAAAAAATGAAAATTCCTTTAATCACAAAGTGAAAAATAAATGTCAATCCATTATTGATGGGCTAGAATAAAAATTAAATTTATTTTGGATAGCAAAATTTAAGGTGCCTTTTTATTAAGGGCAAAATAGCTTATAAAGGGCATTGAAGACATCAATTAGGGTGCCTTTCTATGAAGAGAAAAATATCTTCAGAAGGGCATTGAAGCCATCAAATTTGAAAGGTAGGTTTACTCGATCTTTACATCAGGCCTGGGTTCAAATGCAAAGTATTTTGAAACATGTTCATTGCTTTCAAATTCTTCCCATGACTGCTCGCTTAAATTGTAAGACAAAGCTAAGCTTCCGAACCATGGAAGGAAAAGCACATAATCCCCCGCGCCTACGCACAGATCAAAAAATGACCATGGCCACTCTGTGATAATATCTCTTTCCCTTAGGTCCTCCCAAAGTGATGAAGGCATTCTCGCAATCTCCTTCCACAATGATGAAGGAGAGTTAGAGGAACCAACCATGTTCTCCTGAAATTCCCAAATAACCAGCTGCACATTCTTCTCAAACCGATATTCATCGTCATCCTCAAACTCAGACTCATATTCATCTTCATCTGCAAGCCCGTCCTCAGCCTCATCCACATCTTGAATCTCATCCACATCTTGAATCTCATCCTCATCCACATCTTGAATCTCATCCTCATCCTCAAACTCAGACTGATCATAATCATCTTGAAGCTCATCGTCATCTTCAACATCCTGCACTTCAACTTGGACATCGATGTAGATGTATCCCACAAGTAGTAACTTCCTCCCGCAGGCGATAAAATCAGGGCGGTCATCAGTCAATTCTGGCAACGGTATTACAACGGACGTGCCATCTCCGATATTGAACCCCACAATGCCCCACAGCCGATGTTGATTGAACCCCTCAATGCGCCACAGCCGATGTTTTATCTCCACCAAACAATAGACAGAACTCTTGGAGGAAACCATTGTATGGCGAAATATGTGGGGAACTAATTCCAAAGTCCTTCGCAGTTGTCCTGCAATCGTCCATTGCTTCAGAGAGGGATCATAAATTGACACTTTCATATGCCCGCCATCGCGCCACTCGCTGAGCGCCACAACTTTGAAGCTGCCGCCCTCCCCTGCCATTATTCCTATGCTCTCCCAGTATGGGACAGGTGGAAGTCTCAAGGATGTTTGTGTAAGTGGGTTGCACAGAAAAATCTCTTCAATGGGCGGAGTCTGAATTTGAGTATTTGAAAACTCTAACTTCATTATACATAGGCCTGCTGCTGCTGATAAGCAATTAACGCGATAAACACTGTACCCAGGTATAGCAGGTGCGTTTTCCTCTAGGAAGGAAAATGATACGCGATTATCCCAAATCTTTTTAATGAAGCTGTAAGTAAAACAAGAATCGAAGCCACTGAATTCTACCAACCATGGATTTCTGTTGGGAGGTGTCTGGGCCCACACAGTTGTTATAAATCTGGTGGATGCAAGGAGGGAATTCCATTCTTGAGACACACTGCAAAATCTTCCAACGAATTTAAGAGGGAGCCAGGCCAATGCTTTCTCCTGCAAATCCTCAGGCAATTCACACCACCAAGAATAATCCTCCATTTTCAAGAATAATTCTGATGCAATTCACACCACCAAGAATAATTCACACCCAGAATATCACACCAAGAGCTTTCGTTCGGAAATGATTGGACCTGAAACGCTCACTCTATCGCACCTGAATATTAACGTCCTCCAATCTTCAGTGCCTTTTGTTTTAAAATTGATGTGTATTTATATTATTAAAATGTTAAGCGTCGCACCTGAATATCGACGTCCTCCAATCTTCTTGTGTTCTGTGCCTTTGTTTTAAAATTGATGTGTATTTATATTATTAAAATTTTAACGAATAATTTTATGTAGATGGTCGGCCCAAACCCTAAAATTGGGCTTAAATTGGGTCGAATACGTGAATTGATTTTTCAAGCTTACCCTCGAAAATGAGTTAATAGTTGGACCATTATTTAGAAGTGCAAGGAAAATGAATTAATAGACTTCGAAACGGTATACGTGATATGGCTTTTTAAGCTTACCCTCGAAAATGAGTTTATAGTTGGACCATTATTTACAAGTGTAGGGAGAATGAATTAATAGACTTCGAAACCATTAATAGTAGGCAAAGTAATTTTTAATTTGATCGAGGTTTAAATTTCATCCCAATTACATCATCATCATGTCAATGTCACTGGGGGATTTTAATCTAAGTGGAGAGAGTGAAACTTACCACTTCACTATTTGAGTTGTTGACCCCTCGACAATATATATTAGATTAAATTATTATTGGTTTTGTAAAGGAGGAGAATGGATGACATAATTCCTAGTTAGGGTTTCTCTTTTGTGGTTTGTTATGGAGATCCATGTACATGGGTTACGGTGGATGATCTCAAAGACTTTCAGAATGTCAATTCTCTGAAGGCTTTAGATTTGGCCAATGGAAGCGACAAAGGGTGGTTAAGAGTTAGCGTGGTGGGTTATCTTTCGTAATTGGTCAAGATATTAATGTTGAGGAGATTTTAGATCTCAAGGCCCAAACCCTTTCCGGTAAATTTATGGGTGGTAGGGTCTTGATGGATCCTCTCCAAGACTATATTTTTCCATCTTGGGATCCCTTTCTCAACTATTCTCCAACTTCTCATCTATTATCATGGGGTTGGATTGGATTTTAGTTCAAATATGAGAGGGATGCATTGAATATGTTAAAAGGTTTATGGTTTTTAGATAGAGCCTATCTGTCTTTAAATCCATGGCATCGTTTGTTTTATTTGATTGTGGAATATTCAGAAAAAGTCATCGATGTGGGTGAAATTTCCAAGTTTGCTAATAGAATGGTGGTTGACCCAATGGTTGAGGACTATTTGGAATCAGATAGGACAAAACCTATTGGTGGATGAATCTTCCGAATCTTGCTCCTTGTGGTCAGTGTCCCAACTACTGGTTGAAATATATCTCAAAGAAGTCTTATTTGAATCCATTAAGCTAGTGAATCGAGGATACAATTATTTTCAAGCTTCGAATCATTTAAACAACACATTCAAATATTCTAGATGTCATATTTTGGGTCACATACAAAAAAATTGTGATGAGCCTTTTGTTAAGAAAATATGGTAGATGGTGAGGGCTTGGTATGCGATAATGATAACAAGACCACTTCTATGGAATCAAGCATGAATCTGAATGATTTTTTTATAAGTAAGATATTATATTACTACTTCAAAAAGCTTACATGGCTTCTGATACAAAATACCTAGCCGGCTTCGTAACAACACAGCGTCCTCGTATACTCTTGCTAACATTGACCTAAGACTTATTATCCTAACAGTCCTCAAAATACACATTTATGGCCTTGCCAAAAATCATCTAGGACTTACAAAACAAGACACTTTCCCTCCTACATAGATTCTTGACTTGGACTCTGATAAACTGGATCATATATAGAAATATTTTCCATCTTACTACATAAATTTGAAAAACCATGAAACTTAATTCACAAAATATAGTAAACGGAATAGAACCAAGATGAGCAAACACTACCCCTGAGATGGACTGACATTAGAGGGTGGATTCCAAGCACGAAGCCGCTTAGTGGAGGTGTCGAGGAAGCCACAACCATATCATGACCACCCATCTATTGATGTAGCAACACCTTTTCCATTCCCCGATCCACAACGCCCCTTAGCCAGAGTGGAGGCTTCCTTGCTAGACCTTGAACCAAAAGGTGGGAGGAATTGAATCCCTATATTAGTTTCTATTACATCAATTTTTCTATGTATCAGCAAACGGTCCATGTTATGCTCCTTCCAATATCGAGCAGGTTCTTCTTCGTCGGATTCCTTGTTCACTCATTCCATCAGTACATGGGCCAGAAGGCCCTTAACCACCCAATAGGTAACCATTAACTGATTGCAAGCTGACATTTTTTCATATGTCGTTCTAGGATCTTGCACCCAATCAACTAGCTCCTCTCATACCTCTTCCATCTTGAGTTCATTTACTTGTTCCCATATGTCCCGTTTAATTTGCTCAATTTTTCCACGAATGGACTTAGGAATTCTCTCCTAGAATAAATGAGCAGTTTGGCTTGCCCTCCTCTGTTCATGGGTCACCCTGGGAATTTTGGCTTCCCCCTTATCCTTTGGACCTTTCCATGTTTGCTTCCGCTTAGTTTCCATGGTGAGCAGCGAAGGGGGGGCACACCTTATCAGAAAGTGTCTTCCTTTGGTTATAATCCACAAAAGCTCTAGAAATCTAGGATACGGAAAATAGTGCTAATGGGTATGATCTCCCCTTCTACATATATAGGTGCTCCATCAAACAAATCCATAATTTCCTTGATCATGTTATTAATGCCCTCATTAAGTCACAAAATTTGGCCTCTAATCTCGGTATTCTTTCGCGTCATCTCAAGGCACTCCATACGCGGGGCAATGACAAGTTCGTACCTCCTCTACATCATGGATTGCACGAGAACTAAGGTCTTCAATCAATTGTGTATTATTTCCATTAATACCCACGTCACTAGAGGGAGGTGGGTAATTATCGATCTGGGTGTCCTCCATTCTTGTCACGTGAGGCCCTAATCACAGCACGTGGGTATGGGACATGTCATCACCTCTCCTCGTGGATGTGAGGCAGTCTTGTATGGCCAACTGGGACCATCAAGTATCCCAAGCCTGATCCTCAAAGAATGCTAGTTTCCCGTCTCTACCACGTTGCTTTTCCCTTTCTCCGACGTTTTCCAAACAGTCAACCACCTTATTACCATCCCTTCCAATGTCGACGAAGTTCTAGGCATGGGTTCAGTTGAGCGAGGGGTGCACCTTTTCCATCCTGTACTTTAGTCTCCAACTGGATGCCAACTTGGATATCCTTTTTCCATTATGCATATTCTTCACTATGTGAACTATGATCCGATAATCTTCTTCCATGATGATGGGCTCCCATCCTGCTCTGGCAACCAAATTAAGCCCATAGAGAAGGCCATTCAAATCTTCAGTGTTGTTTTTGTCATTGCCAATGCAACCCAGTGATATTTTCAAGATGTTTCCTTCATGGTTCCTCGCCACTCCAGCAGAAACAACATACCACAGTTTCCCTTTGGAGTCCCCATCAAAGTTCAAATTAAATGACCTCAATAGAGGGGAGGACCAAAAGGCGAGGCTAGTAGGTGATAAAATTTTGGGATTTCCCAGAGTACAATTCTGAGTTGATTAGATATTCACCAAGCATCAAAGATTCTTTTTTTCTGAACCAACCACTTTCCAATCTTTATCGTTCCATTTGTATTCCCTAATTGATTCCTAAATGTGGATTTCCACATTGGTCCAAACATATCTAGATGTGGATTTCTTATCCTCAAAGATGCACTTATTGCACTCCTTCCAAATTTGCCAAATAAGGAACCCAAGGAACATGAGACAATTGCGATTGACAATGGGATTTTGGAAGCATTTGAATCCCATTCTACAACCAAATGATATTTATAGTCTATGATTTAGTTGGAACGATGGAAGATCTCCACCTCCTTGTCCTAGAGGGATGATGCAAAGGGGAATTCATTGAGAAGGTGGTCCATTGTTTCCTCTACAACAACACATAAGGAGCATTGGGTAGGGCCAATCATGCCCCGCTTCTTGACATTTTCTTTAGTGAGGATTCTCCGATGCAAAATTAACCACGGGAAGGTGGCCACTTTGGGGCAAAGATTATCCTTCCAAATATTTTTCCATACTTCCTGCGTCGGGGCCTCCCATTGTGCTATCCACAAATCATAGGATTCCTTATTATTAAAAATCCCTTTTGTTGAATATCCCCATCTTAGTTTATTTGGCCCACCTCGTGTTCAAATGCACTGCTCTTAGATTATATGCCATAGTATGGGCTTCTCTTCTTCTAGGAATCGTTGATTCCACCAATCCAGTGGCTTCCTTTCACGGAACTCCCCCTTGCCCATGTCCACCTGCCAAAATTGATTGACTTTAATGAGTCCCATATCGATACATCTGGCCCTGCTTCTTGGGGCATTGATTTGGAGGGAGAGCTTATGCATACGATGCCATGAGTCTTGACACAATTCCACTACTTCCCCATCCTTGATTTCCTATATGTTGTGTTCTTGAATAATTTGACTATTGTGAACTGCAGTCTGCCAAATATGTGAACCTGGTTTCTCCTCATCAAATCGAATTAATTCATGTTTCAATCTGTTCTGGGTGTAATTAACATGCCATAGTTTTTCCCAGCATTTTGATGAATGAGTAACCCACCCCAACAAATCTTGGCTCCCAAAACTTCATTGTTCTTTTTTGGGTCTCGTAATCCTCGATGCCCCTAAAATTTCAGTCTACATATATTTTCCCAACTGAACAAGCCCCATTTGCTTTTATCTGAGGATTCTCCCCATAAGTATTAGCGTTGGAGTTTTATAATCTATTTTAGGACAGACTTAGGAGTGGCCATAATTAATAATATGTAGATTGGCATTGCTTAGAGAAAAACATTGATGAGAGTAAGCATGATCGCAAGGTTGAGAGGCCGAAGGATCCATTTTGAGAGTTTCCATCTTATCATGTACATAATATCATACCATGAGAATTTTCTAATTACTCCTTCAACTAAAGGGAAACCTAATTATTTGGATGGAAGGGAGATCCCTTGGAAGGTGATAATTCAAGTTATATTTCTTTGGGTAACTCTAGGAGAGTTGAAGAAAAAGGTTTGAGATTTGTCCTTATTGATCTCCTGACTCGAGGCATTAGAAAATAGGTTCATACATTTTTTGAAAGCTCTCGCTTATTGTACCGATGAGTCACCCATGAGCATATTATCATCTACAAATTGTTGATGTGTTTGTCTGTCAACCCCCATGTGCAGACTTAACCCTTTAATTTCACTTCGATCAACAATAGATTTTATTTTTTCGCTGAGACCTTCTACCATTAAGATGAACAAGAAAGGGGATAGGGGATCTCCTTGTCTTATGCCACGTGATGGGATGAATGGCTTTGTGGGAGATCCATTGAGTAGGATCGAGAAATTTTTTGAATATGTCAAGTTAAAAGCCCATTCAATCCATTCTTAGCTAAAGCCATAAGACTTGAGCATCTCTCTCATGAATTGTCAACTTTACCTTTCATAGGATTTTTAGATATTGAGCTTGAGTAGCATTCTGAGATTCTTTTGTTAGTTTTTCATCATTTAATTCAATATGATCTAGGATCTTAACTAAGAGAACAACATGTACAACATATCAAACATGAGAGATAAGAGACACAAAGCATTTCACCAAGGAAAACCACGAAGGTAGAAAACCCCGCAACTTCCTCAGAGATAGAATGAGCACCAATACAAAGATCACAAATATCAAACCCCAAAACAAGAGATAGTCTCTAGTAGCTTCTCCTCATCCACTTGTGCGCACTCCTCCTCTCTCTCACTAATGTGAAGTGAGTGAGTGAGTGAACGAATAGAATGAGAGAGTCACACTCTCTATTTATACAATGACTTGACTTGCCTTTAACCCTAACTGGGCCGACTTCCTAAGGAAGCCTAATAACCCATCCACATGTCACTGGGCCGACCCCACTAGGGTGGTCTAATAACCCTTTAAACCACACTGGGCCGACCCCTCTAAGGTGGTTTGATAACCCATCAAATATAAGTTACGACACTTACAATATAACTTGCGACACTTACAAATACAAATGACGACACTTCCAATCAGAGGAATAATACCTCTTCGTTGGGGATACAATAAAGCACAAATGTAATATACAAGTGAATATCTTTTGAAGTTACAAATATATCAATATCTTTGTCATATTTAATGAGCGAATTACCTCATGAACCAAGATGACTATGTACATAATATTTCGGCCTTACACAAATCCATATTGTTCCAGGGATACCAGGTTTGGGAGGAGAGGTTTTCAGTCTGTTGGTAATTACTTTTGTAATGATTTTATAAATAGCACTGCATAGGGAAATTAGTCTAAACTTACGGTGAGTCTACTCCTTTGCTTTTGGTTATGAAGGTTAGGAACGTGGAATTGAAAGCTTTTAGTGTCCCTTTAGTCTTCATAGATTCCTCCACAATCTTCTAGAGTTCCTCCTTGATAAGGTCCCAAAAGTTATGAGAAAAGGTTGTAGTGAATCCATCAGGTCCTGGGGATTTCCTAGCAGCCATCTATTCCACAATGTATTCCACTTCTCTCATCTCCAATGGGCTCATTAAAATATCATTCTAGCTTTGGGAAACCAAGGTGGGAATATATTAGGTTATTTTTTCTATGTCCTCTGACTAGTCCATCCTATCTTCTTCCATGATGTTTCTGGAGTAGCTGACAATTTCTTCTTTGATTTCCTCCCTTCTTTCCATGTGCTTCCCATTTTATTTTTTCATATGGCTGATTTGATTCCTTTGTCTATTTTGGATGACTGATTGGTGGAAGAATTTAGTATTATGCTCTCCCTCATGTAGCCATTGGTTCCTAGATTTTTGTTTCCAGTATATTTCCTCTTATTTCTCCCATGTGTTTAGCTGCTCGAGGGCATTGATATCATGTGTTTTTAGGTCCTCATCATACCCTTTTTCAATTCCCTTTTTTTGAATTTCTTCAAGCTTCTCTATCAGGTGATTTTTCTCTTGGAATATTTTCCCAAATTCCTCTTTGTTCCATGTATAGAGATTTTCTTTTAGGTATTTCAGTTTCTGTTGGAATTTGTACATCCTCGATCCCCTCAATGGATCTAGATCCTCACACCATTGTTGGAGCATTGGTTTGAAATATTTATGCTCAAGCCATAACTACTTGAACCTCAAGGAATTTCTAATTTGGGGTCCCACACCATCCCAACATAGGAAGACCGACCAATGGTCCGATCCAATTGTTGGGAGAACCATTTCTAAAATATCTCCTCCTCCCAAGATTGTGGATTCTTATATCAAGAATATATCAAGTCTAGAGGCCACATGACTTTCTCCCCCCCTTCTATTGTTCCAGGTGAACCATCCATTTATGGTTTCCACATCAACCATCCTAGTTTCTTCAATGAAGTCTCTAAATTCTTCACTCATTGCCCCTAAGATCCTTCTACCCCCCTTTTTCTCCTCTATGGAGGTGATGAGGTTGAATTATCCTCCAATGATCCAGTGCTTGTATCCAACCCACTGTGCTTCCCATGGTAGAGAATCCAAGTAAGAATCCTTTTGTGTATTTATAATTGGGCCATAGACATTTGCAATAATACCTTTGACTGTGGATTTTACAATTTGGAAGTTGACAAAGAGAATGAATCTTGTTTCCATGAAGTTTGATAAGCTAAATTCCCCAGGTTTCCACAATATTACCAGGCCTCCTGCTACCTTATTTGCATCGATTGAAATTGTTTCAGTACCTTTCCATATTCGACTACCTATTTCCTTAATAACCTCTGCTTGGCATTTCATTTCCTATAGGAAAACGACGACAATTTTCTCCTTTCATAGCTTATTCCTTAATGCCCTGATCTTGCGGGGGTGATTCACCCCATAGGTGTTCCATATTAACACTTTCATTGGGAAACTTTGTTTACTTTAGAAAAGGATGCCTTTATCGTGGGATATTGGCCTGATTTGATAAGCTTGGTTCCTACTTTTTCTATCCTCTACTTATTGGTCTTTTTGCCTCGTTTTTCTCCCTCTTCTAGGAGTTTCCTTTTGTTTCCCTTTTGGTTTTCCTTTGCTATGCCCAATTGATGGGTTTTCGTTGTCCTCAAGATGTATTATTGAAGGAGTTAAATCTGACATCTTGGAACATAACCTTTCCCTTTCTTGTTGCACTCCCTCTCAATCTCGTCGACTACCACTTCCCCCGGATCCATATCCTCCCCCTCTTCTTATGGGACTTCTTCCATCTTTTCTTGTTGCTCTCCATGATTTTCTTGGGGATTTTATCTTTTGTTTGGATCTTATCTATTTTCTATGGGGGCTTCTCCCGATCCTTCTGGATCTAATCTTCTTCCATTGTGTTTAGGGTTTTGAATCTTTTCGAGATATCCATATTCTTGTTATTCACTTGACCCATATACTTGTGTCCATGCCTCCGTCTATTATTCACGTGTTTCAAACCATCATCATCCCTCTCCTTTTTGGGGATAGGATTGGGAGGTGGAGGACGGGGTTTGTTTTGGGTACATTCCTTGCTGAGATGCCCATATACATGGTATTTCCTTCATCTGAAGGGGATATTCTCGTAGTCGAGGGGTTGTAGCCAATCCTCATCATCCTAAGTCAAATTGATGGCCTCTGGTAGATCGTGGGAGATATCCATGTACACACAATTCTGAGCGTATAATTGTACCTGAGTTGTTTGGTCTATTCAATGAATTTGACAAATTCCCCTAGGGAGTTCCCAATGTACTACAGAATGTTTGGTTCCCAGTATTAACATGGGAGTGAGTATAGGAAGATCCATACTAAGGCTACTCACATGTCCTATTTGTACGGGTAGAAATGATCTTTCCAGGGACTAAGGTAGAGAGCGGCTAAAAATAAGAAATAAGATCCTCCATACATAATTCTATCTTGATCTTCTTGATTGAAAAATATGATGGTGAAAAAACCTTTTGATCCCAACTGCAGATCCTAATGGCCTTTGGGGTTCCATGTTTCTTTAATCCATATGAGTAGATATCTCTCCTTGGGCCAAACCCAAATAAATTTACCAATTAGGGGTTTTTCTTTCCTAAGTCAAATCCTTGCACAGTTTCGCAAATTGGATCTAGAGAGAAGGGGTCTCAAAGGACTTTCGTAAACATCCACCATTTTGGCATCGAAATCCTTCTCTCAATTGTCTGTATTTCCCATTGGTGTCGTTGGAGTCAGAAATCCCATTGGAGAGATCCTACAACATGGATCCTAGACCTCTTCTGTTTCAATATAGGGGGAGGGGGAGGATCCCCCTCCAGTAAACCTCGTCTTTGGCCACTGCTACAGAGTTTGATCTCATGCTGAAACTCGAAGCTGCTAATTCTCGCACCGCAAATATCCTCTCATTTCGTAAAGAAAAAAATCACAAACTTATCAATCGAGAAAGCGAACCAACATGAAATTGAATCTTAAGCAGGGTTCTATAAATTTTATTTGAAACTCAAAGGATTAGGTAAAATGTGTGATGGTTGACTCTTCAAAGGCTCATGAAGTGGTCGATCCCCCTAATTGTTGAGTCATGGAAAGAATTGGGGTATGGTTTGGGTGGAAACGTCCTCAGTTTCCAAGGTCATTCTATGGAAAGAACAAGTGAATAATCTCACTATGACAATTCATGTTCCAACTCTTAAAAAGGTTCAAGTAAGTCTCCTATTTTTATAATGTATACATTGATTTGGAAGTTTCTTCAACTTGTGATGGAGAAATTTTTCTACATAACAAGTCTAATGTTCAAAGGGGAAGACCAAAAAATGGTCCTCTACTAAATCTATTGATCATGGGGGGGACTGCTATAATCTCCATCCAAGGAGGGGTTTTATCCCTATCTCCTCTTCTATGTTGGAAGGGTTGGGGGCTTCTCTCCAAAACTAGTTAATCATGCAATTCATGTGGGTCAGTTGTCAACTATCAAATTAGCCTAGGTGAAAGAAACCAAAGAAATACACTAATGTAAGCAGAAATTACTCCTAGGGGTTCTTAGAGCAGAAATATACCCCTTGGGAGATTTACCATGAAACTTATTTCGGTAAACATTAGAGGGTTGGTATTGAAAGCTAAAACATTAGGCCTAGATCTTATGATGGTTGTGGATATAATTGATATTGTGTTAATATAAGAATCGAAGGGTAAGGGTGATGTGCTTATATGTGTTGTTAAAATGTTAATTGATATTGTGTTAATATAAGAATCGAAGGGTAAGGGTGATGTGCTTATATGTGTTCTTAAAATATTAATGATGGATAGGTAATTTGGCTCTTAACTCAAACAATATGTAGGGAGGTGTTATCTCGAGATGGAATGACTCAATGGTTTTGAACAATTCTTTTGCAGTTGTTTCTAGTTTGTGTATATAATTCTACTATAATTATATGGATAAAACCTTGGTGGTATTTAATATCTATGGGCCATATATAGGAAATTTTCCTTCGAGGAAAAAAATACTACCTAGAATTTTCATGTCCCCAATTCTAATTATGGGGGGGATTTGAATTTCACTACTAATTGTTGGGAAATTTTAGTGAAAAATGCTCATCTCAATGTTTTGGTTGGTTTTTTTCTCTCATCCTTTGATTGGATAAGCTTGGTTGATTTAGAGGCAATCAATTTAAAACCCAAATGGAGCAATAATCATCTAGGGGATGAAGGTGTTTCAAAGAGGTTGTAGTTCTTTTTGGTTCACAATGAAATTTTCCATATAGTGGATAGGTATTAAACATGGGTTTGATATTTATAGTGCTTTGACCATATTCCAATCTTCCTTGAACTTGATTCTGTTAACTCAAAGTCGAGTGCCCCTTTCAAGTTTAACCCATGTTAGGTTTTGGAGGATGAGTACATTTATTTGGTCAAAGAGGGTTGGACAAGGTATAATCGTTCTCTTGATGAGTCGATGTGATACCCCCATTTTGACCCTTAGAATGTATTGGATTCATATGTGAATCTTCTGCATACATAATGTATGAATTCTTAGTGTGGATCTCAAGGACAAGCCCCCACTAGTGAATGCCCGGATTTAAAAGGAAAGTATTTTATATTTTGTGAGCCATGTGCTAGTAAACCATGGGAAATTGCAAAAACATGTAAATATTTATAATGCAAATAAAATTCCAAGAGCTGGCTATGGAAGCAACTCAAAATGAGGGGATTGTATGTATCCTCTAGGGAGAGGTGAGGGGTTTGGGAATTGAATCCATTGTTTCCAAATGTCATCTTGAGAACCCATATTGACTAGTTATGCTGACATTTAATTATGTTGTAAGAAGGCAACTATGAAATCATCCCATGAAATTAATGGAGCATGGGAAAAATAATAATTCGTATGGCTAGGTATGGGATTAGTTTACTTGATCTAGAAGTTAGTTTCCCGATGGAAAAATAATTTCCCATCATCCCCATTCCATTGTGGAACAACCAGACATCAATTCTCATCCTATTATGCAACCCCGGTAGTGAAAAATGGAAGAAATCGCAACTGGGAAAGAAGCCACGATTTAGAGTGTAAAAAAAGACCAAAATTTGATGTGAGCAGTGAAATCTAGTGGGGAATCCATAGACATAAAACCTAGGGAGAATTTGAGTGTCAAAGGTCCAAAAATCCATGGGAAGACTTAGATTTAGAATCCAAGAAGTTGAATTTCGTGATTGAGTGTCACGTGGCTAGACTCCGGAAAATATAAGAGTGGATTTAATTGGGAGAGAGATCAGAGGTCAGAATGGATTTATAACCTAGTGAAAAAAAGAATATCTGAAGTTTTTGTATCTTATACCTTTCTATTACCACCTTGAAGAGAATTGGAGGGAAGTGGCGCTTGAGAGATTGTGTATCAGAGAAGGGGACCTTCCTTGTGTTGGGTGTGGTAGGTATTATGGGTTCCAAGGCTAACTGATATCAATTGAGATTCCTATTGTTGATGTATATTTAACTTCGGAATGTATTTAATATATGTATATTGTATCCCTATAGAGAGGTTATTATTCCTCTGTACGGAAGTGTCATCATTTGTATTTACAAGTGTGGCAAGTGTTGTAACTTATACAAGATGGGTTATTAGACCACCAAGTGTGGGGTTGGCTTGAGTTGAGTTACCATGGGTTATTAGACTCTCCTAGAGAAGTCGGCCCTGCTAGGTTATTAGGCAAGTCAAGTAAAGTATAAATAGAGTGCGGGAGGTAATCTATTTGATCATTCACTTACTCATTTATCTCTCTCATTGAGTGATGCTCACTAGTGGAGGAGGAGAAGCTGCTAGGAGTCTATCTCTTATGCTTTAGTTTTGTATCATTGCTCTATCTATCTCTGAGGAAGTTATTGGGGTTTTTCACCTTCTTGGTTTTCCCCAAAGAAACTCTATGTCTATTTTCTATGGTGATTGTCTCTTGTGATTGATATACTGTGCTTGTTATTCTCTCAAATAAGATCCTAGATCATATTGAATTAATGCTCAAAATCTAACATGGTAGCAGAGCTAACCTGAGAAGAAGACACTGTGTAGTTGCGGAAGCTAGGGCTTCTTTTTTTTTGGTTTCTCTCCACAGATATTCAAATCCAAGAGGCTATATTGACTCTCCTTGCAAGGGCGCATCTTTCTGTCAAAACAGAATTCAATTCTAAGCACTTTCAGTTTTTGACCTAAACAATAGGGTTTCTGCAAAAATTGGAATTTCTAAAATCTGAGACCATAGCTAGAAGCTCCTTGGAAAAATCGAATTTTAGAGCTTTGGATCGAACTTTTTGGTTGGGTGAAGCTTCGAGAAACTCAAACCCTAATTCAAGGTCCTACCTAGTGAATCCGGAAGTTTCAAAAGCAATTTTGAGTGGTGAAACTTTGCAGTTTTCAAATTCTGAGTATACCATCTTGATCAGATCATCAAGGCACACCTTTCTATTCTTTCAGAAGTTTGAAATTCAAATTTTGAATTTTTAGGGTTTCTCTGACAAACCCTAATCCAACACCAGATCCAGTTTTCAGCAAATCAAGTGGTAATACCTAAATATTTTCTATTTCCATTTGAAGTAATCTTAAAAGATGTCTCACCACACCAAGCTTGAGGATAAGCTTGAAGGAACTGATAACTTCCGAGCATAGAAGTATAGGATTGGGTTAATGCTGGAAGAGAATGAGTTGGACACTTACATAAGTGAAGAGATCCCTGTCCTAGAGGGAGAAGAGGCTAAGGCCTTACACAAGAAGAACTTGGTCAAGGCTTAGAGGATCATTACTGATTCTATCAAATACCATCTCATACCACATGAGTCATCTCTGAAGACACCCAAGGAGATGTTTGATTCCTTCACCAAGCTATTTGAAGGGAAGAACATAAATCGGAAGATGACCTTGAGAAATCAATTGAAGAATATCAAGATCCAAAATGCAGAGACCATGCAGTCTTATTTCTCAAAGGTCTCCTAGATAAAAGAACAACTTAAAGCTGTGGGAGAAGATATAGATAATGGAGAAGTGGTAATGACCACTCTTAATGGCCTTCCTAGGTCATGGGATTCCTTCATCCAGGGAATTTGTGCTAGGAGGAAACTTATCACATTCAATAGGCCGTGGGAAGAATGCTCACAAGAAGAAGATCGAATCATAGCTCGAGAAGAGAAAATGGGGAATGAAGACCAAGCCCTCACAACACACTCCAAGAAATATGATGATAAGAAAGGGCATCACCACAGTAAGAAAGAAAGGAACCACCATCAAAATCAAAGGGGTAACTTCAGATCTCAAAGAAACATGTCAAATACCCGATGCTTTACATGTGATGAGAAGGTACACTGCTCCAGGGATTGTCCCAAAAATAATAAAGATGGTTCTCACAAGAAGAAGAAGAACATCAAAAGAAAACATCATGCTAACACTGCAGAGGATGATGAACATCCCAGGAAGAGGGCTAGAGAAGAGAGTGAAGATTCTTCAAGTGATGAAGAGTATGTTTTGATTTCTTCCCTCACTTGTACTATTTCTCATGGAAGCAATGATTGGCTTATAGATAGTGGGGCTTCCAAACATATGACAGGATTCAAGGGATCCTTTGTGAATCACCCCATAAGGTGAAACTTGGGGATGACTACCAGTATCCAATAAAAAGGAAGTGGTGAAGCCTCCTATAAGCTAGACTCTTGAAAACCTATGAAGATGAAAGAGGTACTATATGTCCTAGGTCTCAAGAAAAATATTCTCTCCATATCTGCTTTGGATGCAAAGGGGATAAGAGTTGCATTTGTAGATGGCCAAGTACTCATGTGGCCAAAAGGTAAGACCATTGATGATGTAGTGGTGATTGGAGAGCAAGAGGGAGGATTGTACAAATTGAAGGGACAACTAGAATAGGCCCTGGTTCATGACTTAGTAGAACCAAGTGAACTTTGGCATAGAAGGCTTGCACATGTGCACTATAGGGCACTACCTATTGTGAGCAAAGCAGTAGAGGGTCTTCCTGAAATTCAGTCAAAGCATGAAGGTATTTACAAAGGATGTGCAAAGGGGAAGAACACAAAGAATATATTTCCAAGTAGTGAAAGCAAGGCAAACAGAATCTTGGAAATCATTCACTCCGATGTATGTGGTCCGATGTCATCCAGTTCTCTGAGTGAGTATGTATACTATGTTTCCTTCATTGATGATTTCTCTAGGAAGACGTGGGTTTACTTCTTGAAGAACAAAGATGAAGTGTTTGACAAGTTCAAGGAATTCAAATCCTTGATAGAAAATCAAACTTATATGAATATCAAGCTCTTTAGATCCGATAATGGTGGAGAATTTACCTCAGGAGACTTCAAGAATTTATGCAGTGATTCAGGGATTAAGAGGGAGTTGACTACTGCTTACAATACACAACAAAATCGAGTTGCAGAAAGAAAGAATAGAACCATCATGGAAGCAGCTAGGGCAATGCTTAATGATCAAGATCTACCTATGAACCTTTGGGCAAAAGCAGTAAGGAAAGTTGTATATGTGCAAAACATAACACCTCATAAGATACTTGACAACAAAACACCAGAAGAAGTGTTCACTGGAAAGAAGCCAGAAGTTATCCATCTCGGAATATTTGGCTATCCAGTGTACACACACATTCCAAAGGAAAAGAGGACAAAGCTAGATCCTTCAGGAAAGAAGGGCATATTCATGGGCTACAGTGAAAGCTTGAAGGCTTATAGAATCTACTTCCTAGGATTTAATCAAATTGACATCAGCAGGGATGTAACATTTGATGAAGGATCAACATACATCAAATCAAGAAAGACATCTGTTGAAGACAATGAAGAACCCAGAATATCAAGAACACAAGACACCACTATGAATGAAGCAGTTCATGAAGAAGATCGTGAGATGGAAGATCAACAAGAACCTGTAGATCCACCCCATGAGAAGTACTCTCACAAGAGGAAACCAACATGGACTAGAGAGCTTATCCAAGATGCAGAAAGGTATGGCATTCCAGAAGAGGAACATAGAGAAAGGAAAAGGACTAGGTCACATATGAGATATGCTGCCTTACTCTGTGATATTATGAACAAAGAACCTTCCAGTTATGAAGAAGCAGTGGAAAAGAAAGAATGGAAGGATGCCATGGTCGAGGAATACCATTCGATCATGAAGAATGATGTTTGGGATGTGGTCCCAAGACCAGAGGGGAAGTCTGCGGTGACTTCCAAGTGGATCTATAAGATCAAGCATGCTGCGGATGGCAACATAGAAAAATACAAAGCAAGGTTTGTAGCTCGTAGCTTCTCCCAGAAAGAAGGGATTGATTATGAAGAAACCTTTGCACCTATGGCCAGATACACTTCCATTAGATCAGTACTTGCTTTGGCTGCAGTGATGAAATGGAAGGTACACCAGATGGATGTAAAGACAACCTTCTTGAATGGTGTAGTTGAAGAGGAATTGTATGTGGAGTAGCCACTCGGGTTTGAGACACATGACAGAGGGACTCATGTGTGCAAAATGAAGAAAGCCCTATATGGTTTAAAACAGGCACCCAGGACCTGGTACGGTAGGATGGATGGATTCCTATCCAATTTGGGATTTACTAAGAGTAAAGAAGATTCCAACCTTTACTACAAGGTTGAGGAAGGAAATCCAGTGATATTACTATTGTATGTGGATGACCTGTTTGTGACAGGTGAGATAGATTGATTGCCGACACGAAGAGGAAGATTGCTGCCAAGTTCGAAATGAAGGACTTGGGTATGATGCACTACTTTCTAGGAATGGAGGTGTGGCAGAGTGAAGATGGGATCTTCCTTGGACAAGGGAAGTATGCAGTAGATATCCTAAAGAGGTTCGGGATGATGCACTGCAAGGCCATGGCCACACCTATGGCATCAAACCTGAAGCTTCTGTGTGATGCTTCATCTGAGCCAATTGATGTAACAATGTATCGTCAGAAGATTGGGTCCTTGATGTACCTGACGAACACGAGACCAAATATTTTCTTTGCTGTGAACAAATTGAGCTAGTTCCTGATGGATCCAAGAAGTGTTCACCTGGTTGTTGTAAAGCATATTTTGAGGTACCTAAAGGGTACGGTTGATTATGGGCTCAAGTATGATGCGAATGAGAAGTTTAACCTAGAGGGTTATGTTGATTCGGATTGGACAGGAAGTGCCATTGATTGGAAGAGCACTTCAGGGTGCTTCTTCAGTATGGGATCTAGTATGATCTCTTGGTTTAGCAAGAAGCAATCCTGTGTGGCACTGAGTACAGCCGAAGCAGAGTATGTTGCAGCTTGTTCGGCTTGCTATGATGCAGTATGGCTTAGGAAGCTGCTGTATGAGTTATTTGATCTCTCATTGGATTCTAGTGTTATCTTTTGTGACAACCAGAGTTGTGTGAAGTTGTCTAAGAACCCGGTGTTCCATGACAGGTCGAAGCACATCGAGATCAAATATCACTATATCAGGGATATGGTGTAGAGAGGAGCAGTGAAGCTCCTGTATGTTGCGATGGACGAGAAGATAGCCGATGTGTTGACCAAGCCACTTGCCAGAGTGAAGTTTGAGTACTTGAGAGAGAGACTTGGTGTACTTCAGATCGAGATTCCTTCCAAGGGGAAGTGATGAGTTCGTATACATAGATGCAGATGAGCTTTTCTCACATGGTGATAGATGTGTTCTCCATTGGTGAGATGTAAGGGCTTAAGCCATTATCACATAGTGATAGATATGTTCTCCTATGGTGAGATGTAAGGGCTGGAGCCATTTTAACATAGTGACAGATGTGTTCTCCTATGGTGAAATGTAAGGGCAGAGCCATTTTCAGATAGTGAAAGATGTGTTCTCCTATGCTGAAATATAAGGGATGGGCCATTCTCACATGGTGATAGATGTGTTCTCCCATGGTGAGATGTAAGGGATGGATATGCCTTTCCGACATAGTGATAGATGTGTTCTCTCGTGGTCGTGATGTATGTGCTGGTACCTTCCCCGAATGGTGATAGATGTGTTCTCCCATGTCAGTGGTGTAAGTGTTGTGTGATGTGCATTTGGGTTGTGCTCCATGGACTATAAGGTGATCTGAAGACGATGATGTGACAGTAGGGTACACAGGTTTTTCAGAGGCATATAATCATTTCTGAGATGCTTTTGTAGGTTTAGCATAGGTAATGTAATCAGTCTTGGGAGAACTTCTAGGTTTTGCAGCGGCAGTATAATCAGTCCTGAGGTGTACCTACTTGATGGCTTGCTTACATAGATGATGAATACCTGTATGGAGGCTAGGCCTACACCGAACATGAAAAAGGGCTAGCTCTGTAGAACTTCCTATGACGAGTAGATTGGATATTGATTGAGATAGCAGCAGTAATGATGACGATGATTCAGAGAAGAAGACTTGTGCTAGAAGACCTGTGTCGAGAAATACATTCCTAGTTAAGAGGGAGTGTTGATGTATATGTAACTTCGGAATGTATTTCATATATGTATATTGTATCCCTACAGAGAGTTTATTATTCCTCTATACAGAAGTGTCGTCAGTTGTATTTACAAGCGTCGCAAGTGTCGTAACTTATACAAGATGGGTTATTAGATCACCAAGTGTTGGGTCGGCCCTGAGTTGAGTTACCATGGGTTATTAGACTCTCCTAGAGAAGTCGTCCCTGTTAGGTTATTAGGAAAGTCAAGTCAAGTATAAATAGAGTGCAGGAGGCACTCTATTTGATCATTCACTTACTCATCTATCTCTCTCATTGAGTGATGTGCACTAGTGGAGGAGGAGAAGTTGCTAGGAGTCTATATCTTATGCTTGGTTTTTGTATCATTGCTCTATCTATCTTAGAGGAGGTTATTGGGGTTTTTCACCTTCTTGGTTTTCCCCAAGGAAACTTTGTGTCTATTGTATCTTGTGATTGTCTCTTGTGATTGATACACTGTGCTTGTTATTCTCTCATATAAGATCCTAGATCATATTGAATTAATGCTCAAAATCTAACAACTATAGCTCTATGGTTGGTCTTGCTGGCTTAACATTCTCCTTCCATGTCTCCCTACATGTTTGACAAACCCAACTGTGTGCATACTTACCATGAGTGATTGTAACTATGGCTGTGACCGAGCGTGAGTAGTTCCTCCTTAGTGGATACATAGCCTAGCTTGGAGGTGGTCTCTTAGATGAATTAATATAGGATGTAAAAATACCTATGCTTGCGTGGAACGCTGCTCTTCCATAGCCAATTCCTCAGGCAATTTCAATTAAAAGATAAGTGTTCACTCCTATTTCTAATTATGCCAAATTAATGTATTATGAGTGACTGTTTGTTTATGTCAAATTGAATGAAATGATCCAATTTGAATTCCTGTAAACAAAATAAGATGAGTTTATTTATATGCATGACTTTACTGTTATTCCTGTGATGAGCATGTTGGCATATGCATGTTGTGTTGGCATTGAAAGAGTTAATTCTCTTGTGTATGTTATTAAGCATCTACACATGCATTGAGATTTTAATGAAATTGATAATATGGCCTTAGGGGTGAATTTTAGCACCCTGTATATCATTCATGTTCCCTCCGTTGGTTGGATTAATGGGAGGGATGTGACAGTCAAATTTTTCACAATTTATAAAAGCACTACAAATAATCAAGGAAACAATTGTGGCGTGTGTGGGGAAACTACATACGAAGATAGTGGTTGCTTTAATGGAGATAGAAACGGAACTAATTTTCCTACAAGAGAATTCAACAGTATGTTTATTGAGTTATGTCAATTTAGCCACTATTAGGTTATTGTAATTTATGAAGACAAAGTTATTATTGTATGAAGAGAAGCAGTGGCATATGAAGAGCAAAGCAACATCGGTGGAGGATGTTGACCAAAATGCAATTATTTTCATAACTTTTCTATTCATTGAAGAAACAATAATACCATTTAGGATATGATGGATGAATAAGGGACTAATGTTAGTAAATTTAAGGAATTGGTAGAGTTGTGGGTTCTTTATTTCAGCAACATATTCAAGGAACCTAACAAATGTAACGTTGAGGATATTATTGAATTAATCTCAGTTTTTTCGAAGAATGATTAATGGGGATATCAATGGTAGTATCTATCAAGCCATTAATAAGGATGAGCCCTTTTCTATGGCGTGTTCCTTCAAGAAGGAAAACATTTAAGGTCCAGATGGTTGGACAATTGAGTTTTTCATTTCCTTTTTTACCTTTTAGGGGATGATCTTTTATGAGTGGTGGAAGAAATTAGGCTTTCACGAAAGGTTCCTGGTAATATTAACTCTACCTTTATTGCATTAACCTAGAAATCTGATTGTCAAGGGTATTTTGAGGGGCATCAACCTATATCCTTACAAAAATTCTCTTTACAAAAATGCCTTTACAAAATTATTTCCAAGGTCATTGCTATCGAGTTGAATCCTATCTTATCCCAATGTATTTCCTTTGAGCAATTTTTCTTCCTAGAGGGTCATCTCATCCACGAAGTGATGTGATCCATCCTAGAAGGCGTCCATTCGATACAGTCTAACAAAATCTTGGTTGTGATGATCACATTAGACCTCTCAAGGCCTATGACCATGTGTAATGGTTGTATTTATATTTATTGCTTCTTCATATTGTCTTTTCCTTTTCTATGGTTAACTGGATCCCAGGGTGCATTTCATATACTTTTTTTGCACTTTTACTTAATGGATCACCCTCTATTTTTTTAAGGCTCCTAAGGGTCTACACAAAGTTTGTCTTCTGTCTCCATATTTATTTATTCTTGTGTTTGAGGGCCTTAGGAGAGCAATAATGGCTATTAAAAAGGAAAGATAATTTCAAGGTGTAATGGTTAGTTGGAATTTAGACTTGTCAACCCATTTTAGTTTCATTGACGATGGGATTTTCTTTATCCCTTGATATTAACAAGAATGTTAGTGGATCAAGCTATCCTTCTCTTATATTGCCAACCTTACAGGAGGGTTATCAATGAATGAAAATCAGTTATGTTTTCCGATGGTCTAAAGGAACCAATTGTTAGTTTTCTTTGGAGAAATTTTCCATTTCATCTCAAGGATATGGTAAAAGGAGTTAAAAATTTGGGTTTTGTTATGAAACCCAATAATTATGGATAATAAGATTGGTTATGGATGATTGGGAGGATTGAACAAAGGATGTGCTGCTAGTGCAATAGATTGTTATCTTATGGAGGAATGTTGGTTTTGATTGAGGTTTCCCTCAAGGCTATTTTTATTTTTTGGAATACTCATGTGCACATAATTAAGTGTATCCTAGAGAAGATCCTAAAAATGTACTACAAATCCTATTGATCGGTGACAAATTGTAGATATGCCATCTTTCAAATACCTTTTTTTTATACCTATTCCTATCCTTTTTCCGCCTTTTGGAAGCCTCAATTGTTCCCCTTATACTCGTAATATATGCTTTTGGAACATGGTACGAAAAAATTGGTATTTCCTTATATTTTGTTAATTATTTGATTTGCAGGTATGCAATTATATGCTCACACTTGCTTGTAAGATTTGTGGAATCATAGGTTCATGGCAATGATAGTTTCATGGAAATGTAGAACCTTCCCAGTAGTTTTGTAGTAGTTACAGAACCGTTACAATAATTTCCTAGTTTCGGAAACATCATTACAATGGTTTTGTAGAAGTTGTTGAACAACTATGAAGCACTCCAGGACTTGAATGGAATTTATCATGATTGTAGATCCTGTGTAGATTATCCTTCTGTAGCTACCGAACCAGTGCTCGTGTTTATGCAAGATACACATCTTAGCGTTGCTGCGTGATTCTGCGAATCTATGCTAGTTAGAGAACATATAAGATGATCCCATATTATTTGAGCTTGTAGTTATTTTTCGTATCATGGTAATTTTTCCTTCTATACATTTAATGCTAGCATTTAGAATTCTTTTTCATGTTTTTTATATAAAATGTGAAGGTGACTAAGAATATCTGATTCTTGGATCACCTTAACCATTTTATAAAGATAGATTTGTTCAAGATAGGGTTTAAAAGAGGTGGTCTCCTATCAAAGGGGATTAGCCGAGATTTTGAGAAATTGTATGAAAGTTGCATGTTGACATTTGTGCTTAATATAATCAGTGATGCCCATTTCTTCAAAGATAATGCAATTGATTTAATTTTTATGTGATTGTACGCTACCATAATCTCTTGTCCCCAGAGGCAAGGCCCTCTTCAGAGGACAAGTGTTGGATGTATTTGATTTTGTAGATTAATTACTGTGTTAATCTCTTTTGATGTAGGTTTGCATTATTTTTTTTATTGGATAGATTTTCTCGTATTTAATGTGGTGAAAGAATTTAATCATAGGTTATCTCTTAATGTATCATGTGTGTTGATAGATTTTCATAATTGTCACATGTCTTATCTTGTGAAATATGGCTCTAATTAGATCTTCTTATCATGCTTAGAGTCAATTTGGGAAGAGTGTGGATTTCAGAAATTACTCAATTTAGTGGAAGTAGCTTATTGAAGATTGACAAGGACAATTTGATTTCCTTTTAGGTTGATATTTGGTTTTTGATAGATAGAAATTGTTTCCTTACTAGGAAAGTTGGATATGTAATTAGATTGTCTTGCAATAGTTTGAATTTCAATTCCTTTTCAGAAGAATAGAAATTGCAATTAAAATATTCAGCTCTGCAATAGTTTGAATTTTAATCTCTTTTCTCGAAGATCTAAGTTTGAAATTAGAATATTAAACTTTGAAGTTGGATTTTCAATTTTAGTAATAGATTTGTGTTAATTTCCTTTGATGCACAAAGTTGTTCAATTAAAATTTATTTCGTGCAAGTGTGTTGAATTTAACATTTGAAATATTGTTGAGTTATGGGTGTGTTACTATTTTTCATTAGACTTTAAGATCTATTTTCCTGTTTGATATCATTACTGATAATATCCTTGAGGAAAAACTACAACTACATAGATGGAATACCAACAGAAAAACACTGTGACTGACATATATATTGGTCGGTAACTTGTAAGTTTCATAGACCCCTAGTTGACAATTAAGGAATATCTCTTTATTTATTTTATGAGTATTTAGAAGACGATTAAAAATCTCATCATTTTCATGACATTGCTCGGGAGTTTCCATGAACATTGTAACCCTTTATGTTGCTTTACATAGCTATTCCTGAAACTTCGTTTCTTTCCTCGTGAGAGATTTCCCTTGGTTTTGATAATCGGTTGTTTGATTTTCATTTCCGCGCACATGTTTTCTTTTAGTAATAGAGGTGCAAAGACAATTAAGATGGAAAAATGACCTCACTGTAAAATTGTTGAAGTGTAAAACACCGCCACAAGTCTTTGCAATTATGAAACATGCTAATTATTCATGAATAGAATTAGAGACATAGAGGTAGATTTTCTTACGCCTACAAAGGAAAATCAATAAGGAAATGAAGTGAAAGGAGTTTAGCTCATAGAGAAGGTCACCTTCTATAGAAAGTTCAGGAGCGAAGGATCCAGTGGTACTAGTTGGAGAATTTGTGCATTCTAGTAACCCTATAGTTGAAGCTTCCTCATTAGTGCAAGAAGGGATTGTGATCCCAACTATGGAATCTACAAGTGCAACGGAACTCTCTAAACAACATGATATTGATACCCAAATGAATGAAGATCATAAATCAATATATTCACCTTCTTCTGTAGGATTAGAAACCCTACAAGGATTTAAATACTTTTGGGGAAATATGGCTGGTGAAGATGAAAACATTCCCACTGAAGAGGATATAGTTACCTTTAAATTTACAATATGGAACACAAGGATTGTACTTGCAACACAAATGAAAAATATTCCCCCATTGGCGTTGCCAAATTTTCATGGTATGGCCAGTGAACATCCAAATACATTTCTATTTGAGTTCAATGTTCTTTGCAGAAGCTATGATTATGTTACGGATGCTCATAAATTAAAACTATTTCTAGCCACCTTAAATAATGTAGCACTTCGCTAGTTCAGGGGATTTGGAGGAGACAACATCTCAACAAGGACGAAGATGAAGAGAGATTTCCTAAAAACATATTAGGATTACTGTAAGGATAAACATTGGAAGAAAGCAATATTTAGAATGTTGCAAAAAGAGGATGAGATCTTAGAATATTACAGGGAAAGTTTCAAATATAATGTACAAAGATCTAGACAGAATGCACTCAATGATGAAACATTGAAATTTTTGATGTTACGTGGAATCAAAGATGAATTCATTGAGATATTAAATCTAATGCAGTTAGGAAATGTATCTTAGCTCAAATATGGAGATATTTGTGAGTTTTATAGGAGATACTCAAGAAATACTTCCAAACCAGGAAGGGGACCTCAGGACATAATTGCCAGGATTGTTAAGACACCTAATGAGGGCATTACAAGGGAATATATGGGTAATATTTTGGAGGAATTCAAAACTTACATGCTCATTTCCTTGATTTCCCAATTTGATACTCCACAGTCCAAGAAGATACAACATGAATAAATCGTAGTCTGTCAATTTTTTGTCATAAATGTAGAAAGAAACATCGTCTGAAGGAATTTCCAGTAGAAAAGGTTGAAATCTTCTAGATCTATGATCAATATCATGCTACTAAAGAGTTCCATTCACTACCAATACTTAATGTTTTTTATGTACATGTAATTATAGAAGGGGAACCAATATGCTTCATATCCCATAAATGCCCATGGTAGCATCGTCCTCCAGGTATGATGCTAGACCCTATGTAGTCATTTAATTCTTACTAGACTAATCCAAAAGTACACAATAATATTATACATGGTTTCCTTACATGCCACAACAACTATAGACACCCCCATACCTTCAAAAATTCCCATGGCAACAAAGTTGGAGGAATTATACCTTCAAAAATCAGCAACAAATCCACCAGCAAACTCCTCAAGAGTTTCAATTCCCTCCTACGAAGCTACCTCCTCATCCATAAATAACATTACCCTTGGGTAATCCATCTCCTAGGACACAAATCCATGCCCAACCTACCCCTAACCGAAATAATAAGGTCATGCAACCGACAGGAGATGCAAAACCTATGAATTATCTGACTTATTCCATTTCCTCCATGGATTGCCATGACATCCAATTAATATAAGGGAGGAACACTAATAAACCAACATCTCTTGTAATTATAAAAGAAGGCGAAGAAGAAACACTAAAAAATATATCGGATCATTATGATGACCAACTTCCTATGTATCCTCCATCCATGGTGCAACTTGTAGAGAAAGAAGAACCTCCTCCATACCTAGAAAGATTAAACATAGATAAACCATTGTCTCAACCAGAATTTAATGTCAGGAGGGATTATGAAATGTGTGTGTGAGGATTATGTTGTTTCAAGCAATTAAATATGTCACTATTCATTTTAAGGTTGTTAGAGAACTATGTCTAAGAACCATGTAGAAAAATGGAAGACCCTCAAACCATGAATGTAATTGGTGACTTGGAAAATTTCATGTAAGAAAAAACTCTCACTATTAAGTATTCAAACCGAGGTAGTCCTATAGTCAAAGTGCATATCAATAACGTTCGTATTCCCAATACCTTAATTGATATAAGGGTTACAATTAATGTAAATACAAAACAAACAATGGAAATGCTAGGACTACCAAATATTAGAGAAACCCCTACACTACTTCATCTGGTAGACCGGTCCACAATCAAGCCTAAAGGCATCATTGAGGATGTAGTGATATTTGTGGATTCTTGGGAATATCTTGCATATTTTATGGTTTTACAAACTAAATCGAACCTAAAAGTATATCCTTTGATCCTAGGGATAACTTGGTTGTCCATTGTTGATGCTTACATCGATTGAAGATGAGGCAAAATGACAATTTCCCATGGAACTTCTATCAAAGAAATCACACTATACTCTCCTACTAATAAAAATACAGAATAAGAATTATTACCATGGGAAGAAGGGGAAGAAATGGATGATGATAATTACACCCGACAACTGCTTGCAATTGAATAATATCTCTCAAGAAAAGAGCAGACTAAAGATGACACAATTAACCAATTTCTAGTTAATTCCTATTCCCCATTAAAAAAAACATCTCAAACCCTCCAACATATTTTGGAACTTGTTATCCAAGAAAATTATACACTAGATGACCCATTAGCATCATCTAAAATTGTACTTGAACCCCCTTGTAGTACAATAAAATCCACTAAAATAGAAATTGAGCCTGGGAAAGTGCTTAATATCAACTCTGAACTCTCAGCTCAACAAAAAGAACAACTCATTGAAGTGCTACAAAGACATAAGAATGCATTCTCCTGGGAGTATATGGACATGAAGGGAATTCACTCAGATTTATGCACCCATCATACATACATCAAAGATGATTCCCGACTCATCCAACAACCCCGATAGAGAATAAACCTTGCTCTAGGTGAGGTAGTCAAACAAGAACTCCAAAAACTGCTAGTTGTGAATTTTATATTTCCCATTTCTAACAGTCAGTGGGTTTCGCCTATCATTGTGGTCCCAAATAAAAATGGAAAATGGTGAATTCTTGTGGACTAAAGGGAACTAAATAAGTCTACCCATAAAGATCATTTCTTACTACCTTTCATTGATCAAGTTTTGGATACATTAGCAGGGAAAAAATACTTTCTTTCCTTGATGGATTCAACGATTACAATTAGATTATAATCCCTCTTGAGTACCAAGAGAAGACCATGTTTACATGCCCATGGGGAACTTATGCCTATCGGGTTCTTCCTTTTGAACTATGGAATGCACATGCTACATTTCAAAGGATAGTCCTCAGCATATTTTCCAATCCTATTCATGAGTGCATGGAATCCTACATGGATGAATATAATACCTATGGATATTAGTTCAAAGAAGCACTGACAAACCTAGATAAAGTGTTTCAAAGATGCGAGGAGGTAAATATGTCCCTTGGTAATGAAAAATGTTTTATGTTGTTAACAGATGGCATTGGGTTGGGCCACCATATTTGATCTTCAAGTATTAAGGTGGAACTGATTCAAATTTTGGTAATACTTAATCTTCCAATTCCATGAAAATAGAAGCGACTACGTGGTTTCTTGGGGTATGTTATATATTACAAGCATTTTATTCAAAAAAATTCAAAAATTTCATGCCCTTTATTTTCCGTATTGTCTAAAATTGTAGATATTGTGTGGAATGATTTGTGTTAATAGGTCTTTGAAGTCTTAAAAAAAAAATTGTCTATAGCTCCAGCCTTGAGAGGACCAAACAGGTCTTCACTCTCCATCATATCATTAGATGCCTCGGATATTTCCATTTGAGTAGTATTGGGACAATGATAGAATCAGAAACCCTGTGCCATATGTTTTATCAGTACAAATTTGGCTCTCGCAGAGCTAAATTATATGATAACAAAAAAATAATTTCACACTTTAATTTATGCTGTGAATAAATTTCGTCATTATATAAAAGGGTATTCCATCACTTGCACACTGATCACTTAGTGATTATGTATTTGATGATGAACCCATCACAAATGTCGAAGTGACTAGATGGTTATTATTGTTACAAGAGTTTGATATCACCATCTTGGAAAGTCTAGGAAAGGATAATCTCATAGAATATTTTCTTTCCAGGATAACTAATGATGATGGAGCACCTCCTATTGAGGACACTTTCCCTAATGAGAATATTTTTGCAATATCTACTAACATCCCACGGTTTGCAAGTGTTTCCAACTACTTAGCAGCAGGAAAACTCTCAACGCATCTTTCACCAAAAGAGCACTAAAGAATTATCAAACAAAGGAACAAATTCTCTTGGATTGAAGGCTATCTTTTCTATATCGGACTTGATTTGATAATCTGGTGCTACATTAGAGAAGATGAAATTTATAGCATTTTGAGGGCATGTCATTATGGTCCCTTTGGGGGACATTTTATAGAAAATAGAACTTCTCACAAGGTGTTGCAACTAGGATACTATTGGCCTACTATCTTCAAGGATGTGCAAGAGTATGTGAAAAGTTGTGACAATTGCAAGAGAATAGGGTGCCCAGTTCAATTCGATGAGATGCCACTGCATACCTAGCTCAGGGTGGAACCCTTCAAAAAGTGGGCCTTGGATTTTGTGGGACCCATCAACCCAAATTTATTTATAAACTAGATACATTCTTGTTTGCACATACTACGTGAGAAAGTGGGTTGGGGGCGAGGGCAATTTTGAAGGCGACATAATATAAAGTTTTAGATTTTCTTTATGGATATTTGGAGTTCCAAGAGAAATAGTTGTCAAGGGAGGATCATAGGTCACTTCCAAAATCATAAATTCCCTTATAGAGAAATATCACATCAAGAACAAGATGACCTCACCTTATTACCCACAATCCAACGAACAAGTTGAAGGCACTAACAAAATTATGTATTCCATACTTACAAAGGAAATTCAGATCCATCTTAGAGATTGGGATGATAGAATGTCAAAATATTTATGGGCTTACAAGACAACATAGAGGAGCACCATAGGTATAACTCCTTATGAATGAACTTCTATATGGGAAACATGTCACCTCACCAATTGAGGTGGAGGTAAAAAATTAAGAATTGCACTTCATCTAGGGATGGATTTAATAGAGGATCAATAGAATCACTTAAAGAAAATAAATGAACTCTATAAGCTCTGCCAAGCTACCTTACAACACTCTACTATTCTCCAACAAAAAGATATAAATGGCATTACTGGTTCATCAAGAGCAAGAAGTTTTAGTTAGGGGATTATGCATTACGGTATGATTCTAGATTTAAGGAATTCGAAGGGAAACTCCATACTTTATGGATGGGACCATACGAGATTGATATTGTCTATAATAATTAAATGGTCAAACTTCTAACCATTGATGAAGATCAGATTTCACTTATGGACAATGGCCATTGTTTAAGACCATATAAGAAACCCCTATAAAAATATGCATTTATTTGGAACCTCATTCCCTACCTGTATACCAAGGAATTCAAGATAGTGGTCTCAAATTCAGAAACAAGATGATCGAAGAAGCTTAAAAATTTTTAAAAAAAATTCCGTGAAAACTCATCTTTAGGGGTGCAGTCTTAAAAAAAGAAAGGAGACGATTGTGAAAACCTCAACAATGGATCAATTAGGCATTTTTTCTTTATTTTTTAATAAAATTCTAAAAATTATTTGTATACAGGTATCATGGATCATTGTGGAGAAAATTATAGAATGTCTTTATATCATTTTTTGATAGTCCAGAATGATTTTTGACTTAGCTATAGAATCTATACAAGATCCACATTCATGCATCCTCTTCCAAAATCTACAAATTCCTTTTCATCAATAAAAAAGGATGGAAAAATAGTATCTCCATTAGTCATTAATTTCCATTACGGATCCTTTAGCATCATAGATCCATCATTCCATCCACAACCTCTCCGGATCTATAACACTACCATTTCATTCATTCATGACCACTACAAATCCTCTATAGAACTGCAACATCGTTATTTCATCCATCAATGACTACTATGTATCAAGTATCATATCGGTAACAAAACTACTTCATTTGTCGATGTCTGTTACATATCCTTCCCATCACAATTCCATCATCACTTTATCTATCCTTAGATCCACTACAGATATTTAATAACATCATCCCATCATCCATTTATTTATACTACATATATTTTCCACCTTCAGTTCAGTATCCCTTTATCGTCTCATCCATATTACAGATCTTCCACACCTTCATTTCATTATCCCTCATTTCATTTCATTGTTTCATCACACTCTCATAAGTGCATTACAGATCTACTGCAGTTCCGCCATGTCACCTTTGTGCCAACACATTGTATTGTCACTAAATTTCAACGTCAACACTCTACATATCCACTATAGATATTTCATGCCATTACAACATAAACATATTATAAATATCTCAACATTATTACCACAATTCCTGAAATCATTATTTAAACATCTCAACATTAGCAAAGAAGGATTTGCACAGATTTATAAAATGATCGGAGGTCATTCGCATCTAGAAGAAATGGGATCCATGTCATCACCACTCGAGCGCATCAGTACGACACCACTTCATCAACTCTGGCGCTCTCCAGCACATCAGTATGACACCTCTCCAAAAACTAACCACATCTTCTGTGGTAGGATCTCTCCACCGTCTCCGCCATAATACGCCATGACCTTGCACTCATTTCATGCAATATGAGGTATGTCATCTACATGTTTATCAATAATTATAAAATATAGGGGAAATCAACTATTGAATACCATGTCAATACCTTGTATTGTTGACCCGAGAATAGGTCCAAAATTTTGGGGGAGGGGAAAAGTGTGATAAACTTAGCTGGACCGCCATTTTTGGCAGAAAGCATCCAAAATTAGTTAAGACCTTCCACATGAGTGGAAGATCGCATCATCATCAAAATGAAGCTGGATCTGATATAAATTTAGAACCCACTATATTGAACCTACTAAATCCATGGTTGAGAATTACAATATCCCCTTGCCATTCATAGCACCACTGCCTGCTTCCAATTTAAAAAATTTTGCCTGTGTTGGAAACCTTTAGTCCTACATTTTACACCCTATATTCCATTCACACAATGGGGTTACTAGTACGTAGCGATCAAAGGATGTACGCTTGATTATAATATATCTAGATGTTAGAAGGATTTCTTAGGAATCAGGATGGCTTGTATACTTTGAAAAGCTACAAAGACGCGATAAGGAGGTAGTAATGGAGTTCGTGCAATCATATGACTAGTCGGATGTAGAAGTTAGGGGCTTGAGGATTCAAGTGAATGAGGCTTCTATTGCGAGGATAAATGCTTGACTTATATGGAAGATAGGTAGTTCAAATAGAGGACATCAATTAAGATGCTAAGAGATTAATTTCTGAGGGGAGGTGAGATGGTATAAGGAACAAAAAAGGGACACATATGAGTTCTCTCCCATCTTCATTGTCTGATGTAGACATTTATATTCTTAAATTACTCACTTGTGAAGTAGATTTAATTTAGTCTTTGGATATCATTTCAAATTGTTGAATCATGTGAGCTACCATCAATACATCAAAATCCCGTATTTTTTATGGAAATATATTGGATTGATGAGTAGGATGGTGAATGCAAGCAAGAACCTAGAATATACTCTAGCCCATCACGGGTTAATTAAATTGTTAATAGAAGATTCCCTGGGAAATTAACCAAACATGGGAGGTTTTAATAAGAGATATATTGCCAATAGAAATACAAATATTGTTGGGTACTACAGGAGAAGTGAAACCCTTACAAAAAACTATTTCAATGAATACAAGGACACCACAACCTAAAAGAAGAAGCTTCTAGAAGAGGCACTAGTCGAGACATTGAGAATGCCCAAGACTACATCAAGAGTTGAAATTAGAGCATAACCAGAAGAAGAATTTGATGAGGGGACTAATGCGACGAAGAAACAAGGCATGGATACAGAGGAAAAAGAGATGTAGGAGCCTACTGTATAAACTAAGAAAAATGAAGATGAAACTATGGAATTTTTCCTAGGCATAGAAGACCCATGGAGACAAATGGGAGAAAGATATGAGCATCCATAAGCTAAAGGGTATGAGTAGAAGAGAGATAAAATATATGAGGATGAAAAACCATTCAAACCATTCAAAGAAAGGAAGAAACATGGAATGGTTATTAGAAAAATACATTCCATGTTGTTCATAAAATATAAGAAAGCTTACTTGAAATTAAGGAAACCTGATAAAAAATAAAAATTTCTTATCAAGCACAATCGGAGGAGATGGCAATTTTAAAAAGAAAACTACAAAACCACAAGAAATAAAATGGTTTGGATGATTTGATGAGAGCTATTGAAACCAAGGTTTGGATTGGTCAGTTAGAAGGAATTCTGACATTTGTTGAGGCTATAGATGAAGAACACACATAGACAAGTAGAGAAGAGAAAGAATATGATCAATCCTCCATGGATTCTTTAGAAGAGGAAAATGATGAAATAGGTAACCATGGAATCAGATTAAGTGACTTGATCAAAATTAAGTATTTGGAGAGAGAATTGTCAAGATGGAAAATGAAAATAGAATATTTAGAAGTTGAACTTATGGTCGTCATGGATAAGCAGGAAATAAAGAGTCAGGAGAAAAGAACAGAAAAATTGAAGGAGAAAGAATCAGGCATGACTATATGTAGGATTAACATGAAAATTGAGCGGCTGTGACATGATAAACAATACTTAAACAATTTAGCATACACTTTGAGGAATATAAAATATTATTTCTAGAATATTGTTACTCAACACATGGTGTTTTACACAATAGAAGAAGAGGGGAACCCTTCATATAAATGGAGTGGTAAGTTCCTTGAGCATGCACCCAACACTTCTTCCAGCGAAGAATGATAGTCTTTGCACGAGGACATGTAATGTCCTTGGTTGGGGGGAGAGTAGATATGGCATCCTTCAAAAACATTTTTGATACCTTTTCCTATCCTTTTTCTACCTTTAGGAAGCCTCAATTGTTCCTCTTATACTCAAAATATACGCTTTGGCACATAGTACGAAGCACCTAGTATTTCCTTATTTGTTGTTAATCATTTGATTTGTAGGCATGTAATTATATGCTCACGCTTACTTATAATATTTGTGGAATTGCAGGTTCATGAAAATGATAGTTTCATTGAGATGTTGAACCTTCACAACAGTTCTATAGTAGTTGCAGAACCTTACAATAATTTCATGGAAATGCGTAACCATTATTACAACAGTTCTTTAGAAGATGCGAAATCTGTACAATGATCGCATATGACCCATGGAACCATAGTGAAGCACTCTAGGACATGAATGGTGTTTATCATGATTGCATATCTTGTGTTGATGATCCTTGAGTAGCCGCAGAACCGGTGCTCGTGTTTATGTAGTATCTGCAGCTTAACACTACCACATGATTCTACTGCTTGGGTTCGTGAATATAAGCCAACTAGAGAACATATAAGATGATGGAATATTATTTGAGCTTGTAGTTATTTTTGGTATCATTCTAACTATTCCTTCCAGACATTTAATGCTAGAATTTAGAATTTTGTTTCATGTTTGTTATTGAAATTGAAGGTGACCCGGAATCTTCAATTCTCAGCGCACCTTAACTAGTTTCTAAAGATAGATTTGGTCTAGACATGGTTTAAAATAGGTGTCCTCTTGTTGAAGGGGATTAGATGAGATTCTCAGAAATTGTATGAAATTTTTGTGTTGATATTTTTGCTTAATATAATAGTGATGCCCATTTCATTAAAGAAAATGTGATTGAGTTAATTTATATGTGATTGTAGGCTACCATCATCTCTTGCAAATGAAGGAAAGGCCCCTTCATAGCACATGTGCTAAATGTATTTGATTTAGTAGATTAATTACTATGTTAATCTCTTTTGTTGTAGGTTTGCATAATTGTTTTGATTGGATAGCTTTCCTCGTATTTTCTATGTGTTGAAAGAATTTTGTCATAGGTTATCTCTTAATGATTCTAGTGTGTTAACAAAGTTTGATTTTCATAGTTGCTATCTGTCTTTTCTTGTGAAATATAGCTCCAATAATATCTTCAAATCATGCTTCGATTCAATTTAAGAAGAATGGATTTGAAAAATTACTCGATTTAGTGGAAGTGGTGTTGAGGATTGAGAACAACAATTTAGTTTCTTGTAGGTTGATATTTGGTTTTTGATATATAGAAATTGTTTCTTTTCTAGGAAACTAGGATATGTAATTATCTTGCAATAGTTTGAATTTCATTTCCTTTCCAAAAGAATAGAAATTACAATTTAAATATTCTTCTCTGTAATAGTTTGAGTTTTAATACATTTTCTAGAAGATCTAATTTTGCAATTAGAATATTAAACTTTGAAGTTTGATTTTCAATTTCAATAAAGATTTGTGTTAATTTCCTTCGATGCACAGATTGGTTCAATTTAAATTTATTTATGGAAAGTGTGTTGAATTTAACTTTTGAAAGGTTGTTGAGTTATGGGTGTCTTAATATTTTCATTAGAATTTAAGATGTCCTTAGTTGTCTGATATCATTACTGATACTATCCTTGAGGAAAAACTACAACTACATAGCTTGAATACCGACAGAAAAACACAACGACTAACATATATATTGTTCGGTAACTCATAAGTTTAATAGACTCCTCGTTGAAAATTAATGCATATCTTCTTACTTTTATTTTGATAAATTAGAAGAATGTTAAAAATATCATCAATTGGGGGAAGTGATTACAAGTTTTTTATTTAGCTAAATGGAAAATGCTCACTACTTCAAAGTCATAAGGAGGCTAGGGCCTTGAAGTAATTCATCTATTTGGGAGAGTAATGGAGCAGCATAGATCCATGTTAAACCCATATCTATCAAGCACCGAGAGGGATCCGATTTCTTGAGGTGTATTTCTTTTTTTAAATTTAAACTCAAGAAATTTAATCTCTCTTGATTGATCCGGGTTTAAGTTTTAATTTTTTATTTTATAAACAAACTTCTATTTTTTAAATACTTTTCATAATATTTTATTTTATGAGCCGACATGGATTTTTTTCAAATACTTTCCACAATTTTACTTTTTTTTTAACATTTTAATTAATGGCCGACAGTACATTTTACTTTTTTACTTTTCATTAAATACTTGCCATTACATTTTACTTTTTTTATATTTTAATTAATGGCCGACAATAATAAAGACAAACATTTATAGCCTAGGATTTAATTCAAATGAAAATACACATCCGTCCATGTATTATATAGTCTAGGATTTAATTCAAACGGAAATACACGTCCTTTTATTAATCGTTGACATAATATTAAATTATTATTATTATTATGTTAAAGACAAACTTTATTTATTATGGCCGGCTATAAGGACAAACATGGACAAACAGAACAAAAATGGACAAACGTTACAGGATCTCCCCCATACTGGGTTGTAGAGCACCTCGTTTCACTCGGTGCAAAGATAATTCCCTGTGGATTGTCATCTCCAAAAGCAGTATGTGGAGTAGAATAAATAGAGAAAAGTACATTTCTCTAGCTCAATGTTGGACTGGATTATATCAAATTGGAAGAGTATTAAACATTCCTCAAATCCATGGAAAGCATTGACTTTGGCATTTCCAATTTTAGGACAATATTTGTCTTGGAGAGTTGGGGATGGATCACAGGTCTTAGTTCATACTGATATGGTAATGGGATGTGGGAGGAACATTTTATTACCTAATTATTATATTAATTACCTCCAACTTATTGGAAGATGCAATTTGAACCTTGTGGGAAATGACTTGACCATGACAAAGTGGAAACAAGGCTAGTTTGGTGCACATGAAATAGGTTTTAGTATGGAATAAGAGAATGTGTGGGTGAACATTGTTGCTAAATTTTTCATGGTGCATATTCATCTTTAGTTGACTCCTGATAAAGTTTTTCAAGCCTTCAAAAATTTGTGGGGCTCTTAATCTATAAAATTGGGCTACCATTCAATGTGTGGTGTAGACAATGAGGAAATCATGTGATGGTGGAAGAAACTTTAGCACATCATAGCCCCACCAAAGAGAATTTTTCTCATGTGGTTGGTTCTCAGTGATAAGGTGTTGACTTGGGAAGCTATGCAAAAATGAAATATCTCTATTTATCATAAATATTATCTCTGTAGAAGCAATAGAAATAATACCTCCCATTTATTTCTCTATTGTGAATTCTCTCATCAGGTTTGGAAGAAGGTCAAATGAATGGTCGGTAAGAACAATTTGTGGAAAAAAGAATCTATCAATGATTGTTTTCAGGATTGGTTTATGACTAGCGATTTGAAGAGTTTAAGATTGGTTTCATTGATTTTGATATGGATCATTTGGATGGTGTAGAATCCTTCACTATTCTCTAGAACGCTTATGCCTTTGTTCCAATTTTCTACTCAAGTTATGACTACATTGTAGGATTACAATATTTTTATTAAAATTAAGGTGGTGTGCACTATATTCCATTCCCTGATCAACAAAGAGATATCTTGGTGTTACTTTGATGTTGCTTAATGATAAGGTGTGTACTTGGGAAGCTATGCAAAAATGCAATGCATTTGGTCCTTGTATATGTTCTCTTTGTAGAAGCAATGATGAAAATACCTCCCATTTATTTATCTATTGTGAATTCTCTAGCTACTTTTGGACCAAGGTCTGTTAGAACAATATTCCCATCATAGACATGCAATGGACCCTTATGTTGTTTTACCTAGTGTTTATTGGTTCATTAGTGCCTAGTCTAGTGTCTTGGACCACATGTTTGTCCACATTTGACTACATAGACTAGTGATATGACTTATCTACCTTGTATGTCTACAAGAGAGCCATATTTCCTTGGTTTTGGGAGTCAATGCATAAATTTATCAGTAAGTTATGTTATTTCCTTGTTTTAAGTAGTCTAAGGGCTTTACATGCTCAATTTGGTCAAATTGGTGTATTAATGGCCACTAGTGCTCATAAAACCACTCTTCCACTACTTTGGTCCACACATAGGTTCATATTTATCCACTCGTGGCTCTGATAAGTGTTATTGACCAATTCATGAGGTCCAAGTATGAGTTGGATGGCATTAATTTCAATTAGTGGGGAATTAGTTTAGGTAAGGCCTCATTATTGTGAGCTACTCAACTTTCCACTAAGTCTCTCGATTTTTTCTCCTGAGAGAATCTATATAATGTACACATGCTATTGAATAATAATGTAATGGAAAATCAATCCACATAAGTGTTTTTCTCTTGTGTTATGCTTCATATTTTCATCACAATTCTTCTATTTTCCTGTTTATGTTTGGTGAATTCTAAGTGAAGCTTTCTCTAGTAATCTAGATCCACCTGTGACACATATAGATTTTGACATGGTATCGGAGCTTCATAGGGGATCCTAGTCTTTCTTCCAAAATAGATTTCCAAGTGTGTGTTTGCAGGTGCCTACAACAACTTCAATATGGATTCCAAAGTTGTTCCTCTCCTCTCTCCATTCAACTATTCAAAGTTGAAAGAAAGATGTATGCATATCTCAAGAGGAAATGTCTCTTTGATGTGTCCATTGGTGCCGCAAGTGAGCCAGAATATTATGAAGAGAAGTGTGACTAGATCAATGACTGTGATAGAGCATATGGAACTATGTGTTTGGCTATACCTCCTAGAATGTATTATCTCACTGATTCTAATGAGTATCCATTTGAGCTTTGGAGAAATCTAGATAGAGATCTTGGCATATAGAAAAAAGATATTAGCTATATGGATAGCAATCAAATGGACAGATCCTCATGTGTTGTACCTCCAAAGGTATCAACCTCATGCATTTCTCAAGAAGTTGTTCAAATTGAATAAGAAGAAGAAGATACAGATTCAACAAATGATCCAGCTCAACTTTCTTCCTCTATGGCTTCCTCTGTTTTCCATGAAGTTGTTTTTCATGAAGATAAAATACGAGCTGCTTCCATCAATACTATTGAAGAGATGTCTCTCCATTCCACTTATTTCTCCTCTATTTCTTCTATTACGAATGTCGAAGATGGGTTGTTGATTGGTGATCATAGTGATCCTTCTATAAAAGATTTTATTTCTTCATATGGGAGTATTGGTACAAAATATGGTCAAGGAGAAGTTTGGAAGTCAAATGAATATCTCTCATTGCTTCACACTCTTTTACTTCCTATGTATTCCTACATCATGACTAGCATAATTTATTCATGTTCATTTGAATATGGAGAATCCTTAGCCATCACATTGGCAAAATTGGGACTCTTGTTCCTCTTTCTTGGAGCTGATTACAACTCTCTTGGTTCAAAGTTGATGCTTCAGGAGCCTTATGATTCACTTGGGGTCACTTATTATCAAACATCTCAAGTATCTTTTTGACCCAGCACCCTGGTTGGTTCGAAGATCAAGTCTGAAGATGATCCTTCGGTCTACTATTAGTGTTACTTAGTTTCTCTACATGGTTCTAGTTTCCATCATGCAGCTGTACATGTATATGATCTAGCTAAGCACATTCCTCTTCTTCCCAAGAAGAAGGTTCATCCAGCACATTCCTCTTCTTCCCAAGAAGAAGGTTCATCCAGCACATTCCTCTTCTTCCCAAGAAGAAGGTTCATCCAACACATTCACTTGGGGTCACTTATTATCAAGCATCTCAAGCATCTTTTGGACCTGACACCTTGGTTGGTTCGAATATCAAGTCTAAAGAGCATCGTTCGCTCTACTATCAGTGTTACTCAGTTTCTCTACATGGTTCTAGTTTCCATCATGCAGGTGTACATGTATATGATCTAGCTAAGCACATTCCTCTTCTTCCCAAGAAGAAGGTTCCTCCAAACATATGAACAAGTTCACACCTACTTTTGTTTTGGATTAGTTTAATTTTGGTGTATTTCATGTCCATTTTAGAGGGAGGATTTTCCCCAAGTGGTTTTTCCTCTTTCCTAACTTACATGGATTAATAATGTAAAGGGTGACCATAAGCCTTTGTTTATTGGTCCCTCATAATATTTTTCATTCTCACAACCACTTTGGCTTAACGGGGGGTGTTAGAATGATATTTCCATAATACACATGCCATGGACCCTTATGTTGTTCTAGCTAGTGTTGTTTGGTTCATTAGTTCCTAGTCTACTGTCTTGGACCACATTTGACTACTTAGACTAGTGATATGAATTATCCACCTTGTATGTCCACAAGAGCGCCATCTTTCCTTGCTTTTGGGAGTCAATGCATGCATTTATGAGTAAGTTATGCCATTTCCATGTTTTAAGGATTCTAAGGGTGCTACATGCTCAATTTGGTCAAATTGGTGTATTAATGGCCACTACTGCTAATAACACCACTACTCCACTAATTTGGTCCACACATAGGTTCATAATTATCCACTCATGGATATCATAAGTGTTATTGACCAATTCGTGAGGTCCAAGTATGAGTTGGATGGCATTAATGTCAGTTAATGGGGAATTAGTTTAGGTAAGCCCTCATTATTGTGAGCTACTTAACTTGCCAAGAAGTCTTTCGATTTTTCCTCATGCGAGAATCTATATATTATACACATGCTATTAAATAATAATGTAATGGAAGATCAATCCACATGAGTGTTTTTCTCTTGTGTTCTGCTTCATATTTTCTTCATAATTCTTCTATTTTCCTGCTTATGTTTGGTAAATTCTAAGTGAAGCTTGCTCTAGTAATCTAGATCGACTTGTGACACATATAGAATTTGACAATGTTGAAAGGGTGGTTGGTAAGAACAATTTGTGATATATATATATATATAAATGATTGTTTTCAGTATTGGTTCATGACTAGTGATTTGAAGTGTTTAAGGTTTCTTCCGTTGATTTTTATATCGAGCATTTGGCTAGCATAGAATTCTTCACTATTATCCATAATTTTTATTCCTTAGTTTCCAGTTAATATGAAATTTATGATTATTTTGCAAGTTTACCATATTTCTATTAAGACTAAGGTGGTGTGCACTAGAGTCTGTCCCCCAATCAACAAATACATAAAATAGTGTTACTTTGAATGTGCTTGACAAGTAGATGAAGCAACTTGTGGTATTGGTTTTATCCTACATTCGACTTATTCTCATTTTGTATATTTTAAATCTAGTCTGGTGCAAGGAACCGATAATATTAGTGAATGCAAAGCTTTGTTTCATGCTCTAGAAATGAGATGGAGAGGGAGATCAATTGTTTACATGTATTTTGTGATGCACCTGCAACAATTACTTAATAAAAATATGCAAAATAGCAGAAATGACAGAACTCAGAATCACTTTTATATTGATCACAGGCCACTTCGAGGGGGCAACCTCCTATGAGCAATCTCAATACAAATAACTTCACAGTGCCTTCATAGGTCTCAACACACACTTATATACTAATTCTAGGCGCCAATACTATGGGTCGAAACCATGGGCTGTTACAAAATATGGATCAACAATACTACAGGCAACTTACAAAGCATATGCGCCAACAACAATAACACAAACTATTGATCAACAAACACTACGGGACGACTTACAAAGCATATGCGTCCAACAACAACATACTAACAAAGTAAAGACATGGGTTCCTAACATCCCCTCCCCCTTAGAAAAAGCTTTGTCCTCAAAGCTTTAGATCTGGAAATTGTTGTTGAATCTGAAGGAGTGGTTCCCATGTAGCATCCTCTGGTTGCATGCCATGCCACTGAATTAAGACCTCTGTGATAGAGCGAGAGCGAAGCTGATGCATGCACCGATTGAGGATGGCCTCTGGCTCCAAAAGGATGGATCCTTCATTATCCAGTTCGGGTAAAATCGTTTGGCCGCTGATTTTGGTGCCAAGAACTTTCTTCAGACAAGAGACATGAAAGACTGGATGAATGTGGGAAGAAGGAGGAAGTTCCAATTTATAAGCAACGGACCCAATATTCTGAAGAATCTGATATGGCCCATAGAACTTTGGAGCGAGCTTATGACGCCCTTTGAGTTTAAAGGAGGATTGTTTGTATGGCTGGAGACGAAGAAAAATCATATCACCAACTTGAAAAGTGCGCTCCGAATGGTGCTGATCAGCTTGTTGCTTCATGCGATTTCATGCCATGTGAAGATTGTCCCGCAAAATGCGAAGAATCTGATCGTGGTTGCGAAGGACCAGGTCAACTTCCAGAACTGGTGAACTGGTGGGGGTGTATGGAAGAAGAGCTGGAGGTGCCTGACCATAGACTGCTTCATATGGGGTCATTTTAGAGGCAGTGTGGTAAGAGGTATTGTACCACGATTCAGCGAGAGGGAGCTACTTTTCCCACTGATGTTGTTGTTTAGAGGTGAAGCAACGAAGATAAGTTTCCAAGCATTTATTGACAATTTCAGTCTGACCATCTGTTTGTGGGTGATACCCTGAACTCATCTTCAGTTTGGTGTCAATGTGGCGAAATAGTTCTGTCCAAAAATGACTGGTGAAAGTCGCATCACGATCCGAGACAATGGAAGAAGGGATGCCATGAAGACGAAAGATTTGGTCCATAAAAATTTGAGCGACTGAGGAGGCTGTATAGGGATGGCTGAGAGCACAAAAATGTTGATGTATATGTAACTTCGGAATGTATTTCATATATGTTGTATGTACTCCTATAGAGATGGTATTATTCCTCTATACGGAAGTGTCGTCATTTATATTGTAAGTGTCGTAACTTATACTTGATGGGTTATTAGACCACCTTGTTGGGGTCGGCCCTGTATAAGTCATGTGGGTCGAAGGGTTATTAGACCACCCTATTGGGGGTCGGCCATGTGGGTCTAAGGGTTATTAGACCACCCTATTGGGGGTCGGCCCAGTCAGCATTATGTTATGTGGTAAAGTTCGAGCCTACATGAGTTAGGTAAAAAGGCAAGTCAAGTCAAGTATAAATAGAGTGCGGGAGGCACTCTATTTACTCACTCACTTCTCACACATGATCTCAAGGAGGAGAGGCGCACTTATGGAGGAGGAGGATCTGCTACTAGGTTATGTCTATCTCTTATGGTTGGTTGTATCATTGCTCTATCTATCTCTGAGGAAGTTATTGGGGTTTTTCACCTTTATGGTTTTCCCCAAGTAAATCTTTGTGTCTCTTGTGTGCTTGCATTATTGTCTCCATGATTGATATGCTGTAGATATGCTGTACGTGTTGTTCTCTCAGTTAAGATCCTAGATCAGATTGAAGTAAATTCTGAAAATCTAACATGGTATCAGAGCTAACCTGAAAGAAGGCATGATATGGCATGTATGACACTTGTTGCACTTACGATGCTAGGGCTTGATATAGCAAAAACCAGTCATCGTAGCACTTTCGCTATAAATCCGTTTTGGAGAATTTTTCTGATCTGAAATTGTTACAGGCCGAATCTAAGATCTCCAGGTATCTTGTGTCCAAAGGACAACCTCTAATTCGTTGTACTTTGTGATTTATGATCTGTACAATATAGGGTTTCTGCCTCTTCCAGATCTGAGTCAAAATAAGGTGACCTTGGGAAAAAGGTCATATCTTGGGCTAGGAAGCTCCAAATGAAATTTCGTAAAAAGTGACAGGTATTAAACAGTCTGTACTATCTCAGAAAACTTTTTCAGAGGCCGAAGTTGAACCAGTGACACGTGGCACTCCGTACAAGGTCGCTCTCCTGTTTTATCCCAAAACAGGTCACGTTGCGACATTTGGAATAACTCTCTCTCAAAGAATCCAATTGAGGTCAGACCTGTCAGGATGGAAAGATAACAGGTCAGGCTATCTCAAGAAACTTTTTCAGACCCTGTGGATCAAAAATTTCAGAGTTACACCAGAAACAATCAGGTACATATTTCTGTCAAAACAGAATTATTTTTTTTGGTACCTTCATTCATGGCTTCAGGAATTTAGGGCTTTGGAGAAAGTTGGAATTTTTGTAATCGGAGACCACGGATGGATGCTACTCATCAAAATAGAAATTTAGAGACCAAGATCAGAATTTTTGGTTGGGCAGAAGGCCGGGCTTGATTAGACCCTAGTTCGGGACTTTGATCAGAAAAGTGGAAAATTAGGGCTTCTGTAAAAATGGGAATTTTTGAAATCTGTGACCACGGATGGAAGCTTCTCAGAAAAATAGAAGCTTAGAGCTTTGGATCAAACATTTTGATGGGGCAAAAGAGTGGGCTTCATCAAACCCCAGTTCAGGGTCACGTCCAGTGAATCCGGAAGTTTCAAAGGCAAAATTGAGCAGTGAAACTTTGCAGTTTTCAAATTCTGAATATACCAGTTTGATCAGCTCATCAAGGCGCATATTTCTATCCTTTCGAAAGTTTGAAATTCAAAGTTTGAATTTTTGGAGTTTCTCTGACAAACCCATATCCAGCTCCAGGTCCCGTTCTTGCAAATCAAGTGGATTGGGTTAATCCTAGAAGAAGATGGATTGATCATCTGCATGAGTAAAGAAGTTCCTGTTTCAGAGGGAGATGAGGCTAAGGCCTTACATAAGAAGAGTACAAGCGATCTCAACAGGTATGACTCATCGAGGTATGTTTCGATATTTTCCATGATTAAGTTTATGGTATGTCTTCATGTTATTACGGTTAGTACAATTTTGATTTTAGATTTGTCGTATCACCTTAACAAAATTATGAATGCATGATAGAAGATATTCATTGGTTAGGGTGTTGACACTTATGATTGTACTAATGCATTATGGTGTTGTATGAGGTTTATGTTGTCTACTAACATGAAAGGTACACCAAGAAAGACAAATCATGTTCTGGTCCAAGAACATATGATCATGATAACATGAGGACAAAGATTCATCCATTGTCATGGATCTCATAGAAGATCCATTTACGAGGTATGTATAACTTGGTTTTGTAATAGTTAACCTATGAGATATACAGGTTACTAGCACAAGTCATTGAAGAAGAACAAGAAGACATCATGTGAGTATGTTAGACATAAATAGCTAGCATGCTAATCCAGGTATGTTTTTCCTATATCAAGTTAGAATCCTACCTTGTGTTAGGATCTTATACTGTTGTTGATAATGATTATTCATGAAGTCATAGGTTTGAATAATCATGGTTGTATGCATATTATGTTTCTTACCTTAATTGATGATATGACTAACCAGAAGAATCATGAAGGTATAGGTTTGAATAATCACAGGTTTTATGCATAATATATCTCTTATCTTGATTGATGATTCAACTAACCTGAAGAGTCATAGGTTTGAGTAATTACAGGTTTAGACATGTTATGTTTCTTATGATTTGACTAACCTTAAGAATTCTACATAAACCTTGAATGCTAATGCTTATTATTTTCTGTTTGAAATGATCATGACTATACATGCTTGAGATTATTGTGTTTTAATAGTATACTAATGAATGTATGATTTTATATGAGATCACAAGGATAATACATTCATGATACTAATAAGCATGCATAGGGACCAAGGATGAATATGAGCTCAAGAACAGGTAATCCAGGAAGCAAAGATCAAGAGGGAGTACACTCTAGTGGTTTATGCAAGGATGCAGATATTCAGAGGGAGTTGTCCATCTCTCTACATTCCACAACAGAAAGGTGTAGAAGAAGCTACTTCAGATTAGGACTCCAGCAGCTCCTGCAAGGAAGCGAAGACTCAGAGGGAGTCCACCCAATGAACAAACAAAGATAAGTATTTTAATTATCATTTCTTACATATTTGTTTGTTTAAATAAAATTGTTCAATGATGTATATGCTCATGGTCTTAGACTTAGAATATGTATTGTGCATATTAGAATAATTACATTAATGAACAGTATACTACTAATATGCATGGGTAAGTAGCCTATGGCACTGTACACCATTCCATTGCTACTTATCTAGAATGAAACCTCTTTGCTGACATGTTGGGAGTTGTGCACACTCTTAACAATGTTCTGGTAGAGATTGGAAGGCATCTAGAAAGTTACGGGATATGGATAAATGTTGTATTGAAGCATTGGCTAAGATAATTGCATGACTGTATGACATATTTATTTATGTGTAAGAATTTGTTCTGAAAACTATGAGATGTTTTCTAATCATGCAATTTAACCTGTTGTGTAGGAAAGATCGTATGCCATCTCCTACAAAAGAAGAACTACAACATTTGTTCAGCAACAAATTTATTTATTGAAGATATTGAAGTTCCCAGGATCTGGGATGAAGAAATGAAATGCCATGATCCATCGATCATGAAGAATGATGTTTGGGATGTAGTCCCAAGATGTGAAGGGAAGTTTGTTATGACTTCCAAATGGAACTATCAGATCAAGCATGTTGCAGATGGCAGCATTGAGAAATATAAAAGTGATGAAATAGAAGATGCACCAGATGGATCTCAAGATAGCATGGTGTAGTCATATATGTGTGCAGAACTTGGTATGGTAGGATAGACAGCTTTCTATCCAGTTTGGGCGTTACCAAGAGTAAAGCAGATTCCAACCTTTTCTACAAGGTTGAAGAAGGCAATCCAGTGATACTACTTTTTGTATGCAGATAACCTGTTTGTTACAGGTAAATATAGATTGATTGCCGACACACAGCGGAAGCTTACTACCGAGTTCGAGACGAAAAACTTGGGGATGATGCACTATTTGTTTTTGGCATGGAGGTGTGGCAGAGTGCAGAAGGAATCTTCCTTGGACAAGGGAAGTATGCAGTAGAGATCCTGAAGAGGTTCGGGATGATGGACTACAAGGCTATGGCCACACCTATGGCATCGAATCTGAAGCTTCTATGTGATGCTTCATCTGAGCCGGTTGATCGCCAAATGATTGGGTCCTTGATGTTCCTGATGAACACGAGACCAGACATTTGCTTTGCTGTGAACACATTGAGCCAGTTCCTGACGGATCCGAGGAGTGTTCACCTGGTTGCTGTAAAGCATATTCTGAGGTACCTGAAGGGTACAGTGGATTATGGGCTCAGGTATGAGGCGAATCAAAAGTTTAACCTGCAGGGTTATGTTGATTCAGATTGGGATGGCAGTGATGCAGATAGGAAGAGCACATCTGGGTGCTGCTTCAGTATGGGATCAGGTGTGATCTCTTGGTTTAGCAGGAAGCAGTCCTGCGTAGCACTGAGTACAGCTGAGGCAGAGTATGTTGCATCCTATTCAGCTAGTTGTGAGGCAGTATGGCTACGGAAGCTACTGTCTGAGCTATTTGATCTCCCATTGGAGGCTACTGGTATCTTCTGTGATAACCAGAGCTGTGTGAAGCTATCCGAGAACCCTGTGTTTCATGACAGGTCGAAACACATATAGATCAAATATCACTATATCAGGGATATGGTGCAGAGAGGAGCTGTGAAGCTCCTATATGTTGCGACGAACGAGCAGATTGCAGATGTGCTGACGAAGCCACTAGCCAGGGTGAAGTTTGAATACTTCAGAGAGAGGCTTGGCGTTCTTCAGATCGAGGACACTTCGAGGAAGAAGTGATGGACACATTTGCTGAAGCCATTCCAAGCATGTTGGAAGGAGGATCCTTCACATGGCTGTGGATGTAAGCGCTGGATGATGAGCATCAGGATGATGTTCTGATTTCTGCTTGGATATGATCAGTTGGATCATTTATGTATGTATGCATCATGTTGGATGCTGGATATGATCAGTTGGATCATTTATGTATGTATGCATCATGTTGGATGCTGGATATGATCAGTTGGATCATTTATGTATGTATGCATCATGTTGGATGCTGGATATGATCAGTTGGATCATGTGTATGTATTTTGTATATGCATCATGTTGGATGCTTGGATCATGTATGATGATATGTATCAGGTAGATACTTGGTATGCATCAGGTAGATGCATTGATGATCAGGAGGATCATGTATGATGATATGTATCAAGTAGATACTTGGTATGCATCAGGTAGATGCATTGATGATCAGGAGGATCATGTATGATGATATGTATCATGTATTTGTATCAGGTGGATACATTGATGATCAGGAGGATCATGTATGATACTTGGTATGCATCAGGTAGATGCATTGATGATCAGGTGGATCATGCAGTAGGATGTTGCAGTGATGATCAGGATGATCATAGATGACGAGCTTCAGGATGTTGCTCCAGATGACATGCAGCAGGACGTTGCAGTGATGATGATCAGGATGATCATGGATACATCAGGATGATGTATGGTGAGTATCAGGTTGATACTCTGTGGCCATGGATCAGGTTGTGCAGATAAGCATGTAATTTGTGCCCTGGGAGATTTGCAGATGGTCTTTCGAGGTTTTGCCTATGGCATGTAATTTGTGCCCTGGGACATCTAGAAAATGCTCTTTCGAGGTTTTGCTTGGGAGGACATATAATTTGTGCCCTGGGAGATCTGCAGATAGTCTTTTGAGGTTTTACCTATGGTATGTAATTTGTGCCCTGGGATATCTGGCAGATGCTCTTTCGAGGTTTTGTCCTATGGCATGTAATTTGTGCCCTGGGAGATCCGATAGGTTGAGCTGTGTGCTCGTAATCAATCCTGGGATGCTCTTACGAGGTTTTGTCATGACCACATGTAATTTGTGCCCTGGGAGATCCGATAGGTTGAACTGTGTGCTTGTAATCAGTCCTGGGATTCTCTTGCGAGGTTTTGTGGTGACCACATGTAATTTGTGCCCTGGGAGATCCGATAGGTTGAGCCTTGTGCTCGTAATCAGTCCTGGGATTCTCTTTCGAGGTTTTGTGGTGAGGTCACATATAATTTGTGCCCTGGGAGATTTGCAGATGGTCTTTCGAGGTTTTGCCTATGGCATGTAATCTGTGCCCTGGGACATCTGGCAAATGCTCTTTCAAGGTTTTGTGACGCACGTAAAAGTCCTGAGGATTCCACAGTATGGCCAGTGATGACGAAGACCTGCAGGTGGTGGGCCTACATCCAGTATGAAAAAGGACTGGCTCTATAGAACTTCCTATGACGAGTAGATTCAGAGATTGATTGAGATAGCAGCAGCAGTGACGATGATGATGATGACTCGATGACGATTATCCAGTGACGATGATCCAGAGAAGATGACTTGTGCTAGAATAACTGTGCTGAGAAATACCTTCCTAGTTAAGAGGGAGTGTTGATGTATATGTAACTTCGGAATGTATTTCATATATGTTGCATGTACTCCTATAGAGATGGTATTATTCCTCTATACGGAAGTGTCGTCATTTATATTGTAAGTGTCGTAACTTATACTTGATGGGTTATTAGACCACCTTGTTGGGGTCGGCCCTGTATAAGTCATGTGGGTCGAAGGGTTATTAGACCACCCTATTGGGGGTCGGCCATGTGGGTCTAAGGGTTATTAGACCACCCTATTGGGGGTCGGCCCAGTCAGCATTATGTTATGTGGTAAAGTTCGAGCCTACATGAGTTAGGTAAAAAGGCAAGTCAAGTCAAGTATAAATAGAGTGCGGGAGGCACTCTATTTACTCACTCACTTCTCACACATGCTCTCAAGGAGGAGAGGCGCACTTATGGAGGAGGAGGATCTGCTGCTAGGTTATGTCTATCTCTTATGGTTGGTTGTATCATTGCTCTATCTATCTCTGAGGAAGTTATGGGGTTTTTCACCTTTATGGTTTTCCCCAAGTAAATCTTTGTGTCTCTTGTGTGCTTGCATTATTGTCTCCATGATTGATATGCTGTAGATATGCTGTACATGTTGTTCTCTCAGTTAAGATCCTAGATCAGATTGGAGTAAATTCTGAAAATCTAACAAAAAATGACTATATTTGGAGAGGCGATCAACCACAACGAGAATCACTGTCTTTCCACCAGATTTAGGGAGCCCTTCAATGAAATCCATAGAAATATCTGTCCAAATCCGTGTAGGTATGGGCAAGGGTTCAAGCAATCCTAGAAGGAGTGTTGTTTCCCCCTTATTGCGCTGGCAGGTATCACATTCGGCCACCATCTGTTGAATTGTCCTTTTCATGCCCTGCCAAAAGAAGTTACGCCGTGCTCGTTCATATGTTTTGAGGAACCCAGAGTGCCCGGCCGATGGAGAAGCATGGAGTTCATAGAAGATAGCCTGTTGAAGATCTGTGCTCTGGGGAGCACCAGACGACCCTTGTATCGCAGAGAAGCACCATCCCAAGAGTAATGTGGTACAGCATAAGGGTTGTTGGTCAAGCGTTGGATGATCTGAGATAAGGAAGAGTCATTGACATAACCCTGTTGAACAGATTGCAACCAATTTGGAACAGGCATAGAAATAGCTGAAAGAGAACCTTGGGCATCAAATGTGCGAGAAAGAGCATCTGCCACAATATTGTCTTTACCCTTCTTGTAAGTGATCTCATAGTCATAACCCATGAGTTTGCTAACCCATTTCTGTTGTGCCGGGGAGGAGACATGCTGGTCCAAGAAATATTTCAGACTCTGGTGATCAGTCTTGATGCAGAAATGATTCCCTAATAGGTATGGACGCCACTTCTGTACTGCATGCAAAATAGCCATCATTTCCTTCTGATAGGTAGAGGCAGCTAAATTCTTACCTGAAAGGGCTTTGCTGGTGAACACAATGGGGTGTTCATCTTGAAGGAGAACAACACCAAGTCCATTGCTGCAAGCATCACTCTCAATAGTGAAGGGCTTGGAAAAATCGGGCATAGCTAGCACAGGTGTAGTACACATAGCTTGTTTTAGTTTGTCAAATGCACACTAAGCAGCAGGTGTCCATGTAAAAGCATCCCTTTTCAATAGAGCAGTTAATGGAGCTACAATCTTCCCATAATCCTTGACAAACTTGCGGTAGTAGCCAGTCAACCCCAAAAAACCACGAAGGCTCTTGAGTGTCTGAGGATGTGGCCAATTGTTCATGGCATTGATTTTGGCAGGATCCACGCGAACCCCTTGTGTTGAGATAATGTGCCCGAGATACTCAACTTCCTTTTGTCCAAAAACACATTTAGACTGCTTGGCATGGAGACGATGGTCAGAGAAAAGTTGCATGACAAGATCCAGATGCTGGAGATGTTCATCCCATGTTTTACTGTAGATGAGGATATCATCAAAGAATACTAGAATGAATTTCCACAAGTAGGGTCAAAATATTTTATTCATTAAGGCCTGGAATGTGGAAGGAGCATTAGTGAGGCCAAAGGGCATGACCAAAAACTCATAATGGCCATCATGTGTGCGGAAAGCTGTTTTAGGAATATCATCCTCATGAACCCGAATTTGATGATACCCAGAACGAAGATCCAACTTGGAGAAAAAGTGAGCCCCATGAAGCTCATCAAGAAGCTCATCAACAACAGGAATTGGAAACTTATCCTTGATGGTGAGGTGATTAAGTGCTCGAAAGTCCATGAAGAGGCGCAATGACCCATCTTTTTTGCAAACAAGAATAACTGGAGAAGAAAAGGAACTAGTGCTTGCGCGAATAATACCTTGCTTCAATAAGTCCCGAACGAGCATTTCAATCTCCATTTTTTGGTGAAATGGGTAGCGATAGGGCCTGATGTTGGGAGGAACGCTGCCAGGAAGGAGCTGAATATCATGGTCTTTTGGCCTGGAAGGTGGTAATCCCACTGGTTCAGCAAAGACACCTGTATATCGATCTAGAATTTGTTGTAGATCCAAAGGAGTAGTGGAGACCGCTGATGGTTGCATCTGGATGGAATGGATCTGAGTGATGACACCATGTGAATTCTTCTTGAGGAGTTTTTCCATGCGATGTGAACCGATGATGCTGAGAGAACCTGGTTGTAATCCTGTCAATGTGTGTTTGTGTCCATTGAGGGAAAACTGCATCCAAAGTTCGGCAAATCCCATAAGATAGGGCCGAGTGTGCGTAGCCATTGAGCTCCCAAAACCATATCACATCCGCCTAAGGGTAAGGCAAACATTTCAGAGCACAAGGTATAATCTCCCATAGAGATACGCACATTTCGACACTTCCCTTTGCAAGGTAAGGTGCCCCCATTGGCAACCATGACTTCAAAGTTGGAGCAAGGATGGATAAAAAAATCAGCTTGTTTGGCAATCCGAGGGTCAATGAAATTATGAGTGCTTCCAGAATCAATGAGGATTGTAAGAGGAAGCTTCTTGAAGTAACCCCTGACCCGCATTGTTTGGGGGGTGGTGATTCCAGCTAAAGCATGGAGTGATATCTCTGGCTGGTCATCCTGAGACGGAGGGTCAATAGGTGGTTCCTGAATGTCGACCGGAGCATCCAGTGTTTTTGGATCTTCGTCACCCATTTCTGAGGCAGGCGGAGACTTCACATCCAGGAGATAGAGCTTTTGCTGAACACATCTATGTCCCCGAGTGAATTTCTCATCACAATTATAGCAAAGCCCATTTTCTCTGCATGCTTGCATCTCTGTTTCAGACAAACGCTTGATAAGAGTCGGTCGAGGAGCCTGCGGTATAGGTGGTCGCTGAGAACCCATATTTCGGAAGGGAACAAAAGTGGGCTTGGAGCATTGTTGGGCTGCAATTTTGTCTTCTGCCAACTTAGCCAACCCTAGTGCTTCCATCATTGTGTTAGGACAGAAAATTTTGACCTCAGAGCGAATGGCATCCTTTAGACCACTGATAAAACAAATCTGGTAAAATTCATCAGACAATCCTTCGGTGTGGTTGGCTAGATTCTCAAATTCGGTTTGATACTCTCTCATAGTGCCAGTTTGGCGAAGTTTAGTGAGGGCTCCTGTGAAGTCATCAAAAGCACTAGGACCAAATCGTTGCAAAAGGAGCTGGCAAAAGTTTGGCCAGTTGGGCTCTGTATGAGCCTTGATGTACCAACGGTACCATTGAAGAGCTTCCTGTTCCAAATGAAAGGATGCCAACGGAACTTTGTTGACATCAAAAGTATTATGCAGACTGAAATATTGTTCTGCACGATAGATCCATCCAGTTGGATCGGTACCATTGAAGCGAGGAAAATCAAGCTTCGGACCACGGAAATTGTTGGCAGAAGAGAACCCATTGTCTGCTGAAGACTTGGACTGCCGTTTGTTGTTCATAGCTGAATGTTCAAGATGGAGACCGAGAAATTTTTCATCCAGATCCTGGAGTTTGGCTTGGATGGCTGCAAGTGCTTCCTCCTTGGTTTTTGCTCCTGCACGGGTGACAACCATAACTAGGATTTTTTTTTCTTCTTTTGACTAGGTAGGAAAACAAAAACAGGAACAACTTCAGTAAGGAAAAATTTGGATTTGCGAAAAAATCAGAAGGGTAATTGGGGTTTGACTAGGTTTTGGACAATGTTTGATAGACACGGAAGCAAAAATGAGGATTTCAGAAGCGAGGTGAAAGAATGGGAAAATTTGGCAGAGGGGAACAGAGAAGTAGAATTCAGAAAGGAACTCTGTGGTAAAATTTGAAGGTGATTGGGTGAAATCTGAGGAAGTTATGGCAAACCCTAAAAATAGACAAATGTGGGATTTCGGGCTGTAGGAAGGGGAGTTGAGGATAGGGTCCCCCGGAATGAAATATGTAGAATGGAATGACAGGGGTTCCCTGAAAATTTCAAGGGAAACAGAGGTAAAACAAGGGAGATATAGAGAAAAAACTTTTCTTTTTTCTTCTTCTTCTTTTTTTTTTTTTTTTTTTTTTTTTTTTTTTTTTTTTTTTTTTTTTTTTTTTTTTTTTTTTTTTTTTCATTCAGACTGGAGCGGCTACGGCTCGGATTTTTTTTTTTTTTTTTCATAGACTGGAGCGGTTACGGCTCGGAAGGAATATGGAACAACGTCGAAAGGCTGGATCTAGAATGGCTTGCAAAATGAATATGAAACGGCGCAGCAGTGATCGACAATAGTTCAGCTGATAGTAGATATGGACCCCAGGTATGTGCGGCTTCTTAACAGTTCAGGGTTTTCACTCGGCCACCAATGTTGTCTGACGGCTTGCGTATTGGGGCAGTACCCCTCACTCCACGGCTCAATTAAAACTGATAACCGCTTTGTCACAAACGATAGCTCTTGGTTTACCTCACGGGTGGGAACTAGTCAATCAGGTAGGGGTCGTTGCCCTTTTCGTTGGCAGGTCCTCTCAATGGGACAGCTACTTTCGGGGTTCCTGTGGTACTCCTCACAATGAGTTTTAGGGCTTATTCCCAAGTACTTCCCACAGTTAAGCGGATAGGGATTATTCCCAAATCCAAACCTGCAACAGAAGCGAAAAAAAATTTGGCAGAAATTTCACCCAGCGAGCCCAAGAAAGTGCTCTGATACCAGATGTGATGCACCTGCAACAATTACTTAATAAAAATATGCGAAATAGCAGAAATGACAGAACTCAGAATCACTTTTATATTGATCAGAGGCCACTTCGAGGGGGCAACCTCCTATGAGCAAGCTCAATACAAATAACTTCACGATGTCTTCATAGGTCTCAACACACACTTATATACTAATTCTAGGCGCCAATACTATGGGTCGAAACCATGGGTCGTTACAAACTATGGATCAACAATACTATGGGCGACTTACAAAGCATATGCGCCAACAACAATAACACAAACTATTGATCAACAAATACTACGGGACGACTTACAAAGCATATGCATCCAACAACAACATACTAATAAAGTAAAGACATGGGTTCCTAACATATTTTGGGACTCTCTGATGGTCATTAACTAGTGTTGATGTATTTGTAACTTTGGAAGATATTCACTTGTATATTGTATTTGTACTTTATTGTATCCCCAACAAAGATGTATTATTCCTCCAATTGGAAGTGTCATCAATTGTACTTGCATGTGTCGCAAGTTATATTGTAAGTCTCGTACCTTATACTTGTTGGGTTATTAGACCACCTTGATGGGGTCGGCCCTGTATGAGTCATGTGGTTCAAAGGGTTATTAGACCACCCTAGAAGGGGTCATCCCAGTCAACATTATGTTAAGTGGTTAAGTTGAGGCTGACCTAGTTCAGTAAAGGTCAAGTGAAAGTTAGTGTATAAATAGAGAGTGTGTCTCTCTCATTTTACACATTCTATTATTCACTCACTTCGTATTAGTGAGAGAAGAGGAGGGTGCGCACAAGTGGAGGAGGAGAATACTGCTGAGAATATCTATCTTTTGGGTTTGATCATAGTTATCCTTGTATTGATGCTTATTCTATCTTTGAGGAAGTTGCGGGGTTTTTCACCTTCTTGGTTTTCCTTGGTGAAATGTTTTGTGTCTCTTGTCTCTTGTCTCTTATGCTTGATATGATGTACATGTTATTCTTTCAGTTAAGATCCTAGATCAGAATGTATTAAATTTTGAAAACTAACATGGTATCAGAGCTATCCTGAAGGAAGGCATGCTATGGCATTTATGAGACTTGTTGCACTTGCGGCAAATTGCAAGCTAGGGCTTGATATAGCAAAAACCAGTCATCGTAGAACTTTCGCTATAAATCTATTTTGGCAAAGTTTCAAGATCTGAAACCTTTATAGGTCATAGATAACATCCCCATGTACCTTGCATCAGAAGAAAAGCATCTAATTCAATGTACTTTATGATTTATAATCCGTACAAGTTAGGGTTTCTGCCTCCTCCATATCTCAGTCATAAATAGGTGACCTAGGAAAAAAGGTCACAAATTGGGCTAGGAAGCTCCAAATGAAATTTTGTAAAATGTGACAGGTAGAGCATGGACTGTAGTTTCTCAGGTAAGTTTTTCAGAGGCCGAAGTTGAACCAGTGACACATGGAACGCCGTACAAGTTCGCTTTTATGTTTTATCCCATAAATAGCTCACGTTGCGACACTTGGAATAACTCTCTCTCAGAGAATCCAATTGAGATCAGACCTGTGGGGTTGGAAAGATGATAGGTTAGGATAGCACAAACCAAAGTTTCAGACCCTGCGGATTTGCAATTTCAGAGATGCACCAAAAACAATTAGGTGCATATTTATGTCAAAACAGAATTAGATCTTGAGAACCTTCATTCTTGGCTTGTCACTGCTGCGGGAATTTAGGGCTTCAGAAAAAGTTGGAATTTTTGGAATCGGAGTCCATAGCTGAATGCTCCTCATCAAAATCAAAATTTAGAGACCAAGATCGAATTTTTTGGTTGGAAAAAAGGCTGGGCTTGATCAAACCCTAGTTCGGGATTTTGATTAGAAAGGTGGAAAATTAGGGCTTCTGCAAAAGTTGAAATTTTTGAAATTTGTGACCACAACTGGAAGCTCCTCAGAAAAATCAAAGTTTAGAGTACAAGATCGAACCTTTTGGTTGGGCAAAAGATCGGGATTTATCAAACCCTAGTTCGGGATCTTGTATAGAAGATCCAAAAGTTTCAAAGGAAATTTTGAGGGGTTAAATTTTGCAGTTTTCAAAATTGAAGTATACCAGCTTGATCAGCTCAATAAGGCACATCTTTCCATCCAATAAAAAATTTGAAATTCAAAATTTAAATTTTTAGGGTTTCTCTGACAAACCCTAATCCAGCTCCCAATGCAGTTTCAGTAAATCAAAGTGGATTGGGTTAATCTTATAAGATAATGAATTGAACATCTGCATAAGTGAAGAAGTTCCAGTTCCAGAGGGAGATGAGGTTAAGGCCTTACATAAGAATGCAACAAGAAATCTCAATAGGTATTACTGTTGGTTGTGGAGCTAGATCTTCTAGTCTCATAGATGATATTGTATCAGCCGTGTTTGTACCCCAGTTTTATATGATATGTAGGTGGACTGTACAGTCACCCCAGCGGGGGGGTGTGGGGGGGCATCGCCCCCCACGGGGTTCCAAGGGGGATCATCCCCCCTGGCTGGGGGGTCCGGGGGCCAGTGGTCCCCCGGTGGGGGTTCGGGAGCAATGCCCCCGAAGAAAATTTCTGGGGCTTTTTTCGCCAGCTGTTTTGCGGGCCCATGGTTTTGGGTATCCCATGGTATTTTCCCATTGTATTTCCCTTATAAAATAAATACATTGCAATACGGCTAGGGATGATGATGTATTAGGTTTTATACATTGTAAGGATCTCTGAGATCAGGAGAGAAACTGTGAAATAGAGAAGAGGAAGTGCAGCGCTTGTGCTGCAAGTTGTATCCCTTCACCTTGCTGGACGGTAATAATAATAAGGATTGACAAATTCAGTGTGGACGTAGCCCAAGTTGGGTGAACCATGATATATCTGTTTCTCTCTTGTAATGTGTATGTGTGATTATATTTTCATTTCTGTTTATTGTTATTGCTCTACGATCCTGCCAAAGGTCTATTTGGTAGTTAAACCCGCAGGAAGCTAGGGTTTCTGGTTCGAGTGGGAGCAATGGCAGAAGAAGGAAAGTTTAAGGTCGAGAAGTTTAATGGCCAAAACTTCGGGTTATGGAAGATGGAAATGGAGGACTATCTGTACCAGAAGGATCTATTCCTACCGTTGGGAGGAAAAGAAAAGCAGTCGACGTCTATGAAGGACGAAGAATGGGAGGTTCTTGACAGAAAGGCTCTGGGAACAATACGGTTGAGCGTGGTTTTGTCGGTGGTTTTCAATATCTCAAAAGAAACGACAACAGAGGGTTTGATGAGTGCATTGGGTAAGCTGTATGAAAAACCCTTGGCCTCCAACAAGGTATTTCTAATGAAGCGTTTATTTAATATGAAGATGTGTGAAGGTGGATCTGTTACTAACCATTTAAATGAGTTTAATACGGTTACAAATTAGCTAAGTTCTGTAAGTGTGAACTTTGATGATGAGGTTAGGGCTCTTCTAATCTTGTGGTCATTTCTAGAAAGCTGGAATAGCTTGGTCATGGCTGTAAGTAACTCTGTCTCTGGTTCAAACACCTTGAAATTTGATGATGTTATTGGTGTTATTCTTAGCGAGGAAATGCAAAGAAAAAGCATAGGTGAGACATCAGGTAATGCGTTGACCATGGAGAGCAGAGGAAGACAAAAGGAGAGAGGAAAGAGCCAAGGTAATCATGGAAAGTCTAAAACGAGCAGATCCAAGTCCAGACTAGGAAAGATAGAGTGCTAGAACTATGGAAAGAAAGGACATCTGAAGAAAGACTGCAAATCTCTAAAGAAGAAAGGAGATGCACAAAAGGAAACTACCCAGGAAGCAAATGTAGCAAGTGATGTGTTACAAGATGCTTTGATTCTTGCATTAGATAATACTAGTGATTATTGGGTACTAGATTCAGGAGCTTCATGTCATGCTACACCCCATAGGAAATACTTTCATGAGTATGTTCCTGGCAACTTTGGACATGTTTTATTGGGTGATGATGAGCCATGTAAAATTGTTGGAATGGGTAAGGCATGGATAAAAGTTAAGAATGGAACTGATTTGTTGTTGAAAGAAGTTAGGCATATTCCTGCTATGAAAAGAAATCTGATCTCAACAGGGCAGTTGGGAGATGGCGGCTGTCTATCTAAGTTCGGAGAAAAGTAGTGGAAGATCACTAAAGGATCAATGGTGATAGCAAAAGGAGACAGAGTAGGTACGTTGTATTTATGTCCTCATAATACTCACCATTCTATCTCTTTAGCTTCCACAGGAACATATACAACATTGTGGCATCATAGGCTTGGCCACATGAGTGAGAAGGGGAAGCAGATTCTCCACTCAAGGAAGTTGCTGCCGGATTTGAAGCAGGTAAGTTTGGAATTCTGTGAAAACTGTGTTTATGGAAAACAGAAGAGAGTCAGATTTCTCAGGGTTGGGAAACAGAAGAAGAATGAAAAATTAGAGCTTGTCGGTACAGATGTATGGGGACCGAATCAGGTACAATCTCTTGGTGGCTCTCATTATTATGTTACATTTATTGATGATGCAACTAGAAAAACTTGGGTTTATTGCATTAGACAGAAATCTGATGTGTTTTCTACTTTTAAGAAGTGGAAAGCTTTGGTTGAGAATGAGACAGGAAAAAGATTGAAGTGTCTTAGATCTGATAATGGAGGTGAGTACTGCAGCAAGGAGTTTGATAGTTACTGTTCATACCATGGGATTCGTAGAGAGAAGACAGTCCTAGGAACACCACAGGAAAATGGTGTGTCAGAAAGGATGAACAGAAGGATCATGGAGCGTGCAAGGTGTATGAGACTGCATGCAGGGTTTCCCTTATAGTTTTGGGCAGATGCTGTAAATACTGTTGTTTATTTAATAAACAGAGGACCTTCAAGTGGTTTGGATGGTGGTATTCCAAAGGAAGCATGGACAGATAAAAAGGTAAACTACTCATTTCTGAGAACGTTTGGTTGTGAAGCATTTGTCCATATTGATAAAGAAAATAGAACAAAGCTTGAAGCTAAATCCAAGAAATGTACCTTTATTGGATATGGGGTTGATGAATTTGGTTATCGTTTATGGGATTATGAAAATAGCAAAATCATCAGGAGTAGAGATGTGATATTCAATGAAAAGGTCATTTATAAAGATCAGTTGCAAGGAAAGAAATAGGAAAAGGAAAACAAAGAGTACATAGTGCTTGATGAAATTAAAGAAAATGAAGTTCCGAAGGTGCCAGAAAATCAAGAGCAGCAGCAAGTACCTAAAACTCCTGCAACTGTAAAAAGATCTACTAGGTTAAGTAGACTCCCTAAACGATACTCTCCTTCAATGTATTATTTATTGATGACTGATTCCGGTGAACCAGAATGTTATGAAGAAGCAATGCAGGTGGAAACTAGAAAGAAGTGGGAGCAAGGCATGAATGAGGAGATGGACTCATTGGTAGGAAACCAGACTTGGGATTTGGTTCAGTTGCCTGCTGGTAAAAGAGCATTGCAAAACAAATGGATTTACAGGTTGAAGGAAGAAGAAGGAGGTAAGAAGCGATACAAGGCCAGACTTGTTGTAAAGGGGTTTGCACAGAAGAAAGGTATAGATTTTAATGAAATATTTTCTCCTGTTGTTAAGATGACTTCAAATAGGAATATCTTAAGTCTAGTGGCGGTAGAAGATTTGCATCTTGAACAGTTAGATGTAAAAACAGCCTTCCTCCATGGGGATTTGGAGGAAGAAATATATATGCAGCAACCACAAGGGTATGAGGTCAAAGGTAAGGAGGATCTAGTATGCAGGTTGAAAAAGAGCTTGTATGGCTTGAAGCAAGCTCCAAGGCAGTGGTATCTAAAGTTTGACAGGTTTATGATAGAACAAGGTTATAGTAGATGTCATTCTGACCACTGTGTTTATTTCAAGAAGCTAGACAATGGAAGATATATTATCTTGTTATTGTATGTGGATGACATGCTTGCTTCAGGGTCTGACATGCAGGATATAAATGTACTCAAAAGGAAGCTAGCTAATTCATTTGCGATGAAGGATTTGGGTGCTGCAAAGCAAATCCTTGGTATGAGAATAACGAGAGACATGAAAAATCGCAATTTGACATTGTCTCAAAGTGAGTACATACAAAAGGTGTTGGATAGGTTCAGAATGCAGAATGCAAAACCTGTAAGTACACCTTTGGCTAGCCATTTCAGTCTAAGTAAGGAAATGTGTCCCAAGACACAAGAAGAGACAGATTACATGTCCAAGATTCCCTATCAATTAGCAGTTGGCAGCTTGATGTATGCCATGGTGTGCACAAGACCAGATATTGCACATGCAATGGGAGTTGTGAGTAGATATATGAACAATCCATGTAAAGAACATTGGAAGGCAGTACAGTGGATTCTCAGGTATTTGAGAGGTACTACCACTGAGGCATTATGTTTTGGAGGTTTAGACACTATTCTATAGGGATATGTTGATGCAGATATGGCAGGTGACAAGGATAGAAGGAGGAGCACCACAGGGTATGTGTTTACTGTAGGTGGAACAACAGTAAGCTGGATTTCAAAACTACAGAAGGTTGTTGCACTTTCAACAACAGAAGCAGAGTATGTTGCCATTATAGAGGCTAGTAAAGAGATGATTTGGTTGCAGAGGTTTATGGAGGAAGTGGGTAAGAAGCAGAAGGATAGCAGATTGTATAGTGACAACTAGAGTGCCATTCACCTTGCAAAGAACTCATCATTCCATTCCAGGACTAAACATATACAGCTCAAGTACCATTTCATATGCTCTGTTCTGGAAGATGAACTGTTGAAGCTGGAAAAGATACATAGTAGCCAGAATCCTGCATACATGTTCACAAAGGTAGTGACCAGAGAGAAACTGAGTTTGTGCTCGGTTTCAGTTGGCCTTCTAGCATGAAGGTGAAGAGGAGAAATTTGCCAAATCCAAGTCCAGCAAGTGCAGCAGCGGTGGAGTTGTTGTGATCAATCTCCAAGTAGGAGATTGTTGGTTGTGGAGCCAGATCTTCTAGTCTCATAGATGATATTGTATCAATCGTGTTTGTACCCCAGTTTTATATGATATGTAGGTGGACTATACAGTCACCCCAGTGGGGGGGTGTGGGGGGGCATCGCTCCCTCCACGGGGTTCCAAGGGGGATCATCTCCCCTTGCTGGGGGGTCCGGGGGCCAGCGGTTCCCCGGCGGGGGTTCGGGGGAAGCGCCCCCAAAGAAAATTTTTGGGGTTGTTTTCGCCAACTGTTTTGCAGGCCCATGGTTTTAGGTATCCCGTGGTATTTTCCCATTGTATTTCCCTTATAAAATAAAGACATTGTAATACGGCTAGGGATGATGATGTATTAGGTTTTATGCATTGTAAAGATCTCTGAGATCAGGAGAGAGACTGTGAAACATAGAAGAGGAAGTGCAGCGGTTGTGCTGTAAGTTGTATCCCTTCACCTTGCTGGACGGTAATAATAATAAGGACTGGAAAATTCAGTGTGGAAGTAGCCCAAGTTGGGTGAACCACGATATATATGTGTCTCTCTTGTAATGTGTATGTGTGATTATATTGGCATTTCTGTTTATTGTTATTGCTCTGCGATCCTGTTTTTCTAACAATGACTTGAAGAAATACAGGTATGTTTTGAAATCTGTTCATGATTAAGTTTATGATATGTTTGTCTTCATATTATTGAGGTTAGTACAATCTTGATCAATCTTAGACTTGTCTCATCACCCTAGTAAAAGTATGAATGCAAGTGAATTATAGAAGACATGCATTGATTAGGGTTATGACATTTATGATTGTACTAATGCACAGTGGTGTTGTATGAGGTTGATGTTGTCCGCTAACATGAAAGGTACATCAAGAAAGACAAATCAAGTTCTAGATCAAGAACACATGACCATGGTGACATGAAAACAAAGACTCATCCATAGCCATTATAGAAGCTCTACTTATGAGGTATGTATATTTTGGTTCTACAATATGAGTTATGCAGGTTACTAAGCACAAGTCATTGAAGAGAACAAGAAGACATTGTTTGGGTATGTTAGACATAACTAGAAAACATGATAACTAGGTATGTTTTTCCTATACTTCAAGTTAGAATCCCACCTTGTGTTAGGATCTTATACTTTTGTATGAATGATTATTCTTGAAGTTAGAAGTTTAAGTAATCAACTATTTATGCATATTATGTTTCTTACTTTGATTGATGATATCACTAACCAGAGGAGTCCTATGGTCAATAAGAATATGCATAAGTAATAGAAGTCCTCCCTGAAACCTTGAATACTAATGCTTGTGATAAATTACCTATGTGTGAAATAATCATGACCATACATGTTAAGTTTATTTAGGATCATAATGTTTTGATAGTATTGAGATTATACTAATGGATGTATGATCATGTATGAGATCTTGAGGATGACACTAGTGCACACTTAAGCATGCATACTGGTCCATGATTAATATAAGTTCAAGGACATGTAATCCAGGAAGCAAAGATCAAGAGGGAGCACACTCCAGTAGTTCTTACAAGGAAGCAAAGATTGAGAGGGAGTCCACCCTACAACTAAACAAAGATAAGTATATGAATTGTCATTTATTATATGATTACTTAAATGATGTTGTCCAGTCATGTACATACCTATGTTCCTAGATTTAGGATGTACATTTTGAATTTTAGAAAAGTTGCATTAATGAACAAGATACTACTAATATGCAATGTGTAAGTGGCCTATGGTACTATACAACATTCCATTGCTACTTATCTAGAATGAAACCTCTTTGCTAACATGTTGGGAGTAGTGCAAACTCTTAACAATGTTTTGGTAGAGATGGAAGGCATCTAGAAAGTTACCATATGAATATGAGATATGGATAAATGTTGTATTGAAGCATTGGCTAAGATAATTGCATGACTGTATGACATATTTCTTTATGCATACGAATTTGTTTTGAAAAACTATGAAAAGTTTCTAATCATGAAATTGAATTTGACTTGTAGGAAAGATCGTGTATAATCACCTACAAAAGAAGGACAACAACATTTGTTCTAGAAACGAAGTTCAAGAAAACTTTCTATTGAAGATATTGAAGAATATAAAGTTCCTAGGATCTGGGATGCAGTAATGGAAGAATGCCATGATCGAGGAATACTAGTCGATCATGAAGAATGATGTTTGGGATATGGTCCCAAGACCGGAAGGGAAGTCTGTTGTGACTTCCAAGTGGATCTATAAGATCAAGCATGCTGCATATGTCAGCATAGAGAAATACAAGGCAAGGTTTGTGGCTCGTGGCTTCTCCCAGAAAGAGGGGATAGATTATGAAGAGAATTGTGCTCCTGTAGCTAGATACACTTCCATCAGAACAATACTTGTTCTGGCTGCAGTGATGAAGTGGAAGATACACCAGATTGATATGGTGTAGTCGAAGAGGAAGTGTATGTGGAGAAACCACTCGGTTTTGAGACACATGACAGGGATTTATATGTGTGCAGATTGAAGAAAGACTTGTATGGCTTGAAGCAAGCACCTAGGACATGGTATGACATGATAGATAGCTTCCTGTCCAGTTTGGGATTTACCAAGAGTAAAGTGGATTCCAACCTTTACTACAAGGTTGAGGAAGGCAATCCAGTGATACTCCTATTGTATGTGGATGACCTGTTTGTGACAAGTGAGGATAGATTGATTGTCGATTGATTACTTTCTAGGCATGGAGGTGTGGCAGAGTGCAGATGGGATCTTCCTTGGACAAGGGAAGTATGCAGTAGAGATCCTGAAGAGGTTCAGGATGATGGACTGCAAGGCCATGGCCACACCTATGGCATTAAACCTGAAGCTTCTGTGTGATGCTTCATATAAGCTAGTTGATGTCATGATGTATCATCAGATGAATGGGTCATTGATGTACCTGACGAACATGAGACCGGATATTTTCTTTGCGGTGAACACATTGAGCCAGTTCTTGATGGATCTCATAGGTGTTCACTAGTTGCTGTAAAGCATATTCTGAGGTACCTGAAGAGCACAATTGATTATGGGCTCAAGTATGATGCAAATCAAAAGTTTAACTAGGAGGGTTATGTTGATTCAGATTGGGCAAGCAGTGCCATTGATCGGAAGAGCACTTCGGGGTGATACTTCAGTATGGGATCCAGTATGATCTCTTGGTTTATCAGGAAGTAGTCCCATGTGGCACTGAGTACAGCCAAAGTAGAGTATGGTGCAGCTTGTTTGGCTAGTTGTGAGGCAGTATGGATTAGGAAGCTACTGTCTATGTTATTTGATCTCCCATTGGATGCTACCTGTATCTTCTGTGACAACCAGAGTTGTGTGAAGTTGTCTGAGAACCCAATGTTCCATGACAGGTCGAAAAACATTGACATCAAATATCACTATATCAGGGATGTGGTGTAGAGGGGAGTAGTAAATCTCCGGTATGTTGCGACAGACGAACAAATAGCCGATATGTTGACCAAGCCGCTGTCCAGAGTGAAGTTTTAGTACTTCAGCGAGAGGCTTGGTGTACTTCAAATCGAGATTCCCTATAAGGGGAAGTGATGAGTCCAGAGACACAGATGCATATGAGCCATTCTCACATGGTGGTAGGTGTGTCCTCCCATGGTGCAGATATAAGGGATGGGGCCATTCTGACATGGTTGAAGTGTGTCTTGCCATGGTCGTTGATGTAAGAGCTATGCCATTCGAGCATGGTTGAAGTGTGTCTCCCCATGGCTGTGATATAACTGCTGTGCCATTCCTAGCATGGTTGAAGTGTGTCTTCCCATGGTTGCGATATAAGTGCTGTTCCCTTCCTAGCATGGTTGAAGTGTGTCTTCCCATGGCTGCAATATAAGTGTTGTGCCATTCCTAGCATGGTTGAAGTGTGTCTTCCCATGGCTATGGATATAAGTGCGATGCCATTCTCGTATGGTTGAAGTGTGTCTTCCCATGGTGTAGATATAACTGTTGAGCCTTTCACTGATGGTTGAAGTGTGTCTTCCCATGCCGGTGAATGTAAGTGCTATGTGATGTGCATCTGGGTTGTGCTTCGTGGACTATGAGGTGATCTAAAGACGATGAGGTGATAGTATGGTACATAGGTTTTGCAGAGGCATATAATCAATTTTGAGATGCTCTTGCAGGTTTTGTAGAGGCATTGTAATCAATCCTGGAAGATTTTGCAGGTTTTGCAGACGCATTGTAATCAGTCCTGAGATGTACCTACTTGATGGCTTGCTCGCTGAGATGATGAAGACCTACATGGAGGCTAGGACTACATCTAGCATGAAAAAGGGTTGGCTCTGTAGAAATTCCTATGATGAGTAGATTGGAGATTGATTAAGATAGCAGCAAAAGTGATGATGATGCTCCATGATCCAGTGACAATGATCCAGCTCCAGAATTGAAGACTTGTGCATATATGTATTGATGACTTGTGTCAAGAGAATAAATTCCTAATTAAGAGCGAGTGTTGATGTATTTGTAACTTCGAAAGATATTCACTTGTATATTGTGTTTTTACTTTATTGTATCCCCAATGGAGATGTATTATTCCTCCGATTGGAAGTTTCCTCAGTTGTACTTGCATGTGTCGCAAGTTATATTGTAAGTGTCGTAACTTATACTTGATGGGTTATTAGACCACCTGTTAGTCCCAGAGACAATCTAAAGCTGTTTTTTAGAATAGTGCGTAGGCATCAATAATCACTTATGAAAAACTTTACTGAATCACAAAATAATCTGACAGAAACAATGTAGAATTCTAATCTTGAAATGTTAATGGGCAGTATTTCAATGTGCAAAGGAATCAGACTTTAGTAGCAGATGAAAAATGGAATGGTGCAATATAAAGGTACTGTGTAAGTAAATCTTTATATTACATTTGCAGAAGGACGTGTTGAGCCTAAGGGAGGAATTCAACAGTCTGAACAAAATGAATAGCAAAAAACGACTGAATAATATGAGGGTATCACTTCAAGGTATATTATCCTGAACACTTCAATCACCAATTACCAAAGAAGAAATACTTTTAAGCATAGGCACTCATATAAACCCAGACAAGCTCTGCATATCATACATAAATGAAAGAGATGGAAAACAGAAGAAGACACTAACTCAGCACATTAAAACTTTGAATCCATTAGCTCTAAGATAGAGTAATAATATGTTCCTGTATATTGATCAAATATCAAACATAGAAGTAATACATATTATATCAGAGAGCCAACCTTTTGGCTATCGCCTACCTGGCTATATATATCCTTCCTACTATAAAAATAGAATCTATTATGATCCGTTCAGCTCAACAGCTTAAAGAAAGACAGTTTATACTCCTTAACAGAGTTTGTTACAAATAATAGAAATGAGTAAAATACTTGGTCATCTGCCTGAACATGACCTGGGACTATTTTGATAATCAAAATAGTACGTCCGACTGGACAAAGAAAACGTGCCACCTTGATATATAGGATAACCACGACGTAAATCTTTCGGAACTACAAAGAACTTCTTTCACACTTATCCAACCGCCTTTGGCCTAACAGGGATGTGGCTGCAACCATACAACTGATGAACGATGCTTTGTAGACCACTATTGCCTCCCTCCTTCATCCCTTCCAATCCCTTTGCTCTTGAAACCTGCAATGGGATGAAGAGCTACTACTAACATCGGGTTATGGAACAGGATCTGATGTAGATAATGCTTTGTTAGAATCGCTCAGGTACTACCACTCCGCCATTTGATCATCCTTTGCTAGGACTAGCGTATCTCAACCCCTCATGCTTCTGCAACTGAGAAGCCAATCCTCCTTTTAACTGCTGCATAGGATGAATTCTCCTTAGACATCTCAGATGAGACCTTGGGTTTATCTCGCCTACTGACACACAGATACGAATCAGCAGGCTGCTCATGAACGTTGGTCATCTGGCCTCTCAGTGTTCCTAGAGAGGCACTTCTCGAAATGTAGTGAACCATGGGGAAAAACTCAGCTAATTCGCTCGAATCGGAAAACAAGTACCCAGCTTTCAGTGACGGACAAATGAGGTGAAGGAGCTCTAATAAAACAACAATGTCCAATGGGGTATTTATAGAGGTAGCTGGGCCTTCCTTAGTAAATGATCCTGTACCATTTGTAGTCATTATCTGACACATTTCGAGCTTTGCACGCAGAGAGTGAGCTGTAACTTAGTACGATGCCGGTGACATCAATCATCATTGGAGAGGGCCACTTTAGCGTGAAAAGTGAAAATGAAAAAAACAGAAAACCACTTATGGTATTCAGGCTCTTCGAAAAGTGGCCTTAGAAACCCCCTTTAGAACCCTTGAATGACTTTGGAGGCGCCATGTGGAAACAATGGTTTTCACCTCAGGGAGGGGCTTCTTGCTATATAGTTCGCGCATCTAGAAGCTTCCTCACCTCTTTCTCAATGACTGGTAACAAAATAGGGTTCACCTGTCTCAACTTTTGTTTTACTGGTTTAGAATCAGGCTTTAAGGGGATCCTATGCTAAATTATAGAGGTATCATATGTCCTGAGGTCTTCATATTTCCAGGAAAAAATGTCAGCATACTCTTTAAAAAATTCTTCATACCTTTTCCTTTGGTCCTTAGTAAGGGATTCAGACAGCTTGATGAACTTGGGGTCTTCCTCAGTGCCGATATTTACTTCATGCACAGCCTCAGTGGTCAGACGTGTTGCTGGTTTGACTAGGACGTCATCTTTGTCGAATAACTGCTCTAAAGGAATGAGGCCTTTCGGTATAAAATATTTTTTCAGTTGATGAACTTTATGACCTACAATTTATTGCATGAATTCAAATCTTCCGAGATCTATTACCCATGCATTACTTCCTTCAGCTTTTTTAGAGTCATCATCAACCTCGGTGTTTGAAAATTCTCCGACCAATTGCAAAAAGCACTTGATTTATTGATCGTCTTCAAAAACTTGCCAAATTTTGACATTGTTAGGGATGGAGGGGCGGTATCTCATTTCTACATCATATTTTAGCTTTGGATTCTTGGGAGGATTGAAGGAGCTCACCATCATGGCCAAAGCGTAAGCCTGCTGATTTTCTTCTCGGGGCACAAAAGTAATGTTAAAGGCATCAAAAAGTTGTCAATAAGATCCCACGCCAGATGGCAATATGCTCTGAGTCTGGGATGTTTAGTCTGATAAATGTTTTTTATCTGATTCACCACAAGATCTGAGTCTTCGAACACGGCCAGATTAGTAACTCTCAAGTCTCTTGTCGCTTGGAGGCCTAGGATGAGTGCTTCATATTCCATGACATTGTTAGTGGTGTCAAAATCAAGTTTGTATGATAGATTGACTTCTTCCCCCGAAGGTGACGTCAATATTGCGCCTACTCCAGATTAATTTTTGGCAGACGCTCCATGGAAGAAAAGTTTCCACACTAGATTCTGGCTATTTTCAGTGGCTGGTTCCGCTGTCTTAATCTGTGTGACCTCACCTTCGGCTGAACCTTCTATTGATAATCTGTAGCAGCCCATATTTTCATCAATGACATATATAGGATAATTCGTAGGACTATCTCGGTCACTTATGACATATGCGAACATGGCTTCTCTATACAACCACCTGGTTTCCCTAGCAAAAAAAGGTATCGTAGCATATTTCATATCCATCTGCATGGTTCCTCCCATCTTTTTAGCCCAAATTCTTGATAGTAGCATGCCATATTTAGTAGGGACATTGGCTACTACCACGTCCATCATTACACTCTTCGCTGGTATTTGGGCTAGAGTAACCACCATATCTTCTATCATCCCTATGCATTTTACCTTTCTGGAATCAAAACTGTAAAGATCATGATATGGCCGGGTGATTTACAACCCCAATTGTTCCATGATAACTTTGGGCATTAGATTGTGGGATGCTCCCGAATCTAGCATGCAATTGTGGAGAATCTTATCATGCACATTCAGAGTGACGTAAAATGGAGCAGTGGGTTCTTCTTTATTATCAATATGTGGGCCACATTGAAAAGAGGGAGCCTCATCATTAAGGTTTATGGAATCTTGCTGGTGTGTGCCTTTGGATCTGTGCAGTACTTGTCTATCTGGACCTGGTAGATAAGATTTCTTATCAACTCAGTTAAAGGGACTGCTATTTTTAGTTTATTTAGCTCTTGCTCCAGACTGAAAGGGGTGGGCCCTTCTCTAGGGATAGATTCTATTCTCTTGTGGGGGCTTATGCCTGGCTGATTAGGAACATCTGGGGTCATGACTTTGACTTCTTTATCTTTAGAGAGAACTTTTACTTTGGGTAGGGGAGCCGCTTTAGGAGGCTTCATCTGGTCTGGCTTCCATGGGGTTTTTCTAGTCATAGGTCCACTTTGCTTGGGCGCAGCTTCTAACCTTGGTATTAAATTATACCTCTTGGCATTCTTTCAGGCTAAGTACTACAAGAAGCTAGATGATCCTCGGGAAAATCAATATTCTCTTGGGTATACAGAAGATCCGAGATATCTTCTTTGTATAACAGTGAACTCTCATAGTCTTCTCTAGTGAGATGCATGAGGTGTGAATCTTCTTCCACCCAATTTAGTTGTTCCTCAAAATATTCATAATCTTCCTCCGCAGCAATACCGATCAGATTATTTTCTTTTTCACAAACAGCAGGTCTAAGTGGCTATTCATCATTTCTTTTCTCTTTATACGCTAGCTGCGGATTGAAGGGTCTTCTAAACTGATTTTGAGGACGAGGAGGAGATTGTCGATTGGGACTACTACCTTCAAGCTCCATTCAAGTGACCTTGCTTGAAAGGTTTTTTATGATATGAGTCATCTCATCAATCTTAGCATCCTGAGATTCTCTAATTTCTGAAGATACCCCTTCTTCCCTAGCCTTTCCTTTATCTCTTGGTTCAACCTCATTTGTCATCTTAATCTTTCCTCCCGCTCTCAAATTTCCTTCAATGTCGATGGCATCATCTTGCATGTCGCTGAACGAGACTAGTCTTCTTTCTCTCTCTCAATGTTATGGTGAAATCTAATGGGAAGGCAGTTGCATAAGTGACCCGAGCTATGTCTTTAGTAGGACGAATGTCCTTAGGGATTCTGAAATACTGCTTATTAAATATTGTTGTGAAATCGACCACATTTTCAAAGCCACTTTTCTTCAGGGCAGAAAACTCTATCAGATAATATAAACTATCCCGTTTAACTCCCCACTTCTTGACGAATGTGGATTCCAATATTTCCATAGTGCTAATAGAGGCATTAGGTAAAGATCTGAACTACTTTCTGGCCTCACCTTCTAGTGACTAGGCGAAAATTCTCATGAATACATCATCGTGCTTGATCGGGATATTTTCTGTGAAGTCTTGAAACCGATCCACATGTTCTTTGGCAGATGTCTCTCTGCTACCATCATACTTCAGCAACAGCTTCAAATAATGAGTAGGCATGTCATTCATGGGTGTGGGAAATTGTAGAGGTCCATGATGGCTTGCTACCCATCTTGGCATTGGTGGAGGTGGTCCTCCGCCTCCTCCTCCTGACATGGGTTGACTGGGATTAAGGGTTTCTGCCTGTGTGGCAATGAGGGTTCTGGGCAGAGTAATATGGTCTGCAATTCCTTGTCTACAACAGAGATCTTTCGGAAGCTCAGAAAATCAAAGGAAGAATCAGGATTTTGCTAAAAAGGGTCATTATCAGGGGTTCAGACAATAAAATCAGACTGGGGAAACTGCAGGCTGAACAAAGGGGAGGAGAATCTATGCTGGTAGCTTGGCGAAGTAGACTGGAATCTACCACGTCTATGTCTCCAAGAAACTTAATCTTCTAGGGCCAGAAATTATTCATGGCTAGGGTTCTGGCGAGTGTGTCTTCGTTCAGATGCCAGGTTTGCTACTGTGGAGTCGCCAGGTGGATTACAGCATGCACCTCAATTTTATCCACCATAAAACTGAGAGTGTATAATTATGTCATTATACCTAGGGAAGATTTATCTTCTTGATTGCATTCCCCGGCAACGACGCCAAAATGGATGTTAGTCCTAGACAAGTTCTAAAGCTATTTTTTAGAACAGTGTGTTAAATTTTGAGCATTAATTCACAATACTCTAGGATCTTCACTGAGAGAATAACATATACAGTATATCAATGCATAACAATCACAATAAGCATGACAAGCATCAAAAGAAACAAAAACATGAGAGACAAGAGACACAGAGTTTCCGTGAGGAAAACCCTAAGGTGAAAAACCCCACAACTTCCTCAGAGATAGAGAGAGCATTGGCTCAACCAAAGTACAACCAAAATACACTGAAATAGTCTCCAAGTAGCAGATGGTCCTCCTCCTCACTAGTGCGCCACTTTCTGAGTGAGAGAATTGTGAGTTTCTGAATGATAAAAATAGAGATCTCCCGATATCTATTTATACTAACCTGTTTTCCCAGTGACCTTATGGGGCCGACTTGTCTAGCTAGGTACATCCACAATATAATATATATTTCAGGGCCGACCCCACACATGGTTGTCTAATAACCCGTCGCCAAGTACACACACTTGCGACACTTGTCAATACACATGACGACACTTCCTTATAGAAGAATAACACATCTCTTATAAGGGTACAATAAATATATATGAAATACATAGATGAAATACATTCCGAAGTTACATATACATCAACACTCCCTCTTAACTAGGAAGGTATTTCTCAACACAGATCTGCTAGACAAGTCTTCTTCTCAGGATCATCGTCATCGATGCATCATCATCATCATCATCACTGCTGTTGTTATCTCAACCAATCTCTGACTCTACTCATCATAAGAAGTTCTACAGAGCCAGTCCTTTTTCATACTGGATGTAGGCCTGCCACCAGCAGGTCTTCGTCATCACTGGCCATACTGTGGAAATATCAGGAATTATTACGTGCATCACAAAACCTTAAAAGAGTCTCTTGATGTAGCTAGGGTTTTACCCCTAGCTTGTGCAAATGAGCACCTACTAAGGAGAATGGACTCCTTAGTAGCAGTTCAGTAAGTGTAAATAATTAAGCTAAAACAGAAATTAAATTACTTCTAAAACATGCATGAAACATAAACAACAAATTTAAAGAATGGCTTTTTTGTATTGATATTACCTTCAATGTGAAGGTTTGATGAAGCCCTTTGCAATGTCCAAGAGGATGCTCCAAGCTTCAATATGCTCCTTCTCTTTCTCCAATGGTGGGAATGGGCCAAAGGTGGCTCTCAAGGTGAAAATAGTTCAATGGTGAACTAGGGTTTCGAGAGAGATTTTGGCAAAGTAAGGGTGCTTGTGATTGTGGATGTGAAATAATGGATCTCCATCACCTATTTATAGTTTTTTGGTGGTGGAGTGCTGACCCATGGTTTTAGGAAACACATGGTTTTGGGCAGCTGTATAGGGTTTTTTCCTCCTTTTCCTCATTATTTTATATTTTTTATTCCTTTTTAGGGGATTTTTGCTATTTTTGGAGGAAAAGGGAGTTTTTTAGCCTTTTTTAGGCTATTTTGATGGTTTTGTGGCCTTTTGGAGGCATTTTAGGCCTTTTGGAGGCTTTTTAATGGGATTTTTTGGGTTTTTAAGGGAAATATGGTAGGAAAATGGACAAATGAGTCATATAATGTGGTAGATGAGGTAGCGAACACTTTTTGGGTGTTAACAGATTGCCCCCTGATGTGCGAGGGCAGGAGCTCATCGTATGGCCGATGGACATCATAAGTCATGAATGGTTTTCCTGGGTATGGAGAGAAGAGAAGAAACAAACTGAAGCCCGGAACAACGATCCCGAACAACTGCAAGAACTAAAAGTACATAACCTCAATAATGGGTGAGGAATCATCTGATCATATGGACGAGGCGGGCATACCCATGCTCGTATCAGGATATAACATAACAATAACAATGGGGTCCAAAAAATGGGGACCTGTCATATACATGACCTCAAAAACTGAATGAGGAATAATCTCAATATATGGACGAGGCGGGCATACCCATGCTCGTATCAAGATACATAAACATAACTGTGAGGCTCGAAAAGGGGGACCTGTAAGATACATAGCCACCGTGTACATCATAAGAGTCCAGAGGGGACACAAAATCTGGGACATACTGCTGGGTGGACCATGTCTGAGCTGAAAAACTGATACACTGGAACAATCAACAGTGCTACTGAGTGTGGTACCAAAGGGGCTGATGAGCTGCTGGATCAGAGTGACAAGGGGTACACTCACAATGGTACATGGAACTGGAACTGAAACTGGGTACTCAAGGAAGCATGTAACTGGATGGCTTCCGAATACAAATGCCAACGCAGCCCGGACATCCACGGGAACAGATAACTGGGTGTTCCGAAATGACTCACCAATGTGCTAGAGTCGGGGGAAATCCGGGGTCTTCGACTAAAAACTGATGGGATATAATCCTACGCGATCCTCAACGATGCGATCAAGGTGCTGAAGTCGAGCATGTGAGGAACAACCACTCAGAGAGGCAATGCGGACTCCTATCAGAATGATCCGTAGGCACTTACCACAGATGGTGATAAGTCCAAGGCGTAGGGACCTCTGGGCCTATCCTCTGGAATAGAGGAGCTGTCGTTGACAGAGGGAGACCTGCAACTATCAAGGCAATGATGTTTCCGTGACAGGAGCGCGAGGTGAAGAACCGAAATGTGATAGTACTGATGGCAGGACTGACAAACTGTGGGGGGAAAACTGGGAAAGTAGAGTGGGTGGACTTAAACTTCCTTTGTTCAGAGTATGATAATGGGAATGATCTGGCAGCATATGAAACTGACTGAGGGGAAAGGGATCATAGCTGTAAGGGATCTGGGAGGGTAACTGGTCTGAGGGAGACTCAAGCTGATATAAAATGGCAGAATACTGCAGAATACTCTGAACAAAGGCGACCTGATTGGGGGTGCTGCCGAGATGATCGATCATAGTGCCAGGAGGAACAGGAGGGTACTTATTCATGGGTTAAGGAACTAGAAGAAGTTTGTGTAAAATGGTACTGTCGTCTGGATTTTACGAGCCTAGGACAGTTCATGCTCGTGGTTGCTTTCAATTTTAAGGAGTCTAAAAGCGATAAGAAGACTCTGAAATGATGGAATGGTACTGTCGTGTGGATTTTACGAGCCCAGGACAGTGCATGCTCATGGTTGCTTTCAATTTTAGAGAGTCTGAAAGCAAGTAAGAAGACTCCAGGGGGTTTCTTTTTCATAGATTTAGTCTCCAAGGCCCAAAGAAGCATAAAAGGATGCAATGAAGAACTCTTCTAGGCGGTGTGACTAGAGTATTCCTTTTTTGTAATTAGTCTACCAGGTCCGGAAAAGGGTTAAACTTATACCAGATAGACGCCCTTTCAAGTACTTTAACGAGCATGAAAGGAAGCAAGATTGCTCGGCGATCTTTTCATTCTTTTAGGAGTCAGAAAAGAGCTTAACGGAAACTCCTTAAGTGCCTTTTTCGTAAAGGACTTGTCCGGCCCGAAAAAGGGATAAAATTATACCGAACAAAAAGAATGGCCAGGCAAGGAGGAAGTGTTCAATCGAGGATCAGTAATGATGACCAAGAACGAGGGTAGGGGGGAACACTGGTGGGCCTCCTTGCGGGGTAGATGAAATGGTGGCAAAATAACGAGACATTTGCAGTATGACAGGAGTGGAGGGCTCATGTAAAAATATGGAACAATCCGATGGCGGCCGATGTGGCACGCAAACCGAGGCAGCAAGGTGTCGGGACAAAATGTTGAAATTGCACCAAGTGAGAGCGAGAAATGATCTCAAGCATCATCACGAGCTCGGAAACATGAATCCGACGATATCAAGGGTGTCAGGAACGGGTAACGGCCGATGTGGCATGCACACCGAGGCGACGAGGGCGTTTTGGAAAAATACCCAAAAAATCGGGGGGTGAGAGTGAGAAATGATCTCAAGCATCATCACCAACTCGGAAAAATGAATCCGATGATATAAAACATGTGAAAAACGGAGAACGGCCGATGTGGCACGCAAACCGAGGCAACTAGTGGCGTCTGAAAAAATGGGCAAAAAATGACGGAAAAAATAATGCAACGAGGTGACCATCATGACGGTCTCGTCGTGCTGATTCCAGTGGTGGAAACGGTTTGTAAAGACAAAAAAACAAGAAAGTACACTGTACAACGCAGACCAATGAGGCCGCAGGTTTCTTTTATGGGTAAAAGCGCTTGAGATACAACCCATTACGAGGGTTGCGCAAAGGACGGCCTTCGGAGTCAGCTAAGATGTATGCCCCCTTGCCGAGGCAGGTCTGCACGATGTAAGGGCCTTGCCACATAGATTCAAACTTCCCTTTACCGGTTTTGTCATGGGCTTGGTCGTAGGCGAGGACGAGGTCCCCTTCATGGAAAGTTCGAGGGTGAACATGTTTGTCATAACCAGCTTTGGAGCGGTTTTTGGCAGCTTCGATGTTCTGGAGAGTGGTACGACGGTCTTCATCAGCTTGTTCAAGTTGCAGCAAACGCTGCTCGAGGGGGGAGGTGTCAGGAAGAAGCTCCACAGCGATCTGTAAGGCAGGAATCTGACACTCGATGGGGAGGACAGACTCTACACCGTGAACTAGATGGAATGGTGTAAAACCAGTGGCGGTCTTAGTGGATGTGCGGTAAGCCCACAAGGCAGGGAACAACATGTGGTGCCAATTGGACTTATGCTTGTCAACCGTTCGTTGGAGGATGGTTTTTAGGATTTTATTGATGGCCTCTACTTGGCCGTTCCCTTGGGGGTAGTAAGTAGAGGAAAATTGGTGCTCATACTTAAGGAGGGTGGATAACTCACGCCAGATGGCATCTTCAAAGTGTGAACCATGGTCAGAGACTAACTGCTTAGGAACCCCGAATCGAGCGATGACATGGTTGAAAAAGAAGCGGGCAGCAGTGTCAGTGGTACAATTGAAGGTAGGCATGGCTTCCGCCCATTTGGTGAAGTAATCAACAGCGACAATAATATATTTGTGGCCGTTGGCAGACTGGGGTCTACATTCCATGAAGTCTATGGCCCACTTACAAAAGGGACCAACGGTGACGACTGGGTGCAACGGAGCAGGAGGTGTCTGGGCCTTGGGGGCAAAAAGTTGGCAGTTATGGCAGTGTTTGACCGCAGTGATGTAGTCGGTGAAAAGTGTGGGCCAGAAGTATCCGGCGCGGACAACATTTTGGGTGGTGGCCATCCCTGAGAAATGGCCTCCGCAGGCACCGCTATGACAGTCATTAAGGACGTGTTCAGCTTCCTCGTGTGTAAGGCAACGACGAAGGATTGTGTCAACTCCGCGTCGGTAAAGGACATTGCCTAAGAGGAGATATCGAGAGGCCTGGTGACGGATGCGACGGCGTCCATTACGGGTAACATTGGGTCTGAACTTCTGCGTGCGCAGGTATAACAAGATATCACCGTACCATGGGTCATCGGACGAGATAGTGAGCAGGTGATTGTCGGGTAACTCATCGGAGATTGGTTTGGCCGGGTGAAGGGAAGGGAGATCAGTAATGAGCTGCGCAAGCGCGAGGGCTTTAGTGCTCTTAGGTGTTTTGAAGGTAAGGTCATATTCCTGGAGGATAATGACCCATTTAGCAACACGACCTTGCAGTAGCCACCGGTTTAGAAGATATACCATGGGGTTAGAGTCGGCGACGACGGTGGTATGACTCATTAAGATATAGTGTCGCAATTTTTGGACGGAAAAGACTACTGCTAGGGCGAGTCTCTCCTCGTATGGGTAACGGAGGGGTGGACCAGACAAGGTCTGGCTGACGTAGTAAATGACATGCTCCTGGTGAGAAGCATCTTCTTGAACCAAGACTCCGGACACGGCATGCTCGGAGGCCGAGACGTATAGGATAAAGTCCTGGGAGAAATCCGGAGGGGAGATCAGAGGGGCTTGTGTGAGAGCCTTCTTGAGGGCGTCGAATGCAGCTTCTGCTTGCTCATCCCAAACGAAGGGTATGTGGGTACGGAGCAGGCGCAAGAAACCGTGAATGGTGGTGGCGTAATTAGGAACGAAGCGTCGAAGGAAGTTGGATCGCCCCTACAGACTTTGGAGTTGCCGGAGCGTGCGAGGAGAGGGAAGGTCTAAGATGGCTTGGACCTTTAGAGGGTCAACAGTAATTCCTTTTTGGGAAACAATGAAACCCAACAATCGGCCTGCCGGAACGCAAAAGACACACTTGTGTGGGTTCAAGCGGATTTGGTATTTGCGACAACACAGAAAAACTTGCCGAAGGTCGTTAAGGTGGTCTGATCGTTTCCGGGAACGAGCTGTAAGGTCATCAAGGTAGACTAATAGGATATGGACCAAGTCGTGAAAGCAATAGGTCGTGGCCCGCTGGAAAGTGGCACCAGCATTTTTGAGGCCGAAAGGCATGACGCGATAGGCAAAGGTGCCCCATGGGGTAGTAAAGGCAGTTTTGTACTGGTCTTCCTTACGGATCTGAATCTGGTTGTATCCGGAAAAACCATCCATGAAGGAGAGGACTTCATGCCCCGCACACGCATCGATGAGCTGGTCAATAAATGGCGTGGGGAAATTGTCCTTGGGACAAGCGTGGTTTAAATCGCGGAAGTCAGTGCATACTCGAATGGTGCCTTGTTTTTTGTTAACGGGAACAGGGTTTGAAACCCAAGTGGTATAGGCAATAGGATAAATGAACCCTGCCTTGCGCAGTTTCTCAATCTCGGCCTTGACAGCTGGGAGCTTTGAGGGATGAATGGGGCGCTGTTTCTGACGAACGGGGGGTACATCAGGCCATGTGTCAATGTGGTGTTCTATAATGGTGGGGTCAAGACCAGGCAAAGACATCACAGAATTCTCTGAAAAGGTTTATGTAGTCCTCAATCTCTTGTTTACTGCAGAATGCTCCTAAAGTGATGAGTTCAGGGGCACGTCCTGGGGCAGCGATATCAACTTGGATGACAGGTGAGATGTTGGCCAAGGTTCCCTTTTGCACAAGCAGTGGTGAAAACCCCAGCTACAGTTTGGCGACCCCGCTATCTGAACCCTTCTCTGACAGCTTTTAGCTTTCATTTTTATTTGTTAAAAGTTATGTTTTTTGGTTTTATCTACTTAGTTATAGGCCTGCGAGTTTTTCTGTGCGGGTGCAACCAGTTTGCATCGTTTTTTGTGCATAAAACAACTTCTTTTCTCCTCATAGCTACGGCCCGCATTGTGGCTGTTCACCATTTTTGTGCGGTCTACAGCTCGACTCTTTATCCCTTTGCTGCAGTCCAAAGCATGACTTTCCTGCATCTTTTCACGGTGTACACCGCACCTTCCTAGCATCTGCACGCGGTTCTAAACCACAGCTTACCCATGTCTCCTCGCGGTATATATCGCGGTCTGCACGAGCCTACCCGTGGTTCAAATTCTGCACACAGACAACGCCGCTCGCCACCCCCGCCACCTGTGCGGCCCCCGTCGCTCACCACCTTTCCATTTTTGCAGCCCCGACCGTAGAGACCCCACCACACCGCATGCTACACACTGCTCCTTCCACCCCGTAACTCACGCTGCACACCGTGCGGTCCATATCGGAACTCACACTACACACCGCACTGCCTAACGCACTACTGCCACGTTGCACACTGCACTGCCCGACACGCTACTGCCGCGCTGCACACTACACACACCGGGCCGAGACATGTGCTGTACATCGCACTTCCCAGCGCACTACTTCATCGCTACACACCGCACAAACCGGACAGAAACTCGCGCTGCACACTGTGCAGATCGGGCCCATAACCGTGATCTGATTTTCAAATTTTCACTACTTTTTTTAATTACAAAAAAAAAAACAATTTCAAAAACCATGAATTTCAGCATTATGTCATATTTCTAGCATTTAAATGCCATCTTTTTTACTTGCTAGTTAGCTACCAACATTATCATTGCACACACTCTATCACCTAACTCAAGTGAGCCCTAAAAAATTACTTAACTCAACCAACGTTTAACCTCACTTGGGGAACACAAAAAGAACATTGTAGTTAGGTAGGACAAGGGGGATAGGTATCCAAATAACACCCCTCTGTCATTTACAATTGAAACATAATGGTTTTCCATTAGGGCACCAAAATCCCATAGTATTTTGTGGCATGGTTATGACCAATTTGTTGGAAAGGCCTCTCCCTTAGGAGGGTCGAAGTGGCGAGACTGGTTCCAGAGGCCTGAGTGGAATACCACAATCCATTCAATAACTGAAGGCTACCTACTCGTTGTCCGTGTGTGGTGTTCCTTTTAGGCCAACACGGTGATAGGACTAGAGCTGCAGATTCACCTTTCTAGATGTGTCATGAACGGGGTATCTTAGTATCCTTTCTTCTAGGATTGTCTACTCAGTGTCCCTCCCGGTAGAGGGATATCATTAGCCTTTAGTTCTACTTTTCGTATTTTTCGACTGGGATTTCATGAACCTACAAAGAATACATCTAGTTTGAGCCAGCATACCTCTTAGTTAGGTGTTTTCATGCTCTCTTACCTCCCCTGAGTCTAGTGAGTTTACCCTTTTTCATTTGCTAGGAGCCCTGTCTATTGGTATTCTGACCATTTTTTGCCTCTCCGTTTGTTGTAGCACAACTGTTGCAACAAGCGTTTTGAGCACCGTTGTTGGCCTGAGTGATGTCCTTTTTTACGCTCTCCTTGTGCACACATGATTGCACTAGGATTTTTTATCCTTTTACTCACCACTCCTCACCCGGATTACCCTCATTGCCACCATTGAGTCCCAACGATAGTCCCAATGCTAACGGGGCCAACCCTCGTAGCACGGTCTACTTGGCTCTCCTTGCTATAGATGTAGAGCCTCGTCACCTGAACCAAATGCCCCTTATACCACATCCGATTCGGAACCAAAGTACAACACATATACTGCTCCGTCTAACCCCTTGGCTGGTATGACGTCCAGTGCCTTTTTCAATGGGATGGTCGGCGGAGGGTCCACCACTCAGCCAACAACCACATCAACAACCATCCCTATCATGACATCTATAGGCCCTATTCCTAACATTCCCTCCAACACATCCATCCCTGCAAGTAGTGGATTGACCACCAATACAAATCCACTGGTGAGTAGTAACATACTTGGAGGCAGCGGCCCCACCATTGTCATCGCGGACCATACCGTTGCCCCACTAGAGTTGTAGTTAAGTGGTATAATGACCAACCTCATGGGACCCACCTTACATTCACATCCCTTGCCTCCACTTTCCTGCAATTCTTCCAGCTACCCATTCGTTACGATGTCGATGTAGTGATCCTCTTATCTTGTAGACAGAATACGGCCACCCACATCACGGACCACATCCATGAGTGGTGTAAATGGCATACTTTATGTAAGAACAAGTTGGACGAATATATTTTCTTAGATTGGTTCCTAAAGTCTCTCATACCCACCATCGCTAAGGATGTGGCCTCCAAGCGACATCAGTATGAGGAAGAAGCCATCCTCAAAGACCAACAATTTAATCTTATTTACGCCCAATTGGGCTATCTATACTCTATCCTACCTGATGCCCCTCGTGCCGACACATCCTGGAGCGATCCCCCGGGAGCATCCCATGCCATCGACGGCATCATCGGGCATGTATCATCATGCACCCAACCATACACAACTATGCCGACTCCTAGTGGCCCCGATCTTTTGCATGCCATGTCCCATTCTGGAGCAACTACATCATACACCCCAGTCATTCGGCCCCCTCATACTCATGGACCATCATGCCCACAGCAATGTTATGGCCATGTACACTCACCTTATAATCCTCCTGCAGGCCAATCCACCTTTTATCAACACCTAGCTCTGCGCACACATGCACACACCCAAGTTCAGCCGGCTTACTACCCTCCGCAAGCCCCACTTGCACAACCATAAGCTCCTCCAGTTTATCATCCACCGCTGACCCCAACAGCATTGTCTCAACCTCAAGCACATCACATTTACTACCCGCAGTAGACCCCCCCCCACCTGCTCAGCCACAAAATCCTCCCAACCCCCAAGTTTAAGCTTATGCCGAACAACACCCACAGCAAAACTAGCCTCCTCAACACAACCAGCAAGGCCAACAGAACAGGGGGAGAGGACGGAACCGTAGGAATAATCAACCTCAGGACCAAGGTGGTCAACAACCAGACCCCCCCAATAACAACAACACCGCCCCACCTAACCAAAACCCTGACAGACCACCTCGTTAGGGCAAGAATCCCAATCTATGAACGAATCATCCTTGTTCCATATGTGGGGTCTACAGCCACTATACGTTCAATTGTATGCATTTAGATCGTTCCCGTCAACTTTGGATGGACGATGCCCAATGGCAAGGACAAGCTGCTCCTCCCACACAACCCAACCCCCAGCCACCTCCCATGGTGCTGCAAAATACCTTGCCCTTGCAAGGAATAGTAAATACCCAACATCTGGCTCCCCCCCAGGGAACTGCACAACCACCTCAGCAAATCACATATGCTACACAAGCAAACCAACCGATAGATTCGGGTACCCACTATCTCCTCATGATGTCATCAACTGACGTCAATCTTCAAATGTGTCGAAATCAATACGGACCCAACCTCGAAACCACCCCTCTTGATACTATTGCTAACGCTATTCCCATAGATCATCCCTTATGCACACCCCCACCATATGATGATGGGGCCCGTAAATCCGCTCGCTTCCCACTATGACGGATCAACAACAATCCTAACACTCGTGCCGCATCAAATTATAATATTGTAGAAGATCTAGCGCAGTACCCCACTGCTATGTCTGCCTTGGAAGTCCTAAAGAACTGTCCTTCACAGAGAAAATTACTGTTATCCGCCATTGGTGCAATAGACCCTAATGACTCACGATTGATGGCATTTGACTTAGACTAGGCTGAACCATGTTTTCCTTCGACATTAGCTTTCCAAGTTTCTGTATCAGTTCGGAACCTGGTCATTCATCGATGAAGATGCTTCCACTTATGTTATGTCGACATTTGTTTGGAAGAAGCTCGGATCTCCCACTCTATAGCCATCAACAACTGCATTAAGAGCTTACGATGGCCACGCAGCTCAACCCCAAGGCCTCTTGGCCAACATGCCCTTTCAGCTAGGGGGGCAAACGGTCCTAATCAATATAGAGGTTATCAATGCATAGCTTGATTACAACTTCTTGCTTGGTTGTAGTTACATGTAGCTATGAAGGTCGTCGCTTCGTCCGTCTTCTGCATCATGATGTTCCCCCATGAGAGAATTGTGGTCAAAATAGACCAAATAACATACTATGATCCCAATGCCCCCGCTGCTCCTGAGAATGTTCTTCCCGTGATTGGACAACCCATGCACAATGCTCCTCCATCACTCATCTCCACAGTCAGACCCGGGTTATACTTGGAATCACCCATGACCTCCACGTTCCAATCCCTTCCGCTCCTTGTGAAGATAATAGAGATATCTTATCTCTACACAATCTCCTCCAACCATACAGCACCCAACTAGCAATCGCTTTTACTACCGAAACCACCGTCGGTACCAAGTTACGTTGGGGAAACACCAATCCATACGATCCCATTTTTATTCCCACCTTCTGGAGTAATAAGTACCCCCGTGATGACCACTTTGAACCTCCCAGGTTTAACCCTAGGAAAACCCATGTGGTATTTACCCACCCCTACTCCTCCCCCAACACCTCAAGTTGTCCTCTAACCTGTTCAACCTATCAACACTTCCAACTGACCACCCCCCGGTGTTGCGAAACTACCCAACTGCCTCGCCACCACGACATCCACATCTGCTACAAATCCTCCCCCACCACCACTTAAAAACGTTGGGGGCAGAGGCCTACAAAAATATATCTCCCCACCAGCGATAAAACCTATGGCACCTCAACCACCCCCGCGAGCACCCCCTAAGTGATCCCTGTTTGATGATATTGGCCACGCCACCCACAACTATCCTCGATTTCTCGATCTCCAAAAACACATGCAGACCTTGGATGATGATCCCAACATCCCCGTAGTCGTATTAAATCCCCCCGCTCACCAACGCAACAAAGCATTACACACTAACCACGCTTGTGCCATCTGCAGAAAATACGACTATTACTCACATCACTACCCCAACCTCTCGGATTACAGAGCATCCCTCTACGAACTAAATAACACCGACCTAGAAACATCCCCTCCTACCATTGAAGAAATTTATCCCCCAATATCTTCCTCTTCATAATAAATCAATACCATATACATGATCTCTACAGTTGATAGGCACGACACGCCTCCAACATCTAACCCCCCCCATATAACTTGAAAACCCAGTACTTCCGCAGTGATGAGGAAATCCATGAAGCCCTTACGGAACCCGACTACCAATGGGATGACATGCACCATCGATCATATGTTATCCCTGGTGAGTCCACCCCTACCACAGCCAACCAATTGGCAATCGACACAAAGGACTTTCTCCCCGGGAAGGTCGACTAGTTTAAGAACCCTATTTCCACCCCTTATGCCTTCGAGGAAGGAAACATGGCCAATATATCACCGACCATACAAGTTGATATTTCCATTACACCTGGTACACTCGAACTCATTGCATTAAGTGCTTCTTGTACGGAATACGAAATCAACGAATCCAAGAATCTTTTTCAGGAGTTTCGTGATGTATTTTCTAGTATTATACCGAGATGCCCAGACTGGATCCCACCAAAGTTGAACACCACACTGATACATGGCCTGACGTACCACCTGTTCACCAGAAGCAAAGACCCATTCACCCGTCTAAACTCCCTGCAGTCAAAGTTGAAATTGAAAAGCTACGGAAATTTAGATTTATCTATCCCATCGATTACACCACCTAGGTTTCCAACCCTATACCTATCAATAAAAAACACGGCACTCTCCGTGTTTGCACGGATTTTCGAGATGTCAACCACGCATGTCCCAAAGACAACTTCCCCACACCCTTCATCGACTAGATCATTGATGCTTTTTTGGTACATGAAGTCCTTTCCTTCATGGACGGTTTCTCTGAATACAACAAAATACATATCTGAAAGGAAGACCAATACAAAACTGCGTTCACTACCCCATGGGGAACCTTTTCCTACTAGGTCATGCCATTTGTTCTAAAGAAAGTGGGTGCCACTTTCCAATGAGCCATGACATACTGCTTCCATGACCTAACTCATATCATCCTGGTTTACCAAGATGACCTTACCGCTCGCTCCAAAGAACAATCTAACCACCTAAATGACCTTCGGCAAGTCTTCCTGCGTTTCCACAAATACATAATCTGCTTGAACCCTCTCAAGTATGTCGTTTTCGTTCCTGCAGGATGGATGTTAGGATTCATCATTTCATAGAAAGGGATAACTGTTGACCCTTTAAAAGTTCAAGCCATCTTTGACCTACCTCTGCCTCGCACCATACGTCAGTTACCGAGTCTACAAGGGAGAGCCAACTTTCTTTGTCCCTTTGTTCCTGAATATGCTACGATGATCCATGGCTTTCTCTGCTTGCTCCGCACCCACACTCCATTTGTCTAGGACGAGCAAGCTCAAGCAACCTTTTTATCCCTCAAAATAGCCTTAACTAATGCCCCTTTGTTCTCCCCCCCGGATTTCTCCAAAGGTTTTATCTTGTATGTTTCGGGGTATAAACATGCCATCTTTGGGGTACTCGTTCAAGAACATAGTGCACGGAAAGAACATGTAATCTACTACGTGATTTAGACCTTGTTTGTCCCACAGTTGCACTACCCCCAAGAATAGAAGTTGGCCCTAGCTATCGTCTTCTCCGTACAAAAGCTTCGTCTTGTGGCCGACTCTAGTCCTATGGTTTACCTTTTGAGTCATCACCTCCTACAAGGCCGTGTGGCTAGGTGGGTCATTATTCTCCAAGAATATGACCTCACGTTCATGACACCCAAGAGCGTCAAGGCCTTTGTACTGGCACAACTAATGACAGACTTACCATCATCGTCCAGTTCCACTATCATCAATACCAGTCTTCCAAACAACCATTTATTTATCATTTCCTCAGATGATACTTGGTATGGTGATATCTTGATATTTAGACCCAACCTTGACCGTGATGGGCACAGACGCATATGCCATCACGCCTTGTGTTACCTTCTCCTAGGAGATGTGTTATACCATCGCAGTATTCATAACATTTTACGATGCTACCTCACCCGCAATGAGGCTGAACAAGTTCTTAACGATTGCCACAATGGAGCCTGTGGCAGACACTTTTCAGGGATGGCCACCACCCAGAAGGTTATCCATGCTGGATATTCTTGGCCCTCCCTTTTCATTGACTGTATCACTACAGTTAAGCATTGCCATAACTGCCAACTCTATGCCCCTAAGGCAAGGACACCACTTGCTCCCCTCCACCCAGCCATCACTGTTGGCCCTTTCTACAAATGGGACATCGATTTCATGGAGTGCAACCTGACCTCAGCAGGAGGTCACAAGTATATCATCGTAGCTGTGGATTAATTCACCAAGTGGGCCGAAGCCATCCCCACGTTTAACTGCAAATTGAATACCGCAGCTCGTTTCTTTTTCAATCATGTCATTGCCCGTTTTGGGGTCCCACAACAACTTGTGTCAGACCACGGGAGACACTTCAAGGAATCCATTTGGAAGGAGTTGTCTATCTTTTTGAAGTTCATGCATAGACACTCCTCCGCCTAATACCCCCAAGGGAACGGCCAAGTACAGTTTATCAACAAAATAATGAAGACCATTCTTCAACACACTGTAAATCACCATAAGTCCAACTGGAATCACATGTTATTTCCAACACTTTGGGCTTATCGCACTTCCACTAAGACCGCCACAGGTTTCACCCCTTTTCACTTAGTCCACGGCATCGAATTGGTCCTCCCCATCGAGTGCCAGATTCTCTCCCTCCACATAGCTGTTGAACTCCTACCTGATACCTCCCCACTTGAGCAAAAACTTATCCTTTTGGAGCATGCTAACGAGGATCGCCGGACGGCCCTCCAAACAATTGAAGCTACTAAGAACTGCTCTAAAGCGGGATATGATAAACACGTTCACCCATGCAGTTTCCGGGAGGAAGACCTTGTCCTTGTATATGACCAAGCACACGACAAGATTGGGAAAGGAAAATTTGAATCCATGTGGCAAGGACCATATATCATCCATACCTGTTTAGGACATGGGGCATACATCCTCACCGATTCTGAAGGAGACCCATTGCGCAACCCTCACAATGGGTTGTACCTTCAATGATTTTACCCTTAGCACCTTCTAAGGATTTGCTAGTCCCTGTTGTACAGTTTCATTCCTTCTTTGTTTTTCACCTTTTTCACTAAGACCTCACATTTTGCATGATAACATATGGGCTCCCTCCCACCACAATACATCGATTTTGCTAATGGTGCAAGCTGCTAGTCCCCAAATCTTGCCTCTGCAGCTTGGGTCCTGTATTCCCCCTCACACGAGCTAATCCACCTCGACGGAGTGTGCATAGGTGTTGCTACAAATAACCAGGCTGAGTACAATGTTGTGGCAGGCCTACTGACTGCCACCTTCCATATGGGCATACGTCACCTTCGTGAGTTTCTTGACTCCTAGTTTCTTCTCTCCCAACTCAACAACTGCTACCAGGTACGGGATCCCTACCTTTTTAGACAGTTGCTGCGCACTAGGGAAATGATTAGAGAGTTTGAATCCATTACATTCACTCATGTCCCATAGAATCAAAATAGTGTAGTAGACCAAATGGCTAACAATATTCTAGACTAGCATACAAATCACAATATGTAACACACATAACCATATCACCCACATGTACATAACAACATCATTTACACATTAAAAAACCACAAAAATTCGTAAAAAGAAATCATTACCACTATTGCATCCATGTGCATCATCATAACTGCATCCACGTGCATATAATACAAACATCATGATATGTGCATCCATGTGCATAAAAAGTAAACATCATCACAAAAGCCGACATCCAAGTGTCGATAAATATATATATCATGGAAATGTCATAAGTACCCACTATACCCAAATATACATCTAAACATAGCGAGGAGCGCCAACAACATCCTCGGTAATATCATAAGTCTTATATACAAAAATCCCTCATGCTCATCACAGTGGGGGACACCCTATCAACTGCCTAGTCAGAGTCCTCCTGGTAGTCCTCATCATCATCATCCCCCTCATACACCCCTTCCTCGGTGGAAGCTTCTGCAACTACCTGTGCTGCCAGCTCATCCTCCCCTTGCTCCTCCTCAGGAATATCCTCCTTGGGATCCTCCTCCTCAGGGTCCTTCTTAGGGTCCTCCTTTAAAGGAACCTCCTCCTCGGGCTCATCCTCCTCAGGATCATCCTCATCATCCTCCTAAGGATAGGGTACATCCCCTCGAGCGAAAGCTCTCATTTTATGTGCGTCCATCGCAATGCACCGCATGATAGGCCTCCACTCCTGTGGAGCACCATAACATATGTCAATCAGCTACTGATCCAAATTCTGCCAGCCATCGCTCTCGATCCCCTCTAGGAGCCGATCAATCCCCTGTCGCAAAACATACAAGGTAACTGCAACACTCTGATGACGCCCCTTTCCACGACCTACTGGATCAACCCCGTCTACATGGCCTCTCTGCAACCGATGCCCCGGTAGCAATCGAGGTCCCACATCTGTAAAGGAAAATGTCAAAACGTTAATAGACATATCATCTGGTCCCTAAGCCTGACTAGGAGGTCTCAGTAGCTCTGGATCCCCACGAAAGTCCATCCGGTGGTATGGGTAGTCCTCAATAGATACCGGTATCTGCATCCATTGTCGAAACAGATCTTCTATGAAAAAATGACCCACTATCCCTCCACCCAAGCAAGTCATCATCTCGCCCCATTGTCGCATCTGCGTCTCTATTGGTGGCGCCTCCCGCACTGCTCTATGAGGCTGTAGTGTGGGTATCTGCTCGAATAAGAATGCACATAAAATGGAAGGGAAACATAATTCCTTCCCCAGATGTCGTACCTTGCCTAGCTCATGCCAAACAACAATCAAGTACATCTATCCCCAAGTATAATACATCTCATTAAGGATTCTCTTTATCAATAACATCTTCCCTCCCGAGATCTGGTGAGGGCCATGAGAACCCAAAACATGTACCACACTCGCTGCAATAGCCTACGTAACTGGGCTGTCTATATCACACAGCATGAGTGTTGAGCCACTTACCTCCTCCATCGAGAGACAATGTCTGTCCAATAAAGTATCCATCGAAACATTCCCCGACCTCCTCAGCTGGGTATCAGTAACCATGCCCAACTTGGGCAATCCAGTCAAGAACTATACATCTATCAGGGTTAGATCTAGTCACTCACCCTGAATCATAAAGGCCTCTATATCTGAGTCCTAGAACTCAACCATCTTGTTCAGTAATAGAGGTGCTGAACACATCAGTGGGATCTATGCAAAATTCAAAATCCCATAGTCAGCTAGGGCTTCCTGAACTCCCCTGTCCATCTGAACGCGTCGCCTGATGGTACCCAGGACCTCCCGCTCTCTCCAAGTCACCACTGGCATCTTTCCAATCACAACAATAAAACCCATTAGATCCATATCTCAACACAACATTTGGGCCTCCAAATGCCATCTTGAGCGTGTTTTCTCCCTTAAAAAGTGCGCCATAGAGCGCACTCACTAAGACTTCCCCTGCTCTATACACCGCGCTTTCCTCCCCGAAAGCTGCGCTGCAAACCGTGCCCATACCTGCCCTTAGTTGTGCTCTGAAGTGTGTTTTCCCCTCGGAATTCTACGCTTCAAAGCACAACTAAGTTGAGATCACCCACGGGGCACACTGCACTTTCTGGATACCCAATCATGCCCTGGACCGCGCCTTTGAGCGAGGTACCCGCGCTTTGTAGCGTAGCTCCCTCGGCCATTGCTATGGTCCAGAGTGCACGAAATCATCCAAAACCCATGCTATGCTACGATGGCACCCATTAACGACTGGCACGCCTACCAAAGGCCCAAAACCCAATAAAAATGCTTAAATGACAAAGCTAAGGGCATGAGCTCTTACTTGCAACTTCCAAAATGCAAATCCACCAGTCCAATCTCTCGCAATCTTCGTTTTCACCTCTTGGCCCCTCTAATCTCTTGTCAAACTCACCAATCACAAATGACACCTATTATGAAGGTCCACTTACTATTTATAGACATTGGACTTATTTTCCTTTTTCCATTACGGGATCATCTCATGCCCGTTTCTGAAATCGTTCATACCAATGAACTCATCCCACCTCGGTTTGCATGCCACATCGATCGTCATCCATTTCTGACATTCTTTATACCACCGGATCTAGCTTTCCACACTTGTGACCATGCTTGAGATCATTTCTCACTTTCACCGACCCCTTTTTGGGGCATATATTACATGCCCCCCGTCGCCTTAATTTGCATGCCACATCGGCTGTCATCCGTTTCTGACTCTCTTTATACCACCGGATGTCGTTTTTTGCGCTCATGAACATGCTGGACATCATTTCTCGCTTTCACCAATCCCTTTGTCGGGCATTTTTTCCATATACCCCTCGTCACCTCGGTTTGCATGCCACACTAGCCGTTGTCTGTTTTTTATGTTCTTTATATTGCCGGATTCAGTTTTCCATGCTCATGACCATGCTTGAGATTATTTCTAGCTCTAACTAAAAACATTCAATTATATTTTGTCCTAAACACCTTATCATCTCAATTTATGTACCACATCGACTGCTATCACATTTTACCAATCCCTACATCACAACCTATCCATGACCCCTCTGCTCCATCCATAGTGAAATTATTTCGTTGATTTTCCACCATTCACCAACACGCAAGGAGGCTCCAATAGCATCCCCCCTCCCACTCTGTTTATGCTTTCTTTACTCATCCTTTACCTGAACGCTTCCTCCTTCATTGGCCGTGACTTTTTGTTCGCTATAAGTTTATCCCTTTTTCGGGTCAAGCAATTCCTTTATGAAAAGGCACTTAGGGAGTTTCTGTTAAGTTCTTTTCTGACTCCTAAAATAATGAAAATATTGCTGAGCAATATTGCTTCCTTTCATGCTCGCTATAAGTATCTAAAAGGGAATCTACATGGTATAAGTTTACCTTTTTTACGGACTTTGTAGACTAATTATGAAAAATGAATACTCTAGTCACCCCCGCTAGAAGAGTTCTTCATTGCATCCTTATACGCTTGTTCGGGCTTTGGAGACTAACACATGAAAAATAACCCCCTTGGAGTCCTCTTATTGCTTTCAGACTCTCTAAAAGTGAAAGCAACCACGAGCAATTACCGTCCTGGGCTCGTTCAAATCTACAAGATGGTACCTCTCCACCACTTCAAAGTCTTCTTGTCGCTTTCAGACTCCATAAAATTGAAAGCAACCCCGATCATTGACTATCCTGGGCTCGTTCAATCCACAAGATAGTACCAATTCCTGAGCACACTTCTATCCCTTCTTTAAGCTCCTTAAACCATGAAGAAGGCTCCGACGGTGCCTATCGGCGCCATAGCATAGCATATACATCCACCTTATTATGGCAGTTTCCCCAATTTAGTCGCCTTTGTTCAGAGTATTCTGCGATATACTACCTTTAGAGTTTCTTGATACCATACATCATTTTACTCCCTCGATTCTCTCCCATTTGCAGTGACAACCCTTTATCTCTTCAAGGTATGATCCCCGCCCTTGAATATTAGTTTCATGTGCTGCCAAGTCATCCATGTCATCATACTCTGAACAAAGGAAGTTTGCGTCCCCTCACCCACTTTTTACGACCTTGGCTGTCCCCACAATACATTCAGTCCCGCCTGCAGTACTACCACCTTCTAGTTGTGCACCTCACACTCTTACTAAGGAGAAATCATTGCCTTGGTAGTTGCTGGTCTCCCTCTGACGACACCAACTCATCTATTCCAGAGGATAGACCCAGATGTCCCTGCACCTTGGACTCATCACTATCAATGGTGAGTGCCTACGGATCATCCCGAGAGAATCCCTCATTTCCTCTCTGAATGGTTGTTTGTCACATGCTCGACTTCGAAACATTCATCGCACCATTGATATTCATGTAGTGTATTGGTCCCTTCAGTTATCAGTCGAAGACCCCAGATGTCCCCTGATTCTAGCATATTGGCGAGTCAATTCAGAACACACAGTTATATGTTCCTATGGATATCTGGGCTACATTTGGCGATTATATGGATGTTGTCATTTCCATACACCAGTTCTCTAGATCAACCATGGTCAAACCATGGGTACGTCCCAAATTTGCATCCCCTCTGGACGAGTATGATGTGCACAACAGTTTTTTATGTATTGATTAGGTCCCCTTTTTTGGACCTCATTATTATATTTTGACAATGAGCATGGGTATGCCTGCCTCGTCCATATGTATGCCCCCTGTCACCTCGGTTTGCGTGCCACATCGATCGTCATCCGTTTCTAACATTCTTTATACCACCGGATCTAGTTTTCCACGCTGGAGACCATGCTTGAGATCATTTCTTGCTTTCACCGACCCCTTTTTGGGGCATATTTTACATGCCCCCCGTCGCCTCAATTTGCATGCCACATCGGCTGTCATCCGTTTCTGACTCTCTTTATACCACCGGATGCAGTTTTTTGCGCTCGTGAACATGCTGGACATCATTTCTCGCTTTCACCAATCCCTTTGTTGGGCATTTTTTCCATATACCCCTCGTTGCCTCGGTTTGCATGCCACACTGGCCGTTGTCTGTTTTTTATGTTCTTTATATTGCCGGATTCAGTTTTCCACGCTCGTGACCATGCTTGAGATTATTTATAGCTCTGACTAAAAACATTCAACAATATTTTGTCCTAAACACCGTATCATCTCGATTTACGTACCACATCGACTGCTATCACATTTTACCAATCCCTACATCACAACCTATCCATGAGCCCTCCGCTCCATCCATAGTGAAATTATTTCGTTGATTTTCCACCATTCACCAACCCACAAGGAGGCTCCAATAGCATCCCCCCCCACTCTGTTTATGCTTTCCTTACTCGTCCTTTACCTGAACGCTTCCTCCTTCATTGGCCGTGACTTTTTGTTCGGTAGAAGTTTATCCCTTTTTCGGGTCAAGCAATTCCTTTATGAAAAGGCACTTAGGGAGTTTCTGTTAAGCTCTTTTCTGACTCCTAAAATAATGAAAATATTGCCGAGCAATATTGCTTCCTTTCATGCTTTCTAAAAGTATCTGAAAGGGAATCTACCTGGTATAATTTTACCTCTTTTACGGACTTTGTAGACTAATTATGAAAAATGAATACTCTAGTCACACCCGCTAGAAGAGTTCTTCATTGCATCCTTATATGCTTGTTCGGGCTTTGGAGACTAACACATGAAAAATAACCCCCTTGGAGTCCTCTTACTGCTTTCAAACTCTCTAAAAGTGAAAGAAACCACTAGAAATTACTGTCCTGGGCTCGTTCAAATCTACAAGACGGTACCTCTCCACCACTTCAAAGTCTTCTTGTCGCTTTGAGACTCCTTAAAATTGAAAGCAACCCCGATCATGAACTATCCTGGGCTCCATCAATCCACAATATAGTTCCATTTCTTGAGCACACTTCTATACCTTCTTTAAGCTCCTTAAACCATGAAGAAGGCTCCAATGGTGCCTATCGGCGCCATAGCACAACATATACATCCACCTTATTATGGCAGTTTCCCCAATTTAGTCTCCTTTGTTCAGAGTATTCTGCGATATACTACCTTTAGAGTTTCTTGATACGATACATCATTTTACTCCCTCGAGTCTCTCCCATTTGCAATGACAACCCTTGATCTCTTCAAGGTATGGTCCCCGCCCTTGAATATTAGTTTCATGTGCTGCCAGGTCATCCATGTCATCATACTCTGAACAAAGGAAGTTTGATTCCCCTTGCCCACGTTTTACAACCTCGGTTGTCCCCACAATACATTCAGTCCCGCCTGCAGTACTACCATCTTCTAGTTGTGCACCTCACACTCTTACTAAGGAGAAATCATTGCCTTGGTAGTTGTTGGTATCCCTCTGTCGACACCAACTCATCTATTCTAGAGGATAGACCCAGAGGTCCCTGCCCCTTGGACTCATCACTATCAGTGGTGAGTGCCTACGGATCATCCTGAGAGAATCCCTCATTTCCTCTCTGAATGGTTGTTTGTCACGTGCTCGACTTTGAAACATTCATCGCACCGTTGATATTCTCGTAGGGTATTGGTCCCTTCAGTTATCAGTCGAAGACCCCGGATGTCCCCCGATTCTAGCATATTGGCTAGTCAATTCAGAACAAATAGTTATATGTTCCTATGGATATCTGGGCTACGTTTGGCGATTATATGATCCTGTCATTTCCATACACCAGTTCTCTAGATCAACCATGGTCAAACCATGGGTATGTCCCAAATTTGCATCCGCTATGGACGAGTATGATGTGCACAACATTTTTTTATGTATTGATCAGGTCCCCTTTTTTGGACCTCATTATTATATTTTGACAATGAGCATGGGTATGCCTACGTCATCCATATGTTAAGATACTCCTCAGTAAGATATGTATTTTTAGTTCTTGACACTCAGTAGAGACCTCGTATTCCAGTCCCCAACAAGTTCGTGCTCTCCTCCATCCCAATGCTTATTACCCAAGAAAATCACAGTACTTATGATGTCTATCAACCATATAATGAGCTCCTTCCCTCACACATCAGGGGGCAATATTTTAACACCAAACAATTGCTCACCATCTCATCCCTTTGGACATACACCTTTGTTGACCAAATTTCCTACCAACCTAGCCTCCAAAACCCCAGAAAACCCAAATGGGTACCAAAATATTCAAAATTCCCTCAAAAACATACCAAAACCCCAAAAGAGGATCAAAATCAAAATAATTAGGAATAAAACTCAAAAGAAAATAAAAAAAGAAAAAATAGGGCAAAAACCCTAATAAAACACTAAAACCCTAAGTCTATAAAAGGGGTGGATGCCCCTCATTTCAAAGATCCCTCAACTACTCTACCCTTATGCTGCTAAAATTTTGTCAAGCCTTAGCCATCCATCTTTGAGCTTTGGCCTCCCTTGAGAAGATAGAGACTTTAGCCACCACCGAAAGCATTGAGGAGGAGAGTACGTAACCAAAGGAGCTCCAGAACACACTATCAGAGCTTCACCAGCCTCGTTTCCGAGGTAAATTTTTTGCAAGCCCTTGCTTGCCCATAATACAAAAAGTTAAAGATTCTTTGTTTTATTACATTGAAAATCTGTTGTTTATTGCTTTAAGTTATCTTTTATCTCATGCACATGTTAGATCATATTATTTAATTTTCTTATGATGTTTAAACAAGCTTTGGTCACTTCCCTTTAACCTGCTACTAAGAGTCCTTTTCCCTTAGTAGGTGCCCTTTTGCACAAGCAGGGGTGAAAACCCCAACTATAGGAACCTTTTGAGGAAACAATCTTCACTGTAAGGTGCAATGAATCGAGCTTCTCTCTTTTTGTACTATTTCCAAATACTCATTAAGCTCAACATTTATTTTTGATGACTCCACCATCCTTTTCTACTTGTGCGAAATTGAATACCTTTATCATCAATTAAATGCATGGATGTGAACTTCCTTTAATGTATTTTATAAGATCTCTGCGAGCAATGTCTAGTTCATTGCTTCTTACGTCTATGCTCTTCTGTGTCGCATTTTTGTCTAGTCCTTTTCTACTTAATCTTCATTTTCCTTCCAATGGCGTCATATCATTGCAGAATAACTAGTTCCATTGAGAATGTGCGCCATGCTGTTTTGTCTCAACAAGCTGAATTTCCGTGCTTGAGTACGGATATGGGTTCCTAATAGCAACAAATATCGAGTAACCAAATTTTATGCGAGTATCATCATTCTGAGCAGCTGAATCTTCTAATTCGGAGGGTTGATAATATGGAGCATTAGAAGTAACAAGTTATGCAAGAATTGTCTTGTCTATGGACTATCAGGCTGACTCGTCGTCATATGCAACTAGGCAACTTCTTCCTCTGCACTCTTCCTCTGAATGTACTTCCTTCGTTCTGGTCGATTTGGAACTACATCTTGTGAACCGACCAGAATATGATCTCGACCTTGAACTTCGGTTGTAAGATGCTTCAAAATTTTCAATTTTTCTCCCTTTATTTATGTCTTTCATTCATGGGTTTAGCATGGAGTCTTAACTCATGCAATTTCCTAATCATGCCCCAATTTTGAATTAAATGAAAAAGATATGCTTTGCACACTTTCATTTTTTTAGCACTGTTTTAATTCTTCATGGAATATCTACTGCTAGTATTTGTGCAACTAGAACCAACGTGATTTTTCTTTGTTCTATGATATTCAAGATAATTGTATAACTATGTATGTATGCAATCTTACTTATCTATGACATAATCACTGAATGCATGCAAACATAATTAATCACGAACAAACATGATAATCTACGTAGAGATAATTTTGAAAATGAGAAAGGAGAGTTGCATTTTGGTTATTAACTTGACAGTTTCAATCCTACTCTAGTATCATCCTCAAGAAAGTGAGTTTCACTGTATTCTTGATCTTATTTTCTTTTAATAATATGTTACAACATTCTTTGATAAAAATGAGATCTGCACACGTGTGGGTGATCTTAAGGCACAGTTTCTCTAGCTGGATTTTTAACTCGATAGTTTCGATCCTTCTCTAGGATCATCCTTAGGAGAGTGAGTTCTCGATATGTTCTTTATATCATTTTATTTTATTATTATGGTACGACATTATTTGATAAAAATGAGATCGCAGACCTATGGGCGATCTTAAGGCACAGTTTCTCCAATTGGATTTTTAACTCGATAGTTTCGATCCTTCACTAGGATCATCATTAGGAGAGTGAGTTCTCACTCTGGTATTAATGTCATTTTATTTTATTAATATGGTACGACATTCTTTCAGAAAAATGAGATATGCAGATCTGTGGGAGATCTTAAGGCGTAGTTTCTCCAACTGTTTTTTAACTTGACAGTTTCTATCCTGCTCTAGGATCATCCTCAAGAGAGTGGGTTCTCTCTCCGGTCTTCATCTCATTTATTTTATTAATATGGTACGTAATTATTTGATAAAAATTGTATTTTCATATCTGTGGGAGATCTTAAGGCGTAGTTTCTCCAGCTGGCTTTTTAACTTTACAGTTTTGATCCTGCTCTAGAATCATCCTGAGGAGAGTGAGTGTCGCTCCGGTCTTGATCTCATTTTATTTTATTAATATGGTACGAAATTATTTAAGATTTTTTTATTAATATGGTATGAAATTCTTCGAGATCAATACCAAAGCGATAACTCACTCTCCTAAGGATCATCCTAGAGAAGGATCGAAACTATTGCATTAAAAAGCAAAATGCAGCTCTCCTTTCTCCTTCTCAAAATAATGAATCATATTATATATTTAAATACTTGTTACCATACATCAACAAAACCTAAATAGCATTCCATTGAATTCCTTAAGATGCATCATGTTGAAATCAAGCGTCTACCATAGTCCTTATTGGACTAGCCAGATAGGTAGCAATTGCTTGTTGCACCTGGATCTTCTACATCTTCAGTGCACTTCTAGGGAGTTTTCTTGATCCAAGTTTTGTTGCGTGCACTTTTTTTTTGAATTTTTTTTTTCTGGATATTTCCTCCTGATTTTTTTTGGGGTGTAATATCCTTTGCGCAATAGTTCTTCATTCAAATAGTTTACTGCTCTTCGATAATACATAGATTTGTGTCCAAAGCAATCGTAGGCATAACATCTTATGGTTTGACAATATTTTTCAATATGGCAAAAATGATTGCATATTGCACACTTCACTCTATTGATCCATCTTTGGTTAGTATATCGAAAAGAATTCTAACAGAAGGAGTCATCATACTTGAAATTGTTGTCAGGACTTGAGCATTTCTCTATGTCGTAGATCTTCTTAGGTGTCTTTACAAAACGCAGACCAGTTTTGTCTTTTCGTGATCTTTGATCCTTTAGAATCCTATTCAATATTGATGTATTGTGTTTTAATTTGTTCTGTGCTTTACATTCAACTTCTAATTTTGCACACCTTGGATCAATGTGAACCCTGACTCTTTCCCTTTATCTCAATTAGCTTGTATGTTAGACATAGTATCTCTTGATCCTTTTCTTCAAGTTGATTAGTCATCTTCCTCATTTCCTTTTCCAATTCCTCAAGTCAATTTATTAGTATATATTTTTCTTTTTCAAGTATTAGAACATTTTCTTGTGCGAAATTCAGTTGGAACTCATAATTGGTTATACTTTCACGAATGTCTGCATCAATAGATTCTTGACATGGCATGTGTTTCTCTTCATACTTTGACACTTGTTCCTACAATAACTTATTCTTCTTCTTAGACTTCTTTAATTCGTCCAAAGCACTTATCAGTTCACCTTCCCATTCATTATGTGCATCTTCTCCATCTTTATATTGACTTTCAGCCTTAACCTCTTCAACAGTTTTTGGAGGTGTGACTTGCTTTGGAGGTGTTTTGAAGGATCCACTGAAAAAATATTTTTCTAGTGATCTTGGCTTGCTCTACACAATTGGAGTGTTATTTGAATTGTTCTTCTTGCTTTCTTCCACTACATGAGCCATAAAAACTACTTATTTCGGTTCTTCATCATGGTCACTTTCTTCAAACGCATTGCTTCCTTCCTCAGTGTACAGACTCTTTCTTTGCTTTGGAATTCTCCTCCTATTCTCAAGTTTGTGTCGAGAATGTAGAATCTTTCGATCATGTGCACTAGATTCCTCATCAAGTTGTTGTCTTATTTCTTGTAAGGAAATTTTGAGGAATAATGACCTATTCCTCCACATCTGAAACATTTAAAGTGTACCTTATTTTTATAATTACCTTGTCCTCTTTTCAGCTTCTTGAAAATTTTTGATTCTTCATTGTATGATTCATCATAGAAGCCTTTTTCATGACCATGCTTGTCCTTTCCTGTGGATTTGAAGGAAGATTAATTTATGATGGGAGTATATTTCTCTATTCTCATCTCATATGCAGTGAGGATCCCATGAAGTTCATTTTGTGTTAGTTCCTCAAGGTTAGCTCTCTCTTCTAACACAAATACCTTCGAATTGAATCTTTGAGGTAGAGTTCTTAATATATTTTGTACAACCGATTCTTCATCCAGAGTGAGCCCAAGAATTTTGATAGCATTAACTATCTCATCAACTCTCAAGAAGTAATATGTAATGTTTTCTTCGTCTTTCATTCTCAAATATTCAAACTACCCAAAATAGTTCTGAACCTTTTCTTTCTTTACCTTATCATTTCCTTCTTATATACCTTTGAGTTTGATCCAAACTTCTTAAGATGATGCAAAGTGTATAACCTAGAAAAATTCATCACCTGTCATACCACATAGTAGAGCATTTATGTCTCTAGCATTGCTTTCATAGAGTCTCCTTTGCACTGGATTGATTGGTACCACTGCTGGGACATCATAACCATCCACTATATATTGCCAAACAACTTGTTAGCACTCTAGGAGTCCTTCTATGCTGTAAGTCAAAGGAGCCTGGTAACTTAACCTTTTTCTCATATGATGGGTGGATCAAGATGAATATCTAGATTACTGGATGATATATCAAGATTGTCCAGTCATATTCAAACTGTGCAAGGCCTTCGAGAGATAGAACCAGATAATTGTGTATCAAATGGGACAAAAACTAATCACATCAACCAGATCATACATAAAGCAATCACATATGATGGGTCCATAAATCAGTAAAATGACTTATGATCCTTTGCTCAATAATCAAATAGTGAGATGACAGTGACCAATAGATTAATTAAACATAGATGAAGAACAACGTTCACTCACAAGCATAGATAGATTGAAAAACAGGATCTGATGATATCAAAAGAAAGAAGCTTGCAGGCTGAATACATCAGGAAATGGTCTTGTCACCAAATACAATAAGTCTAGTCTCTAACATCCAACCCTTTCTTGCTCTCAAGCTCTAGGATTTATAGCCTTTACAACATCTTCCCCTAGATCCTAAGAAGCTAGATTCGAAATCTTAAAGATAGAAGATCAAAACAGTTTTTTAACAAACCAGGAAAAATAATTTTTTAACTTGGCCAAACTGCTGAAAAATGGGGCTCAGAGATGGATTTGATTCTCCAAATCTGTGACACCTGTAGGAAAAATGAGAGAGGCTATTGTTCTATGACGTGTTAGGAATAAAAACCTTTGAGCGTTTTGCAGAATGATTCTCCAGTCGCTCAGAATCATCATTTGAAAATGATGACTCTGCATAGTAAAACACCATTAATTGCTGAAACTGCGGAAAAAGAGGCTCAGAGATGGGTTCAATTCTCCAAATATGTGACACCTGTGTATAAACTGAAAGAGGTTATTGTTCATTGATTTGTTTTGAGACAACTAATCAATAGTGAATGCTTATGATATCCTTGCTCAATAGTCAAAAGTAAGAAGACAGTTAGCATAGGACATTGAACAGAGATAAAGAAACAACTTCAACTCATAAACATAGAATAGAGATAAAAGAAGATCTGATAACAACAATGAAAGAAGCTTGGAGACTGAATATATTAAAAGAAAGTGTCTTCCTCACAAATACAGTCAAGTGTAGTACTCAAAATCCAACTCTCTCTTGCTCTCAAGTTCTAGGATTTATATCCTTTACAACACCTTCCCAAATCCTAAGAAGCTGGGTCGAAATCACTCAAAATAGAAAATCAAAACCGTTTTTTAATAAACTAGGGAAAACTCCTTTTTAATTTGTCCAAACTACTGAAACATGGGGCTTAGAGATGGATTCTATTATCCCAATCTGTGACACCTGTAGGAAAACTGAGAGAGGTTATTGTTCTCTGACATGTCAGGAACAAAAATCTTCGAGCGTTTTTCAAAATGATTCTCCAATTGCTTAGAATTGTCAGTTTAAAATGATGACTCTGCATAGTAAAAACGCCATTTTTGCTGAAACTGCTAAAAAAGAGGCTCATAGATGGCTTCAGTTCTCCATATATGTGACACCTATGTATAAAATGAAAGAGGTTATTGTACATTAACTTGTTTTGAGCAAAACCCTCTCTCATATCTTTGAAATTTGTTTTCACTTGCCCAAGATCTGCATTTCAAAACCATGTGTCAAACAGGAAGATTCTGGGATCTGAAAATTGGGGTTCATAGATGGATTCGATTCACTCAATATGCAACACTTGTAGGAAAATGGAGAGAGGTTATTTTTCTCTGACATGTCAGGAAAAAAAACCTCCGAGCGTTTTTCAAAATGATTTTCCAGTTGCTCAGAATCGTCATTTGAAAATGATGGATTTTCACAGTAAAAACACCAATTTTTCAGTAAAAACTTCTCACCTCCATCTTAATAGTTTTCAGGTTTTCGACAGCTGTAGCAAACTTTGACAAGCTTAAAAACCTTCAAGGATGATTAGTGAGGTTGAAACTGCCACCTGGAGGATTGACAGACCATCTTTTGCCCAAAATAAACAAGAGGATTCCACTTCTCACATTGCTGACATCTTTAAATTTGGAATAGAGCCTTGATCATGATGCCTTTAATTATTATATAACATTATAAACCAACCTTGAGGTTTTTCGATCAGTGAAAATCAGGTCTGTGCAAAAATGGTAACATTCTGTCCAGTTTCTAGCTTCAGTAGCTAGGAAAGCCAAAGTCTGAATCTGTAAGCTACCGAAAGCTCTGCTTTCGGTGGCTAATGAACAACTACCTTGTCCGCTTAAGCTACCGAAAGATCTGCTTCAAAATCTGCAAAACTGAATCATTATTTATAGCTCGGGATCTTCTTCTTATTCTAGACTTGTGAGGATATGCTTATATACTATAGTACTACTCAACATTCGTACTATGTATCTATTCTTAGTTTACATATCACTAGTGTAAGCTTTTGGAACACATGTATTCAAATAAGTGATCTGAAAGAGTTTAGTATCGTCAGACTTCTGAAGTAGATCTAGTAATCCAAGTCTGTCATTCATGCTCCTATCCCTTCAAGCCAAAAAACAGAGTATGAACTATATAAGACACGAAAAGTGTTGAAAATGCCTTTGATTTCGGTAGCTTTGAACAATTTTGCTTTTGACTTGTAAGCTGCCAAAACAGTGTTGAGAATGCCTCCGCTTTCGGTAGCTTCGAACAATTTTTCCTTTGAGATGTAAGCTACCAAAAACTTACCTTTCGGTGGCTAATGAACACCATCGTATTCACCCAAGCCACCAAAAATTTCCCCCTAACTCATGCTATATGTCCTTTCACTTTCGGTAGCTAGGAGAGCCTCGAAAATTTTGTTTAAGTTGCTGAAAGTAGGGCTTTCGGTAGCTTAGGGACCGTTTTAAATAAGCGCTTAGCTACCAAAGCCTGTCTTTTGAAATTTTTTAAATGAAAACCCAATCTAATGCTTTTCAAACTTTATTACATGCATGAAGCTATCAACAATGAGCCTTAAGAAATTTAGAAATGAATTTTCAAATGACATCCTACCTTCTAAAATTGATCAACTCAACAAATTTATTTGGGGAGATAACATCTGGCTCCTACTCGAGGATGAAAGCCTCCCTGTGAGGTTTCAAGAACCACAGATCTGATGCCTTTCCTGGATAAACAAAAATCAAAACCTAGTCTAGTGTTCCATTGGGCATGAAGTCATTTAAACTAGCACCAAATCTCTGCAATATGTCCACAAATTTTCAACTATAAACCTGCTATCAATGCCTTGCATCCACTGGGCTATGGAGTCTCAAATACTGCTTTCAAAACCTGATCCAAATCCTACAACCCTGCTCATCATTTGAAGCCAAACTACCCCTACCAATAGTGTCTTATATCCATTGGGCATGGAGTCTTTATTCCAAAACTGAAACCACACTACTAAATGCAAGCCTCATGCATTATGGAAACTTGAAATGCTTAGCCATGAGCTTATTCATCTATGCTACCCTACTCTAACCATTGTACTGATGCTTAATCAAGTAAACTCATGTTTCCAATGGAGCCATATCAGAAATTGATTTACTGATATCCTCCTTGATCTTGATCCCAAAAATAAATGAAACCATAGCATGCATAAATGTAGTTTGAAAGGGTGACAGAACCAGCGATCATTTGACAAAATTATTTTGATATTTATGTTGCTCATAGATTCCAGAAAATCAGCAAAAGGGTCATGAAAGACACAAAGAAATACCTCTTCATGATACTTTTCCAACTGAAAGGAATGTTGATTCTCTTTTCCTCCACCGACCTCAATGCTGAATGTAGACTGCTCAACCTTTGTCAGAGGAAAATACAAGCTCAACTGCTGATCTGAAACTTTCTGCTTCTCTTCACTGTATCTCTTTCTATGCTTTTGTTTCAACTGAAAATGGAAGTGATGCTGGATTCCTTCAATGCTGAATATGGATTTCTCAACCTCTATCAGAGAGTCATAAAAGATGGACTGCTGATTTGAACTTTTCAGCACACCATCTCCCTCTTCGTGTCTACCACAAATTCCCTTTGTCTGCAAATCAAAAAGCTGGGGGCTGCCCTTACTACCTGCTGCATATTCAAAACTGTTACATGTTGTTCCTTCAATCTGCTCAATATCTTTTAAATTTCAAATGGAACAATCTGATCTTCATGACAATCTATGACAGTAGATGTATTTAGTACAATGTCAAAAGCATCTACATTATGTTTAACATCTTGAAGGTCATCAATATCCCGATCATAATGAGAAGTATCTTCTACTGCAACAAAATCTTCATGAATGTTTAGTTCTCTATTCAATAAATTGAATTCATGACAGCACTCGGGATAGAGAAAGTCAAGTAGGAATTTGTCTTTACAAAACACATGAAAGGCGGCATGACAATCCGCCAAAGCACTGATACTAGCAATGGGAAGTGACCGGTACCAATCATGAGCAATCCCCTCTAATGAATACCAAAATATTTTAATCCGAACATCTTCGTGTACAATTTGCAACCGATGAATGCAATCATGAAAGTCAAGCAAATGTTCAGCTGGCACTTCCCATTCTTCTCCTTGAAATATGGGAAGGCTTCCATCCCATTCATCTCTACTAGGCACTAGATTAGGGAAACCATCAATCTTTGAAAAATCGCAGAAAGCATACATCTTTGCTAAGATTTTGTTCATGTCATACCAATGGAGTCGCCAACAGATTTCTAGGCAATGGAGTTGCCACTAAATCTGTCCTTCATGAAGTCACCAGATAGATGATTACAACCAAGAAAATGTCCAGGCTTTGTCTATCATCAAATCTGGATCTATTTCATTCTCCCAAGGAAGCTGAGCTTCAATCTCCTCTCCCTGGCAACGGTGCCAATTTGTTAGCCCTCCAGGAGTCCTTCTAGGATATAAGTCAAAGGAGCCTGGTAACTTAATCTTTTTATCAATACTGGATATGTAGGTGGATCAAAATGAATAACTAAACTCACTGGATGCATACTGAAGACAGTCTTAAATACATTCAAACAATACAAGGCCTTCAAGAGCTATTATCAAATAGGTTGTAAATAGAAAGGGTAAGAAGGTAATCAAATAACCAGAACATACATAAAAACTTATATATGATGGGCCAACTAATCAGTAGTGAATGCTTATGAGATCCTTGCTCAATAGTCAAAAGTAAGAAGACAGTTACCATAGAACATTGAACAGAGATAAAGAAACAGCTTCAACTCATAAACATAGAATAGAGATAAAAGAAGATTGATAACAACAATGAAAGAAGCTTGGAGACTGAATATATTAAAAGAAAGTGTCTTCCTCACAAATACAGTCAAGTGTAGTAATCAACATCCAACTCTCTCTTTCTCTCAAGTTATAGGATTTATAGCCTTTACAACATCTTCCCAAATCCTAAGAAGCTGGGTCGAAATCACTCAAATTAGAAAATCAAAACCGTTTTTTAATAAACTAGGGAAAACTCCTTTTTAATTTGGCCAAACTGCTGAAAAATGGGGCTTAGAGATGGATTCGATTATCCCAATATGTGACACCTGTAGGAAAACTGAGAGAGGTTATTGTTCTTTGACATGTCAGGAACAAAAATCTCTGAGCATTTTTCAAAATGATTCTCCAGTTGCTCAGAATCGTCATTTTAAAATGATGACTCTGCATAGTAAAAACGCCATTTTTGTTGAAACTATTGAAAAAGAGGCTCAGAGATGGGTTCAGTTCTCCAGATATGTGACACCTGTGTATAAAATTATATTGGTTATTGTACATTGACTTGTTGTGAGCAAAAACCTCTCTCAGATCTTTGAAATTCGTTTTCACTTGCCCGAGATCTACATTTCAAAAACATGTGTCAAATAGGCAGATTCTGGGATCCGAAAATTGGGGTTCAGAGATGGATTCGATTCTCTCAATCTACAACACCTGTAGGAAATTGGAGAGAGGTTATTTTTCTCTGACATGTGAGGAACAAAAAAATCCGAGCATTTTTCAAAATTATTCTCCAGTTGCTTAGAATCATCATTTGAAGATGATGGCTTTTCATAGTAAAAACACCAATTTTGCAGTAAAAACTTCTTACCTCCATCTTAATAGTTTTCAGGTTTTCGACAACTGTAGCAAAATTTGACAAGCTTAAAAACCTTCAAGTCTGATGAGTGAGGTTGAAACTGCCACCTGGAGGATTGACAGGCCATCTTTTGCCCAAAATAAACAAGAGGATTCCTCTTCTCACATTGTTGGCACCTTTAAATTTGGAACAAAGCCTTGATCATGATGCCTTTAATTATTATATAACATTATAAACCACCCTTGAGGTGTTTGGATTAGTGAAAATCAGGTCTGTGCAAAAATGGTAACATTCTGTCCAGTTTCTAGCTTTTGGTAGCTAGGAATACCAAAGTCCAAATCTGCAAGCTATCGAAAGCTCTGCTTTCGGTGGCTAATGAACAACTGCCATGTCCACCTAAGCTACCGAAAGCTTTGCTCCAAAATATGAAAAACTGAATCATTATTTATAGCTCGGGATCTTCTTCATATTCTAGATTTGTGAGGATATGCTTATATACTATAGTACTACTCAACATTCGTACTATGTATCTATTCTTAGTTTACATATCACTAGTATAATCTTTTGGAACACATGTATTCAAATAAGTGATCTGAAAGAGTTTAGTATCGTTAGACTTCTGAAGTAGATCTACTAATCCAAGTCTGTCATTCATGCTCCTATCCCTTCAAGCCAAAAAATAGAGTATGAACTATATAAGACACGAAAAGTGTTGAAAATGCCTCTGCTTTCGGTAGCTTTGAACACTTTTTCTTTTGACTTGTAAGCTGCCAAAATAGTGTTGAGAATGCCTCTGCTTTTGGTAGCTTCGAACAATTTTGCCTTTGAGATGTAAGCTGCCAGAAACTTACCTTTTTGTGGCTAATGAACACCATTGTATTCGCCCAAGCCACCGAAAATTGCCCCCTGACTCACGCTGTATGTCCTTTCACTTTCGGTAGCTAGGAGAGCCTTGAAAATTTCATTTAAGCTGCCGAAAGCAGGGCTTTCGGTAGCTTAGGGATCGTTTTAAATAAGCGCTTAGCTACCGAAACCTGTCTTTTGAAATTTTTTAAATGAAAACCCAATTAGGTGCTTTTCAAACTTTATTACATGCATAAAGCTATCAACAATGAGCCTTAAGAAATTTGGAAATGAATTTTCAAATGACATCCTACGCTCTAAAATTGATCAACTCGACAAATTTATTTGGGGAGATAACACAACTGCTCCCAATTATGGAAAATAGACTTCCATACGTAACTTCTAGAAAATGTAGTTGGCTTCATTGAAACTTGGTGCTCTATTTGTATAAAGGCCTTCCTACTTGTCCATTTATGCTTAACAATTTATCTTCTAGATGTTAAAATGTTCTCGAGTAAACCCGCTCTAATACCAATTGTTGGAATCGATTTAGTAGTGAGAGGGAGGGTGAATCATTAGGAGTGCAGTTATTAACATATTTTACCTTCTTCAATAGATTAGCCTTTACTTAATCTTTATCTTATGTTATGCATCCGTAAATAAACATTCACACATATATGCACCACATCATCAAGGTCGTCGTGTCGCATCTTCCGCATCATGATGTTCCCCCATGAGAGACATGTGGTCAAAATAGACCAAATAGCATACTATGATCCCAATGTCGCCGCTACTCTTGAGAATGTTCTTCCCATGACTGAACAACCCATGCACAATGCTCCTACATCATTCGTCTCCAAAGTCGGACCTGGGTGATACTTGGAATCACCCATGAACTCCACGTTCCAATCCCTTCCACCCCTTGTGAAGATAACAGAGATATTTGATCTCTGCACAATCTCCTCCAACCATACAACGCCCAACCATCAACCGCTTTTACTACCGCAACCACCGTCGGTACCAAGTCACATTGGGGAAACACCAATCCATACGATCCCATTTTAATTCTCACCTTCTAGAGTGATAAGTACCCCCATGATGGCCACTTTGAACCTCCCATGTTTAACCCTAGGACAACCCGTGTGGTATTTACCCACCCCTACTCCTCCCCCAACATCTCAAGTTGTCCTCCAACCTGTTCAACCTATTAGCACTTCCAACTGACCACCCCCCGGTGTTGTGAACCTACATCCACATCTACTACAACCCCTCCCCCACCACCACTTAAAAACATTGGTGGCAGAGGCCCTCAAAACTATATCGCCCCACCAGTGAGAAAACCTGTGGCACCTCAACCACCCCTGTGAGCACACCCTAAGTGCTCCCTGTTTGGTGATATTGGCCACGCCACCCACAACTATCCTCAGTTTCCTGATCTCCAAAAACACATGCAGAAATTGGTTGATGATCCCAACATCCACGTAGTCGTATTAAATCCCCCCGCTCACCAGTGCAACAAAGCATTACACACTAACCACGCTTGCGCCATCTGCAAAATCTACGACCATTACTCACATCACTACCCTAACCTCCCAGATTACAGCACATCCCTCTATGAACTAAATAATGCCGAACTAGAAACATCCCCTCCTACCATTGAAGAAATTTATCCCCCAACATCTTCCTCTTCAGAATAAATCAATACCATATACATGATCTCTACGGTTGATAGGCACGACGTGCCTCCAACATCTACCCCCCCCCGTATGACTTGACAACCCAGTACTTTCGCAACGACGAGGAAATCCTCGAAGCCCTTACAGAACCTGACTACCCATGGGATGACATGCACCATCGATCATATTTTATCCCTAGTGAGTCCACCCCTACCACAGCCAACCAATTGGAAATCGACACAAAGGACTTTCTCCCCGAGAAGGTTGACTGGTTTAAGAACCCTATTCCCACCCCTCACGCCTTTGAGGAAGGAAACCTGGCCAATATATCACTGACCATACAAGTTGATATTTCCATTACACCTGGTACAGCTGAACTCATTGCATTAAGTGTTGCTTGTATGGAATACGAAATCAACGAATCCAAGAAGCTTTTTTAGGAGTTTCATGATGTCTTTTCCTGGTATTATACCGAGATTCCTGGACTGGATCCCACCATTGTTGAACACCACATTGAAACATTGCTTGAGGTACCACCTGTTCGCCAGAAGCAAAAACCCATTCACTCGTCTAAATTCCCTGCAGTCAAAGTTGAAATTGAAAATCTACGGAAAGCCAGATTTATCTATCCCATCGCTTACACCACTTGGGTTTCCAACCCTGTACCTGTCAATAAAAAATAGGGCACTCTCCATTTTTGCACGGATTTTTGAGATGTCAACCACACATGTCCCAAAGCTAACTTCCCCACACCCTTCATTGACCAGATCATTGATGCTTGTGTGGGACATGAAGTCCTTTCCTTCATGGACGGTTTCTTCGGATACAACCAAATACATATCTGAAAGGAAGACCAATACAAAACTTTGTTCACTACCCCATGGGGAACCTTTTCCTACTAGGTCATTCCATTTGGTCTAAAGAATGCAGGCGCCACTTTCCAATGATCCATGACATACTGCTTCCACGACCTAGCTCATATCATCCTGGTTTACCTAGATGACCTTACCGCTCACTCCAAAGAATGATCTAACCACCTAAATGACCTTCGGCAAGTCTTCCTGCATGGCCGCAAATACAGAATCCACTTGAACCCTCTCAAGTGTGTCTTTTTCGTTCCCGCAGGTTTGATGTTAGGATTCATCATTTCACAGAAAGGGATAATTGTTGACCCTTTAAAAGTTCAAGCCATCTTGGACCTAACTCTACCTCGCACCATACGTCAGTTACCGAGTCTACAAGGGAGAGCCAACTTTCTTTGTCCCTTTGTTCCTGAATATGCTACGACGGTCCACAGCTTTCTCCACTTACTCCGCACCCACACTCCATTTGTTTGGGACGAGCAAGCTCAAGCAACCTTTTTAGCCCTCAAAATAGCCTTAACTAATGCCCCTTTGATCTCCCCCCTGGATTTCTCCAAAGGTTTTATCCTATATGTTTCGGTGTCTAAACACACCGTCTCCGGGGTACTCGTTCAAGAAAATAGTGCATGGAAAGAACATGTAATCTACTACGTGAGTCAAACCTTGTCTGGCCCACAGTTGCGTTACCCCCAAGAAGAGAACTTGGCCCTAGCTGTCGTCTTCTCCATACAAAAGCTCTATCTTGTGGCTGACTCTAGTCCTATGGTTTACCTTTTGAGTCGTCACCTCCTACAAGTCCCTGTGGCTAAGTGGGTCATTATTCTCCAAGAATATGACCTCACGTTCATGACACCCAAGAGAGTCAAGGCCCTTGCACTGGCGCAACTTATGACAGACTTACCATCATCATCCAGTTCCACTATCATCAATACCAGTCTTCCCGGCAACCATTTATTTATCATTTCCTCAGATGATACTTGGTATGGTGATATCTTGATATTTAGACCCAACCTTGACCGTGATGGGAGCAGACGCATACGCCATCACACCTCGCATTACCTTCTCCTAGGAGACGTTTTATACTGTCGCAGTATTGATAACATTTTATGATGCTGCCTCACCCGCGATGAGGCTGAACAAGTTCTTAACGATTGCCATAGTGGAGCCTGTGGTAGACACTTTTCAGGGATGGCCACCACTCAGAAGGTTATCCACATTGGATATTTTTGACCCTCCCTCTTCACTGACTGCATCACTGCAGTTAAGCATTGCCATAATTGCCAACACTACGCCCCTAAGGCAAGGACACCACCTACTCTCCTCCACCTAGTCATCACTGTTAGCCCTTTCTGCAAATGGGACATCGATTTCATGGAGTGCAACCCAACCTCGGCAGGCAGTCACAAGTATATCATCGTAGCTATGGATTAATTCACCAAGTGGGCCGAAGCCATGCCCACGTTTAATTGCAAATTCAATACCACAACTCGTTTCTTTTTCAATCACGTCATTTCCTATTTTGGGGTCCCACTACAACTTGTGTCATACCACGGGAGACACTTCACGGACTCCATTTGGAAGTCGTTGTCTATCCTTTTGAATTTCACGCATCAACACTCCTCTTCCTATTACCCCCAAGGGAACGACCGAGTAGAGGCCATCAACAAAATACTGAAGACCATTCTTCAATGCACTGTAAATCACCATAAGTCCAACTAGCATCACATGTTATTTACAGCACTTTGGGCTTATCTCACTTCCACTAAGATCGCAACAGGTTTCACCCCTTTTCACTTAGTCCATGACGTCGAATCGGTCCTCCCCATCGAGTGCCATATTCTCGCCCTCCACATAGCTGTTGAACTCCTACCCGACACCTCCCCACTTGAGAAACGCCTGATCCTTTTGGATCAGGCTAATGAGGATCACCGGACGGCCCTCCAAACAATTGAAGCTACTAAGAACCACTCTAAAAAGGGATATGATAAACACGTTCACCCATGCAATTTCTGGGAGGGAGACCTTGTCCTTGTATACGACCAAGCACACGACAAGATTGGGAAAGGAAAATTTGAATCCATGTGGCAAGGACCATATATCATCCATACCTGTTTAGGACATGGGGCATACATCCTCACCGATTCTGAAGGAAACCCCCTGCACAACCCTTGCAATGGGTTGTACCTTAAACGATTCTACCCTTAGCACCTTCTTAGGACTTGCTATTCCCTGTTGTGTAGTTTCATTCCTTCTTTGTTTTTCACCTTTTTCACTAAGACCTCACATTTTGCATGATCACAGATGGGCTCCCTCCCACCACAATACGTTGGTTTTGCTGATGGTGCAAGCTGCTGGTCCCCGAACCTCGCCTCTGCAGCTTGGGTCCTGTAGTCCCCCTCGCACGAGCTAATCCACCTCGACGGATTGTGCATAGGTGCTGCTACAAATAACCAGGTTGAGTACAATGCTATGGCCGGCCTGCTGACTGCCACCCTCCATATGGGCATACGTCACCTTCATGTGTTTCTTGACTCCTAGCTACTTGTCGGCAAACTCAACAACCACTACCAAGTATGGGATCCCTACCTTTTTAGAAAGTTCCTGCGCACTAAGCAAATGATCAGACAGTTTGAATCCATTACATTCACTCATGTCCCATAGAATCAAAACAGTGTAGCAAACCAAATGGCTAACAATATTCTAGATTGGCATACAAGTCACAATACGTAACACACATAACCATATCACGCACATGTACATAACAACATCATTTACGCATTAAAAAACCACAAAAAATCTCAAAAATAAATCATTACCACAATTGCATCCATGTGCATCATCATAACTGCATCCACGTGCATATAATACAAACATCATGATATGTGCATCCACGTGCATAAAAAGTAAACATCATCACAAAATCCGACATCCACGTGTCAATAAATATATATATCATGGAAATGTCATAAGTACCCACTGTACCCAAATATACATATAAACATAGCGAGGAGCACCATTAGCATCCTCGGTAATATCATAAGCCGTATATAGAAAAATCCCACATTCTCATCACAGTGGGGGCAGCCTTGTCAACTCCCTAGTCAGACTCCTCCAGTAGTCCTCATCATCATCATCCCACTCAGACACCCCTGCCTCGGCGATAGCCACCGCAACTACCTATGCTGCCAGCTCATCCTCCCCCTTCTCCTCCTCGAGATCCTCTTCCTCAGGGTCCTCCTATAAAGGCACCTCCTCCTCGGGGTCATCCTCCTTAGGATCATCCTCATCATCCTCCCCAAGATAGGGTACATTCCCTTGAGCTAAAGCTCTCATTTTTTGCGCAGCCATCACAATGCGCCGCATGATAGGCCTCCACTCCTGTGGAGCATCATAACATATGTCAATCATCTCCTGATCCAGATTCTACCAGCCATCACTCTCGATCCCCTCTAGGAGCCAATCAATCCCCTGTCGCAAAACATCCAAGATAACTGTGGCACTCTGACGATGGCCTTGTCCACAACGTACTGGATTGACCAACTCTACATGGCCTCTCTACAACTGATGCCCCAACGGCGGTCAAGGTCCCACATATGTAAAGGAAAACATCAAAATGGTAATAGATGTACCATCCGGTCCCCAAGCCTGATGAGGAGGTATCGGCAGCTCTAGATCCCCACGAAAGTCCATCCAGTGGTATGGGTAGTCCTCAATAGATACCGGTATCTGCATCCACTGTCGAAACAGATCCTCTGTGAAAAAATGACCCACTAGCCCTCCACCCAAGTGAGTCATCATCTCACCCCATTGCCGCATCTGTGGCTCTGTCGGTGGCACCTCCCGCACTACTCTATGAGGTTGTAGTGTGGGTATCTGCTCGAAGAAGAATGCACATAAAAAGGAAGGGAAACAGAACTCCTTCCCTAGATGTCATACCTTGCTCAACTCACGCCAAACAACAATCAAGTACATCTGTCCCCAAGCATAATACGTCCCATTAAGGATGCTCTCTATCAAACATCTACCCTCCTGAGATCCGGTGAGGGCCATGAGAACCCAAAACACATACCACATTCACTGTAATAGCCTGCGTAACTGGGCTCTCTATATCACACAGCATGAGTGCAGAACCACTCACCTCCGCCATTGATAGACAATGTCTATCCAATAAAGTCTCCATCGAAAGATTCCCCGTCCTCCTCGGCTGGGTATTAGCAACCATGCCCAACTTGGGCAATCTAGTCAAGAACTATACATCTGTTAGGGTCAGATCTAGTCGCTCACCCTAAATCATAAATTCCTCGATATCTGAGTCCCAGAACTCAACCAACTTGTTCAACAATAGAGGTGCTGAATGCATTAGTGGGATCTGTGCAAACTTCAGAATCCCATAGTCATCTAGGGCCTCCCGAACTACCCTGTCCATCTAAACACGTCGCCGGATGGTACACGGGACCTCCCGCTCTCTCCAAGTCAGCACTGGCATCTTACCAATCACAAAAATAAAACCCATTAGATCCATATCTCAACACAACACTTGGCCCTCCAAATTCCCTCTTGAGGGCATTTTCTCCTTTGAAAAGTGTGCCGTAGAGCACACTTGCTAAGACTTCCCCTATGCTGTACACCGCGCTTTCCCCCCAGGAAGTTGCGTTGTAAACCGCGCCCATACCTACCCTTAGTTGCGCTCTGAAGCGCGTTTTCCCCTCGAAATGTTGCGCTTCAGAGCGCAACTAAGTTGAGCTCACCCACGGGGAACACTGCACTTTCCAGATACCCAAGTGTGCCCTGGACCGCACGTTTGAGCAAGGTAGCCGCGCTTTGTAGCGCAGCTCCCTCGGCCATCGTTGTTGTCCAGAGCGCACGAAATCATCCAAAACCCGTGCTATTCTACGTTGGCACCCATTAATGATCGACAAAGCTCCCAGAGGCCCAAAACCCAATAAAAATGCTTAAATGATAAAGCTAAGGACATGAGCTCTTACCTACAACTCCTGGAATGCAAATCCATTGGTCCAATCTCTCACAATCTCCATTTTCACCTCTGGGATCCTCTAATCTCCTGTCAAACTCACCAATCACAAATGACACCTATTATGAGGGTCCACTTACTATTTATAGGAAACTACCTTATGGAAGATGCCTAAGGTTGTATTTGGGAATTAAATGGACCAGGTGGGCACCCCATGTAGTTATTAACCCCATGAATAAGTCTAAGTGATTAATTAAATGAGAATTTAATTAATGGGGTATTTGTGAGGCAATTATACCATAGTGGTTGATTAATTATTAATTAATTAATTAAACTCTGAATTTTGGAGCAATATTGAGTTTGTAATATTTTTATTAATAATTCTGGCTAATAAATATTGGCAAGTGGTGATGACAAGACTAGGAGGTCGAATTTGAGCAAGTAGGGCCAATCTTGCCTAAGTGGCAAAATCTCAAGAAAAGCAAGGAATCAATTGGAGGAAAGAAGGCAAGAAAAGAAATTAGAAACTAGAAAAAGCAGAAAAGAGGAAAGTAAAGAAAGTGGCAATATGAAGAAAAGAATTCAGAAGGAAATTAGAAACATCCAGAAAAGCTCACTAAGGCGCACTTTCCAATTCCAGTGAAGGAAGGTAAAGGAAGGAAAGTTTTTCAAAGACAAAACTTGCTAATTATCTCAAGATGGAGCCCTCATGGCTTTGGAATAGGATGGGAAAGTGGGTAACCTACTCTCACAGGTTACCAAGCCAAGAAACTTGCTCAGTAGTTCATCTTGGAGTTTATAAAAGAATCCAACCAACTCCATTACACAACTTTTGTCATTTGCAATTTTGGTTTGAGAGCTCTGAGCTACTCAACTGTTGAGTGATGTGCCTCAACAATTTCTCTTGGGAGATGTGCCCCAAGCCTTTGTGAGTTGTATATGAGTGTTATGCAGGTATAGTAGATAATATTATAGCTAGTGACATTCAGTATGGATCAGCAATGAAGATCTATTGTCATATTGGAGAGGAGGCTTCCATTGGAGGTGTCTTACAGTCAATTTTGAGGAGGAAGCACCATAGATGAAGATGTATATGGGAAGGTGCTCTCAGAATCTTCTGTGAGGATTATCAGTGGTTATTTGCAGACATAAGAGGCTTCCATATTCCAGAATATCAAGTTCAGATCAAACTCCCTCTCTTCTCTCTCTTCTACTCTACTTGCTGCCGGATTGGAGGTGATTTTCCTAAGAGAGGAGAACTGATGATCCTAGCTCCCATTGAAGGTCATTACACTCATAATGCATCCATTTCAGCCATCTAACAAGTATATGGACTAATAATTACTTCCATTTCAGATCCACAGTAATTCTCTCATTCTCTACTTTGTTCTCTAGCTCATGTAAGAAGAAATTAGCCTGTAAGGCATTGTCCATTGTAAAGCAAGCATTAGAAGTTAAGAGAACTGTTATGAACTATATATTTGATGTTTAATGATTATAATAATTCATATAAGATCTAATATAATCATCAGAACAGATTTTGTATGTCATTAAGATAGTTTATCATGATAAAATCCAAGACTAGCTAGTTTGATGCTTGAATTCGACTAGTTTTGCCATTTTTGCTATAAAATTCATTCTGTGTACTATTTTGTTGATCCGTCAGTTGGAGAAGGCCCTTGACACATCCCAGTATCCATATCAGTCCAAAAAATCAGATTTTGAAAACCTTTTGACCTTGCTCGGAAAGTTAAGAGAAAGACTAGCTCCACAATCCCGAAAGAGACCAAAAGCCCCAATTCTCTGCAAACTATTCAAAGACTGATATTTTATTATTATAAGTGTAACCAGAAACCCATTGACTATTATAAACCCTGTTATCCTTCCCGATCTAGTTTGTATATGCGGATGTACCCAGGAAGCATTGCGGTAGGCTTCAGCGTTAGTTGATGTCCGAAACATAAATGGTCTCCGTGATTTGTACAAAGGATCCAAATTACCACTGTCTAGGGTGCTGCTGCACATTATCCCATACAAATTACATAACTGAAATTTCATCTTACCAAACTCAGTTTCAAGTCTCCTTACCCGTCACTGACTTCCTGCTCGGTTCGATGAATTAATAAAAAAATGGACAAGTAAATTTAATTTAAAATTATGAACTTGAGTTAATATCAGGGTTAAATATTTCCTAGGATATTATAGTGGTATCAAAGCACTTTCATTGGCTCAGCCTATGGAAAGTAACTCTCAGTGGAAAAGTATCTCAGCATTATCTTCAAGTTGTAGTTGCGGAATTAGTATAGTCATGGAAGATTTAGAGTTTGAGTTGTATGAAGAAGAGGAATATTTTTATGAGCAATATGATGATGAATATGTTGAGCAGTATGAAGAGTATTGTAGACAGTATGAGGAAGAAGAATTGCGAGAAGTACCCTCTACAAGTATGACCCATGAAATCATGATTGGCAGAAGAGGCTATGGTTATTCCAATATTTATATGCAGGAAAAGGTTGCATGTTCCATAGCCAAATATCACCCTACTTCTGAAGAGTACCTAAAAGAAGCAAGAGCTTCAGTGGATGCATGTTATCTACATCTCACAAGAATGTTTGGATCCTCTTCCAAAAGAGCCTCCAAGAATCCTGACCCTAAAACAAACAAGGTAGAAGCTTCATTATTTTGTTTGGGGAAGCAAGACCCAAACACTAATCATGAGGTTGTTGATAGATTGGGAGTAGAATCTACTGCAAGATTCTATGTACAGGATTCCAAGACCACCTCAGAGGAGATTGGTAAGATTAAGGATGGTAAGATATACTTTTGATCATATCCAAAAGAAGAACCTAATTCAGATCCAAAGTCACCACATGAGCTACATAGTAAAGTAGAAGATGACCACACATCAATTGGATGTGAACCCGTAGATTGGGTGGCAGAACAAGGCACCACAGCTCCGTTGTTTGAAGGGATAAGTATGATGGAAATGTATGGACATCAATCAGATTTTTGTACCCCTATTCCTTTTGGCAATCAACAAAATAACATAGAATACATTGTCCATAAGGTGTGCCATAATGTGGAGAAACTAGCTCTCCATAATGAAGCATTTAATTCTCAATGCTTACCTCCTCAGAAACCAGTGACTATGGGAACATCAGGAGACCCTCAAAGTGTGGAAAAAAGAGGGTAGACTGTGGTTATATATCAGCCTATTTGCAGCATCCATGAGGATGATGAGTCACCAAATCCTTCATCAGAAAGAGAGGAAAAAGATCCCCGCACAAATAAAGATCCAGCAGTCAAGCATTCAATTGTTGGCAACGTGGAAGGTGAAATCACTCCCAATTTCTTCGTGGGTGATTTCAAGATAAGTGCAGAAGATATGGGGAATATTGATGATGGTGGGACATATTTTGGATTAGATCCAAAAGGAGAAAATCAATCAAATCTGAAATCATCATTGGAACTTCAGGTTGAGGTGGAAGACAAGCAAAAATCAGCGGGGTGTGAACCAAGGCATTTGGGAAAGAAGCATGCTACCATAAAAGCACCACATGAGGAGGAAATTTGGGCACAAGGGTATGGACACAATTCTGATTTTTGCATGCCTTTGTTTCATCTCAAGATGTCAGCCACTTCCAGCGAGAATGAGGGATTAGAAGATCCTGCTAGTGTCAGAATTCAGAATTTGAAGAAGGCTAAATTGCAAGAAGCAGAAGAGGAGGTTCACCAGCTAGAACTTATTGCCCTGATTGGGCCATTGAAAATGAGTGAGGGAAAAATCAATGAGGCACTAAAAAACCTCCATGAACTTAATGCTTTGATCTCTCACTGTTGTTGGAGAATTGCATCAATGGAGGAGCAACCCTCTGTTGAAACTTTTGTGAACATGCGGGAAGCAGTAGGAAGCCTAAAAGGAAATTTCTCTGAGCTTCTTTCTGATAGAGATCACTTGTTGGAGCTTGTGACTGTGTACTATAATGTTGCAATAAGGAATGATGAGGAGATCAACAAGCTCACACATATGTTGGAAACCACCCAGGATTCTCTGATTGGTACTCATGGTGCTTGTCAAGAATCTGAGAATCAGATCGAGCAGCTTAATGAGAAGCTGCCAGAATCACTTTTTACCTCCCATCTTCCACAAAGTCACAATAAAATGACTGAATTATTCCATGTTCCAAGGGAGGAACCTCATGAGATGATGGTGTTGAGATATTGTAACTTCAAAGAATATTATATTTGTACTTTATTATTCCGGAGATGATTCATTCCTCCGTGAAGATCTTATTGTATATCCGGAGATGTTTATTCCTCCGTCGGAATGTGGTAACTCGGGTTATTAGACTTCCCTAGTGGGGGTCGGCCCTAAATGTGTTATGTGGGTCAAAGGGTTATTAGACCACCCTAGAGGGGTCGGCCCAGTCAGTTATAATGGGGTATTTAACCTAATGGTTAAATACGAGCCTACATGTACTTGTGTAAAATACATATCAGAGAAGTGTATAAATAGAGGAGGTGTGTTCCTCATTATACACACACTCCCACTTGAGAAAGGCGCACTTGTGGAGGAGAGGTCTGCTATGGAGAAGAAGGAGCTTATGCTCAGGGTTTGCATCTTTGTATATTGCTGGTCATCTATATTGAGGAAGCTTTACTGGGTTTTCTACCCCATGAGGGTTTCCCAGGATAAATCTCTGTCTCTTGTGTTTATGCTATGCTTGTTGTTTCTTCAGTGATCCTGTATATGCTATTATTGTGAAATGGAATGTAATGCTGCTATTTTCTATCTTAGCATATTGAATTTTAACATGGTATCAGAGCTAACCTGAAGGAAGACAAGGTATGGCACTAAAGACACTTGCTTTACTTACGACATTTTGAAGGTTAGGGTTTTACATAGCAAAAACCAGTCATCGTAGCACTTTCGCTATAAATCCGTTTTGGCGAATTTTTCGGATCTGAAATTGTTACAGGACGAAGCTAATATCTCCAGGTACCTTGTGTCCAAAGGACAACCTCTAATTCGTTGTACTTTGTGATTTATGATCTGTACAATATAGGATTTCTGCCTCTTCCAGATCTGAGTCAAAATCAGGTGACCTTGGGAAAAAGGTCATATCTTGGGCTAGGAAGCTCCAAATGAAATTTCGTAAAAAGTGACAGGTAGTACACAGTCTGAACTATCTCAGAAAACTTTTTCAGAGGCCGAAGTTGAACCAGTGACACGTGGCACGCCGTACAAGTGCGCTCTCCTGTATTATCCCATAAACAGGTCACGTTGCGACACTTGGCATAACTCTCTCTCAGAAAATCCAATTGAGGTAAAACCTGTCAGGATGGAAAGATAACAGGCCGAGCTATCTCAGAAAACTTTTTCAGAGGCCGAAGGTCAAACAGTGACACGTGGCACTCCGTACAAGTTCGCTCTCCTGTATTTTCCCAAAACAGGTCACGTTACGACATTTGGCATAACTCTCTCTCAGAGAATCCAATTGAGGTCAGACCTGTCAGGATGGAAAGCTAGCAGGTCAGGATATCTCAGAAAACTTTTTTAGACCCTGTGGATCAAAAATTTCGGAGTTACACCAGAAACAATCAGGTACATATTTCTGTCAAAACAGAATTATTTTTGGTACCTTCATTCATGGCTTCCGGAATTTAGGGCTTTGAAGAAAGTTGAAATTTTTGTAATCGGAGACCACGGCTAGATGCTACTCATCAAAATAGAAATTTAGAGACCAAGATCAGAATTTTTGGTTGGGCAGAAGACCGGGCTTGATTAGACCCTAGTTCGGGACCTTGATCAGAAAAGCGGAAAATTAGGGCTTCTGTAAAAATGGGAATTTTTGAAATCTGTGACCACGGCTGGAAGCTCCTCAGAATAATAGAAGCTTAGAGCTTTGGATCAAACTTTTTTGATGGGGAAAAAGAGTGGGCTTCATCAAACCCCAGTTCAGGGTCACGTCCAGTGAATCCGAAAGTTTCAAAGGCAAAAATTGAGGAGTAAAACTTTGCAGTTTTCAAATTCTGAATATATCAGTTTGATCAGATCATCAAGGCGCATATCTCTATCCTTTCGGAAGTTTGAAATTCAAAGTTTGAATTTTTGGGGTTTCTCTGACAAACCCATATCCAGTTCCAGGTCCAGTTCTTGCAAATCAAGTGGATAGGATTAATCCTAGAAGAAGATAGATTGGTCACCTACATAAGGAGATTACAAGCGATCTCGACAGGTATGACTCATCGAGGTTGAGGTTGTCTACTAACAAGATACAGTTACATCACAAAAGACAAATCAGGCTCCATGACCATCAAAACATGAAGACAAAGACTCATCCATAATCTTTGTTCTACTTACGAGGTATGTATGACTTTGTTATATTATGCTTAACCTATGAGACATGCAGGTTCTAGCTCAGGATCTCTAAATCATTGAAGAGGTTGTTTAGGTATGTTGTACATAACCAAGTAGGTATACTAATCCAGGTATGTTTCCCATGAATCTTACCTTGTGTTAGGATCCCTTATATAAGTATACTTGGAATGATTGGTTATGCTTATTCATAAAGCTAGTAATAAAGGGATTATGCATATTATATCAATAATATGCATGAGTAAAAGAAGACTTCCCTGAAACCTTGAATACTAATGTTTATTAACTATAATCATGACTATACGTTTTCAAGATTATTTAGTACTATAATATTTTGACAGCATTTAGAATATACTAATGAGTGTATGTTTGTGTATGAGATCATGAGGATGACTCTTGAGCATGCACAGTGGTACAGAATGAATAGAAGTTCAAAAGACATACAGAAGATCAAGCGGGAGGCAGCCACACAAACATAAAAGATAAGTATTTAAGTTACTATTTGAAATAGTAATGATATTGCCTGCATGCATATTTGTATTCCTAGAATATATAATGCTGAGTGTAAACATTCATAGAGCATTGAACAGTATACAACTAATGTGCATATGTTTGGACAAACATTCCATTGTTGCATGTCTAGAATGAAACCTCTTTGCTGACATGCTGAGAGTTGTGCACAATCTCGATAGTATGTTCTGGTAGAGATGGAAGGCATCTAGATAGCCACTGTATGCATACAGGATATGGGAAAGTGTTGTGCCAAAGTATTGGTCAAAATAGTTGCATCACTATGCAAATGATATCTGTATGCGTAATGGGTTATCTTTTGATGATTATGAAGTATTACTAATCATGTACTTAATTTTGATTTGTAGGAAAGGTCATGAAGAATGATGGACACCGTACAAGTGGTGGATGTTCAAACAAGAAGATTTACAAATCAAACAAAATATAGAAGGCTCATGGCTAGAAGATTCTCTTAGAAAGGGGAAGAGAATCACGACAAGATGTTTGCTCCAAGTATGGTGTATTTAAAGAAGAAGTATGAATCAGGTTCTGTATAGGTACCTAGGATCGCTAATAATTTGATAAGCTTAATGATCACCATGGGTGATGTGGATCTCAACCTTTGCTACAAGGTTGAATATGATACACATATGACATGGATGCAAGAAGGAACTCACCACAGAGTTCGAATGATATTGAGGCTCATATCAGTAGACCCATCTAACGAGAGATAGCACAGATAGATATGCAGAAGATCATTCATTGCAGAAATGAAAAAAAAAAAAAAAAAAAATGAAAGATCTCAAATTGATGCTTTACTTCCTAGGTCTGGAAGTATCGCAAGGCTCAGAAGAAATATTTCTCAACCAGGGAAAGTATGATGAGAAATATGACTTGAGGTGTTGGAATGGCCACTCTTATGGATTCCAACTTGAAGCTGTTAGGGGATAACTCATCAGAGTGAGTGGATATAACTCTGTACAATCAATTTATTGGGTCTTTGATATATCTAACATATACTAGGTTAGATATATGCTTTGTTATGAACACCTTGAGTGAGTATCTAGTGGAATCTAGATGTGTTTACCTGATAGTTGCAAAGTATGTGATGAGGCACATAAAGGAGAATTTGATCTATGCTATCTTGAAGATCATGACTTCAGATGGCTATTCAGATTCTGTTTGGGCAGGAAGTGTATCAGACAAGAAGAACACATCGAGAGGATGTTATTGTCTGGGATTAGCCATGATCTCGTGGTTTAGCTGGAAGCTGTCTAGTGTGACTCTCAGCACAAGCGGAATATATGGCTGCTTGCTCTGCTAGTTGTGAAGAAGTTTGACTTTAGGATTGTTTGACTTAGAGATAGAACCAACTGAGATCCTATGTGATAATTAGAGTTGTATCAAGATGACATAGAATCTAGTGTTCCATGATAAGTCAAAGAACATAGGGAACTAACAAGATATGACACAGAAAGGGACTCTAAAATTTTTTTTTGAATTTGTAACAGGTTACCAAGCCTCTACGTCAAGTGAAGAAGTTACCAACCAAACCTCTGTCTCGAGTGAAGTTTGAATACTTCCGAGACAAGCTTGGTGTAGTTCAAAAGGACCCTCCTCGAAAGGGGGAGTAGTATAGTCACTACTGATGAGATTGTCTCATCAAACAACAAGGTCGTTGATGAGGTAACCTGTTCTCTACACCCAGTTACTTAAAAATATTTAGATTCAGGACTCTTACATTATTTATTTTGATGATTAGATGTATACATGCTTTTGATGATAGATGTATACATGCTAGATACTTTTGATGATTAGATGTATACATGCTTTTGATGATAGATGTATACATGCTAGATACTTTTGATGATTAGATGTATACATGCTTTTGATGATAGATGTATACATGCTAGATACTTTTGATGATTAGATGTATACATACTTTTGATGATAGATGTATACATGGTTTTGATGATAGATGTATACATGCTAGATACTTTTGATGATTAGATGTATACATGCTTTTGATGATAGATGTATACATGCTAGATACTTTTGATGATTAGATGTATACATACTTTTGATGATAGATGTATACATGGTTTTGATGATAGATGTATACATGCTTTTGATGATAGATGATAGATGTATACATGTTTTGATGATGTTGATACATGTTGTGATTATAAATGTTGTGATTATACATGTTGTGATGATGATGATACATGTTGTGGTTATACATGTTTTGATGATGATGATACATGTTGTGGTTATACATGTTGTGATGATGATGATACATGTTGTGGTTATACATGTTGTGATGATGATGATACATGTTGTGGTTATACATGTTTTGATGATGATGATACATGTTGTGGTTATACATGTTTTGATGATGAGGATACATGTTCTGCTTTGGTGAACATGTGAATGGGATTGGATCATCCCTGGACTTTCAGTCCTAAAGAGAGCCGTAGACGTGAGGTCTCCGAGAATGAAGTCCTTAGTGGACAATTGAGGGGATTGGATCATCCCTGGACTTTCAGTCCTAAAGAGAGCCGTAGACGTGAGGTCTCCGAGAATGAAGTCCTTAGTGGACAGTTGAGGGGATTGGATCATCCCTGGACTTTCAGTCCTAAAGAGAACCGTAGACGTGAGGTCTCCGAGAATGAAGTCCTTAGTGGACAGTTGAGGGGATTGGATCATCCCTGGACTTTCAGTCCTAAAGAGAGCCGTAGACGTGAGGTCTCCGAGAATGAAGTCCTTAGTGGACAGTTGAGGGGATTGGATCATCCCTGGACTTTCAGTCCTAAAGAGAACCGTAGACGTGAGGTCTCCGAGAATGAAGTCCTTAGTGGACAGTTGAGGGGATTGGATCATCCCTAGACTTTCAGTCCTAAAGAGAGCCGTAGACGTGAGGTCTCCGAGAATGAAGTCCTTAGTGGACAGTTGAGGGGATTGGATCATTCCCGGACTTCAGTCCTAAAGAAGAGCCGTAGACATGAGGTCTCCGATAACTGAATGACAGGACTGAATCGTCCCTGGACCTCGGTTCAAAATGTACGTGACAAATCCTAGAATTACTCTAGGTTACATCCAGCATGAAAAAGGGCTGGCTCTGTAGTTGTGATACATCCAGCATGAAAAAGGGCTGGCTCTGTAGTTGTGATACATCCAGCATGAAAAAGGGCTGGCTCTGTAGTTGTGATACATCCAGCATGAAAAAGGGCTGGCTCTGTAGTTGTGATACATCCAGCATGAAAAAGGGCTGGCTCTGTAGTTGTGATACATCCAGCATGAAAAAGGGCTGGCTCTGTAGTTGTGATACATCCAGCATGAAAAAGGGCTGGCTCTGTAGTTGAGATACATCCAGCATGAAACAGGGCTGGCTCTGTAGTTATGATACATCCAGCATGAAACAGGGCTGGCTCTGTAGCTGTGATAAGGATTGATCATCCTGGAACTTGATCTGGATTGCATCATCCATGGACTCATGTCCTAAAGGGAGCATGATTGATCATCCTGTAAATATGATCGTGTGATGACGATGCTGATGATCGTGTGATGACGATGTTGATGATCATGTGACGATGATGATGATGATCGTGTGATGACGATGCTGCTGATCGTGTGATGACGATCCTGATGATCGTGTGATGACGATGCTGATGATCGTATGATGACGATGCTGATGATCGTGTGATGACGATGCTGATGATCATGTGATGACGATATTGATGATCGTGTGACGATGATGATGATGATCGTGTGACGATGATGATGATGATCGTGTGATGACGATGTTGCTGATCGTGTGATGACGATGCTGCTGATCATGTGATGACGATGTTGCTGATCGTATGATGACGATGCTGTTGATCGTGTGATGACGATGCTGCTGATCGTGTGATGACGATGCTGCTGATCGTGTGATGATGATGCTGCTGATCGTGTGATGATGATGCTACTGATCGTGTGATGACGATGCTGCTGATCGTATGAAGACGATGCTAAAGATCGTGATGTTGATGATTGATGTTGACAGTGATGTTCCAGTAACTACTTGAGTTACTGATGATGTTGAGAAAGCTTCCAGTGATTTATAGATGTATCATGTATGATGTTGATGACTCCTTGCTCGGGCAGATGCTGTTATAATATCCTTCTCGTTAAGGGGGAGTGTTGAGATATTGTAACTTCAAAGAATATTATATTTGTACTTTATTATTCCGGAGATGATTCATTCCTCCATGAAGATCTTATTGTATATCCGGAGATGTTTATTCCTCCGTCGGAATGTGGTAACTCGGGTTATTAGACTTCCCTAGTGGGGGTCGGCCCTAAATGTGTTATGTGGGTCAAAGGGTTATTAGACCACCCTAGAGGGGTCGGCCCAGTCAGTTATAATGGGGTATTTAACCTAATGGTTAAATACGAGCCTACATGTACTTGTGTAAAATACATATCAGAGAAGTGTATAAATAGAGGAGGTGTGTTCCTCATTATACACACACTCCCACTTGAGAAAGGCGCACTTGTGGAGGAGAGGTCTGCTATGGAGAAGAAGGAGCTTATGCTCAGGGTTTGCATCTTTGTATATTGCTGGTCATCTATATTGAGGAAGCTTTACTGGGTTTTCTACCCCATGAGGGTTTCCCAGGATAAATCTCTGTCTCTTGTGTTTATGCTATGCTTGTTGTTTCTTCAGTGATCCTGTATATGCTATTATTGTGAAATGGAATGTAATGCTGCTATTTTCTGTCTTAGCATATTGAATTTTAACAGATGGATCATGAGGATCATTTATCTTTACATGTGATTGAGGAGTGTGCAGAACAGTTTTATGAAAACCAAGCACCTAATCATTTCCTAAGGGAAACTGAGTTGTTCCTTGGAAACAGTCACTCTCCCATAGAAAAGTGGGATGAGAGCACCCAATTTGGGCCATCCAATAATGATGAAGTTGCATCCATAAGTATGATTACTGAAGGTTGCAGACCTACAAAGAAGGTTCACAGTCCTTCCTTTCATGTCATGGATTCAACAATAACAATGGGGAATGAACAGTGGGTGAAGAAGTTTTTCTTGTTGATGCCACATGTACCACAGGTGGATCATGATCTGCTCCTATGGGAGATAGATCTTACTGCAACAAAGATGGATGATTTCAGCTCATGTGCATCAGTAAGCAAGATGTCTAATTCATCCATTGTATGGATGGATAGAGGCAACACGGAAATGAGAAATCTCGAAGGTAAAAGGATTTCTTGTTTCTACAATAATTTTTTATTTACAACTGACGTTGTCTGGAATTGTGAGCAGCAACCAAGGTATATTTTGCATCCATGCGATATCACTCATCCCAATATTGATTGGATGAAATATTACCTATCAAAAATGAAACCTCCTTGCAAATATATTTCTTCTCATGGTCAAGGGAAGGAAACTAAGCAGGCAAGTTTCCAAGATAGATCAATGGAACATTTTACTGGCAGAAGTTTTCCTATGTGGAGGGAATCCACATGCTTGGAGATCGGGAAAATGAAGTTGATACTTTGGGATCCCGGCATCCATGGGAGCGACAGATTGCCAAAGATGACAGAAAATTTTTGGTCCTTGCAGTTGAAACAGTGGGATTCAGGAATTCTACTCAAGTTATCCTAGCTGGGTTGAAAATTTTGTTCATTGCTGGTTAAATTGCAAATATAAATTGCAGTGTAGCTTTTCTTCATTTTTTTTGAAGGCCCAGGTTTAATTTTCAGACTGTACAATGGATAGGGACAATTATAATTAGAGTGGTGCAGCAGAAGCTTGGTGGAATCTTGACATTGCTTGAGGACAAGCAATCTTAGGAAGGGAGGACTGTTATGTCCCCAAATTTTGCTATGGTCCATGGGGTAATTTTGGCCTAAGTCACCTAGGCAATAATTATTTAATTAATGAGCAAGTATGGAAACTACCTTATGGAAGATGCCTAAGGTTGTATTTGGGAATTAAATGGACAAGGTGGGAACCCCATATAGTTATTAACCCCATGAATAAGTCTAAGTGATTAATTAAATGAGAATTTAATTAATGGGGTATTTGTGAGGCAATTATACCATAGTGGTTGATTAATTATTAATTAATTAATTAAACTCTAAATTTTGGAGTAATATGGAGTTTGTAATATTTTTATTAATAATTCTGGCTAATAAATATTGGCAAGTGGTGATGACAAGACTAGGAGATCGAATTTGAGCAAGTGGGTCCAATCTTTCCTAAGTAGCAAAATCTCAAGAAAAGCAAAGAATCAATTGGAGGAAAGAAGGCAAGAAAATAAATTAGAAACCAGAAAAAGCAGAAAAGAGGAAAGTAAAGAAAGTGGAAAGATGAAGAAAAGCATTCAGAAGGAAATTAGAAACATCCATAAAATCTCACTAAGGTGCACTTTCCAATTTCAATGAAGGAAGGTAAAGGAAGGAAAGTTTTTCAAAGACAAAACTTGCTAATTATATCAAGATGGCACCCTCATGGCTTTCGAATAGGATGGGCAAGTGGGTAACCTACTCTCACAGGTTACCAAGCCAAGAAACTTGCTCAGCAGGTCATCTTGGAGTTTATAAAAGAATCCAACCAACTCCATTACACAACTTTTGTCATTTGCAATTTTGGTTTGAGAGCTCTGAGCTACTCAACTGTTGAGTGATGTGCCTCAACAATTTCTCTTGGGAGATGTGCCCCAAGCCTTTGTGAGTTGTATATGAGTGTTATGCAGGTATAGTAGATAATATTACAGCCAGTGACATTCAGTATGGAGCAACAATGAAGATCTATTGTCATATTGGAGAGGAGGCTTCAATTGGAGGTGTTTTACAGTCAGTTTTGAGGAGGAAGCACCAAAGATGAAGATGTATATGGGAAGGTGTTCTCAGAATATTTTGTGAGGATTATCAGTGGTTATTTGCATACATAAGAGGCTTCCATATTCCAGAATATCAAGTTCAGATCGAACTCCCTCTCTTCTCTCTCTTCTACTCTACTTGCTGCTGGATTGGAGGTGATTTTCCTAAGAGAGGAGAACTGATGATCCTAGCTCCCATTGAAGGTCATTACACTCAGAATGCAGCCAGTTCAGCCATCTAACAAGTATATGGACTGATAATTACTTCCATTTCAGATCCACATTAATTCTCTCCTTCTCTACTCTGTTCTCTAGCTCATGTAGGAAGAAATTAGCTTGTGAGGCATTGTCCATTGTAAAGCAAGCATTAGAAGTTAAAAGAACTATTATGAAATATATATTTGATGTTTAATGATTATAATAATTCATATAAGATCTAATATAATCATTAGAACATATTTTGTATGCCATTAAGACAGTTTATCATGATAAAATCCAAGACTAGCTAGTTTGATGCCTGAATTCAACTAGTTTTTCCATTTTTGCTATAAAATTCATTCCGTGTACTCTTTTTTTGATCCGTTAGTTGGAGAAGGTCCTTGAAACATCCCAATATCCATATCAGTCCAAAAAATCATAGTTTGAAAGCCTTTTGACCTCGCTGGGAAAGTTAAGAGAAATACTAGCTCCACAATCCCATAAGAGACCAAAAGCCCCAATTCTCTGCAAACTCTTCCAAGACTGATATTTTATTATTTTGAGCATAACCAGAAACCCGTTTACTATTATAAACCCTGTTATCCTTACTGATCTAGTTTGTATATGCGGATGTACCCAGGAAGCATTGCGGTAGGCTTCAGTGGTAGCTGATGTTCGAAACATAAATGGTCTCCATGCTTTGTACAAAGGATCCAAATTCCCACTGTCTAAGTTACTGCTGCACATTATCCCATACAAATTCTAGAACTGAAAGTTCATCTTACCAAACTCAGTTTCAAGTCTCCTTACCCGTCACTGACTTCCTGCTCGATTCGATGAATTAATAAAAAAATGGACAAGTAAATTTAATTTAAAATTCTGAACTTGAGTTAATATATGGGTTAAATATTTCCTAGGATATTACAAGTTTCCCCAATTTAGTATCCTTTGTTCAGAGTATTATGCGATATACTACCTTTAGAGTTTCTTGATACCATGCATCATTTTACTCCCTCGAGTCTCTCCCATTTGTAGTCACAACCCCTAATCTATTCAAGGTATGATCCCCGCCCTTGAATATTAGTTTCATGTGCTGCCAAGTCATCCATGTCATCATACTATGAACAAATGACGTTTGAGTCCCCTCACCCACTTTTTACGACCTCGATTGTCCCCACAATACATTCAGTCGCGCCTGCAGTACTACCACCTTCTAGTTGTGCACCTCGCAATCTTACTAAGGAAAGATCATTTCCTTGGTAGTTGTTGGTCTCCCTCTTTCGATGCCAACTCATCTATTCCATAGGATAGACCCAGAGGTCCCTGCGCCTTGGACTCATCACTATTAGTGGTGAGTGCCTACGGATCATCCTGAGAGGATCCCTAATTGCCTCTCCAAATGGTTGTTTGTCACGTGCTTGACTTAGACACATTCATCGCACCGTTGACATTCGTGTAGGGTATTGGTCCCTTCAGTTATCAGTTGAAGACCCCAGATGTCCCCTGATTCTAGCATATTGGCGAGTCAATTCAGAACACACAGTTATATGTTCCTATGGATATCTGGGCTACGTTTGGCGATTATATGGATGTTGTCATTTCCATACACCAGTTCTCCAGATCAACCATGGTCAGACCATGGGTATGTCCCAAATTTGCGTCCCCTCTGGACGACTATGATGTACACAATAATTTTTTATGTATTGATCAGGTCCCCTTCTTTGGACCTCATTATTATATTTTTACAACGAGCATGGGTATGCCTGCCTCATCCATATGTTAAGATACTCCTCAGTAAGATATGTATTTTTAGTTCTTGACACTTAGTACAGACCTCATATTCCGGTCTCCAACAAGTTCGTGCTCTCCTCCATCCCAATGCTTGTTACCCAGGAAAATCACAGTACTTATGATGTCTATCGGCCATATGATGAGCTCGTGCCCTCACAAATCAAGGGGCAATATTTTAACACCAAAAAATTGCTCACCAGCTCATCCCTTTGGACATACACCTTTTTTTGCCCAAATTTCCTACCACTAGCCTCCAAAACCCCAGAAAACCCAAATGGGTACCAAAATATTCAAAATTCTCTTAAAAACATACCAAAACCCCAAAAGAGGGTCAAAATAAAAATAATTGGGAACAAAACTCAAAAGAAAATAAAAAAAGAGAAAATAGGGAAAAAACCCTAAATAAACACTAAAACCCTAACCTAAGTCAATAAAAGGGGTGGAGGCCCCTCATTTCAAAGATCCCTCAACTACTCTACTCTTATGCTGCTAAAATTTTGTCAAGCCTTAGCCATCCATCTTTGAGCTTTGGCCTCCCTTGAGAATATAGAGACTTTAGCCACCACCGAAAGCATTGAGGAGGAGAGTACGTAACCAAAGGAGCTCCAGAACACACTTTCAGAGCTTCACCAGCCTCGTTTCCGAGGTAAATTTTTTGCAAGCGCTTGCTTGCCCATAATACAAAAAGTTAAAGATTCTTTGTTTTATTACTTTGAAAATCTGTTGTTTATTGCTTTAAGTTATCTTTTATCTCATGCACATGTTAGATCATATTATTTACTTTTCTTATGATGTTTAAATAAGCTTTGATCACTTCCCTTTAACCTGCTACTAAGAGTCCCTTTCCCTTAGTAGTTGCCCTTTTGCACAAATAGGGCTGAAAACCCCAGCTACAGGAACCTTTTGAGGAAACAATCTTCATCTTAAGGTGCAATGAATCGAGCTTCTCTCTTTTTGTACTATTTCCAAATACTCATTAAGCTCAACATTTATTTTTGATGACTCCACCATCCTTTTCTACTTGTGTGAAATTGAATGCCTTTATAATCAATTAAATGCATGCACGTGAACTTCCTTTAATGGATTCTATAAGATCTCTGCGATCAATGTCTAGTTCATCGCTTCTTGTGTCTATGCTCTTCTGTGTCGTATTTTTGTCTAGTCCTTTTCTAGTTAATCTTCATTTTCCTTCCAATGGCCTCATATCATTTTAGAATAACCAATTCCCTCGAGAATGTGCACCATGTTGTTTTGTCTCAACAAGCTGAATTTCCGCACTTGAGTATGAATATGGGTTCCTAATAGCAACAAATGTAGAATAACCAAATTCTCTACGAGTATCGTCATTCTGAGCAGCTGAATCTTCTAATTCGGAGGGTTGACAATCTAGAGCATTAGAAGTAACAAGTTCTGCAAGAATTATCTTGTCTACAGCCTTAGTAGGTTGACTCGTCGTCATATGCAACTAGGCAACTTCTTCCTCTGCACTCTGCCTCTGAATGTACTTCCTTCGTTCTAGTCGATTTGGAACTACGTCTTGTGAACCGACTAGAATATTACCTCGACGTTGAACTTCAGTTGTAGGATGCTTCGAAATTTTCAATTTTTCTCCCTTTAGTTATGTCTTTCATTCATGGGTTTAGCATGGAGTCTTAACTCATGCAATTTTGTAATCATGACCCAATTTTGAATGAAATGAAAAAGATATGTTTTGCACAATCTCATTTCTTTAGCACTGTTTTTATTCTTCATGGAATATCTACTACTAGTATTTGTGCAACTAGAACCAACGTGATTTTTCTTTGTTCTATGATATTCAAGATAATTGTATAACTATGTATGTATGCAATCTTACTTATCTGTGACATAATCACTGAATGCGTGCGAACATAATTAATCACGAACAAACATGATAATCTACGCAGAGATAATTTTGAAAATGAGAAACGAGAGTTGCGTTTTGGTTATTAACTCGACAGTTTCGATCCTACTCTAGGATCATCCTCAGGAGAGTGATTTTCACTCCGTTCTTGATCTCATTTTCTTTTATTAATATGTTATGACATTCTTTGATAAAAACGAGATCTGCACACCTGTGGGTGATCTCAAGGCGTAGTTTCTCTAGCTAGATTTTTAACTCGATAGTTTCGATCCTTCTCTAGGATCATCCCTAGGAGAGTGAGTTCTCGATCTATTCTTTATATCATTTTATTTTATTATTATGGTACAACATTATTTGATAAAAATGAGATCTACAGACCTGTGGGAGATCTTAAGGTGCAGTTTCTCTAGTTGGATTTTTAACTCGATAGTTTCGATCCTTCTCTAGGATCATCATTAGGAGAGTGAGTTATCACTCTGGTATTAATGTAATTTTATTTTATTAATATGGTACAACATTCTTTCAGAAAAATGAGATATGCATACCCGTGGGAGATCTTAAGGCGTAGTTTCTCCAGTTGTTTTTCTAACTCGACAGTTTCTATCCTGCTCTAGGATCATCCTCAAGAGAGTGGGTTCTCTCTCCGGTCTTCATCTCATTTATTTTATTAATATGATATGGAATTATTTGATAAAAATGGTATTTTCATACCCGTGGGAGATCTTAAGGCATAGTTTCTCTAGCTGTCTTTTTAACTTGACAGTTTCGATCCTGCTCTAGGATCATCCTTAGGAGAGTGAGTGTCGCTCTGGTCTTGATCTCATTTTATTTTATTAATATGGTACGAAATTATTTGAGATTTTATTTTATTAATATGGTATGAAATTCTTCGAGATCAATACCAAAGCGATAACTCACTCTCCTAAGGATGACCCTAGAGAAGGATCGAAACTGTCGAGTTAAAAACCAAAATGCAGCTCTCCTTTCTCCTTTTCAAAATAACAAATCATATTATGACTTTAAATACCTGTTACCATACATCAACCAAACCTAAATAGAATTCCATTGAATTACTTAAGATGCATCATGTTGAAATCAAGCATCTCCCATAGTCCTTATTGGACTAGCCAGATAGACAGCAATTGCTTGTTGCACCTGGATCTTCTACATCTTCAGTGCTCTTCTAGGGAGTTTTCTTGATCCAAGTTTTGTTGTGCACACCTTTTTTTTTTGTTCTGGATATTTCCTACTGAATTTGTTTTGGGTGTAATATCCTTTGCGCAATAGTTCTTCATTCATATAGTTTACTGCTCTTCGACAATACATAGGTTTGTGTCCAAAACAATCGTAGGCATAACATCTTATGGTTTGACAATATTTTTCAATATGGCCAAAATGATTGCATATTGCACACTTCACTCTATTGATCCTTCTTTGGTTAGTATATCGAAAAGAATTCTAACAGAAGGAGTCATCATACCTGAAATTGTTGTCATGACTTGAGCATTGCTCTATGTTGCAGATCTTCTTAGGTGTCTTTACAAAACGTAGACCAGTTTTGTCTTTTCGTGATCTTTGATTCTTCTCTTTATCCTTTTCTTCAAGTTGATTAGTCATCTTCCTGATTTCCTTTTCCAATTCCTCAAGTCAATTTATTAGTATATATTTTTCTTTTTCAAGTATTAGAACCTTTTCTTGTGTGAAATTCAGTTGGAACTCATAATTGGTTATACTTTCACGAATGTCTGCGTCAACAAATTCCTGACATGGCAATTGCTGCTCTTCATACTTTGACAGTTGTTCCTGCAATAACTTATTCTTCTTCTTAGACTTCTTTAATTCGTCCAAAGCACTTATCAGTTCACCTTCCCATTCAATGTGTGCATCTTCTCCATCTTTATATTGACTTTCAGCCTTAACCTCTTCAACAGTTTTTGGAGGTGTGACTTGCTTTGGAGGTGTTTTGAAGGATCCACTGAAAAAATATTTTTCTAGTGATCCTGGCTTGCTCTGTGCAATTAGAGTGTTATTTGAATTGTTCTTCTTGCTTTCTTCCACTACATGAGCCATAAAAACTACTTATTTCGGTTCTTCATCGTGGTCACTTTATTCTGACGCATTGCTTCCTTCCTCAATGTACAGACTCTTTCTTTGCTTTGGAATTCTCCTCCTATTCTCAAGTTTGTGTCAAGAACGTAGAATCTTTCGATCATGTGCACTAGATTCCTCACCAATGTTGTTGTCTTATTTCTTGTAAGGAAATTTTGAGGAATAATGACCTATTCCTCCACATCTGAAACATTTAAAGTGTACCTTATTTTTATACTTACCTTGTCCTCTTTTCATCTTCTTGAAAAATTTTGATTCTTCATCGTATGATTCATCATAGAAGCCTTTGTCATGACCATGCTTGTCCTTTCCTGTGGATTTGAAGGAATATTACTTTATGATGGGAGTATATTTCTCTATTCTCATCTCATATGTAGTGAGGATCCCGTGAAGTTCATTCTGTGTTAGTTCCTCAAGGTTAGCTTTCTCTTCTAACACAGATACCTTCGAATTGAATCTTTGAGGCAGAGTTCTTAATATATTTTGTACAACTGATTCTTCATCCAAAGTGAGCCTAAGAATTTTTATAGCATTAAATATATCATCAACTCTCAAGAAGTAATATGTAATGTTTTCTTCATCTTTCATTCTCAGATATTCAAACTACCCAAAATAGTTCTAAACCTTTTCTTTCTTTACCTTGTCATTTCCTTCGTATATACCTCTGAGTTTGATACAAACTTCTTAAGATGATGCAAAGTGTATAACCTAGACAAATTCATCACCTGTCAGACCCAATACTAGAGCATTTATGTCTCTAGTATTGCTTTCATAGAGTCTCCTTTGTGCTGGATTGATTAGTACCACTGCTGGGACATCATAACCATCAACTATAGATTTCCAAACAATTGCTCCCAATTATGGAAAATAGACTTCCATGCGTAACTTCTAGAAAATGTAGTTGGTTTCATCGAAACTTGGTGCTCTGTTTGTATAAATGCCTTCCTACTTGTCCATTTATGCATAATAATTTATCTTCTAGATGTTAAAATGTTCCTGAATAAACCCTCTCTGATACCAATTGTTGGAATCGATTTAATAATGAGAGGGAGGGTGAATCATTATTAGTGCAGTTATTAACATATTTTAACTTCTTTAACATATTAGCCTTTACTTAATCTTTATCTTATGTTATGCATCTGTAAATAAACATTCACACATATATGCACCACATCATCAACACATAACACATAGAATTTTTACGTGGAAACCCAAACGGGAGAAAACAATGGAATGCTTCTTTATTGTGAGAAAAAATACATTCAAGGAAGCATCAAATTCCTATGATTACCTTGACCAACTGGAAGGAGGCACCAGCCCCCTGTGTTTTCTCCAACACTAACTAGAACAAGGCACTGAACCCATGTCGCTTTGTTTTACAAGAACAAACCTGAAGGAAGATGTGACTCCTTGTCTCCATTTTTTTTATAGGAACCAACCCTAAAGGAGGCTCCAACCCCCTGTCTCCTTTCCCCGTCCGACCGCCCTGATGACCAATATATTTTACATCTTGGCTTATATTCAACTTTGTGCACTTCTTAAGGTATTCTGATGATGATTCTGTTGTGAGTTTCCTTCATATGTAAACTATACTCTGTCATTGCGTTTCATACCATTAGGGGATTTTTGAGGTCCAAAATGGGCCTCCTAAGGGAAATAATAAAATACGAGTTATAATAATAAAATAAGAGTTCTAAATTTTAGAGGCGAAAAAGAAAAACTATTTTTTCTTATCGTATTTTTGACATATCTCCTTAACAGTTTACCCAAATTTCATGTTTGGGGACTCGTTGGATGCGTATTTTATTTCCACATCAAACCCATACCCACACTGCATATTTTGAGGCACCCACGACATGAAAAAATGAAAATTTCAATAAAAGAATGTATTTTAATATTAAAATACATTTTTTTATTGAAATTTTCATGTTTTTGTGTCGTGGGAACCTCATAAGTATGCAATGTGGGCATGGGATGGATGCATAATTAAAATCCGCATCCAACGAGTTTCCAAACTTGAAATTTGGGTAAACCGTTAAGGAGATATGTCAAAAATACGATAAGAAAAAGTAGTTTTTTGTTTTTCCCTCCAATTTGTTTTACAAATTTTACCCTTATGGTTGACATCATTATCCTGAGTCCTATTGGTTCTTATAAAGTGAATTTTTATGGCACATTTTTTGTTTTGAGGCCCATTTTTACCTCAAAACTCCCCTAATGATCACTTGACTTCCCATTCCTCTCAACTCACACTTTTGTTGATGACTTCCTTCATGCACTATGTGCTCTGTTGATTAAGTAGTCTGTGTTTCTAATTCAACGATATGTTCTTCATGACTGCAATGATCAACTAATATTTTGCTTTCAATTGATAGTTTGTTGTTCAGAAATGAAGCACTAGTAAATAGAAGGAACTGCACTCTTTTTTATATTGTGTCCGTTCTATTTAAGTGTTGTGGTCCATCAAATAATCTGCGAAATCCTATGCATCAAATAATTAGTCTGTTTAGTTTAACGCACTTGTCTTAGTTAATCTGCATTCATGATGCACCTATCGAGTTCTATTGTTGTTCTTTTGTCGCGCATCAGATGAAGTCTTCAACTTCGCACACTTCATCTTTTGTTCATATACATCAACTAGACATCAGTGCAATATATGGTAAACTTTGGTTCCATCTCTGCGCTTTTATCTCTTCAACTTATGGGACTATCGACGTGATGAGTGTGATATTGTCCTTTGATATATCTAGCACGTGTGCATTCTTCAGTATCTCTTTATTTCAGTGTTTGTGCAACTGTCACAGGTTTACAGCATCTTTATGTGCACCATCAAAACATTGTTCTGCTGCATGTGTGCATTAGGCTCTTTGTTATATCATTATGTTATGTCCATGAGCCCCTTGATTCCCTAAAAGCAAACTAAAACTTTCACACAAAAACACTTATGTTATTTCTATCAATCTTACTTCAAATATTCAACTTGAATCTCTATTTATACATGTCCTGCATGGATTGTATGTTCGCAAGTTGGTCGTGGCATCCATTCTTCCATACTTCATAGATTGTGCATATGCCACATTTCATCATCTGCACTATTGATGTGTCATATCTGATGTATCAAGCACCCTCAAGGTCCACAACTTTGTGGGACTTTACACATTGGTGGTATAAAAATGAGCTCTTGATGTACCATTGTCTTACGATATGTGTGCAATCTTCCACTTCATCTTAATCTATCCATGACCTTTTCTGTAACATCCTTTGTGGGTGATGCACCCTTTCGATATCAATACTCTACGAAATATGCACATTCACCAGCTTCTTCTTAGTGATATTATGACCCGTGCTTCATCATTGCATTTGGGTGATGCACCCTTGGTGTATTGATAGTTTAAAAAATATGTGCATACTCCGACTTTTACTTGGTGGGACTTTGACTTCTACCTTGTCATCACTTGTAGGACTTGCGCACTTGCTATTTGTTGGCTTTGGAATTTTCTCTTTTATGATCTTCAACCTTTATACCATTCTAGGTGTTCGTGTGCGTTCCACTTACTGAAAGCATCTTCTTATTGGAATTGCTGGCACGCTTTCAGGATTTTCCAACCATCAATTGTTCCTTTATTCCAACCATCAACCAATCAATGCTTACGCTTGATTTCTTTTGTCCCATTTGTTCAATAAACTTCTTGGAAGTTTGAGCACTTGTACCATTGTCCAACCAACTCCTTCAATTTCCTAGCATGAGAGAGTATGACTTGGTGGACTTGATTTCTACACAGGAGCTACATGATGTAGGATTCATTACTTATGTTTCTTTTTGAACTGGATCTTTATGAAGTATCTTCTGGATCTTCATGATGCATCATTTTATGTACTTCAAACTTCACCTGCAAGATGTATCCTTGATGCACTCTTAGATATACTTCAAAGTTGCTTGAGTGTTGTATCCCTGATATACATTTTCAAACATAATGCACTCTTACATATACTCCAAGTTGCTTGATTTTGTATCATTGATATACATCTTTAGATAGAATGCACTCTTAGACATACTCCAAAGTTGCATACATATCTGTCACCTTCACGATTTGCACATATACTTCTGATGTTCATGCTTTCTTTATCATGTGCATAGACTACCTCAAAGTGGCTTCTTCATGCTTCTGCTAGAATGCTGCATCCACTTTGACTTAGGGTGATATCAATGACTCATACTAAAACAATTGACACCCTTTTTTACATTGGATGATGGTAAACACTTGACATCCTCTTTAGTCGACATCATTGATAACCAATGCTCAACAATCTCCCATTCAAACACTTAACATCTAATGACAAACAATGCTCAACATGAATATTGTCACAGTATCCCATGCGATTATCCAAGGAAAAATATGTCGATCAAAGTAGACAAAATCATTGACTATCCAAACTATCTTGTTGTCGAGTTTTTGTATCAAGGAGGCCAAGCTAAACTTGGTGTGTTCGATGTTTCCTAGGAGAGTGAAGTGGTTCATAACAATTTTCACTTGTGATCTGTCCTAATAATCATGACAAATAACATTAGAATCATGAGGTAATTCTGTTGTATTTATTATAACATAATTCTTGTTTTTATTTATGCTTAGCATTCCAGATATTCCTCTAATATCCTTTATGTCTTTTTTTGGCAGGTCTCGGGTTCAAATTTGGGATATTTGAATGCCCACCAAACTAAAGGTATTCGACTTCCTTGAATTCCTTTAATATGGAATAGTTTGGGTTTAGAAGTATTATTCCTTATTTCATGATGGAGTTGGTGAAGCTTTCTTGAGCATTATGAGCTTGGCAGAAGAGCTTGTTTACGTTTTTTTTTAAGATTATATTTTCTCTAGAAAGGGTTCTTATCTGTCTTTTGTGGTATTTTATTTGTAATGTGAAGGAGACAATCAAGCCTTAATGGATATTCTATTTCTCATTTTGGCCATTTAGGTAACTGAGCCGGGATTGAATATTTGAATGCATCCATCATTGTTTACATATGCTTTTAATTTATATAGGTGTATTATATAATATGGTGTTTGAATGATGTTGTCCCTACCATATTTATAAAATCTTGGTGGCTATATTGGAGGTTTCCGTGTGTGTCTTCTTTTTATCTCACACATGCCTAGACATTCGCAACGGTCGATATCATATTTCATTGAAAGAGGGAGTGCCATTTTTTCTAGAATTCCATTATACATGTATTTTTTATTCTAATTACGATAGCTCTGTGGAACTCTATGCCCCACTTGTTCACAATTGCACATAATGGTTTCTTATCTTTGTAGAATACTGGCATGCTTTTTTTATTTCTCAGTCACCATTCCATCATAAAAAACATCATAAATAGTCTTCACCAAATTCATTTCGATTTGAATGGATTTGAATAAATGTACAATATTCAATATATTTTTAGGTCGATTTTCTATATTAATTTTTAGATTTGTTTTCAAATAACAACATTTTTCGTTTGATATGTTGCATGAAATTGGAGAGAGCAACAAAACAATGTTATTATATTTTAGATCTATTAATAAATCTTTTTAATTCGTGTGATTCAACATTGTTAATTGAAAACACTATTGAAAACCAGAGTTCGATGTTGTCAATTAAAGATAATGTTGAAAACCAGAGTTTTCTCAATGTTAATGGTTGCATGTTATTATTTTTAAATCATTGATATGATAAATAGACTTGGACCACATAGTCGTTGAGGCTCTACAAAATCTGTAAAGACATTTAATGGCAAAGTTTGCAGTAAAAGGAAGAGCTGTGGAGTTGTTCCACAAAATATCAATTTAACCAGTAAATTAGCAAGTAATTTAAATAAACAAAAGTAATTAAAGGTATGTAATTAAAAGTAATTTAACCATTAATAGTTTGTTTTTTCTTTTTAAATGTTTATTAAAGGTATGTATTGTTTCCATGCTATACATTAATTTTTAAAATTTGATTTTTTTTTAAAATTTATATTAAAGGAGTTTATTGCGCCGAGAGGCACTCTACAGCCCGATATGAAGGAGATCTTGTAACATGTGTCGAGTTTGTCGAGTGAAAAAAGAATAATACAAAGTAAAAAGTAAATATGAGACTTAAACTAGAGACTTTAGATCTTAGGATTAGGTGATAAATATTATGTTTGTTATAAACAAAAAAGAATAATACAAAGTAAAAAGTAAATATGAGACTTAAACTAGAAACTTTATCTTTTACTTTTGATACAAAGTAAAAAGTAAATATGAGATTTTAGAGTGTTTGTCAAGTAACAAAATAATACAAAGTAAGCAAAAAATAATAATACAAAGTAAAAAATAATAAATATTATGTCGGCCATAAACAAAAAAGAATAATACAAAGTAAAACGTAAATATGATACTTAAACTATAGACTTTAGAGGTTAGGATTATGTGGCTTAGGTATTGCACTCAAGGAGCTTTTCAAGGAGAGGTTTGCACCTAGGGAGCTTTGATCCCACTCGGTGCTTGATAGAGCCTAGGATTTGGATCTAGGCTAGTTATTTACATACCTTCCTTGGCATTCTTGGTTGTCACTGTTGTTTACTTTGTGGTATTGACTTCCACACATACATTTTTAAGTTGTCACCATTTCCACATGCTTTTGTGCTTCATAATAACAATTTCTAAATTCCAAACAAACTTGTTAGCAATTGTGCATGGACATTGCCACATTGTGGCTTTTGTTTATGTAATGTTTGAAGCATTTCCGTTTTGGTATTAGATATATATTAAATAAAGATAAAACATGAAAGAGTGATGTTAAAGAATATATATATATACTAGATAATTTCAAACTTAATTACGTATACACTAGGTGGTTTCGATCCTAAAAAAGTGATTGTTGAATACAATGTTTTTCTTCAGTTATATTTCCAGTCTTGTTGTCTTCAATTATGCGTGTAATCGTTTTTTAGGAGTTATATGATAATGAATGATAAATTGATTTAGGAGACAACATGTTTGGATATATGAAAGATAGTAATCATAATCTGTAGTGATCATGTGCATGCTATTAGTTCTTAGTAGACTATAGTGATTGACATGCTGATTTTGGAAAGCCATTAGCGGTAGTTTGCAAAATCTAAACCAAATCGATCACATTAGGTTATTTTTCTCTCCTTTTTTATATCTTAATTTTCATTTAATATATTTTAAAAAATGTTTTATAAAAACAAATAAAATACCTTCTTTTGTTATATAGCTTCATTTTAAGGGAGCGCGAGACTTATATTTTTACAAAAATCTTAGCTTCTTAGTTATGGATGTGTAAATTTCATACAATTAGCTCAGTGTTACAAGGAGACTCAAGCTTCACCATATTAATTGATTTCTTTCCTTCTCATTCATGTTGGGAGCATCTCAGAAAAAAAACAACCAATATACAACACACAGTGACTGTTGAGGCTGAGAATATGGAGGCTTAGAACAATATCAAGTGACTATTGAGGCTTAGAACATGGAGAAACAATAAATAAAAAAATAGAATTGGAAGGAGTTTGTTTTTCATCACGGAGCTTGAGATGGTAATGGTAAGACATTGGAGGAGGCATTCACAAACCCTTTGGAAGAGACCGATGGTATATGGAATTCAAGTTGAATTCAATGACAAGTGTACATAGCTTTGCAAATTACATATTATTTCTTGTTTATTCATTACCAGGTATGGATTTTGACTTTTATATTTGAACACTGTGTATTAATTAAATCTATGATTAATGTAATCTTAATTTATTTTATGTGAATTATATTTATAAAATGATAAAAGGTACTTTCTACATCCAATGCTCAATGTGGAATTGACATGTGGCATTTTAATAAAATAATAAAATATAAAATAATTGTTTTACAATGTTGGCCCTAAATTAAAGTTCAAAACAAAGATATATATATTTCAAATAATTAAAATTAAAATAACTAATGAAATTTGGACACTTCTTTCTCTACAAGTATGTGATCTATGGAAGATTCTCATTTTCCATGTATGTAGTTCTCATTGATTTCAACCAAATCTCTTGTATTATCTAATTTATCAATTGATATCATTTTCAATGAGTGCAAGTTTGTCTATGTCCAATTAATTACTTGATATGGATATTATGAAAATTTTCTATAATTACCTCTATGCAATCAATATATATATATATATATATATATATATAATCATGATGACATTCATATTTTATGATTTTATCTAATATAGTGTTATCACCACCGTAAATCTATCTTAATTTTGGATCTATCATGTACCGATAGGAATCAAATTACTCAAAGTGCACATTTTTCCTCAATTTTTACACTCTTAAACAAGTTTGCACTTAAGAAATTTTCTCTCTATTAATACATGATAGATGTAGAGTTAAGATGGATATTTTAAATGCATTAACACAATTCCAACATAATAGATAATGCAAAAGCACTTACATTGTTGAAGACAAGATACAATGATAACATATGAGAGCATGCCATCGTTGTAAAAGGATATATGTTGTAGCCATGCCTTGTAAGCCCTTTCAACATTGTTTCTTGGAGTTAAACAAATATTTCCTCTATTTGATCCAGATTTATAAAAACTCAATGACATTTACAAATCTTTGTTATTTTGTGAATATTATAAAATGGCTACGGTTCATAATTTCGAAGAGGATGAGATAAGTTATGATATGTATTTATTTAATTTTTATTACTATATCAATGAAGGCTTAAATTTTTTAAAGTAATGTTGTTCTAAAGCATTAGAAATGATTTTCATAGGAATATTATAATTTTGATATTTTTATGTATTTTCAGTGTATTTGACTAAATTTGAGCAACCAAATTCTTATAAGATATCATTAAAAAAATCAAACCATTAACTAATTATTTGACTCCTTAATCTTACATATTAGTCTCTGCCAAGCTGCATGGACTCTTTAAATTGTTGTGCGAGAATTTGTTAGTCTCAACACTTTTTTCAAAGCATTTAATCCAAATAATTTCCCTTGCATTTGTTGTTGAACCAATTAAATCCTTGGAGGCCTTATCTAGCCTCATATCAAGGTAATGATCCACCTTACATTGTGGTGGATTCCACTTGCACGTAGGATCTTCTATTTGAAAGATGTAGTGATTAGAAATAAAGGAATACGTCATTTATTTGGAACATGGAATGTGAGAAGCAACATGCACTGTATTCTTTTTGTTTCCTGGTAATATTTGTGGTCTTTCATCATGTACTCTTACGTTCGTTTAAGGAGACACCTCCTCCTCCTTCAGTCGGGCGCCCCCAACATTGATGCACATGAAGACAATGAATTGTTATGGTTGTTTCCTCCACACCAAGCAAATGACATTACCATTGAGTATGGACAAGCAATACTAGAGTCCAATGAGGTTAAGCGTTCCCCAACTAGATCCTACTTCGCATTAGTTGTGTTGGGATAACATTATAGATGAATTTCCCATGGAAAACCCTCCATTTCTGTCATTCCTCCACCAACATGCAATGGATTTCACAAGTAAATGAAATAGAAACTACTACTTGTATCCAATTAATTTCATCGAATGACATCTACTTATGTAGATCGTATATTAATCTATTTGAATGTTAGGTTCCTAACATTGAGGACATAAGTTCTTCCACTTGGAACAACAAGCATGTCTACATATCCAACAATGCGGTAGGAGGTTCCCATCTCAACCATTTCAAACAATACTTTATAAAATTCTTAGGAACCAGAGTAGAAGAGATTATTCCTAGAGGATGCTTGTCCATATCTCTCTTAGGTCATAATTCTGCAGACATAAAGGAACAAAGTGGGTTAGGAACCTACACTCATCACTTAGAAGTTGTATTTCAGGACATGGTGAACTAGGTAAAATTGTATATCCAATATAGTATTCATAAATAGGTTTGAATATATTGAATATGTGATTTAGTTGTAATGGAAGGGTTTGATTGATGATGAGAGGGAGTTAAATATTTGGGTTTTGTTATGAAACCTAATAATTATGGAAACTAATATTGGTTATGGACGGTTGGGAGGATTGACCAAAAGATATGCAATAGATTACTATCTCATGGAGGAAGGTTGATTTTGAGTAAGGTTGTCCTCAAGGATATTCCAATATTTTGGAACACTCTTTTGCACATACCTAAGGGTATACTAGAGAAGATCCTAAAACTGCACTACAATTTCCTATGGATTGGGACAAGTGATTATAGGATTTTCATTTAGCTAAATGGGAAATGCTTGCTACTCCAAATACATAGGGAGGTTAGGGTATTAAATTCATTCATCTATTTGGGAGAGAAATAGAAGATAATTCCATGTGGAATGTCATCTCCAAAAGTATCATGTGGAGTAGAATAATTAGAAAAAAAGTACATTTCACCAGATTGAATGTTAGATTGGATTAGATCAGACCAGAAGTGTATTAAACATGCCTCAAATCCATGGAAATAATTGACTTTGGCATTCCCTATTTTACGATAGTATTTAGCTTCGAGAGTTGGGGATGGATCTCAAGTCCGAGTTGGCACTGATGTAGTAATGGGATGCGGGAGGAACATTTTATTGCCTAATGATTACATTAATCACCTTCAACTTATTGGTAGATGAAATTTGAACCTAGTGGGAAATGACTTGACCATGAAAATGTGACAACATGAATGGTTGGGTGCAAATGAAATGGTTTTTGGTATAGAATAAGAGAATGTGTGGGTGATCTTTGTTGTTGAATTGTCAAAGGTGCATGTTCACCTTTAGTCGACTCCAGATGAATTATTTTGGGCCTCCAATAAGGGGTGGCAATATTACTTTATAAAATCAGGCTACATTCAATGTGTGGTGTAGACAATGAGGAAATCATGTGATGGTAGAAGAAACTTTGGCACATCAGAGCCCCTCTAAAGAAAATTGTGTTCATGTGGTTTCTTCTTAATGATAAGGTGTTGACTTGGGAAGCTATGCAGAAATGCAATACCTCTAGTCATTGTATATGTTCTATCTATAGAAGCAACGATGAAAATACCTCCCATTTATTTCTATATTGTGAATTCTCTCATCAGTTTTGGAGGAATGTCAAAAGAATGGTTGTTAAGAACAATTTGTGGAGAAAAGAATCTATCAATGATTGTTTTCATGATTGGTTTATGACTAGAGATTTCAATAATTTACGGTTGGTTTCATTGATTTTTATATGTAGCATTTGGATGGCATGAAATTCTTCATTATTCTCCATAACTTTTATTCCCTAAATTTTCTACGCAAATTATGAGTACTTTGCAGGTTTACAATATTTCTATTAAGACTAAGATGGTGAGCACTATAGCCCATCCCCCGATCAACAAAGAGATATATTGGTGTTACTTCGATGGTGCTTAATAATAAGGTGTTGAATTGGGAAGCTATGTAGAAATGTAATACCTCTGGTTCTCATATAGTTTCTTTGTGCAGAAGCAATGATGGAAATACCTCCCATTTATTTCTCTATTGCAGTTTCTCTCGTCAAGTTTCGACCAAGGTCGAAAGGATGGTTGGTAAGAACAATTTGTGGCAAAAAGAATCTATCAATGTCTGTCTTCAGTATTGGTTTATGACTAGTGATTTGAAGAGTTTAACACTTCTTCCTTTGAATTTGATATGGAGCAATTGGATGGCACATAATTCTTCACTATTCTCTATAATTTTTATGCCTTCATTCCAAGTTGCTACACAAGTTATGACTATTTTTTAGGTTTACAATATTTATATTAAGACGAAGGTGGTGTGCACTATAGTACATCTTCCAATCAACAAAGAGATAGCCTAGTGTTACTTAGATGGTGCTTCTCAAGTTCATGAAGTTACATGTGGTATAATTGGTTTTATCCTACCTTTTTCTTATTCTCATTTTGTATCTTTTAAAGCTAGTCTAGGGAAAGGTACCACCAATCTTAGTGAATTCAAAGCTTTGTTTCATGCTCTATAAATGTATTTGGATAGGGATATCAATCATTTGTACATGTTTTGGGACTCTCTTATGGTCACTAACTAGATGGAGGACTCTGTGCAGGTGAACAATATCTCCCTCATACCATTGGCTCAATAAATCAGGGACATCTCCTCTCATTTTCAACATATTTGTTTCACTCATATATATCAGGAGTTGAACGAAAGGGAAGAAATATTTTCCGAAGTGTTAGGATATCTCATCATTCAATATGTACTTTGCATGCATTCTGCATGCTACCCAGTCACTAGTTTGATGCCTCTATCAGCTAGTCCCTAGTCTTCCAGCACTCGGGAGCTACTTTCCACTCAAATTTATCCCTCCTATCCAGGGAGGCGCCCACTTCTCACCTTCCACTACAGAAGGGAACCTTTTCTCACCTACCAGTCAATTTCACTTCAGTTAGTTAGTTGTCTTTCCTTGATTTGAGGCTAGACTGACTCCTAACTGTTGTTACCACTTCGAATGACCTCCGATGAGCCTTGACTACCTATTCTGAGTGCAGTTAACCCCTCATGCACCCTCCACTAAGCCTCCATCCCTAGATTAGTGCCACTTACCATCAGTTACAATTATTACACTTAGTTAGACTCAGTTTGACACATGTCTGACAGTTACTTGTGCGTTGATGACCACCACTGATTGATGATGAGGACTCCTAGTTGGAGCCAAGCTATGCCATGCAGTTAATTCAAATTACCTCCTTGGTTAATTCAAATTTCTCACTCTGTCATGTCCCAAATTTGCTATTGGGTCACAATGGCCTAATCACATTGGCCCTATTCATTAGAGTTTGTCAAATTGATGCTAAAGGTCAAATAATTGCCAAGGAGGAAAATTACTAGTTTCCTAGGTTTGGGGTGGAAGCTTTGGGATTTGGAATAATGGGGATAATAAATGATGTTTGAACATTAGAATGGCATAAATATTTAATAAAGGAGCTAAATAAATATATACAAGTGAAAATCAAAGTGGCATTTCATCATGAAGACACATGGAGGAAGTGGGACCCACATATGGCTAGATTTCCCCACTACACTTGGCATCATTCTCTCACCAATTCGAATTCAAGGTGAATGGTAACATACTTGGGGGAGTCCAAAAGGTATTATTCATTGCATGACTCATCCAAGGTCGAAATATAGAGGAAGAGTAACTCCCATGGAAGAGGAAGAGGCAATTTGGAGCTAGTGAGACACTTGGGCTAGATTCCCTAGCTCTATGACAACAATGATGAAGATGCTATGACACCTATGACACAAATCAGACCTGAAGGCTGACATATGACATATATGACATGTTAGGGCTAAAACTAGACTCCAAGAGGGCGCTCAAGAGTGTTAGGGCAGCTAAGATGCTTCCACATGTGATTTGGTGGAAGTGGGAGACTAGGAATTGTTGTACAAGTGGCGTTCTTTGGAATCTCTTCTCAACATGAGTTGGCATGAGTCTCTTGGAATGAATTCGACCCATGGAGGACATTAGAAGTTTATAAATGTCAATAACAAAGAATGAAAGCAGTTTTTGATCATTTGTAGAATTTGCAATTGCATTTGTGAAGAGGGAGAGCTAGTGGATGACTAGTTTCTTGCCTTAGCCAATTTCGAGGGTGAAAGATTCCCATCCAAGTTGGTAATTGGAAAGGCCATTCAGACCTTTTATTTGGAGCTTTAATGGAGTCTTTATTTGCAGGTGTAAGCTACAGGGCAGCTCATGGTTTCTTCTATTGCAGCTCACTCCTTCAACCATTTCCGGTTTTGATGGCATATTCTTGATCCTTGAGGGAGGGCATTTTTGGTGAGCTATTGTACTCTTTGGGGAAGCTTTTAATGCCCCATTTCTTTTGTAATGTGAATTAAATACTCTGTTCTTCATCTCCAAAAATTTTCAGGTCGAAATTCCAAGTAGAAATGTATAAATCTCATTTTTAATGGAAGAACAATGCCATTTCCCACTACCTTGTTGTGAACCAATGTGTTGATGATGATTTCGAATGAATGGATGATTCTCTGATGAATTTGTGATTAATGGACTGCCATGGATGTATTTTACAAGTTTCATGTACTGTACTTGAGCATTTGAAGTATTTTTACTTAGTTTAATTGCACTGGGAGAAGAAATAGTGCCATTTCCCCAAGGGTCGAATTGGTGATTTTTGCAGTTGAATGGGAGAGGGTTGGAACAGATATAATAATCAATTAATGGTGCAAATGAGACCTTAATAACATACTTAATACATTTCCTACCTCTGTTCATAAATTTGAGTGGCTTTGGAGGCATTTGGGAAGCCATTTTCAATACTTACCCCAGGGGGATTTGAACCCCAAATTACTAGTAAAATTGCATACTTGGTCCAGAATCTTAAGAGAGTTTGCAGAGGTATTTTGGTGGCCATATATCATCCCTGAACATAATATTCAAGTCTTAATATCATTCATACACCTTCCTTGAATATTTGAATGCATTTGGAGTCAATTCGAGACATAGAGACCAATACTAGTCAAAGGCAAATTACTAGTAAAGTTACCTACATTGACCAGAATTGAAAGAGTATTTGAAGAAGTGTTTTAAAGGTACAAAGGCATCCCTAAAACACATATTTATGATCTAATATCATTCATATACCTTCTCAGAAGATTTGGGATCATTTGGGGCAAATTTGGGACCTAGAGATCGAAACTAGTCAAAGGTCGAACCAAGGAAAAAAGTGGAAAATTGCAATTTTAATAAAATTCCTAACAAGGGACATTACAGTGGTATCAGAGCATGATCTTGGCACCTGATGTGGTATAATATCTATGAGGAAAAGAATTTAGGTACCACCATTATATATTGAAACCAAAAGTGCTTTTGTTGAAGAGGAAAAAAAAAAGTAGGAGAAGAAGAGCAAATTTTTTGAGGGAACTATGACTAGGGATGAAAAGGGAGCCTCATATGATGGTGAGGAGCATATAAAAATTATGAAAACAATATTTGAAGATATGACCAAGCAAATTAAGGAAGGATTCGAATTGTTTTCTATCGAACTTGTGGAAAAAATTATTGATTTTAAGGAAACCAAGGGGCAAAATGCAACAACTTGCTTGAAGGAGCAAAAGGAAGAGACATCACAAGATAGTGAAGAATATTCTATTGAAAATATGGAAGATCATTTCGAGACACCTTCTAGCTTAGACATGAACCAAAGAGCATCTACTGATGGATGCTTAAACTATGAAGGAGTACCTATTGATGGGTGCTCACACCTCTATGTTGGTGACATAGAGATCACTTTTGAAAGTGTTGCTGCAAGCCCAAGTTCCATTAAGAATGATAATGAAGACCTTGCAGCAGTTGAAGAAGAACCAAGATCAACTTCCCCATCACCACTTGAGCTTCATGAAGTTGGTCCAAGAAAAAATGAAGAAGATGAGGAGGTTCATTTGCAAGAGCCTCATTTTCTTGAAGGGTCCTTAAAGATGAATGAAAAGAAGATCCAAGAGTCCCTCAGCATTCTCCATGACACTCAAGCATTGGTGTCAAATTCTTGTTGGAGAGCTACTTCATTGGAGGAAACATCCTTCCTTGAAGACATGGAGAAGATTCAAAGAGCAATGTGCCACATCAAAGGTAATTTCATGTCTTTGCTTTTTGATAGAAACCATTTGTTTGAGCTTAATGAATTGTTACATGATGCATACTTGAAGAATAATGAGGATATTCATAAGCTCACAATTCAAAATGAGCAACTTCTTGAAAAGTTGCAAGATACTTGTTTTTCCTCCTATGTTTTAGATTTTCAAATGGTAGATTGTTTGGAGGATTCTCATGACATGGTGGATCATGAGAAATGTGAAAATTTGAATGTTCTTGATGTGTTTGAAGATGAACTTGAAGAGATCCAAACACTTGATGTGGTGGAAGAGGAATTTGAATTGCCTCTTGATGAAGGTTATGCAATTTTTAAAGAAGAGCATGATTCCTCTACATTGGAACCAAACTATGACAAAGAGTTCACACTTTTGAAGGAGCTGCATGATACTACCCATATGGATCCTTCCCATGATGAAACTTCTGCACTTTTTGATCATTTGGGTGAGTTAGTTCATTCTCCTACTTCCTACAATTCCATGTTTTGCAACATTAGTCTCAATGAAGTATGGGTGAAAGGGTTCTTTTTGATGGTGCCACATGAGGAGCATGGAACTCCTAGATTTAACTTTTATGATGACATGGTTGGAGCACATTCTTATTCACATTTGCAGCAGCATCATTTGTCACTTTATGATGATTCACATCTACATGGATGTACCTATGATATGGATTTGAGTCACTTGAAGACTCATGGTTTTTCTTGCTCAACACTGGGTTCATTTTATGTTAGAGGAACTTCATCCAACACTTGGGTGAATAGATTTATGATGGGAGAACATTTTTGTTGGCAGCCACATACTTTGTTACATCTTTATGATTCTCACATTCATGGATGTATGCGTGAGACTTCTTTGAGTCATTTGAAGTCTCCTTGTTTTTTCTGCTCATTATTTGGTTCAGATTTTAGTGGAGATTCTTCATTCACTTCTTGGATGAAAGAATACATGGTTGAATATTTTGATGCATATCACATCCTTTTGGAGCAGCATTATAGGACATGGGATCCTCACCTATGTCATTGGAGCAGATTTGATTGGTCACTTGAAGCTTGTATGCACTTGGAAAATGGTGGTCTACTTGCTTGGAGGTATAAGCACCTTCATGACTCTTTGATTAAGCATATCCTTGATGTACATTTTCATTATGTTGTTATGTACTTTGATGATATATATTTGGTACTCATGATGTTTGGAAGGATGCATACAAGAAAATGGGATCCAGGAATCCTCTTAACTAATGGTGTGGGTTGGAGAGCACTCTTAATTATTGGGGTGCAATACAAGCAATGGGACCCTGGAATAATTTTTATCTCATTGGTTTCAAATTTTTTGGGGAAACAAGCAGTATGGGATATGGATTTCCCCACTTAATAAAGTGATTTTTATCAGAGTAGTGCAGCAGCAAGCATGGTGGTTCCTCTCTAAAATCTTCATGGAAACTCAAAGACTCAAGGTTGGGCAATTCAATGGCAACTTCAAAGGATTATACAGAAAGCAGGTTCTTCAACACCCATGTTTAAAATTGCTTGAGGACAAGCAATATTGGGAAGGGAGGATTTGTCATGTCCCAAATTTGCTATTGGGTCACAATGGCCTAATCACATTGGCCCTATTCATTAGAGTTTGTCAAATTGATGCTAAAGGTCAAATAATTGCCAAGGAGGAAAATTACTAGTTTCCTAGGTTTGGGGTGGAAGCTTTGGGATTTGGAATAATGGGGATAATAAATGATGTTTGAACATTAGAATGGCATAAATATTTAATAAAGGAGCTAAATAAATATATACAAGTGAAAATCAAAGTGGCATTTCATCATGAAGACACATGGAGGAAGTGGGACCCACATATGGCTAGATTTCCCCACTACACTTGGCATCATTCTCTCACCAATTCGAATTCAAGGTGAATGGTAACATACTTGGGGGAGTCCAAAAGGTATTATTCATTGCATGACTCATCCAAGGTCGAAATATAGAGGAAGAGTAACTCCCATGGAAGAGGAAGAGGCAATTTGGAGCTAGTGAGACACTTGGGCTAGATTCCCTAGCTCTATGACAACAATGATGAAGATGCTATGACACCTATGACACAAATCAGACCTGAAGGCTGACATATGACATATATGACATGTCAGGGCTAAAAATAGACTCCAAGAGGGCGCTCAAGGGTGTTAGGGCAGCTAAGATGCTTCCACATGTGATTTGGTGGAAGTGGGAGACTAGGAATTGTTGTACAAGTGGCGTTCTTTGGAATCTCTTCTCAACATGAGTTGGCATGAGTCTCTTGGAATGAATTCGACCCATGGAGGACATTAGAAGTTTATAAATGTCAATAACAAAGAATGAAAGCATTTTTTGATCATTTGTAGAATTTGCAATTGCATTTGTGAAGAGGGAGAGCTAGTGGATGACTAGTTTCTTGCCTTAGCCAATTTCGAGGGTGAAAGATTCCCATCCAAGTTGGTAATTGGAAAGGCCATTCAGACCTTTCATTTGGAGCTTTAATGGAGTCTTTATTTGCAGGTGTAAGCTACAGGGCAGCTCATGGTTTCTTCTATTGCAGCTCACTCCTTCAACCATTTCCGGTTTTGATGGCATATTCTTGATCCTTGAGGGAGGGCGTTTTTGGTGAGCTATTGTACTCTTTGGGGAAGCTTTTAATGCCCCATTTCTTTTGTAATGTGAATTAAATACTCTGTTCTTCATCTCCAAAAAGTTTCAGGTCGAAATTCCAAGTAGAAATGTATAAATCTCATTTTTAATGGAAGAACAATGCCATTTCCCCACTACCTTGTTGTGAACCAATGTGTTGATGATGATTTTGAATGAATGGATGATTCTCTGATGAATTTGTTATTAATGGACTGCCATGGATGTATTTTACAAGTTTCATGTACTGTACTTGAGCATTTGAAGTATTTTTACTTAGTTTAATTGCACTGGGAGAAGAAATAGTGCCATTTCCCCAAGGGTCGAATTGGTGATTTTTGCAGTTGAATGGGAGAGGGTTGGAACAGATATAATAATCAATTAATGGTGCACATGAGACCTTAATAACATCCTTAATACATTTCCTACCTCTGTTCATAAATTTGAGTGGCTTTGGAGGCATTTGGGAAGCCATTTTCAATACTTACCCCAGGGGGATTTGAACCCCAAATTACTAGTAAAATTGCATACTTGGTCCAGAATCTTAAGAGAGTTTGCAGAGGTATTTTGGTGGCCATATATCATCCCTGAACATAATATTCAAGTCTTAATATCATTCATACACCTTCCTTGAAGATTTGAATGCATTTGGAGTCAATTCGAGACATAGAGACCAATACTAGTCAAAGGCAAATTACTAGTAAAGTTACCTACATTGACCAGAATTGAAAGAGTATTTGCAGAAGTGTTTTAAAGGTACAAAGGCATCCCTAAAACACATATTTATGATCTAATATCATTCATATACCTTCTCAGAAGATTTGGGATCATTTGGGGCAAATTTGGGACCTAGAGATCAAAACTAGTCAAAGGTCGAACCAAGGAAAAAAGTGGAAAATTGCAATTTTAATAAAATTCCTAACAAGGGACATTACACACTCATTGTGACATCATTGTATTGTAATTCTACCATTTTGGATTATAGAGCACTGATGCATCTCTCTTGCACAGTTTTTACTCCAAATTGTTTTACATCTTTGTGATTGATATTCTTGTTCAATAGATCTGCTATGACTAATTTTACATGGTATCATAGCCATTGCAGGGACAATATCTCTCTCTTACAGGTGTTCTACATGAAGAATTGAGTGAATTTGCTCAAAATTACTGAAGTTTTGGCATGCAAAATCTCATGTGCATTCACTCATGTGCATGCAAAGTAGAAAATACACACCAATCCACTCCAAAAGCTTGAGTTTTCCATAGAATTCCTGGATTTGATACATTGGATCCATTCAAGCTTGCTTGATCTGCAATCCCAGGTGTGATTCAACTCTAAAAGGGTGGATTGTTTGACCTTACTGTTCTTGTTTTGATTGTGATTTGCAGGTTTATCATATCCATCAAGTGCATTCACTATCTTGTGATTTGCAGGTTCTTCACTATCAATTGCACTCGCTATCAGTGATGGAATACTCTTCTTCAAAGCCTATGCTAACTCCTTTAAATTATTTTGATTGGAAAGGAGACATGGAGATCATATTGCGCTCTAAAGGGTTCTATAGAGTCACCATGGGCCTCGAATTGGAGCCAAACACATTCCTTGAGAAAACAAAACACTTCAATAAGCTTGATGAAGCTTATGGTATTCTTTGCCTCGCCATCTCCAAGGATCTTCACTTCCATCTCAGCGGATTGAACTCTCCAAAGGTGATATGGGAGCAACTTGAAAAAAAATTTGGCAAGCAGGATGAGCTTAGGGATTTTCAATTGGAAAATGAATTGATTGCTCTTAGTCCTAAGAATTTTGAGACCATCAATGAGTTTTTCACAAAATTCAAGCACTTGGCATTGCATTTGAAGAATAGTGGTGTTGTTAAAGAGAATAAGCAATTGATCCTCTCCATTCTTTCAAAGCTTGGTAAAGATTTCTCAGTATTTGTCTCTACTTTCAATTATGGTCGGCTAACTACCCCGAGTTGGACGATGCCTACCTTGAATGCCTTCATTGAATCCATTACCAAAGAGCATGACAAGTTGATTCAAATGGGGTCCATAAGCTCCAAAGATTCAGCCCTATTTGTTCAAGGATCCAAGAATTCGAATGGAAAAGGGAAGCAAAAGAAAGAGAAGCCCAAATTCGAACCAAACAAGCAAAGAGAGAAAGGCAATAAATCAGATGCACCATCTGGTTCAAGGAACAAGAAAAAGGGTAAAGAGGGTAAAGAAAAATCTAAGTGTTCATATTGCAACCGTGGATTTCATCCTGAAAGTTCATGCATGAAGAAAACAATAGATCAAATGGCCCTCCTTTTGGAAAAGAACAACATATGTCTTCCCGACAGTGCAAGGAAGAAGAATAGAAATGATGATCATGAAAGAGGTCAAGCACTCATGGAAACTATTTCAAAACCCACCACTCTACTGATAGATTCCGATGCCTCGAGTCATATGGCTGCAAATATTGACTCCTTCTCTTCATTCGATCCAAACAGCTCCATCCCCATCCATTTGGGAGATGACTCAAAAAATTCATCAAAGGGTAAAGGTACCATCCATTTAGAGCATGGAAGTTTTCAGAATGTTCTCTATGTGCCTTCCTTGGCTTCAAATCTACTTTTGGTGTATCAAATGACACACACTGGTGAACCGAAGCAATTTACATTCAGCCCTAACAAATTTGAAATTTCTAATATCAAAAGTGGAAAACTTATTGCAGTCATAAAGGCAAACCACACTGCAAAATACTATGAGTTTTCTCACTTTGTGCCACTTGAAAATCCCACTGCTCTCCTCACTCATGGAAACGAGGTTAGTAGGCTTTGGAATGAAAGGTTTGGACACCTTAATTACAAGAATTTTCTGTTGTTGCTACAGAAATCCATGGTTGATGGTCTTCCACAACTCCGTTCCTCGAAGGGAATTTGCCCCGGTTGCATTGTTGGGAAGCACCCTGAGCACAAGTTTGACCACAAAAAAGCTAGCAGAGCTTCTACTATTTTGGGCCTCATATAGTCTGATATCAGTGTTCTAATGCCAAATATGTCCATGAATGGTTCAAGGTATTTTTTGACATTCATCGATGACTTCTCCCGTGTTACTTGGGTATTTTTTCTCAAAAACAAGTCAGAAGTGCTTGGAAAATTCAAGGATTTTAAGGCTTTTGTTGATACTGCCACTGAGAGCAAGATCAAAGATATTAGATATGATAATGGAGAAGAATATATCAAGATTAATTTTCTGCAACTTTTTTCCGAAAGCGGAATTCAGATCCAACATACAGTTCCCTACACACCCTGGCAGAACAGTGTAGCGGAAAGGAAGAATCGGTCACTGAAAGAGATCGCTACCTGCATGCTTGAGTCAAAAGTTTTGGATGAAAATATTTGGGCTGAAGCCATTAATGTTGCTGCATATATTCAGAACCAAGTTCCACATTCATCCATGAAAGGTAAAACTCCTTTCGAAGCATTCACTGGTCGCAAACCGAATGTGTCCAAATTGAGGGTTTTTGGCTCCACTACATGGGCTAGAATTCTTTGTGATAAGAGAAAGGCTCTGGATACACAAAGTATTGAATGTATCCTAATAGGATATGGGGAATAATAAAAAGAATATAAACTCATTAATATCATATCCAAAAATATATTCATAGAGCAAAGTGTGAAGTTTGAATAACCTCTGCCAGATCTGAAACTAGTTGAGGAAAACACTGCCGATCTACAGCCTCCACAAGAAGAATATTCGAGAGAATATGAAGAAAGCATTGGGTCTAATATTTATGATATTTTATTATAATTTTATGGCCATGAAATATCAGGTTCAGAATCCGACCATAACGATCCTCCTCAGTTACGAAAGTGGGCCCAAAACACTCTATAATCTGCTGCTCCAAGCATTGGAAATCCTGTTGATCCAAGGAGAACAAGAGCAGACTATCAAAGAACAGGTATGGCTCTTTCTTTTTCTGAACCATTATTATCTGAGAAATTTTATTTGATGATTGGTTCATATCCCAAATCATACAATCATTCCCACTGAGATCCACGATGGCAAACTGCCATGGATGAAGAGTACAGTTCTCTTCAAAAGAACAATACATGGGAGCTAGTTTCTCTTCCATCTGGAAGAAAATTGGTCCAATGTAAGTGGATCTACCGCACAAAAGTTGATACCGATGGCTCTATCAGAAAATACAAAGCTAGGTTGGTGACAAAAGGTTTATCCCAAGTCCAAGGAGTGGACTACATTGAGACTTTTGCATCGGTTGCAAAGATGGATTCCATCCGCCTAGTTTTGGACATTTCTGCATCCAAGCACTGGGAAGTGCACCATATGGATGTGAAGAGTGTTTTTTTACATGGAGACCTTGATGAAGAAGTATATATGAATCAACCAGAAGGATACATATCAGATCCATCATTATTTTGCGGGTTGAAGAAATCTTTGTATGGATTGAAACAGGCCCCAAGAGCTTGGTACGCAAAGATGGACTCCTTCCTTCTTTCTTAGAATTTCAAAAGATGAAAATCTGATCCAAATGTGTACCTACAACAAGTTAAAGGTAATTTTCTGATTTTTGTTTTATATGTTTATGATCTTCTCATTACTGGTAGCACTCTTCTTACAATCAACAAGCTAAAAACCGCTTTAAATCTAGCTTTTGATATGAGCGATTTTGGCTTGCTTAAGCAATTTTTGGGCTTGGAGATAGCTCAAAATTTTGATGGGATCACATTATCTCAGTAAAAGTATGCTAAATACCTGCTATTAAAGTTTAATATGGCAGAATGCAAGGCTGCTCCATTTCCATTCCTCTCAGGAATCAGTCTTGAGGAAGGAAATTCCACACCGCTTGCAGATTGTACTATGTATCGATAGTTGATTGGTTCACTACTCTACTTGACACACTCAAGGCCTCATATTTCGTATGCTGTGAGTGCTGTATCAAGGTATATGCAGAAGCCCCATGAGCTTCATTGGCAGGAAGCCAAGCATATCTTGCAGTATGTGCAAGGTACGAGGCATTTTGGCATGCATTATGCTGCAGATTCTGAGCTAGATTTCATTGGTTTTACTGATTCAGATTGGGCAGGTGATAGCATAGATTGGAAGTCCACTTCCAGATATGTTTTCATGATTGGCCATGGCCCTATTTTCTTGTCAAGCAAAACGTAGGCAGCCATTTCACTTTCTTCAGCAGAGGCAGAGTATCGAGGGGCAGTCAATGACTACATTTAGGCAGTTTGGTTGCAAGGTATTCTTTTCGAATTTGATTTTGGTAGCACTACTTCGACTGTCATATTTCATGACAATCAAAGTGATATTAAGATCTCCACCGATCCAGTTCAATGATAGAGGACCAAGCACATTGAGATTCATATGCACTACATCTGAGAGTTGGTGCATGATCGCACCATCATTCTGTAATATTGCCCTACTGATGAGCAAATTGCAGACATCTTCACCAAGAGCTTCCCTGAGAAGAAGTTCTCTTACCTTTGTTCACTATTGGGGGTGAGTTCCATCATGGTGGAGACATATTAGATCCATTTTATGTTTAGCTTTGAGGGGGGGCTTTCTTCCCACTGGGTTTTCCCTCTTTCCTCACTTAGCTTATTTTCAGCATTTTTGGATTATTGTATTGGGGTGACCTTTGGTCTTAGTAACTAGGGCCCTACATTTTATTTCATTACATCATAGTATAGCTTGAGGGGGGGTGTTAGGATATCTCATCATTCAGTATGTACTTTGCATGCATGCATGCATTCTGCATGCATTGCATGCACCCGCATGTTACCCAGTCACCAGTTTGATCCCTCCAGCACCTAGTACCTAGTCTCCCAGCACTCGGGAGCTACTTTCCACTCAGATTTATCCCTCCTAGCCAGGGAGGCACCTACTTCTCACCTTCCACTACAGAAGGGCGCCTTTTCTCACCTACCAGTCAGTTTCACTTCAGTTAGTTAGTTGTCTTTCATTGATTAGAGGCTAGACTGACTCCTAACTGTTGTTACCACTCCGATTGACCTCCGATGAGCCTTGACAACCTATTCTAAGTGCAGTTAACCCCTCATGCACCCTCCACTGAGCATCCATCCCTAGATTAGTGCCACTTACCATCAATTACACTTATTACACTCAGTTAGACTCAGTTTGGCACTTGTCTGATAGTTACTTGTGCATTGATGAACACCACTGATTAATGATGAGGACTCCTAGTTGGAGCCAAGCTATGCCATGCAATTAATTCGAATGAACTCCTTGGTTAATTCGAATTTCTCATTCATTGTGATAGCATTGTATTGTAATTCTACCATTCCGGATTATAGAGCACTAACGCATCTCTCTTGCACAGTTTTTACTCCAAATTGTTTTACATCTTTGTGATTGATATTCTTGTTCAATAGATCTGCTGTGACTAATTTTACACGAAGGACCTTCTGCAATTGGTTAAAAATCAATTTTCATGGTCTGAGGAGGTCAATGGTGACTTGGTGGACAATTGATGAGGGTCTCTTGCTATTTTTAATTGGAATATTGGGTAGTTTATATTATGAAATGATTGAGTAGTTTGATATTAGAGAGATTTTTTGGTATGTTTATATGTTTTGTTTGCATAGTTTTTGTGACTCTTTTGTGTTGGCTTATCAGAGACTACGGTGAGATTTTAGTAGTCAACTAGTAACAATCTGATTTTTAATCAATATCAAATACACTTCAAGATTGGAATTTTAATTAATGAATTTTTTTTTTTTGGGGGGGGGGGTATTATATTATATTATATTATCATATATATAATATTGTTAATATGTGTTATGTGTCTTCATTAAGAAATAATAAATACCAATTACTTAGTTCACTAACAATTATTTATGTAATGTTTGAATAATTTCCTTTTTGGTATCATATATATGTTAAATAGAGATAAAACTTGAAAGAGTGATGTTAAACATAATAAATACACTAGATAATTTAAAACCTAACCAGCATAGATCCATCTTGAACCTGGATTTATCAAGCACAGAGAGGGATCCAATTTATTGAGGTGTAGTTTTTTTTAATCTTATCTTAAACAAAAAAAAATTGATTCCTCCCTTGCTTGATAGATCCGAGTTTAAGTTTTAATTGCTGCTCTATTTTGCATATGGATTTTTTTAATTTTTTTTTTTTGTAAGTTGCAGATTAGAATTTAATTAACAGAAACAGAATGTACATCTAGAGCTGAAGAGAGTGTTGCCTATTGGGGAGGCCTCGTGTGCTGAATCCACCATCCCAATTGCTCAAAGATACTGTAATAATTGACATAATACAAAATTAAGACCTTTTGGGAATGGTCTTCCCTTAAAAAAATTGGGACTTTCATCAAACTGAAAAACTTAGACTGTCTATCTGTGCAAAAAACTAGACTGTGCAGATAATAAAAACAAAAAAGCTGATAGTTCCAGAGATGACCGGAAGCTATGGCAGCCCAATTTTCATTTTGTAGGGGGTTCTTCTGATTCTTCCTCGACGATGGGGCAAGCAGCATAAAAATATTTAAAGTTCCCCGATGGGGGAAGAGTTGGAGAAGGAGAACCTAGAGTGTGCATGCCATCCAGAGCGTCGTCAGGATCAGTGGTAGAAGGAGCCGAACCTTTGTTATTCTTTGCCTGGGATTTCTTTTTTGCAGACCCAGTGTTCGGTGTTTCCCCAGTGGCACCTTCATTTTTGTTTATCTACTTCACAGGTTCTAAATTACTTCCAATGGAGAAAATCTCCCAGGTCATGTTGGCATCAAGAGTGTTGGAGTGTTCTGCCACCTCTTTCAGACCGACCTTGACATTTCGAACAATGCTGGAGCTAGCTTCCATTTCTTCAATGAGGGTGCTCATCATATTTTTGAGCAACCAGTAATGGTTAATGGCACCACCATTGCTTCCAGAGGAAAGAAGTGCCGCCACCCTACGATCCTCCCACCCATCGATAAGGCTTCGAGTCCACGCAAAGATGCGCTCGACATAACCATCCATCACTGACCAGTCCATGGCCACCTTGGGATGACGACTGTTGCTCTTGCGGCCACTCCCACGACGAGAAATCCCCCTGGTGCGATTCATCATGGCAGTGGGAGACTCAGGAACCGTACAAAAATTCATAGACACATAAGGAGAAATCACCGAGAATAACCAGAGCTCAACAGTCGGTGCACCGTTCATGTCGATAAAGGGTTTTAAAGAGCCAAGGTAATTAATATCATGGTCTGTCATCCTCATTGCAGGTGACGACAATGAATGCAGGTCCCAGAAGCTGAGAGGAGACATCATTCCATATGCACGCGAAGGAGGTTGTGATTAACACTCTTGTCCTCCAGCCTTAAATAAACGTCATCGTCCAGGTTGCTGCGATGTCCATCGTTTGCAGTGGCCAGGTGTATGGCCTGCATCAAAACTGGAGCAGGCTCGTGCACGTGCGGTCTGTCGCCACGTATAGGGGGGCGTGGTGGTAGCATCTTCGGTTGAGTGGTGGCCAAGGTGGGTGCCAGCTGATCACCCGCATTCGGGGTATATAGGTCTCTTTTTGCAAGTTCTTGACAATTTTGGTGTAGATCTCTATCATCCATCGTGGTCGTAGTGTCTATGGTGAGTAGGGAGGTATCTTCGGCACCTTTTTTGGCTAGTATGTCGGTGACCGAGTTGGCCTTATGTTTGATATGTTGGAATGAGATAGTTCTGATATCCATCAAAAGAACAGAGAGCTCTTGGAGGCATTGTTCCAGTATCCAGCTGGGGGAGACTTTTTTAACAGTAGTGCCATGGAATATTTTTCTTGCCAAAGTTATAATGATTTGGGAATCTCCCTCAATGATTAGGGGGGTGTAGTTATTTAAAATGGCAATTTTTATTCCTTCAATCAACCCTGAAAGTTCAGCAGCATTGTTCGTGTCATATCCTAGTGAGCCATGGAAGATACACTTGATAGATCCTGAATAGTCTCGGAAGACTCCTCCAAATCTAGCTGCTCCTGGGTTTCCCTTTGATGCTCCATCAAAATTTAGCTTATAGAAGTCAGGCAGAGGTCTACTCCAGAAGTCTGGGCTGGAGATTTTGTGTGCAGCCAAAGGATGAGGGTGAGTTGGAGGAGGGATACAGAGTTCCCATCTGATCAAGATCATTTTCTCCTCGAATGTGGCAGGGAGATCTGTAGTGTTCCAACTTGAAATTCCTAGATTTTCTTGGAGATTGTTTTTGAAGCTGAGCCAAATCTCTGTGAAGTTTTTGAGTTTTCCTTCAAAAATTCTTCAGTTTCTTTCTTTCCAGATATTCCGAGTGACCAATCATGGAGTGAGTTCCCAGATACGGTTGAGAAGCTTGCTTTGAAAAGGGTGGCGGTCCCAAATGGAGATAGTGTTGACGATGTCTCCCTATGTCCTGTTGGTACGTTGAAATTTGTCAGCAATGAGCTTCCAGAAATTATCCGCTATGTCACAGGAATCTAGGAGGTGATCAGTGTCTTCAGCTTGAGAGTTGCACATGATGTACCATGAGAGTCCTTGGAATCCTCTTTTGAGGATATTCTCCCACATAAGGATTTTATGATGATCAAGGAGCCATAGAAAGGTGGTAACCTTGGGCCAGAAGTTCGAGATCCATATTCTTTTCCAGATAGGATCCACAGGGTCATTATTATCTTGTGTTTTAACATGATAGGCTTCCTTGATTGTGAAGGTGCCTTTGGTGGAATATCCCCATCTAAGAATATCATGATTTTCATTGACCTTCTGATGTCGGGTTTCTAGTTTTGTCCTAAGGATCTCCTCGCTGTTTGGGGGTATCTGCGGATCCCAGATGTGAGGATCTTTCCAGATTCTATTTCCACAGTGTGCATCCTATAGCCAATAGTTTTTTATGGTAGAATTGTCGTTTTCTTGAAGATGCTGGGTCAGGTCCAAGTGTGCAGTGATTGAGTGGAGGCTGGGCCTTTGCTGCCAGGAATCATGCCAAAAAAGAGCTTGGTCTCCTGCACAAACTTCCCAAAAACTGTGTTGCTGTACAATATCCCGTTGTTTGTTGATTTCCCACCAAATGAGTGAGCCAGGGAGGTCCGTATTGTAACGTATTCTTTACTGAGGGACCCAGTCTCTGGCATATTTAATATTCCAATGTTGGATCCAAGTTGTGTTGTCCATGATAACCCAATTCCACTAGATCTTGGCAGAGAGGACTTGATTGTTGATTTTCGGGTCTCTGAGACCTAGACCACCAGAATTTTTAGGCTTGTAGAGGGTTTTCCGGCTGACTAGGGCCAATTTGCAGTTGTCATGATTGCCTCCCCAAAGGAACGAGTGTTGAATCTTTTTCATAGATTTGATGACCCATTTAGGAGCGGCTAGTACTGAGAAGAGGTAAAGGGGCATGGATTGCAAGACAACTTTGAGAATAATGAGACAACTGAGAAGATTTAAGGTTCTGAAGGTCCAAGATGAGATTCTAGCTTCAAGTTTGTCGAGGAGTTCTCTCCAGGAGGAGTGCTTGATGGCAGTTTCGAAGAGCGGAGCCCCCAGATATTTGGAAGGTAGAGTGGAGATCTGGAAGCCAAGAATGCGTGCAATGTTTCTTTGAGTTATTGCATTGGTGTTAAAGAAGAAGATATGATATTTTTCAAGGTCGATAGTGGTTCTTGAGGCTGCTGAGAAGGTATTGAGAGATTTTTTCAAGGTGTGAGCTTCCTGCACAGAGGGGTGACCAAAGAAGAGGTTGTCATCAACAAATTGTTGGTGAGTGATAGGAGGGAAGCCATGGGGAGAAAGTCCCTTGAGAGTATTGTTTGAGACCAGGGTTTTAAGCATGCGGCTTAGGCCGTCCATCATAAGGATGAAGAGAAAGGGTGAGAGGGGATCTCCTTGATGAATTCCCATAGAAGGAGAGAAGGTGGAGGTCGGATAGCCGTTGACCAGGACAAAGAAAAAAGCAGAGGAGGTGAGGGTGAGAATCCATTGAATCCACTCATTGCAGAAGCCATAGGCTTGAAGCATTTTTTGGATAAAATCCCAGCTGAGCTTATCGAAATCCTTGGAGAGGTCAAGTTTAACAAGCATGCCAGGGGTTTTGGTTGTTTTTAGGGAGTGGATCACCTCATGGGCAAGGATGATGCCATCTAGGATTTGACGGCCGTCAACATACCCAATTTGCTCAGGAGATATGAGGAGAGGTAGCAGAGCCTTCAACCTATTGAAAATCACTCTAGTTATGATTTTATAGATGACATTACAGAGAGATATAGGTCGGAACTTACCAGGGAAAGTAGTCCCCACTTGTTTGGGTATCAGTGTGATAAAAGTAGCATTCAAGGCTAGGAGGACCCAACATTTTCTTCTGGATTCATCCACAAGTTCCAGAATATATTGTTTGAGAAATCCCCAGCAATGCTTAAAGAAATTAATCGTGAATCCATTTGGTCTTGGAGATTTGCCTTCTTCCATTTGCATTACCACTGTTTTGATTTCCTGGAGAGTGATAGATTTCATAAGAGAGGCATTGTGCTCAGCAGTCACGAGTTTAGGAATATGGCTCGTGACTTTATTGATATCCTCAGCCCTATTAGGAGTGTCTTCCGTGAGAAGGTTGTGGAAGTGAGTAGTGAGCTCCTGTTCAATATCATTTTGTGTCCTGAGTTGATGGCCATGTTCATCTTTGATGGCAGAGATGTGGTTGGACATCCTGTGCTTAATCACAGTCCTGTGGAAGAAAGCAATGTTTTTTTCTCCCTCCTTCAGCCAGTTGTTGCGGGACTTTTGTTTTCAAAGAATTTCCTCCTGATTGCATTTTCGTCCAGTTATACTTCTTCCATTATGTCTTTTTGGATTTGTTCAAGTTCTTTCTCCAAAGAGCTTTTTTCTTTGAAAATGTTGCCAAAGGAGGTTTGATTCCAGATATTTAGCTTAGCTCTCAGGAGTTTAAGTTTTTGGTGCATTATTGCCATTTTGGAGCACCCTTTAATCTTGGTATTAGTCCACCAGGTGCTTACCATATCCAGAAAGGTGGGATGGGTTAGCCAAAAAATTTCAAAACTGAAAGGATGAAATTTGAGATTACCTGAGTTTTGCCAAGAAAGTGAAATGGGCCAGTGGTCAGAGCCTACGGATGGGAGAACAACAGCTGAAATGTTGCCTGGAGCTTCGATGATATTCTGGGAGATGAGGAAGCGATCAAGCCTAGAAGAGATTTGATTGTTTCCTCCTCTTTTGTTGTTCCAAGTCATGAAACCTTATGAGGGAAGAATGTCAATGAGATTGCATTCTTCAATGCAGTCTTTGAATTTGATGTCCTCCTTGGAGAGAAACTGTCTTCCCCCTTTTTTTTTCCTGCAGAGAGGTAATAATATTGAAATCACCTCCATTCATAAGCCTATCATCTGAGTGAAGTTGAGAGAACCAGGTTATTTGATTAAGGAGTTGGGTCTTTGAGATAGGGGTTTGTGGTCCATAGACATTCATAAGAAAACCAAAGATGTCAGTTCCCTCTAGATGAAAAGAGGTAGAGAGGGAATGAGCAGTAGAGGCAAAGTCATTGAGTTGTATCAGTGAGGGGTTCTAGGCTATTGCTAGTCCACCAGAAGTACCTTTAGCATCAATTTCCATGGTTTGACAGCCTCTCCAGATGTTCCTTTGGAATAGGTCTTGGAGAGTGTCATCAGTACATTTGGTTTCTTGAATAAATATGATAGTGGGCTTGTCTTGCATTATTTTCCTTTTCAACATACAGTGTTTGGAGGCACCGTTCCTACCTCTTACATTCCAAGAGATTAGTTGCATTGAGAACTAGAATTGAAGGTAGGAAAGAATTCTGTGAGCTGGGTGTATTGCCCTAACTCGATTAATCTTGTACCCAATTGACTGATTCTCTGTAGATCTATTTTTCTGCCTCTTTTCTTGTTGTCCCTTTGGAGCTTCTGTTTGTCTTTTTGTGGAAGATTCAATATTCCCAGCTTATTGTTCTTAACTTTTTTTAGAACTTTTGATAGGAGCTGGATTTGTTTGGGTGAGATGGAGTTGAAGGATTTTTTGGAGCATGCATCCTCCATGCCCAGAATTTCTAGATCTCCTATTTCCAGATCCATCATGGAGTCATCTATAGGTGCTTCAATGTTGATATAGTCCCCGGTTTCCTGAGCTTTGGCTGCATCCTGTTCTGATGATTTCGAGACATTTTCCTGGAGCAGAGAGGTTTCTCCCTGAGGGGTTTCAGATGGAATCTACATCTCATTCAATTTATTTAGATGGTTGGGGTTTTCGACAACTATTTCCATCTTTTCAGGTCTAGCCGAGATATCCTCCGGTTGATCAGTGAGGGCATCAAAACTGTTGCTGTTGTTGGGAATATTCAGTTTTTTTTCCTCTTGCTAGGGTCTACGATGATGCTTTCTTCTATGGCTAATTTTTTGGAAACCATCTTCGTCTTTGTTTGCATCCGGGGCCCTTTGACCTAGGGGGAAGTCTTTGTAAATATGTCCATGCTCGTGGCATCTTCTGCAGCGGAATGGTATGTGCTCATAATCTAAGGGTTGTATCCATTCAAAGTCATCATGAATGAGGCTGATATAGTCTAGTAGCGCTTTGGCTATGTGCATATAAACACAAAATTTGGCATAAGAGGTGTACCTATTGTATTTGGTTTGTTCGGCTACTTTGAAAAAAATTCCAATGTAAGTGGATCTACCACACAAAAGTTGATACTGATGGCTCTATCAGCAAATACAAAGCTAGGTTGGTGACAAAAGGTTTATCCCAAGTCCAAGGAGTGGACTACACTGAGACTTTTGCATCGGTTGCAAAGATGGATTCCATCTGCCTAGTTTTGGACATTTCTGCATCCAAGCACTGGGAAGTGCACCATATGGATGTGAAGAGTGCTTTTTTACATGGAGACCTTGATGAAGAAGTATATATGACTAAACCAGAAGGATACATATCAGATCCATCATTATTTTGCGGGTTGAAGAAATCTTTGTATGGATTGAAACAGGCCCCAAGAGCTTGGTACGCAAAGATGGACTCCTTCCTTCTTTCTCAGAATTTCAAAAGATGCAAACCTGATCCAAATGTGTACCTACAACAAGTTAAAGGTAATTTTCTGATTTTTGTTTTATATGTTTATGATCTTCTCATTACTGGTAGCACTCTCCTTACAATCAGCAAGCTAAAAACCGCTTTAAATCTAGCTTTTGATATGAGCGATTTGGGCTTGCTTAAGCAATTTTTGGGCTCGGAGATAGCTCAAAATTTTGATGGGATCACATTATATCAACAAAAGTATGCTAAATACCTGCTATTAAATTTTAATATGGCAGAATGTAAGGCTTCTCCGTTTCCATTCCTCTCAGGAATCAGTCTTGAGGAAGGAAATTCCACACCGCTTGTAGATTGCACTATGTATCGATAGTTGATTGGTTCACTACTCTACTTGACACACTCAAGGCCTGATATTTCATATGCTGTGAGTGCTGTATCAAGGTATATGCAGCAGCCCCATGAGCTTCATTGGCAGGAAGCCAAGCGTATCTTGCAGTATGTGCAAGGTACGAGACATTTTGGCATGCATTATGCTGCAGATTCTGAGCTAGATTTCATTGGTTTTACTGATTCAGATTGGGCGGGTGATAGCATAGATCGGAAGTCCACTTCCAGATATGTTTTCATGATTGGCCATGGCCCTATTTTCTTGTCAAGCAAAACGTAGGCAGCCATTTCACTTTCTTCAGCAGAGGCAGAGTATCGAGGGGCAGTCAATGACTACATTCAGGCAGTTTGGTTGCAAGGTATTCTTTCCGAGTTTGATTTTGGTAGCACTACTTCGACTGTCATATTTCATGACAATCAAAGTGATATTAAGATCTCCACCGATCCAGTTCAACGATAGAGGACCAAGCACATTGAGATTCATATGCACTACATCTGAGAGTTGGTGCATGATCGCACCATCATTCTGTAATATTGCCCTACTGATGAGCAAATTGCAGACATCTTCACCAAGAGCTTCCCTGAGAAGAAGTTCTCTTACCTTTGTTCACTATTGGGGGTGAGTTCCATCATGGTGGAGACATATTAGATCCATTTTATGTTTAGCTTTGAGGGGGGGCTTTCTTCCCATTGGGTTTTCCCTCTTTCCTCACTTAGCTTATTTTCAGCATTTTTGGATTATTGTATTGGGGTGACCTTTGGTCTTAGTAACCAGGGCCCTACATTTTATTTCATTACATCATAGTATAGCTTGAGGGGGGGTGTTAGGATATCTCATCATTCAGAATGTACTTTGCATGCATGCTACCCAGTCACCAGTTTGATGCCTCCAGCACCTAGTCTCTAGTCTTCCAGCACTCGAGAGCTACTTTCCACTCAGATTTAGCCCTCCTAGCCAGGGAGGCACCTACTTCTGACCTTCCACTACAGAAGGGCGCCTTTTCTCACCTACCAGTCAGTTTCACTTCAGTTAGTTAGTTGTCTTTCATTGATTAGAGGCTAGACTGACTCCTAACTGTTGTTACCACTCCAATTGACCTCCGATGAGCCTTGACCACCTATTCTGAGTGCAGTTAACCCCTCATGCACCCTCCACTGAGCATCCATCCCTAGATTAGTGCCACTTACCATCAATTACACTTATTACACTCAGTTAGACTCAGTTTGACACTTGTCTAATAGTTACTTGTGCATTGATGAACACCACTGATTAATGATGAGGACTCCTAGTTGGAGCCAAGCTATGCCATGCAATTAATTCGAATGAACTCCTTGGTTAATTCAAATTTCTCATTCATTGTGATAGCATTGTATTGTAATTCTACCATTCCGGATTATAGAGCACTAACGCATCTCTCTTGCACAGTTTTTACTCCAAATTGTTTTACATCTGTGTGATTCATATTCTTGTTCAATAGATCTGCTGTGACTAATTTTACACGAAGGACCTTCTGCAATTGGTTAAAAATCAATTTTCATGGTCTGAGGAGGTCAATGGTGACTTGGTGGACAATTGATGAGGGTCTCTTGCTATTTTTAATTGGAATATTGGGTAGTTTATATTATGAAATGATTGAGTAGTTTGATATTAGAGAGATTTTTTGGTATGTTTATATGTTTTGTTTGCATAGTTTTTGTGACTCTTTTGTGTTGGCTTATCAGAGACTACGGTGAGATTTTAGTAGTCAACTAGTAACAATCTGATTTTTAATCAATATCAAAGACACTTCAAGATTGGAATTTTAATTAATGAATTTTTTTTTTTTTTTTTTGGGGGGGGGTATTATATTATATTATATTATCATATATATAATATTGTTAATATGTGTTATGTGTCTTAGTTAAGAAATAATAAATACCAATTACTTAGTTCACTAACAATTATTTATGTAATGTTTGAATAATTTCCTTTTTGGTATCATATATATGTTAAATAGAGATAAAACTTGAAAGAGTGATGTTAAACATAATTAATACACTAGATAATTTAAAACCTAACCAACATAGATCCATCTTGAACCTGGATTTATCAAGCATAGAGAGGGATCCAATTTATTGAGGTTAGTCTTTTTTAATCTTATCTTAAACAAAAAAAAATTGATTCCTCCCTTGCTTGATAGATCCGAGTTTAAGTTTTAATTGCCGCTCTATTTTGCATATGGATTTTTTTTTTTTAACTTTTTGTAAGTTGCAGATTAGAATTTAATTAACAGAAACAGAATGTACATCTAGAGCCGAAGAGAGTGTTGCCTATTGGGGAGGCCTCATGTGCTGAATCCACCATCCCAATTGGTCAAAGATACTGTAATAATTGACATAATACAAAATTAAGACCTTTTGGGAATGGTATTCCCTTAAAAAAATTGGGACTTTCATCAAACTGAAAAAATTAGACTGTCTATCTGTGCAAAAAACTAGGCTGTGCAGATAATAAAAACAAAAAAGCTGATAGTCCCAGAGATGACCGGGAGCTATGGCAGCCCAATTTTCATTTTGTAGGAGGTTCTTTTGATTCTTCCTCGACGATGGGGCAAGCAACATAAAAATATTCAAAGTTCCCCGATGGGGGAAGAGTTGGAGAAGGAGAACCTAGAGTGTGCATGCCATCCGGAGCGTCGTCAGGATCAGTGGTAGAAGGAGCCGAACCTTTGTTATTCTTTGCCTGGGATTTCTTTTTTGTAGACCCAGTGTTCGGTGTTGCCCCAGCGACACCTTCATTTTTGTTTATCTACTTCACAGGTTCTAAATTACTTCCAATGGAGAAAATCTCCCAGGTCATGTTGGCATCAAGAGTGTTGGAGTGTTCTACCATGTCTTTCAGACCGGCCTTGACATTTCGAACAATGCTGGAGCTAGCTTCCATTTCTTCAATGAGGGTGCTCATCATATTTTTGAGCAACCAGTAATGGTTAATGACACCGCCATTGCTTCCGGAGGAAAGAAGTGCCACCACCCTACGAGCCTCCCACCCATCGATAAGGCTTCGAGTCCGCGCAGAGATGCACTCGACATAACCATCCATCACTGACCAGTCCATGGCCAGCTTGGGATGACGCCTGTTGCTCTTGCGGCCACTCCCACGATGAGAAATCCCCCTGGTGCAATTCATCATAGCAGTGGGAGACTTAGGAACCATACAAAAGTTCATAGACACATAAGGAGAAATCACCGAGAATAACCAGAGCTCAACAGCCGGTGCACCGTTCATGTCGATAAAGGGTTTTAAAGAGCCGAGGTAATTAATATCATGGTCTGTCATCCTCATTGCAGGTGACGATAATGAATGCAGGTCCCAGAAGCCGAGAGGAGACATCATTCCATACACACGCGAAGGAGGTTGTGATTAACACTCTTGTCCTCCAGCCTTAAATAAACGTCATCGTCCAGGTTGCTGCGATGTCCATCGTTTGCAGTGGCCAGGTGTATGGCCTCCATCAAAACTGGAGCAGGCTCGTGCACGTGCGGTCTGCCGCCATGTATAGGGGGGCGTGGTGGTAACGTCTCCGGTTGAGTGGTGGCCAAGGTGGGTGCCAGCTGATCACCCACATTCGGGGTATATAGGTCTCTTTTTGCAAGTTCTTGACAATTTTGGTGTAGAGCTCTATCATCCATCGTGGTCGTAGTGTTGATGGTGAGTAGGGAGGTATCTTCGGCACCTTTGTTGGCCAGTATGTCAGTGACCGAGTTGGCCTTATGTTTGATATATTGGAATGAGATAGTTCTTATATCCATCAAAAGAACAGAGAGCTCTTGGAGGCGTTGTTCCAGTCTCCAACTGGGGGAGACTTTTTTAACAGTAGTGCCATGGAATATTTTTCTTGCCAAAGTTATAATGATTTGGGAATCTCCCTCAATGATTAGGGGGGTGTAGTTATTTAAAATGGCAATTTGTATTCCTTCAATCAACCCTGAAAGTTCAGCAGCATTGTTTGTGTCATATCCTAGTGAGCCATGGAAAATACACTTGATAGATCATGAATAGTCTCGAAAGACTCCTCCAAATCTAGCTGCTCCTTGGTTTCCCTTTGATGCTCCATCAAAATTTAGCTTGTAGAAGTCAGGAGGAGGTCTACTCCAGAAGTCTAGGTTGGATATTTTTTGTGCAGCCGAAGGATGAGGGTGAGTTGGAGGAGCGATACAGAGTTCCCATCTGATCAAGATCATTTTCTCCTCGGATGTGGCAGGGAGATCTGCAGTGTTCCAACTTGAAATTCCTAGATTTTCCTGGAGATTGTTTTTGAAGCTGAGCAAAATCTATGTGAAGTTTTTGAGTTTTCCTTCAAAAATTCTTCGGTTTCTTTCTTTCCAGATATTCCGGGTGACCAATCCTGGAGTGAGTTCCCAGATACAGTTGAGAAGCTTGCTTTGAAAAGGGTGGCGGTCCCAAATGGAGATAATGTTGACGATGCCTCCCTGTGTCCTATTGGTACATTGAAATTTGTCAGCAATGAGCTTCCAGAAATTATCCGCTATGTCACAGGAATCTAGGAGGTGATCAGTGTCTTCAGCTTGAGAGTTGCACATGATGTACCATGAGGGTCCTTGGAATCCTCTTTTGAGGATATTCTCCCACATAAGGATTTTACGATGAGCAAGGAGCCATAGAAAGGTGGCAACCTTGGGCCAGAAGTTTGAGCTCCATATTCTTTTCCAGATAGGATCCACAGGGTCATTATTATCTTGTGTTTTAACCTGATAGGCTTCCTTGATTGTGAAGGTGCCTTTGGTGGAATATCCTCATCTAAGAATATCATGATTTTCATTGACCTTCTTATGTTGGGTTTGTAGTTCTGTCCTAAGGATCTCCTCGCTGTTTGGGGGTATTTGCGGGTCCCACATGTGAGGATCTTTCCAGATTCTATTTCCACAGTGTCCATCCTGTATCCAATAGTTTTTTATGGTAGAATTGTCATTTTCTTGAAGATGCTGGGTCAGGTCCAAGTGTGCAGTGATTGAGTGGAGGCTGGGCCTTTGTTGCCAGGAATCATGCCAAAAAAGAGCTTGGTCTCCTGCACGAACTTCCCAGAAACTATGTTGCTGTACAATATCCCGTTGTTTGTTGACTGCCCACCAAATGAGTGAGCCAGGGAGGTCCATATTGTAACGTATTCTTTGCTGAGGGACCCAGTCTCTGGCATATTTAATATTCCAATGTTGGATCCAAGTTGTGTTGTCCGCGATAACCTAATTCCACTAGATCTTGGCAGAGAGGACTTGATTGTTGATTTTCGGGTCTCTGAGACCTAGACCACCAGAATTTCTAGGCTTGTAGAGGGTTTTCCGGCTGACCAGGGCCAATTTGCGATTTTCATGATTGCCTCCCCAAAGGAACGAGTGTTGAATCTTTTTCATAGATTTGATGACCCATTTAGGAGCGGCTAGTACTGAGAAGAGGTAAAGGGGCATGGATTGCAAGACAACTTTGAGCATAATGAGACAACTGAGAAGATTTAAGGTTCTGAAGGTCCAAGAGGAGATTCTGGCTTCAAGTTTGTCGAGGAGTTCTCTCCAGGAGGAGTGCTTGATGGCAGTTTCGAAGAGCGGAGCCCCCAGATATTTGGAAGGTAGAGTGGAGATCTGGAAGCCAAGAATGTGTGCAATGTTTCTTTGAGTTATGGCATTGGTGTTAAAGAAGAAGATATGATATTTTTCAAGGTTGATAGTGGTTCTTGAGGCTGTCGAGAAGGTATTGAGAGCTTTTTTCAAGGTGTGAGCTTCCTTCACAGAGGGGTGACCAAAGAAGAGGTTGTCATCAACAAATTGCTGGTGAGTGATAGGAGGGAAGCCATGGGGAGAAAGTCCCTTGAGAGTATTGTTTGAGACCAGGGTTTAAACATGCGGCTTAGGCCTTCCATCATAAGGATTAAGAGAAAGGGTGAGAGGGGATCTCCTTGATGAATGCCCATAGAAGGAGAGAAGGTGGAGGTCAGATAGCCGTTGACCAGGATAGAGAAAAAAGCAGAGGAGGTGAGGGTGAGAATCCATTGAATCCACTCATTGCAGAAGCCATAGGCTTGAAGCATTTTTTGGATAAAATCCCAGCTGAGCTTATCGAAATCCTTGGAGAGGTCAAGTTTAACAAGCATGCCAGGGGTTTTGGTTGTTTTTAGGGAGTTGATCACCTCATGGGAAAGGATGATGCCATCTAGGATTTGACGGCCCTCAACATACCCAGTTTGCTCAGGAGATATGAGGAGAGGTAGCAGAGCCTTCAACCTATTGAAAATCGCTCTAGTTATGATTTTATAGATGACATTACAGAGAGATATAGGCCGGAACTTACCAGGGAAAGTAGTCCCCACTTGTTTGGGTATCAGTGTGATAAAAGTAGCATTCAAGGCCAGGAGGACCCAACATTTTCTTCTGGATTCATCCACAAGTTCCAAAATATATTTTTTGAGAAAGCCCCAACAATGCTTAAAGAAATTAATCGTGAATCCATTTGGTCTTGGAGATTTGCCTTCTGCCATTTGCATTACCACTGTTTTGATTTCCTGGAGAGTGATAGATTTCATAAGAGAGGCTTTGTGCTCAGTAGTCACGAGTTTAGGAATATGGCTCGTGACTTTATTGATAGCCTCAGCCCTGTTAGGAGTGTCTTCCATGAGAAGGTTTTGGAAGTGAGTAGTGAGCTCCTGTTCAATATCATTTTGTGTCCTGAGTTGATGGCCATGTTCATCTTTGATGGCAGAGATGTGGTTGGACATCCTGTGCTTAATCGCAGTCCTGTGGAAGAAAGCAGTGTTTTTTTCTCCCTCCTTCAGCCAGTTGTTGTGGGACTTTTGTTTTCAAAGAATTTCCTCCTGATTGCATCTTTCATCCAGTTTTTTTTGCAGGTTTTGTTCTTTTTCCTTGAGAGGATCGGATTATACTTCTTCCATTATGTCTTTTTGGATTTGTTCAAGTTCTTTCTCCAAAGAGCTTTTTTCTTTGAAAATGTTGCCAAAGGAGGTTTGATTCCAGATATTTAGCTTAGCTCTCAGGAGTTTAAGTTTTTGGTGCATTATTGCCATTTTGGAGCGCCCTTTAATCTTGGTATTAGTCCACCAGGTGCTTACCATATCCAGAAAGGTGGGATGGGTTATCCAAAAATTTTCAAATCTGAAAGGATGAAATTTGAGATTACCTGAGTTTTGCCAAGAAAGTGAAATGGGCCAGTGGTAAGAGCCTACGGACGGGAAAACAACAGCTGAAATGTTGCCTGGAGCTTCGATGATATTCTGGGAGATGAGGAAGCGATCAATCCTAGAAGAGATTTGATTGTTTCCTCCTCTTTTGTTGTTCCAAGTCATGAAACCTTCTAAGGGAAGAATGTCAATGAGATTGCATTCTTCAATGTAGTCTTTGAATTTGATGTCCTCCTTGGAGAGAAACTGTCTTCCCCCTTTTTTTTTCCTGCAGAGAGGTAATAATATTGAAATCGCTTCCATTCATAAGCCTATCATCCAAGTGAAGTTGAGAGAACTAGGTTATTTGATTGAGGAGTTGGGTCTTTGAGATAGGGGTTTGTGGTCCATAGACATTCATAAGAAAACCAAAGATATCAGTTCCCTCCAGATGAAAAGAGGCAGAGAGGGAATGAGCAGTAGAGGCGAAGTCATTGAGCTGTATCAGTGAGGGGTTCTAGGCTATTGCTAGTCCACCAGAAGTACCTTTAGCATCAATTTCCATGGTTTGACAGCCTTTCCAGATGTTCCTTTGGAATAGGTCTTGGAGAGTGTCATCAGTACATTCGGTTTCTTGAAGAAATATGATAGTGGGCTTGAATTGCATTATTTTCCTTTTCAACATACAGTGTTTGGAGGAACCGTTCCTACCTCTTACATTCCAAGAGATTAGTTGCATTGAGAATCGGAATTGAAGGTAGGAAAGAATTCCGTGAGCTGGGTGTATTGCCCTGACTCGATTAATCTTGTTCCCAATTGACTGATTCTCTGTAGATCCATTTTTCTGCCTCTTTTATTGTTGTCCCTTTGGAGCTTTTGTTTTTCTTTTTGTGGAAGATTCAGTATTCCCAGCTTATTGTTCTTAACTTTTTTTAGAACTTTTGATAGGAGCTGGATTTGTTTGGGCGAGATGGAGTTGAAGGATTTTTTGGAGCATGCATCCTCCATGCCCAGAATGTCTAGATCTCCTATTTCCAGATCCATCATGGAGTCATCTATAGGTGCTTCAGTGTTGATATAGTCCCCGGTTTCCTGATCTTTGGCTGCATCCTGTTCTGATGATTTCGAGACATTTTCCTGGAGCAGAGAGGTTTCTCCCTGAGGGGTTTCAGATGGAATCTACATCTCATTCAATTTATTTAGATGGTTGGGGTTTTCGACAACTATTTCCATCTTTTTAGGTCTAGCCGAGATATACTCCGGTTGATCAATGAGGGCATCAAAACTGTTGCTGTTGTTGGGAATATTTAGTTTTTTTTCCTCTTGCTAGGGTCTACGATGATGCTTTCTTCAATGGCTAATTTTTTGGAAACCATCTTCGTCTTTGTTTGCATCCGGGGCCATTTGACCTAGGGGGAAGTCTCTGTAAATATGTCCATGCTCGTGGCATCTTCTGCAGCGGAATTGTATGTTCTCATAATCTAAGGGTTGTATCCATTCAAAGTCATCATGAATGAGGCTGATTGAGTCTGGTAGCGCTTTGGCTATGTGCATATAAACACAAATTTTGGCATAAGAGGTGCACCTGTTGTATTTGGTTTGTTCGGCTACTCTGAAAAAAATTCATAGTGAGTTGCCAATGCCCCAGAGGGTATCTTCGTCCCAATATTCTTGTGGGAGCGAGTACATGCGGATCTAGACTGGAGCGCATGTAAAATATTCCTTCTCAGGGTTGAATCTTTTTGTCCAGTTCTTCAGATATAGATTAGCTGAGTTGAAAAAGTAGGGACCACCTTCTTCGACTCTAGCTTTGTCATCGAGCCTTTCAAAGATAATTGTAAAGAAGCCTTTGGAACCAAGCTGCAGGTCAAAATGTGCTTTGGGTTTCCATTTGGATGTAATCCATCCTCTAAGAGCCTGTTCAGTGGGCCAGAATCCCATGAACTTTCCTATGAGGGTGTTATCTTTCATGTGTTGAGCTCGAGCGTTTATTCGTTCTGCTGGGAGGCAGAGAGTTGGCCTTTCTACGGTTTTGGCAATGCATGTCGTATTGCTTTTCATTGTTGCAGTAGTTTTTGAAGTCTCTGGATCCTTCTGTTGGTTGCTGACATTTCCTAGAGGTGCATCCGAGTATCCAATCCGTATGGACTCATTGATGGGTGGAGAGCTGAGTTGTTGTTTTAGTTGAGATGACAGATGGGAAGGGCCAAGTGCCCCTCCCGGGGGGACTTCCATGGGAGTAGCCAAGAGTGGCAGTCCAATGGCTGCCGTACTCAGTAGGGAGAGCCAAAGGGTGAGCAGACAAACCCTATCATGCGCATGAGTCAAACCCTAGCAGAGCATTCATTTGATTTTTTTAATTACTTTTCACAATTTTTTATTTTATCAACCATGGATTTTTTTAATACCTTTTCATAATTTTTTATTTTATCGCCAATGATTTTTTTTTAATTACTTTTCATAATTTTTATTTTATGATCCGACACGAATTTTTTAATTATGGTAACGTAACGTTACGTTACAACACCTCCCACATACTGGGCTATGGAGCACCTCGCTCCTCTCAGTGCAATTACATGTACACTAGGTGGTTTCTATCTTAAAAAGTGATGTTAAATATAATGTTGTTCTTCGGTTATATTTCCAGTTTTGTTGTCGTCAATTGCATGTGTAATAGTTGTTTAGGAGTTATATGATAATGAATGATATTAAATTAGTATAGGAAACAACACATTTGGATATATAAAAGGTAATAACAATTTGTAGTGAGCATGTGCACGCTATCAGTTCGTACTAGACTATAGAAATTGGAGTATTGATTTTGGAAAGCCATTAACATTAGTTTGCAAAATCTAAACCAAACCAATCACGTTAGGTTATTTTTCTCTCGTTTTTATTATATCTTAATTTTCATTTTATTTATTTCGAAAATGTTGTATCAAAACCAATCAAATACATTCTCTTGTTATTTAGCTTCATTTTCATGTGACATCAAATTTGATTCCTATTTTTACAAAAATCTTAGCTTCTTAGTTATGGATGTCCAAATCTCATTTGATACTAGTGTTAGATTCCAAAGTAATTCTAAAATTTACACTGACATCAATAGCTCAACTTCTGACTTTAACTTTAATAGTTTGACTTCTTTCGTCTTATACATTTAGTAGTATTGGTATTCATATGCATTAGACATGTGGAAAAATTTACCATTCTTCATGTATGTCTATCTATGTTCCATGTGTTTTGCAATCATCTTCACAACCATGTTCAATGTTCCATGCATTCCCACCAACTTCTGTGTTCAAGAACCACCTTCTATGTTCAAGACCTACAGTAGCAATATGCATAAATTGTAGTCCACAATCTACATAATCTACAATGAAAGGAGAGAACAAATGAAGAGAAAAAATATAAATATTGATGAGTTATTACTTCATCCTACTAACTAAGAGCTTTATTTTCACTCATTGGAACTGCATCTTGATTCATCTCTCTCTCTCTCTCTCTCTCGCCTTATCTCGTCTAATCTCATACAATTAGCTAAGAATTCATAGATCCATCATCGACCTAGGCAAATGTTAGAATATTGCTTTCATCTATTGCAAGCAGACTCATGCTTCACCATCTTAGTTAATTTATTTTAATCTCATTGATGTTGGTATCATATGGAAAAAAAAAACAATATACACCATCTAGTGACTATTGAGGTTGAGAATATGGAAACACACTATCCAGTGATCATTGAGGCTTAGAACATGGAGAAACAATACAAAAGCAACAACAACTCGTTAAATCACTCTGCAATAATTTCTTAGTCTGAACACATTTTTAAGGAATTTTATCCTAATTTGTCCAATCAAGTCCTTGAAGGCCTTATTTGGACTCACATCGAGGTAATGATCCATCCTACACTACCATTCACTATCATCGATTCCACCCACTTGTAAAATTATTCCATTTGAAAGATGTGGCGATTAGAAATGGAGGAAGACGTTCTTTGTGAGAAGCGACATGCGCTACATGTTTTCTTTTCATAGTCATATTCTTGGTGTGTTGTAATGTATTCTTACATTCTTGCAAGGAGACACCTCCTCCTCCTCCTCCTCCTCCTTTATTGGAACGCCACTAGCGTTGATGCACATCAATACAATGCATTGTTTTGCTTCCTCACCAAGAAGACAACATGACCGTTGGGGATGGACAAGCAACAACAAGGTTGAGTGAGGTTAATCCTCTTGTGACTAGATCTTACTTCGCAACAATTGTGTCGGTATCACATTGAAGATGACTTTACCATGGGAAACCCTCCATTTATGTCATTCCCCCATCATCTTGCAATGGATTGCAATGGATTTCACAAGTAAACGAAATAGATAGCACTACTTATATCCATTTAGTTTCATGAAATGCCATGTAATTATTAATCTATTCAATTTCATCAAATTCCATGTAGTATATTTGAATTTTAGGTTTGTACTAGCATTGACGACATATGTTATACCATTTGGAATGGCGAGCATGTCTACATATCCAACGATGCGGTAGTAAATGCCTATCTCGACTAATTTAGACAAGACTTCATAGAAATCATAGGAGCTAGAGTAGAAAAAATTATTCCTGGATGATGCATGTTCATAGCTCTCTTGGGTGATAATTCTACTCACATAAAGGAACAAAGCATATTATGAACGTATGCTCATAAGTTGAAAGATGCAAATTTAGGTCATGGTGAACGAGGTAAAATTATATAATTCAATATAGCATTCATAATTAGGTTTGAATGTATTCGATATGTGCTCTAGTCGAATTGGGAGGGTTTTATTGATGAAGAGAAGTTAGAATCCTTCAACATTCTTTTCTATGGTCCAAGTGTAGAGGAGTTGCATTTCTATGGTCCAAGTGCAGAGCAGTTGCAAAGCATAGTCAATAGTCAATACGAAGGACAATTACATGAATATTTCAAACATTCGATATTTATTGAAACCATGGACAATTTTTTATAGATGATATTCATATTTTTGACATGCTTCGAGTTCTTTTAGAAATTTTTTCACAAATGAAGGGCATCTTTTTCACATATTTTGACATGTTACACGAATATTACAAAAAATAAAATCTATTTTTGGTAGTTTAGTTTATTAACAATATTGGGTTTATTTTGTGCATTTATGACTATGATATTGTAGGTTATTTTGTGCATCTATGACTATGATATTGTAGGTTTGATTGTGTGATAATTAAAAATATAGTTTACCGCCCATAAAATGTGATCGAATAGTATGTAGTTTGCTTATATTAAGGTGGAAATCCAAATCTTAAATTAATGATTTTTAAATGAGAGCTTTCTCCTTCTAAACTTGTAATAGGAAACTTGCATTCACGTCCATATAGCATAAATTATAAGACCATATTGGAAAGCTCTTTTCCAATGATGAAATATTTTCAAGTTTGATTATGTAACATATTCATTATCATCATTAACCCCACTTGAAGGTAGAAAATTTTACCTTTATCTCCTAACAAGAAGAGGTAATACACATGTGAAATATCTAAAGCATTAATCTCGATAACGATTTAAATGCATTGGCCATGTTGTAACATAGTCATTCATAAAATTACCACAAGATTCTTAGCACCTATATTTAGGTGAAGGACCGGTTCCCTTAACAAAACATTATGTAATACATTACTTTTAGTTAAATAAAATATTTAATGACACATTAAAATATGATCACCAACTTTTCAACATAACCATTTGTGAATTAGAAATTAAATGGATAATACAAATGAAGTCTTCCCAACATCAATTAACAACCTCGGTGCTACAAGTAATATAATACATTATGCTCATAGCCAATCATAGTTCTCAAGATGCGTTATAGTTGGATAACTAATAGTAATATCAAAATTATGATATCATTTACAAATATGTGCACAAAGTATAATGATCCATATTAGAGGAAACAATTATCATAGTGTTTATATGTTAATATCATCTATAAAACTTACCGTTAATATTAAAGATTACAAAGACTAGGAAATTAACCAATTCCACAACTTGAATTTAATAGAAATCCTTCAACTCGTTGTATGTATTTGTACAATTATTATTTGTAAAATAATTATAAAAGTAAAAAATATTCACACATATAATGTGAGTGATACTTTGTATAATAATTATTATTTTTATTATTAATAAAAAGAAAAAAACATTTTGAGAATTGAGTTGAAAGAGGGGACATCATTATGAGACAAAGAACAAGTGTAAAGTAAGCAAGAGATATTTTGTCAATCAAATCTAATCTAAAATCCCAATCCCACACAATATCTTAAATCATAGGGATTAAATGATTGCTTGAGATTTGATTGAGATGACACAAGACCCGAGAAAAAACTGTAAATTGGTGCACTGAGATAGCATATGAAGTTGTGTTGTGCATGGAAAAATTGTTGTGCATGGAGAAAGAGAGAGTGTTGCGTTCAAACCTTGCTTGCTAGTTCTGTTGTGCATGGTGATGATCCAACTCGAAAGTGGAGTTGGGATAGTGGTTTTATGGTCCTCTACTATGATTGAGAGGAATTCATTCTCCACGTGTGTTTTCCGCAAAAAAAAATTCAAATATATTATTGTTGCTAAGTTAATATTACTTAATAGCAAGAATTATTATGATTTATTCTTTTGTAATACATGATGAATATTGACCAGCGTTATTCCACGATTTGTATTTTGTTAAACACGTCATGAAGATGATAATTCTTGTCGCATATGATTGCATTCTATAATATATTCTTTGTAAGTTTTATGAGATTGGTTGATATTATTTGGAACTATTACTACTATAAAAACGTTGGAATTGTGAGTATATTTCATTTACGAGCGATTTCTATATCATCTCTATTGAAATAAATTATGTTTTTTCAAGAATAGTAGAATCATGTATAATTTTAAATGTATGGGTTTCGGTAGAATCAAATCGTATTCATGCTAATACAATACTCTGTCATAACCTTACAGAGTTAGATCCATGTTAATTTTAAAATTATATAGAGATGGAATCTTTGTAAATTGACATAGTAGTAAAATTTATCAGTATAGATAGATTTCAAAATAGAGAGATTCAATTTCTTGAAGTGTAATTATTTGATAAATCCGTGTTTAATATTGATCTATGCTTTTTATTTTTTTATTTTATTTTATAAACCAACATGAATTTTTTTAGTAACATTTTATTTGGTTTTTATTTTTTATTCTATAAACCTACTTTTTATTTTTTTATTTTATAATTCGATAAGAATTTTTTTTATAATTTTTTATTTTATTAGGAACGTGACAACATCTCTACCATACTAGGTTATAGAGCATTTCGCTACTCTCGATACAATAGCTTATACCAAATCCCACCTAAGATTCAAAAACTTAATTAATCGATCCATGGAAGATCCTACAGAGATCGGGATCTTTGAGTACAAAAGCTTTACTTCTTGATATTTAAAATATACTGAATGGATTTTACTTCCAATACCTTGATCGTATATAGAACCAGCTTAGATCCATCTTAAACTCGTATCTATCAAGCACCGAGAGGGATCCAATTTCTTGCGGTGTATTTCTTTTTTTAAATTTAAACTCAAGAAATCTGATATTTCTTGATTGATAGATCCGGATTTAAGTTTAAGTGTTTATTTTATAAACAAACATCTATTTTTTAATTACTTTTCATAATATTTTATTTTATGAACCAACATGGATTTTTTTTTTTTAAATATTTTCCATAATTTTTTATTTTATGAGCCGACATGAATTTTTTAATTATTTTGTTACTAATGTTATAAAGTTATATCACGTTAGAGGATCTCTCCCATACTAAGCTGTAGAGCACCTCGTTTCACTCGATGCAATCATTAAAAAATAAAATTAATATCAGAACTCATAAAATAATTGTGGTGAGTGATCATACTAGGATATTGGAGTAAACTTATACTTACCTACTATTAAATCCTATTAAGAGCTATTAAATCCTATTAAGAGCTATGACCGAAACCTTCGTTGTTCCTCTAACGAAGGTCTTAATTTTAGCATTTGTATGATAAGCCGACGCTCATAGTCATAACAAGATGGAAAAATATCGATTCTGTAATAAGATGTTAATAAAATTTATAAATAAGGGTCCCATGTCGACCTTGGATTAACTTCACATTTAGTATTCCATACCTACCGGCTCTTCTTCGAACTTCCTCGAAGGTTACAGAAGAATGGATGAGGTTACAGAAGTATGCCGATCCCATGCAAGACTAAATTTTGCTGAGATCACTACGTATCAGATTTTGTGGTTGTTGCATGCAGTTTGTCCATAAATATTATGGCGAATTAATTCCCCGTTTTAGTTAACTGTCAATAGTGTCGTTGATCATGGATCACTATTAATGTTTGCTTCGTATTTGAAAATCCGCTCCATTTAAAGTTGAAACACATAGTATGGAATGTTCCAAATTAACTATGTTAAAACTTATGATAACTAATTCTCTTCCTCATAGGTTCATTGGAACTCATTATGGCTCAATATAGGAGTTACACTTTGCACAATGTCATAGATTGGAGGAATTAATCCACTAAGCCTAGCATTAATGTGAGCTACTCAACTCACCACTAAGACTCTTGATTTTGTCTCTTGAGAGCATCTATATATTGTACACATGTTATTGAATAATAATATAATGGAAGATCAATCCACATGAATGTTTTTCTCTTGTGTTATGCCTCATATTTTCCTGTTAATGTTTGGTAAATTCTATGTGAAGCTTTCTCTCATAATTTAGATCCACCTGTGACACATATAGAATGTGAGAGGTTGGATAACTAATAAATTTGTAATATATTTTAGGGTTCTTCCATGCTTATTTATTTATGGAATTTGGACGTCTAGGAAAAAGTATTTTATGGATAGAGGTATCACTTCAATTTAGGGGGCGACCTAGATTAGGTAGATTAGGTTGGTTGTGGAGCGAAACAAAAGGTATTTAAAATTCAGAAAGGTCAAAATTCTATTAAATCCGTGCATTGATAAAGAAAAGACTTGAGGATTTTTATTGATTTTATTAAAGAATTTACTTAGCTCTTTGTTGGTTGTGGAGCCTGATCTTCCAGTCTCATAGATGATGTTGTTTCAGTCATATTGTACCCCAGGTTTGGTTATGATCCCGGCATGTGCAACAGGGGTTTGGGAGAGTGCGGATCGACAGATTGCAGGCCCATGGTTTTGGGTAACCCGTGGTATTTTCCCATTGTATTTCCCCTTTAAAAGAAAGACATTGTAATACGGTTAGGGTTGATGCATTAGGTATTGTGTGTTGTAAAGATCTTTGAGATTGTGTAAGAGAGACTGGGAGAGTGTGAAGAGGAAGTTGTAGTGGCTGTGCTGCAGGTTGTATACCTTCAATTTGCTAGATGGTATAATAATAAGGACTGACAATTTTTGTGTGGACGTAGCCCATCTTGGGTGAACCACGGTATATTGGAATCTCTCTTGTAATGTGTCCGTGTGATAATATTTGCATCTTGTTTATTGTTATTGCTCTGCGATCCTGTTTTTCTAACAATTGGTATCAGAGCCAAAGGTCTATTTAGCAGATAAACCCACATGAAACTAGGGTTTCTGGTTCGAGTGGGAGCAATGGCGAAAAAATGAAAGTTTAAGGTCGAGAATTTTAATGGCCAAAACTACCAGTTATGGAAGATGTAAATGGAGGACTATCTGTACTAGAATGATCTATTCTTGCCGTTGGGAGGAAAAGCAAAACATCCGACGACTATGAAGGAAGAAAAATGGGAGGTCTTTGACAGAAAGGCACTAGGAACAATACGGTTGTCAGTGGCTTCGTCGGTGGCTTTCAATATCTCAAAAGAAAAGACAACGGAGGATTTGATGAGCGCATTGAGTAAGCTGTATGAAAAACCATCGACCTCCAATAAAGTATTTCTAATGAAGTGTTTATTTAATATAAAGATGTCAGAAGGTGGATCTGTTGCTGATCATTTAAATGAATTTAACAAGGTTACAAATCAACTAAGTTCTGTAATTGTGAACTTTTATGATGAGGTTAGGGATCTTCTAATCTTGTGTTCATTGCCAGAAAGATGGAATAGCTTGGTCATGGATGTAAATAACTCTGTTTCTGGTTCAAACACCTTGAAATTTGATGATATTATTGATGTTATTATTAGTGAGGAAATGAAAAGAAAAATAACAGGTGAGACATCAGGTAATGCATTGACCATGGAGAGCAGGGGAAGACAAAGGGAGAAAGGAAAGAGACAAGGTAATCACAACAAGTCTAGAACGCACAGATCCAAGTCTAGACTGGGAAAAATAAAGTGCTGGAACTGTGGAAAGAAAGGACATGTGAAGAAAGACTGCATATCTCTAAAGAAGAAAAGAGATGGACAGTAGGAGCTGCTCAGGAAGCAAATGTAACCGGTGATGTGTTACAAGATGCTTTGATTCTTGCTTTAGATAATACTAGTTATTATTGGGTCGTAGATTCAGGGGCTTCATGTCATGCTATACCCCATATAAAATACTTTCATGATTACATTCCAGGCAATTTTGGACATGTTTTATTGGGTGATGATGAGCCATGTGAAATTGTTGGAATGGGTAAGGTATGGATAAAATTTAAGAATGAAATTGAATGGTTGTTGAAAGATGTAAGGCATATTCCTACTATGAAAATAAATATGATCTCAACAGGGCAGTTGGGAGATGGTGCCTGCTTATCTACGTTTGGAGAAACGTGGTGGAAAATCACTAAGGATCAATGGTAATAGCAAAAGGAGACAGAATAGGTACATTGTATTTATGTCCTCATAATACTGACCATTCTATCTATTTAGCTTCCACAGAAAAAGATACAACATTGTGGAATCATAGGCTTGGCCACATGAGTGAGAAGGGGATGTCGATTCTCTACTCGAGGAAGTTGCTGCCAGATCTGAAGCAGGTAAGTTTGGAATTCTGTGAGAACTGTATGGTTTATGGAAAATAGAAGAAATTCATATTTCTCATGGTTGGGAAACAGAAAGAAGAATGAAAGGTTAGATCTTGTGCATACAAATGTATGGGGATCGGCTCAGTGGAAATATTTTGTTGAGAGTGAGATAGGAAAAGGTTGAAGTGTCGTAGATCTGATAATGGAGGTGAGTACCGTGGCAAGGATTTTGATAATTACTGTTCATACTATGAGATTCGTAGAGAGAAGACAGTCCCAAGAACACCACAAGAAAATGGTGTGTCAGAAAGGATGAATAGAACGATCATGGAGCGTGCAAGGTGTATGAGATTGCATGCAGGGTTGCCCTTAAAGTTTTGGGAAGATGTTGTAAATAATGTTGTTTATTTAATAAACAGAGGGCCTTCAAGTGCTTTAGATGGTGGTATTCCAGAGGAGGCATGGACAGGTAAAAAGGTAAACTACTCATTTTTGAGAACTTTTGGTTGTGAAGCATTTGTCCATATTGATAAATAAAATAGAACAAAGCTTGAATCTAAATCCAAGAAATGTACCTTTATTGGATATGGGGTTGATGATTTTGGTTATCACAAAATCATTAGGAGTAGAGATGTGATATTCAATGAAAAGGTCACGTATAAAGATCAGTTGCATGGAAAGAAACAAGAAAAAGAAAACACAAAGTACACAATACTTGATGAAATTAAAGAAAATGAAGTTCCAAAGATGCCAGGAAATCAAGAACAGCGGCAAGTACCTAAAACTCCTGCAAGTGTAAGAAGATCTACCAGGTTAAGTAGACTCCCTGAACGATACTCTTCTTCAATGTATTATTTATTGGTGAACGAGAATGTTATGAAGAAGCAATGCAGGTGGAAACTAGAAAAAAGTGGAAGCAAGACATGAATGAGGAGATGAAATCATTGGTAGGAAATCAGACTTGGGATTTGGATAAGTTTCTTGCTGGTAAAAGAGCATTGTAGAAAAAATGGATTTATAGATTGAAGGAAGAAGAAGGAGGTAAGAAGCAATACAATGCAAGACTTGTTGTAAAGGGGTTTGCACAGAAGAAAGGCATAGATTTTGATGAAATATTTTTTCCTATTGTTAAGATGAATTCAATTAGGACTATTTTAAGTCTAGTGGCAGTAGAAGATTTGCATCTTGAATAGTTAGATGTAAAAACAACATTTCTCCATGGGGATTTGGAGGAAGATATATATATGTAGTAGCCACAAGGGTATGAGGTCAAAGGGGTAGGTTGAAGAAGAGCTTGTATGGCTTGAAGCAAGCTCCAAGGTAGTGGTATTTAAAATTTGACAGGTTTATGACAAAACAAGGCTATAGTAGATGTCATTTTGACCACTGTGTTTATTTCAAGAGGCTAGATAATGGAACATATATTATTTTGTTATTGTATGTGGATGACATGCTTGTTGCAGGGTCTAACATGTAGGAAATAAACATGCTCAAAAGGAAGTTAGCTAATTCATTTGCGATGAAGGATTTGGGTACTGCAAAGCAAATCCTTGGTATAAGAATAACAAGAGACAGGAAAAATCATAAATTGACATTGTCTTAGGGTGAGTACATACAAAAGGTATTGGAGAGGTTCATAATGTAAAATGTAAAACCAGTTAGTACACCTTTAGCCAGCCATTTCAAACTAAGTAAGGAAATGTGTCCCAAGACACAGGAAGAGATATATTACATGTCCAAGTTTACCTATTCATCAGCAGTTGGCAAATTGATGTATGCCATGGTGTGTACAAGACCATATATTGCACATGCAGTGGGAGTTGTGAGCAGATATATGAACAATCCAGGTAAAAAACATTGGAATGCAGTACAGTGGATTCTCAGGTATATGAGAGGTACTACCACTCATGCATTATGTAAATTGGAGATTCAGACATTGTTCTACAATGATATGTTGATGCAGATATGGTAGGTGATAAGGATAGTAGGAGGAGAACCATAGGGTATGTGTTTATTGTAAGTGGAACAACATTAAGTTGGATTTCGAAACTGCAAAAAGTTGTTGCACTTTCAACAACGAAAGCAGAGTATGTTGTTGTTACAAAGGCTAGTAAAGATATGATTTGGTTGCATAGATTTATGGAGGAATTGGGTAAGAAACAAAAGGATAGCAGGTTGTATAGTGATAGCCAGAGTTCCATTCATCTTGTAAAGAAATTTGCCTTCCATTCCAGGACTAAACATATACAACTCAAGTACCATTTCATACGCTCTATTCTAGAAGATGAACTGTTGAATCTGGATAAGATACATACTAGCCAGAATCTTGCAAACATGTTTACAAAGGTAGAGACCAGAGAGAAACTGATTTCCTGCTCGGTTTTAGTTGGCCTTCTAGCATGAAGGTGAAGATGAGAAATTTTTCCAAGTCCAAATCCAGCAAGTACAGCAACGGTGGAGTTGTTGTGTTCAGTCTTTAATGGGAGATTGTTGGTTGTGGAGCCTGATCTTCCAGTTTCATAGATGATGTTGTTTCATTCGTATTGTACCCCAGGTTTGGTTATGATCTCGGCATGTGCAACAGGGGATGTGGGCCCATGGTTTTGGGTAACCCGTGATATTTTCCCATTGTATTTTCCCTTTAAAAGAAAGACATTGTAATACAACTAGGATTGATGCGTTAGGTATTATGTATTGTAAAGATCCTTGAGATAGTGTAAGAGAGACTAAGAGAATGTGAAGAGGAAGTTGCAGCGGCTGTGTTGTAGGTTGTATCCCTTCAGTTTGTTGGATGGTATAATAATAAGGATTGAAAAATTATGTGCAGACGTAGCCCATCTTGGGTGAACCACGGTATATTGGTGTCTTTCTTGTAATGTGTTGGTGTGATTATATTTGCATATTGTTTATTGTTATTGCTCTGCGATCCTGTTTTTCTAACACTCTTGTGGTGTTGGAGTAGTCGTATTCATTGACACATCATAATGCTATCTCCTTAGATTCACAACTAGCTAAAGAAGAAAGAGCAAGGTAGAGTTCTTTAATTCACTTTGGATTCCATTGAATACTATTATGTACAAAGGGTTTAAACAAATTTAAGTGATGTCGTATTCTAAGTTGGTAACTAGATGATAACCAACATTACAACATAGAAAATCTAGCTATGATCCCTGTATTGCATCATATTCAAGAGGTAAAAAATAATTTTGATAACTCTCCTTTACACATATTTTTAGAATTTTGACTTACAAGAAAGTAAATTGTATAAATATGCTTTATTATTGTAGGAGGGTACCTTTACTTGAAATGATTTCAAGGGAAGCAGTCTCTTTTCATTCATAGAGATATATTTATAGTAGTATTGTGGTTGTGAGGATAGTATGGTGTATTGTAGAAGTATTTTTCTTAGGTTTTGAAGGCCTTTAAAAATGTTATATTTTGTTGTGTTTTAATCCTAAAGGATAAGGATTTGACGATATAAGAGGAAAAATGAGGACTATAATTAATTCTTAGCTATAAGGTATTTTGGTAAATATGATTGATACTTTATGAATAGTTTGTATCACTATAGTTCATTTTAGAATGTCTATGATTATTTGATTTCAATGAAAAAACACTTTAGGAGCATGAGGTTTCTAGGAAACCAATTCTAGATTGCACTGCTTGAGAGCATTATGGTCTATGCTCTCAAGCAGTGTAAGCCATAATTGGTTTTCTAGAAACATCATGCTCTTCAATGACAAGCTGGACAAAATATTATAGGATGAATTTTATGTTTTAACTAAGTTATATTTGCTTTATTTTTCATATTTATTCATAGATCTATGCTCAAACAAATTTTAGACTTGTGGATCTAGATATTTCAAACATTTGGGTATGCCTATAACAAAATTCATGCACTCATACCTATCTCTAGCTTTCAAACATTTTGGTATGCCTATAACACCAACCTAGATCCAAATCCTAGTCTTTATCAATCATCGAGAGTGATCAAATCTCCCGAGGTGCAAACCTCTCCTCGAAAAACTCCTTGAGTACAATACCTGAGAAGAGTTTTGCACCTTGGGAGATTTGATCCCTCTCGATGCTTGATAGAGCCTAGGATTTGGATCTAGGATGGTTCCAGTCGTGGGCAGTGACACAAAACTAGAGTTTGATCAGCATTGTAAGGAACATGTTAGGTTGAAAACACAGATAGAATTATGAGGATTATCATAATGTAAGTAATAAGTATTAAGGATTGAGTAAATTTTTAAAGAAAAGGTTTGCACCTTTTTTTAGTGAAGGAAATCAAAGGTTTGCACCTCAAGGGATTTGATCAAATATATTACAATGTGATCAAATTTGACATGTCTTCTTCCTTTTTTCTTGATTCCACTCCTGCTCCCTTTGGCATCTTCTCATATCGATCATATGTGAAAGGAGGAAGACTATCCATACCTTTTACTCATGATACTGTTGTAAATGGGAGTCCCCGTCGTTCTTTGTTTCCAATATTTATAGTTTCCTTCTCCTATGTTAATCCCCATTTTTTTTTTGCACTATTGGTGTAGATATATTAAACGTTGCAACACTAGTTGGGGCCAAAAGAAGTAATGGTGACTTATCTAGAAAATAATCAATTTCTAGTGTTTGTCTAATAGCTCCAATCAAGTAAGATTTTCTTGTACCTGCAGTTCCTTGGATAATCATTTGTACTTGTTCATTGTTCCCACCTTTGTAATGCTCAAGAATAATCTCAAATGATTTTCTTTGCTTCTCCGCTAATATTTCAATTGAATAATTTTGAGTACGATTATTATGAACAATGGAATTCAATTGTCGGTTTTCAGATATGAACTGTAGTGCATGATTGGAAGTTTCCATATCAACAAAATTAGAGTTCCAATTTTCCTTGTTATCACATTCCATGTATCCAATTATGTCATATTCATTGGTAGTTATATACTGATTCCTATATAACCCTAAAATTATCTCTCATTCATGCTTTTGAGAATCCCTTTGCACAAATAACACTTCTTCATGATCTCTTTAGTTCACGGTCATGTTTTCTAGGTTCTTCTATATGTTCTGATGATTTTTTTCCTCTTTCTCTTCTATACATTTGTCGTGCTTTTCTTTTTTGATCATCAATATCTTCATTATTTGCAATATTATCATGAGGATCCATAATATACCCTAAAATAGAGAAAAAAAAACTTTAATATGTTGAAATCATTGTAAATAGTTTTTCTATTAAATAGATATATTCAATGTATAAATCTAAATAATAATAAAAACAATGCATTGTTGAAATCAATGCAAATTTTTTACTTTTTATTAAATTGATAAATTGAATACATACATATAAAAAACAAAACAAAATATGCATTGCTAAAATCAATGCAACGAATCAAATAAATATGCATCTTGTGTTCTTTAACAACATTTGTGTGTGGTCTATTGGTAAGTAGTAAGGTTATTGGGCTTATGTTAACCTAGAGACCAAGGTTCAAAACATCATCATCTTCCTCACCATCACCATCATCATCATCAACAACAACATCTTCATCATCATCACCATCATCATCATCATCAACATCTTCATCATCATTGTCATCTCTAGGTTCCTCATCAACATCTCCATCATCACCATCTTCTTCATCATCATCATCATTATCTTCATCACCATCGCCATCATCATCAACATCTTCATCATCATCAGCATGATTATCATCATCAACATCTTCATCATCATTTTCATCTCCCCCTTCCTCATCAACATCTCCATCATCATCATCTTCATCATCATCATCATCATCATCATCATCATCAACGTCTTCATCATCATCACCATCATCAACATCTTCATCATCATTGTCATCTTTAGGTTCCTCATCAACATATCCATCATCTTCATCTTCTTCATCATCATCATCTTTATCACCATCACCATCACCATCATCATCAACATCTTCATCATCATCACCATCATCATCATCATCAACAACATTGTCATCTCTCCATTCCTCATCAACATATCCATCATCATCATCTTCTTCATCATCATCATCATCATATTCATCACCATCGCCATCACCATCAACATCTTCATCATCATCACCATCATCAACATCATCATCAACATCATCATCAACATCTTCATCATCATTGTCATATCTAGGTTTCTCATCAACATCTCCATCATCATCATCTTCTTCTTCTTCATCATCATCATCATCTTCATCACCATCACCATCACCATCATCATCTTCATCATCATCACCATCATCATCATCATCAACATCTTCATCATCTTTTTCATCTGCTCCTTCGTCATCAACATCTCCATCATCATCATCTTCTTCATCATCATCATCATCATCTTCTTCATCACCATCACCATCATCATCAACATATTCATTATCATCACCATCATCATCATCATCAAAATCTTCATCATCATCAACATCTTCATCATCATTTTCATCTCTAGGTTCCTCATCAACATCTCCATCATCATCATCATCATATTCATCACCACCATCAGCATCATATCAACATCTCCATCATCATCATCATCATCATCTTCTTCTTCTTCATCATCACCATCATATTCATCACCATCACCATCATCATCAACATCTTTATCATCATCACCATCAACATCTTCATCATCATTGTCATCTCTAGGTTGTTCATGAAGATCTCCATTATCATCATCTTCTTCATCATTGTCATCTTCATCACCATCATCATCATCATCAACATTTTCATCATCATCAACATCATCATCATCAACATCTCCATCATCATCATCATCATCATCATCTTATATCCTCCTTATATCCAAAACTAGAGAAGTTCCATATGATGATGAAGACAATTTAGATGATGCTGATGAAAGTAAAGATGACATCATCATCGTATGATGATGGAGATGATGATGATCATCATCATCATCATATTCATCATCATCATCATCATCATCATCCTCATCATCATCATTGTCCTCCTCTTCATCATCATTGTCATCTCCCCCTTCCCCATCAACATCTCCATCATCATCATCTTGTTCATCACCATCATCATCATCCTCATCACCCTCATCATCATATTCAACATCTTCATCGTCATCACAATCATCTTCATCTTCATCAACATCATCATCTTTATCATCTTAATCTGCACCATGATCATCTTCATTGTCATCACCCTCCTCCTCATCATCATCTTGTGCACTTATGCACTTAGGGATTAATGTTTAGAAGAGGGTCTAAAGGCCTTTATGGGGGAGGGGCTCTAGGAACAAACGAAACATATTGATTTATTTGGCAATAAATGAAGTAAACGTTACCCACCAAACTATTTAACATTTAACAGGAGAGCACATGCACTGGAAACGCGCACGCACTAGTAGCATGTGCGTGTCCCCACTGAGCATAAAATTCAGAAAACAACCCACACTATTCTCTCGCATTTGTTCTCTCATTCCATGCATTTTCTTCTATGTTTTCACACACAGTCCGACAATCCGACAACCATTTGCATCTTGGATCGAATTCAGACACGATTTGGTGTTTCTTTGACAATTTGGATAGAATGCACAAGAGTTGGGGCTTTAGTTGACTCTTTGGATTGGATACACATCAATTGGGATCTATTTGGCTCCTTTGATTGAATACACAACAATTGCACTCTATTTGGCTCCTTGGATTGAATTCTCATACTGCTTGGACACACCTGAACTCTTCTTACATAAGTGGATACATCAAAAGAGAATTTTACATTTGAAGCAAAGAGCAATCATAATCCTTGAGGTATGGTGACCTCTTCCTCTTGTTAAATGTATTTTAGTCTTCATTCACATTGTTTGAATTGCATTTATTTTAGTTTTTCTTCATGAATTGTATGATAGATGTTTTTTAGTCTTCTTAATCTTCAACATAGACAATAAAAACATCTTACCACAAAATAACTACAACATGCACCAAGCAATGCTTTGAACCTTTCATGAAGATAATAAAACAAACTTGCTTGCATCACTACCAATAAGTTTTCATAATCACATAACTCCATCTAGTACACAAATATTTGTTAAATTCCTCATGATTTCAATACAACAACTCACACAAACACCTAAAGAATCAAACTCTTAATATTTTGGGACTATTTTCCCTCATCCAAAACATGAAAATGAAGTGAGTAGGAGCTTCTCCTTTTGTAGGAAATGTGCTCCTACTAGCATCCCATACCACCATCCAATACCATCTAATTGAGTTCCTAGAGGTGATGTTGTTGTTATATCTAGGGCATTCTCAATAGCTTTTAAGATTATATGAAAACATTCTCACTAGATGTTGTTGTACATAATCAATTGCTACATCGATTTTTAATAATCATGCACATCGAGTTTTAATATCTTATTTGTTGTTCATTCTTGCAGGGGTGATATTGTTGTTTTGTTAAAAAACATATTGAATATGGGAAACAGACGTAATAATAAAAGAAAGTCTAGAAGGAAGGAGCCTCCCCCTAAAAAGGCCCATGAGATAAGAGAAAAGGCTAGGTTGTACATGGAAAATCATAGACATCAAGATGTTAGTGCCTTAGATCCATCAACAAGCAACGACGAAGTGATTGAAGTCAATCAAATCTTGCTTGATCTCGAGTATGAAGGTATGGATGTTGAACAGGTTGTTAATTGGAAACCTCCCCAAGAAGAGCACACACATGTCAAACACACTTCCTTGCAAGACCAAATTGTGAACGAAGGGCCATAAAAAATCGGTGAAGAGACTCATACTTCCTTTCCAATTCCCTTGCCTCGACTATCAAGTGGACGACGAAAAACTCCCAGACATATTCATGTGGATGAAAGTTCATTTTCAGAACGTGAAGGCAAGTTTCCCAAATGCACTATTGATTTCCATTGTAGCAGGATAATCAAAGAATTTTTTGAATCCAAAATATGCAGCAAAATGTCAATTGTTTATGGATTTGCTAAAATCACATTGTCTAGCTCATGTTAGGATAATTTTGGGCATAAAGGTAGTTATAAGTTTAGAGGCCAACAATCATGTTGTTAGAAATCTACAATCTGCATTTAATTTCATTGGAAAAAATTCTCGTACAAAATATTTTAATGCGGCCCATCGTGTACTGTCGGAATCAATCGTAGACAAATCCACAAGTCAACGTCGTCTGCTATCACACACATGTAAAATCTTTAAAGTAGATAGAAAGACTTTTCAAAAGTAGTATGCTATTAGAGAAAAACTTGAGACCCCAGGCCAAAAATATTGTTGGGCCTTTGTTGGTAGGTTACCTTGTTCAGACATGAAGCTTATTGATGTTGTTAAAGAACTAGTACAAAATTTTTGGCATGATAGCACTAGACCATCATCGAATCAATGAGATGTGTTAAAGTTGAGAAAAGGCATTAAGGGGTGTGAACCCCATGTCAAGCACTTCCTTCACACAACACAAATGGAACTCTACGAGAGGTTCAAGAATGAGCACAAACAATTGAACTTGGACCAAAGGTCCTTTGAAAAATGCAAACCCAGGTATGTGAGAATTTGCATTGATCGCAACACATGTTGTTGTAGATACCATGTAGAATTTGAGTACTATTATGATACATATAGACATATATTTTGTGATTTGCATACTAACATTGTGCAGAAATGCCCATTGTTACAACCACCAAATTCATCCAGAGAATTTATACATAGCATAATGTGTCCAAGACCTGAAGGACAAAAATATTATAAAAACTCATGTTTATATGGACATGTTCCAGTTGCAGTGGATTTGCATTATTCATCCGATGCATCCATGAAACCGAGGAGCACAAATTTGGGAGGATGTTAGTAGAAATGCAGAACTTCAAGTACATAACATATCAAGTAGATAGTGAGAAGGAAAGCAAAGAAATTGCATTGGTGAAGTCACAGGTAATCTAAGTTTGAATACTTTCATATTGTACATGTTGAATCTGTACAAATATATTCAGATTGAAAATCTCATGTTGTATTAATGCCCTTGGTTTTGTGGCACCAGGTACAAATTTGCAATTTCATGAAGGAATTCTACCAAAAGACCGAGAAGTATGTATAGCATGTCCATGTAGCACGATGCCAGGATGAACAGTACAGACAATGTAGGGACACCTTTCCCAATGGCACAATATTGTCGGTTGTGGACTTTGCTGAAAACTACACCTTGTAGCCACAGAATGAGATTCAAAGTCAATACTACCATTCAAACCAAGTTAGCATAATGGTCCATATCATGTATAGGCATGTGCTAGAGAGCAACAATGACATGAGGATAATATTGAAAGAGACCAACTTCTATGTTAGTGACGACAGGTGCCACGACCTGCATTATGTGCAGCATTGCTTCATAATTTTCTATGATCAGTTGAAGGAGAGAGGTATCTAGATGGATCAGCATTAGATATGGTCAGATGGTTGTGTAGGCCAGTTCAAAAATGAACGTGTATTCCAATGTGCCATCTCCGGAGCTAGGGTTTTGCTTAATGAAGGAGCTAGGGTTCATTGAGCAAAACCCTAGCTTCGGAGATGGCACAATAACACTGTTTCCGGGGGTTCGAGGCACGTTGTGGGGGGAACCCTAGTTGAAACCCAGCGTCCCCGGATCCACCAGAATCAACGGATTCGCGATCCGAGCCACAGTTTGGGTGTTGCAGGCATCTTGGTCTGGCACCCCGGGGCCATTCAAGGACACTTTGAGGAATTGCTCTGGGGGCACGGAACCCAAACCAGCGTGCGGAACATGGTTACTTCAGCTCACACGTGTGCATATGGCCATTGCAGACGTGTCCATAGTGGCCACGCACGCCTGGGAGTTTTTAGACGAGAAATGAATCCCTTGATCAATATTGGCATGGCCTTCACTGGGAAAAACCATAGCTTTGGATATGGCCTAATAACACTGTTTCCGAGAGTTGGAGGCACGTAGTGGGGGGCCCCTTAGATGAAATCCGATGTCCCGGATCCACCGGAATGGATGGATTCGCGATTCGAGCCATGGTTTGGGTGTTGTGGGAAACTTGGTTCGGCACCCCGGGGCCATTCAGGGACACTTTGAGGAGTTGCTCCGGGGTCACGGACCCCAAACCGTCACATTTTCCAGACAAACCTTCGTAGTGAACTATGATTTTTCCATATTGCAGCCAAAGGGAAATGTAATATCATGAATTGTCACCGTTTCCAGGCTGAAACTCAAGACCACTGGAAACACTCCTCGGACGGCAGGCATGGGTCATACTGAATTGAGAAACTAATTGAGGGAAAACGCTATGAGAATCTGAAACAGTTACATAGTGAAATGCATGTAGAATAAATGAAGAGTGGGTGGCGAGAGAAATGGCTGTGGGACATCGTATGAGAGGAAATAGTGATGGGAATTGATTGATAAGGGTTAATTTAAATTTGCACGGTGGTAATAAACTACACTTGTGTCTTCCATTGTCAGCTACACTTCAAGCTTGAAGGTGGTAGCCTTGGGACTAGACATAGGTTGCAGGTTCAAATCTCCTCAGTTCAGTTCGTACCCTATTATTTTTTCACTGGAAATTATATGTTTTGTTTAATTTCCTTTGTCAACTTTACGTATCCCTTTATATGTTTTATTTATCTTCCTTTGGCAACTTTATGTATCCCCTTGTGATAATGGTGATTGTTAATATCAAGTCACCGGGTAATTAAGTACATGATTGTTAATATTGATTCACTAGCTCCCCTAGCTGAAACCCGGTGTCCCAGATCCACTGGAATCGACGGATTCAAAATCTGAGCCACGGTTTGGGTGTTGAGGGCATCTTGGTACGACACCCCGGGGCCATTCAGGGACACTTTGAGGAATTTCTCTAGGGGCATGGAACCCAAACCGGCAAGCGGGCTTGGGTTCCATTAGTTCCCACACATACGCATGGCCATTATGGTAATGTCCACAGTGGCCATGGACGCCCGGGATCCCTCGGATGAGAAATGGCCCCCTTGAGCAAGATTGGCATGGCCTTCACTAAGCAAAACCCTAGATCTAAAGATGGCACAATGGCACCATTTCCGAGGGTTGGTGACACGTTGTGGGGGGGGGGCGCTAGCTGAAACCCGGCATCCCGGATCCACCGGAATCGATGGATTCATGATCCAATTCACGGTTTGGGTGTTGCAGACATCTTGGTCTAGAACCCTAGGGCCATTCAGGGACACTTTGAGGATTTGCTCCGGGGGCACGAAACCCAAACCAGCGAGCAGACTTGGGTTCCATCAGCTCCCACACGTGAGTATGGGCATTGTGTACATGTCCACAGTGGCTACAGATGCCTGGGAGACTTTGGAGGATAAATACCCCCCTTGAGCAAGATTGGCATGGCCTTCACTAAGAAAAAACCTAGCTCTGGAGATGGAACAATAGTACCATTTTCGGGGGTTGGAAACATGCCTTAGGGGGCCCCCTAGCTGAAACTTGGTGTCATGGATCCATCGGAATCGACGGATTCATGATCCGAGCAATGGTTTGGGTGCCGAGGGCATCTTGGTCCGACAACCTGGGGCCATTCAGGGACACTTTGAGGATTTTCTCCGAGGGAACGAAACCTAAACCAGTGAGCGGATCTGAGTTCTGTCAGCGCCCGCATGTGCATAAAGGAGATTTCAAACTACCATATAGGACATGTCTTAGGTTTGTTTGGATCCTATAAAATATTCTCAAAACTCCACACTCAGTTAACTTACATGCCTACCTAATATTATAGTGGTAAGTCCTCTTTGACAAGACTTTCTCTACATTTGAGTTGCCAATTGTCGATGGCTCATAAGGTTTCATATTATTAACATTCAATATTAAGAAAATGCGCATTCATATATGGATTTTCCTCAACGTTCATATAGCCACCTCATACTAATAGTATTGGTTTTCCTCGTTAATAGCTACTAGTATTTTGCAGTTGACCTAGAGAGTTATCATGTGATAGGCATTATAGCTAATGTTGTCGACCAAATCTAATGCTGAAAACCCTAGTTCATAAAACTTAGGTATAGATAAGAACATGTTGATATTTGAAACGAGAAGCTTGAAATAATAATGCATGCATGGCAATATAAAGTTGTTTGCAACATAAAATTCATGTTTGATATTTTCTTACAATCATGAATTGAGACATGGATCAATTGTAGTGGTCTTGAATTTATGAGTTGAAAGAAAAAAAACACATTAAGACACCTTAGTGCAATAATATTTACTATACCATATTAATCTTAAAACATAGTAGAAAAATACATTATTGATCCCATAACTTGTGTAAAGTGGTACATTTGTAATCATATGGAGGAATATAAGTGTTCATTGACATGTAATTATCACTTCCCCCCATATTTTACTAATACATTATTTTAGTGGTTAAGGTGGTCAAACCACTTCCATAATTATGCTAATTTGGTTGCATCAATTACAACACCAATACATTAGTTCTTTAGCTCAATGAGATGTTGTATGTGTTTCTTTTTCCTCCACCTAGACCAATAGGAACACAATTTATATCTAGGAATTGTCACTACATTGTGAAAAACTCTGAGGAAAAATAGAAACATAGTGGGCAAGCTTCAAAAAATTCATGAACGTCATGCATCTCATGTCCTTCTTAACATAATTTTATCATGGGCTTCCCAATTACTCCCATTAAGAGGAACTTCTCTCCCATGGGTCCATCACCTAATGCTTGTCTTGCTTGATTGATCTTAGGAACAGAACGAGCCATAGAATGACAATTGTGGCTCGGATCGACAAACTGTCGACTCCATTGGATTCAGGACATCATGATAGTGCTAGGGGTTCCCCTCTCCTCTGTCCCCATGACCCAAGTGCCATCTTGTAGGTCCATTTTGGAAAGTAGGGTTTTGCTCAGTAAGGGAGTGTGCAATTTTTGCACATTGGGGTCAAATTTGCAAAATCGTCAACCGAGAACTTATGGCTAGTGGTCCCAGCTGGAACCTTCATAGCAACACTTGCAGGACTCCCTGGAACCCATTTTTGTTGCACGATTGGAATTCTATGCCCCCGGTAGTTATCCAGCAGGTGTCCCTGAAGGACTTTTGGATGCGAGACAAAATGAGCCATAGAATGATGATCGTGGCTCGGATCGACAAACCGTCGACTCCGTTGGATTTAGGACATCGAGATAGTGCTAGGGGTTCCCATCTCCTCCGGTCCCATGGCCCAGGTGTCATCTTGTAGGTCCATTTTGGAAACTAGGGTTTTGCTCAGTAAGGGAGTGACTATGCAATTTTTGCACATTGGGGTCAAATCTGCAAAATCGTCGACTAAGCAATTATGGCTAGCGTTCCCAGATAGAACCTTCCTAGACACACTTGCAGGACTCCCCAAAACCCATTTTTGTTGCATGGTTGGAATTCTATGCCCCCAATAGGTATCTAGTAGGTGTTCCTGAAGGCCTTTTGGATGCGAGACAGAACGAGCCATAGAATGACGATTGTGGCTCGGATCGACAAACCATCGACTCCATTGGATTCAAGACATCAGGATAGTGCTAGGGGTGGCCATACCCTCTAGTCTAATGGCCCAGGTGTCATATTTTAGGTCCATTTTGGAAACTAGGGTTTTTCTCAGTAAGGGAGTGTGCAATTTTTGCACATTGGGGTCAAATTTGAAAAATCGTCAACCATGCACTAATGGCTAGATGTTGATGAGGAACCTAGAGATGACAATGATGATGAAGATGATGATGAAGATGATGATGATGGTGATGATGGTGATGACGATGAAGATGGTGATGATGATGGTGATGGTGATGAAGATGATGATGACAATGATGATGAAGATGATGATGATGGAGATGTTGATGAGGAACCTAGAGATGACAATGATGATGAAGATGATGATGATGATGATGATGATGATGATGATGAAGATGTTGATGATGATCATGATGATGGTGATGATGATGAATACATTGATGATGATAATGATGGTGATGGTGATGAAGATGATGATGATGAAGAAGATGATGATGATGGAGATGTTTATGAGGAACCTAGAGTTGACAATCATGATGAAGATGTTGATGATGATGATGATGATGGTGATGATGATGAAGATGTTGATGATGATGGTGATGGTGATGATGATGATGATGATGATGATGATGATGATGAAGAGGATGATGATGATGGAGATGTTGATGAGGAACCTAGAGATGACAATGATGATGAAGGGTTTTTCTCAGTAAATTTATCAAGCTTTTGAGTTTCATGATAGTGGAACCATTGTGGAGAAGGTGAAGAGGTAGTGTTACTTGTAGGGAGATTAGGACATATTGGAGGAAGTATCTAAAGGGTACAAAGGGTTTAGTGCTAGGCACATGGGTGAGTGTTAGGGTTGGAGTTATAAAAGAAAATTCAATTAGGTCATTTCTCTAATGTACATTTTATATTAATGGTATGGCTTGGTCTAAGGTGGTGCTCTCAAATAGCTATTTCATTATGAAATATTTAACAAGACATGAAATAAATTTAAGATAATGTTTCTTTAGAATCCTAAATTTAGTCAGAGATTAGTAAAAACCTCTATGTATTGTTGTATAATTTGTCTATAATCCTATCACAATTGGAACCACATATTTATTAAGTTTGATTCATAACCTAGAGGATAAAAATTGTCTTTTCAAATCCTAACACAATGCATCCCATGTAATGTGTCATGGTGAAGATCACTAGTGGATTGTTCCTCATTGAATTTGTTGTAGATTTTTGTAGTGTGGGACTGGCATAGACTTGGACAAGTCCCTCTAAGTGGTTATCTATAGGAATCGAGCATCAATCTTCAACCATAAATGAGCATGTTTTAAAATGAATTGTTAGGATACATATCTAAGAGTCTAGAAGATCTATATGCATTTTTCCACCAAATTTGGTCAAGGGGATTCTGGTATCTAGTTAGAATATAATAGTGGAAACCCTAGGTTGATGACACGATGCTTTGATAAGGGAAAAACCCAAAAACTAGCTAGATTTGGGTGAGCATTGAGCATGGGGAACCAAATCCATGAATATGTGTATTGTTAAATATAATTTTGTTGGGTGAAGCCAATAACCAACATAATCAACATAATATAAGAGTTTTTTGGGATGGGGATATACCTCAAGGTACCCAAAGCATGAAAAAATTTTGGGTGGGCACAAAACCAAGATAACAAAAAATGTTGAAGAGGACATTTAGGGTGGGAGGTCGACCTCCAAAAACTTAAGCATTGAAATAAGTGAGGTAGGTCTAAAGAAACTTCTCTCATACCAAACGAGAGAAGTGGTAGGTAGGTCTCTAGGTCTCTAAAGAAACTTCTCTCATACCAGATGAGGTAGGTTTAAAGCAACTTCTTTTGTGGAGTGGTGTTGCATTTTGAAGTTCCCTTGGTCATTGTGTTCTAGTAGCATTGTTGGTTTTGGCTATTTGTTCCCAATGTTAGGATTTTTTCTTGTTTTTTCTTTAACTTTTGTGTAGAGCTATAGGCATCAATGGTTGTTGGGTGTATCCCTACTGGTTCTATTCACATTTCCTTCCAGAATGCTTGGCCACAATAAATGTAATATGTTATCCTTCGGTGGTTGTGCTTTGGTCACCTTGGTGGTTTTTGCTTAGTGATCCCCGTGTTTGAAGTTCTTCCTCTATTTTAAGAGGATTAGGCATCAATTGTTGGTGTTTGCATCCTCACTAATTTTTTTCTCATTGCCTTTCAATTTTGGTTCTTTTATATTGTGGGGCCACTTGTGTTTTCGAGGACTACATTGGTGGTTTTGGAGGACTTGTTCCATGGCCATTGTGTTGTTTTTGTTGTCAATTGTTGTTCACATTGTGATCTTGCCTCTTAATCAGTGCATGGAAGGGCCCTCGTGTGTTTTTTCTGATAACTTTGTGGTTCATGTTGCTTGTGTTGTGGGTGGTTGTCAAACATGCAAGTAAGGGAGTCAATATAGAGTGTTTAGTGCTTCTTTTTTATCTCAAGGTTCCTTGTTATTTAAGGATTAATAAACCAATTTATACTATAATTTAACTAGAGTGAATTTCTTTAGAATTATTGGACACCAAAATGACCATTAAATGAAGGAATGCAAGGATCACAAGATCAAAACATTCATCATTCATCCATAAGATTCCCATGGATTGTTGAGATCCATAATTTAGTCTTTAAATGGTTTTATATGTGTTAAAAATCCAACACCCCAAAATTTATATGTATTCCTCTTAAGAGAAGTTGTTGTGAACATTGTGTTGTGGGTAGTTATAGAGTGAAAAACACTAGAGTGCATTGATTACACATCCAAAATTACATCTTGTTTGAAATATTGGCCTTAATAATTTTTATCATTGCAATAAAAACCCTAAAATGGTGCTCTAGGTTTCATCCAAAATCGCCATGACATACATTTGAATCCAAATCATTATACAGATATATAGAACAAAACTAGAACAAAACTATTAATAAATCCATAGTGGAACAAAACTCGAACAAATATACAAATTTTCAGGAAAATAGTGGAACATGGTTCCCAATGTACATACGATGGAAACTTGTGCCCTATACAAAATTCGACAACTTGTGTCGTAGATCCAAAATACATGGCAACTAGTGCCATATACAAAATCCGACAACTCGTGTCGTAGATCCAAAATACATGGCAACTCGTGCCCTAGATACAAAGTACACGGCAACTGGTTCCCAAAGGTTCCACATCATGGCTAATGTAGATAACATGGCGTGTCAAGCATTGTGACCACCCCGATCACTCCCTAGTGCATCTCTAAAATCAATCTTTCTCTTCTTGGAGCTACTGCTACCTCGGGTCTTCTTTCATCTAGGAGAAGACTATCTCTCCACGCTCTGAAACAAATGATATAAGGTACCATTAGTTTCAAGCATTTGTAAAATTTACCACATTTATAAAATGAATGCACAATTCAAATCTTAAATAACTCACTGTTGATGCGAGTGGGAAACGAGAAGCTGGTGCCTTGGATCTGCTGAGCCTCTCAGCAATTCCACCCTACAACATTTACGACAATCATTTCATTGAAAAATAATAATTGCTTAAATTAATTTTGGTTAATGGATCAAAACATTTTCATATATTAACTTGATTCTCACCGTGAACAACCCAAGAAATGGAGGAGGCTGAGCTTCTGGGCTAGAAAGTGGATCAATTGGCTGGACAAACTGCTTCGATGCAGTCATAGGGGGGGGCACAGATGTAGATGCAACAACTATGGGTTCAACCATAGTAAAGACATGGGAAGATAATGGAATAGCGGTTTCCACAATAGTGGCGGGAAGTGGAGATGATATGGTGGAAGAGGACATGGTGGTATGGGGTGGAGGAGGATGTCGTGGACGATGAACCCCTATCGGCTGTATGATAGGCGGTATCAAACCAAAAAGGATAGGGGGGATGTTGAGGTGTGGTGAATGGGGGGGCAGTATTGGATGGAGGGAGGATGTGGATGAAGAAGGGAATCTGGATGGAAGGGGGGGCATGGACGAATGGGGGAGGATGGATAGATGAAGGGGCATGTATGAATGGGGGAGGATGTATAGATGGGGGGGCATGGATGAATGGGGGAGGATGGATGGAGGGGGGAGTATGGATGGAGAGGGGAGGGTGGATGGGAGGGAGGGGGTGGATGGAGGGACGGGTCGATATGGAAGCGAGGGGGGACACTCATGGGAGAGGGTGGAAACATGGGACTAAGGTGGCTTGCAACTATTGGTGGCCCTTACATACAAATTGTAATATCATAGTTTAGTAAACAAAAATCAAATTAAACCAAATTATCTCATAACATTTGAAATTAAAAGCATGCTTTTAACTACACATTGTACCTATGTATATGGAGATATACCGACCCCAAGCGGAGATCGTTGGTTAGAGTACTATGTGCATACTTGTGGACACCAAGATGCTGCATTCTCCCATGACGACGTCTTAGATCTAAATAGTTGTACATTGAAATAATAGTATAATTCAAGCACAAATACTTTAAAATTACTTCACAAATTATCAAGTGATGATTGAAAACACATTAAAAAAAGTGTTAACCTGCTCCATATAACAGCCCTCGATCAGGCCAGGGTAAGTGTTCCCACAATGGGGACAAATATGTGGCATTGTCCCCGTGGAACAAGAAGGCCCAACATGGATACCACCGGTCACAGGTCTATCCTAACTCTATCCTGAAGGTCCTGCACCTGCGTCTCTATCAGGGTCAACATGTCTCTCCACTATAGTAGCTGCTACAAAGGCAATATGTCTAAGCAATCCCCGTGCAACACTCTTCATCGCGCCCTCAATCTGATTAAATTATTGGGGTAACTAAGGTGGCTGGGGAGAGGGGTTGGGCTCATGCCTAGGAGGTGGTGGCCCTCTCAGTGGTTTTCTCCTAGCAGCAGGTCAATCTTAGGTAGAGCCACACCCAACACCCTGGAACGCGGTTATGTCAAAGCAGTTGACATGTAAAACGAGCTGAAACTTAGCCCACATTTGCTGAAGGAAGTACTGTAGAACCTCCCTATTATTGCAGGGAGGTTTATCATAAACCATGACCCACCTCTGCATCAAATTATCCCTCCATGGTTGGAAATGACACCAATCCATGCAAACACATGGCTTTCTAATATCGGGTGGTTGTTGTGTTCTTGGATCAATGAACATACTGTACAATTGGGCCTTTTTAATATCAAATATTTAACTTCCTCCTTGGAAATGCCCGTGGAATAATACTCCCGCATCCTAGCTCTATAATCAATCATGTCAGTCAATTGGTGATGTGCATGGACGAGGGAGTCAATTGAGCTCTCAATTGAGGTGGCAAGGGACACTCGAGATGGTTCCCCAGTGTTTCTTAGATATCGACTATGCACTCTCATTTCATTTACATAATAGTTCAATTCATGTTGGCCAACATTTGGTTGGGGGTTTTGATTTTCTTGGGCATTTGGATTTTGTTGAGGGTTTTAATTAGTTCTGGGATTAGTATTTTCTTGTGTTCCACCAGACTCCATGCTAATGTTTTGTTCATTAATTGTGTGGGTTTACAATCTTCAATTGAAAATCTCTCTATTGTTTTAATAATTTGGGAATTATTACAAATTAAAAAAACAAAAAAAAATGAATAAAATGACAAAAAGAATGGAATTTACCTACCAATTGACTTGTTGACAAGTTGGTGGATGGATTTGGATCGTTGGGGAGTGCAAAGAGTGAGTTGGGTGGCTTGTAACGACGCGCACGTGGAGAAGCAGTCGCGCTCAGCTGCAAATGGTGGAATGACAAACATTATGCCCTGTTTTTTTTTTATAATTTTTAACAGGAGCACATGCGCGCATCTAAGCGTGCACGTGCCAAAACCACGCACATGCTCTGGTTTGGTACCAAACCTAGAAGCGCGTGCATGCATCCTTAGGTGCGTTTGCGTGGTCATTTGTGTCCCGCTAGCGTTCCCCCATTGCAACACTTTTGGTGAGCATCTTTGTGTGCCCCCCCTTCATCCTTTTGAGAATCAATGGTTGAATGTTACTAAAATTTAAGATTCTGTTTATTATACAACCCGATCCAACCCTTATATCGATATGCATTTGTTTTTAAGAGAAAACATAGATACATGACCCCTTTATCTAGGTCATCATGTTTCACTAGGAAAACAATCATGCCATGTGCCTTAATCTCATTTGACAACTCATTAAAAAATAATAGGGATTTGTTTATGTTGAATTCCATTCCAATATATTTGTATTATAGATCTAGTAACTGTTGATGTATATGTAACTTCGGAATGTATTTCATTTGTGTATTTTATATATATTTATTGTACCCTTATAAGAGATGTGTTATTCCTCTATAAGGAAGTGTCGTCATGTGGATTGACAAGTGTCACAAGTGTGTGTACTTGCCGATGGGTTATTAGACCACCATGTGGGGTCGGCCCTGAATTATATATAATATAATGTGGATGTATCTAGATAGACAAGTCGGCCCCATAAGGTCACTGGGCAAAAAGGTTAGTATAAATAGAGATCGGAGATCTCTATTTTACTCAGTTGGAAAAGTAACTCACTCTCACTTGAAAAGTGGCGCACTAGTGAGGAGGAGGATCATCTGCTATCAGGAGACTATCTCAGTGTTATTTGGTTGTACTTTGGTTGAGCCATTGCTCTCTCTATCTCTAAGGAAGTTGTGGGGTTTTTCACCTTAGGGTTTTCCCCATGGAAACTATGTGTCTCTTGTCTTTATGATTTTGATTCTTGTGATGCTTGTCATATTGTGATTGTCATGCATTGATATACTGTAGATATTATTATCTCATCAAAGATCCTAAAGTATTATGAATTAATGCTCAAAATTTAACATGGTATCAGAGCTAACCTGAGAAGAAGACATTTTGCAGTGACGGAAGCTTGAGTTCCTTGTTTATTGGGTTTCTCTCCATAGATTTTTGAAAAATAGTATAATAGATTGACTCTACTCATCACGGCGCATCTATCTGTCCAATCAGAATTCAATTCCGAGCATTTTCAGATTTGGCCCTAAAAATTAGGATTTCCACAAAAATAGGAATTTCTGGAATCTGAAGGCACAGCTGGAAGCGCCTTGCAAAAATCAAATTTTAGAGCTTTGGATCGAGATTTTTGGTTGTGTAGATCTCTGGGAAACTCAAACCCTAAATCAGGACTCTCCCTAGTGAACCCGGGAGGACAAAAAGGAAATTCTGAAGGGCAAAACATTGCTGATCTCAAATTCTGAATGCACCAGGTTGATCAGCTCATCAAAGAGCATCTTTCTATCCTTTCAGAAATTTGAAATTCACATTTTGAATTTTTAGGGTTTTTCCAACAAACCCTAATCCAGGACCAGATCCAGTTTTCAGCATTTCAAGTGGTAAGACCTAAATCTTTTCTATTTGCATTTGAAGTACTCTTTAAGATGTCTCTCCACACCAAGCTTGAGGATAAGCTTGAAGGGGATGATAACTTCCGAGCCTGGAAGTATAGGATTGGGTGAATCCTGGAAGAGAATGAGTTGGACTCATATGTGAAAGAAGACATCCCTATCCTAGAGGATGAAGAGGCCAAGGTATTGCATAAGAAGAACTTGGTCAAGGCAAAGAGAATCATTGTTGATTCGATCAAAGACCATCTCATACCCCATGTGTCTTCTCCTAAGACACCCAAGGAGATGTTTGACTCTTTGACCAAGCTATTTGAAGGGAAGAACATAAATCGGAAGATGACCCTGCGAAACCAATTGAAAGGAGTAAAATTTTAGAATGGAGAAACCATTCAATCTTATTTTTCAAGGGTCTCCCAGATCAAGGAACAACTAGAAGCAGTGGATGAAATGGTGGAGAATGGTGAAGTAGTGATGACCACTCTAAATGGCCTACCCAGGTCATGGGATTCCTTTATCCAAGGAATTTGTGCAAGGAAGAAGTTGATCTCCTTCAGTAGACTACGGGAAGAATGCTCACAAGAAGAAGCAAGGCTTGTGGCACGAGAAGAAAATATGGGGAATGAAGATCAAGCTCTCACAGCTCACACCAAGAAAGGGAAGTCCAAGAGAGAGCCATCTCACTCCAAGAAATCTTCACATCACTTCAAAGAAAGAAGAATATGCTTGACTTGTAATGCGAAAGGACATATTGCCATAAATTGTCTCAAGAACAAGAAGGACAACAACAACTCCAACAAGAAGAAGAAGGGCAGCAAAAGAAGGTTTCATGCTCATGCTACCGAAGATGATGAACCCCCAAAGAAGAAGGCTAGGGCAGAAAGTGATAGTGATGATGACTCATCAAGTGAAGAAGAGTATGTTCTGATCTCTGCTCTCACAGGTACTATCTCCCATAGTTGTAATGATTGGTTAATTTACAGTGGGGCTTCCAAACACATGACTGGGTTTAAGGAATCTTTTGTGAACCTATTTGAACATGAATCACCCCATAAGGTGAAACTTGGGGATGATTATCAATACCCAATCAAAGGAAGTGGTGAAGCCTCCTACAACCTAGATTCTGGAAAATCTTTGAAGATGAAACAAGTCCTTTATGTACCTGGGATCAAGAAGAACTTACTCTCCATCTCTGCATTAGATGCAAAAGGTATGAGGGTTTCATTTGTGGATGGCCAAGTCCTAATGTGGAAAAAGGGAAAGACCATAGATGATGCAGTAGTGATTGGAGAGCAAGAGGGAGGTTTGTATAAATTGAAGGGACAACCTGAACATGCCATGGTGCATGAATCCATGGAGCCAAGTGAACTTTGGCATAGAAGACTTGCTCATATGCACTATAGGGCACTTCCAATTGCAAGCAAGGCTGTAGAGGGTCTTCCTGAAATCAAGACCAAACATGAAGGTGTTTGCAAAGGATGTGCAAAAGGTAAGAACATTAAGAAGGTTTTCCCAAGCAGTGAAAGCAAGGCAAAATACATCCTGGAAATCATTCACTCAGATGTATGTGGTCCTATGTCATTCAGTTCCCTGAGTGGGTATGTTTACTATGTCTCATTTATTGATGACTTCTCCAGGAAGACTTGGGTATACTTCTTGAAGAACAAAGATGAGGTGTTTGATAAATTCAAGGAATTCAAAACCTTGATGGAGAATCAAACTGACAAGAATATCAAAATAGTCAGATCCGACAATGGTGGAGAATTCAACTCAGGTGACTTCAAGAAGCTTTGCAGTGATTCAGGGATTAAGAGGGAGTTGACTACTTTTTACAATCCACAACAGAATGGAGTTGCAGAAAGGAAGAACATAACAATCATGGAAGCAGCAAGAGCAATGCTCCATGACCAGGATCTACCTATGCATCTATGGGCAGAAGCAGCTAGAACAGTTGTATATGTGCAGAACAGAACACCCCACGGGATGTTGGACAACAAGACACCATAAGAGGTCTTTTCTCGGTTCAAGAAGATTGATGTCAGGAAGGATGAATATAAGTTCAAGGACAGGTAATCCAAGAAGCAAAGATCAAGAGGGAGCACACTCCAGCAGCTCCTGCAAGGATGCAGATTTTCAGAGGGAGTTGACCATCTTCCTACATTCCACAACAGAAAGGTGTAGAAGAAGCTACTTCAGCAGCTCCTGCCAGGAAGCAAAGACTCAGAAGGAGTCCACCCAACAAACAAACAAAGATAAGTATTTCAATTATCATTTCTTGCCTATTTTGTTTGTTTAAATAATGTTATGTTCCTAGACTTAGGAGATGTATTGTGCATATTAGAATGATTGCATTAATGAATAGTATACTACTAATATGCATATGATGGGTAAGTGGCCTATGGCACTATACAACATTCCAGTGCTACTTATCTAGAATGAAACCTCTTTGGTGACATGTTGGGAGTAGTGCAAACTCTTAACAATGTTCTGGTAGAGACTGGAAAGCATCTAGAAAGTTGTGGAACATGGATAAATGTTGTATTTAAGCATTGGCTAAGATAACTACATGACCGCATGACATATTTCTTTATGTGTAAAGAATTTGTTCTGAAAATTATGAAATGTTTCTAATCATGCAATTTAACTTGTTTTGTAGGAAAGTCCGTATATCTTCACCTACAAAAGAAGGAATACAACATTTGTTCCAGCATCAAAGATATCTATTGAAGATATTGAAGTTACCAAGATCTGGGATGAAGAAATGGAATGCCATGATCTGTCGATCATGAAGAAGATGTTTGGGATGCAGCCCCAAGATCTGACAGGGAGTCACATGTGTGCAGATTGAAGAAAGCCTTGTATGGCGTGCAAAAAGCTCTGAGAACTTGGTATGGTAGGATGGACAGTTTCCTATCTAGTTTGGGCTTTACCGAGAGTAAAGCGGATTCCAACCTTTACTACAAGGTTGAGGAAGGGAATCCTATGATTCTACTCCTGTATGTGGATTACTTATTTGTAACAGGAGATGACAGACTGATTGCAGATACTAAGAGGAAGCTTGCTACTGAATTCGATATGAAAGATTTGGGAATGATGCACTATTTCCTAGGTATGGAGGTGTGGCAGAGTGCAGGTGGGATCTTCCTTGGTCAAGGGAAGTACACAGTAGATATCCTGAAGATATTTGGGATGATGGATTGCAAGGCCATGGCCACACCTATGGCATCAAACCTGAAGCTTCTATGTGATGCTTCATCTGAACCAGTTGATGTCTCTACGTATCGTCAGATGATTGGGTCCTTGATGTACCTGACGAACACGAGACCAGACATTTGCTTTGCTGTGAACACATTGAGTCAGTTCCTGACAGATCCAAGGAGTGTTCACCTGGTTGCTGTAAAGCATGTTTTGATCTACCTGAAGGGTACAGTGGATTATGGGCACAAGTATGAGGCGAATCAAAATTTTAACCTGCAGGGTTATGTTGATTCAGATTGGGCTGGAAGTGCTGCAGATAGGAAGCGCACATCTGGGTGCTACTTCAGTATGGGATCAGGTGTGATATCTTGGTTTAGCAGGAAGCAGTCCTGCATGGCACTGAGTACAACTAAGGCAAAGTATGTTGCAGCCTGTTCAGCTAGCTGTGAGGCAGTATGGCTATGGAAGCTACTGTCTGAGTTATTTGATCTCCCGTTGTATGCTACTGGTATCTTCTGTGATAACCAGAGTTGTGTGAAGCTGTCCGAGAACCCAGTGTTTCATGACAGGTTGAAACACATAGAGATCAAATATCACTATATCAGGGATATGGTGCAGAGAGGAGCCGTGAAGCTCCTGTATGTTGCGACGGATGAGCAGATTGCAAATGTGCTGATGAAGCCACTAGCCAGGGTGAAGTTCGAGTACTTCAGAGAGAGGCTTGCAATTCTTCAGATCGAGGACACTTCGAGGAAGAAGTGATGGACACATTTGTTGAATCCATTCCAAGCATGTTGGAAGGGGGATCCTTCACATGGCTGTGGATGTAAGCGCTGGATGATGAGCATCAGGATGATGTTCTGGTTTCTGCTTGGATATGATCGGTTGGATCATGTGTATGTATTTTGTATACGCATCATGTTGGATGCTGGATATGATCAGTTGGATCATTTATGTATGTACGCATCATGTTGGATGCTGATGGATACATTGTGTGGATCATGTATCTTTGTATGATCAGGTAGATCATGTATGTTGATGGATACATTGTGTGGATCATGTATCTTTGTATGATCAGGTAGATCTTGTATGCTGATGGATACATTGTGTGGATCATGTATCTATGTATGTATCAGGTAGATACATTGTATATGTTGATATGTATCAGGTAGATACTTGGTGTGCATTAGATGGATGCATTGTATGATCAAGATGATCGTGGATGACGAGCTTCTCCAGAAGACATGCAGCAGGATGTTGCAATGATGATGATTAGGATGATCATGTGTACATCAGGATGATGTATGATGAGTATCAGATGATACTTTGTGGCCATGGATCAGGTTGTGCAGGTAAGCATGTAATTTGTGCCCTGGGAGATTTGCAGATGGTCTTTCAAGGTTTTTCCTATGGCATGTAATTCAGTGCCCTGGGACATCTGGCAAATTCTCTTTCGAGGTTTTGCTTGGGAGGACATATAATTTGTGCCCTGGGAGATCTGCAAATAGTCTTTCGAGGTTTTTCCTATGGCATGTAATTCGGTGCCCTGGGATATCTGGTAGATGCTCTTGCGAGGTTTTGTCCTATGACATGTAATTTGCTCCTAGGAGATCTGGACAGGATGAAAAAGGCCTCAGATGCTTCAGCCAGGTTTTGCCATGACCACATGTAATTTTCTCTTGGGAGATCTGGACAGGATGAAAAAGGCCTCAGATGCTTCAGCCAGGTTTTGTAGTGGACCACATGTAATGTGCTCCTGGGACATCCGACAGGTAGAGCCGCGTGCTCGTAACAGCCTGGGATGCTTCAGCCAGGTTTTGTGGTGAGATCACATGTAATGTGCTCCTGGGAGATCCAAAAGGTAGATCCGTGTGCTCGTAACAGCCTGGGATGCTTCAGCCAGGTTTTGTGATGGGTCACATGTAATGTGCTCCTGGGAGATCCTACAGGTAGAGCTGCGTGCTCGTAATAGCCTGGGATGCTGTAGCCAGGTTTTGTGACGCACGTAATAAGTCCTGAGGATTCCACAGTATGGCCAGTGATGGTGAAGACCTATAGATGGTGGGCCTACATCCAGTATGAAAAAGGATTGGCTCTATAGAACTTCCTATGATGAGTAGATTCAGAGATTGGTTGAGATAGCAGTAGCAGTGACGATGATGATGACGATGCATCGATGACAATGATCCCGAGAAGAAGACTTGTCTAGCAGATCTGTGTCGAGAAATACCATCCTGGTTAAGAGGGAGTGTTGATGTATATGTAACTTCGGAATGTATTTCATTTGTGTATTTTATATATATTTATTGTACCCTTATAAGAGATGTGTTATTCCTCTATAAGGAAGTTTCGTCATGTGGATTGACAAGTGTCGCAAGTGTGTGTACTTGCCGATGGGTTATTAGACCACCATCTGGGGTCGGTCCTGAATTATATATAATATAATGTGGATGTATCTAGATAGACAATTCGGCCCCATAAGGTCACTGGGAAAAAAGGTTAGTATAAATAGAGATCGGAGATCTCTATTTTACTCACTTGGAAAAGTAACTCACTCTCACTTGAAAAGTGGCGCACTAGTGAGGAGGAGGATCATCTGCTATCAGGAGACTATCTCAGTGTTATTTGGTTGTACTTTGGTTGAGCCATTTCTCTCTCTATCTCTGAGGAAGTTGTGGGGTTTTTCACCTTAGGGTTTTCCCCACGGAAACTCTGTGTCTCTTGTCTTTATGCTTTTGATTCTTGTGATGCTTGTCATATTGTTATTGTCATGCATTGATATACTATAGATGTTATTCTCTCAGTAAAGATCCTAAATTATTATGAATTAATGCTCAAAATTTAACAGTAACTCCTTTAGTTTTTCCACCTCCTTCAAAGAAACATGACCAAAAAGCATAATATAATCAACATAGATAAAATGAGAAATAGTTACAAATATTTCTAGCTATATTCATTTTAGTTATCCTTTCCTCGTTCCTTCTTCAATGAGTGTGCTAAAACCTTGAACCACTAATAAAAATATAAAATGTGAAATAGGAAAACCCTTCCTAATTCCTATAGATGTAGTAAAGAATATGGATGGAGACCCATTTCTTAACAAAACAAAGGAAAACAAGGATAAACAACCCATAATCCAATTCACTATGTGAAATTTCATACCAATATCGAGAAGTAACATTACATTTGAGATCATTGTAAGCATGTAAATTTATATTTTTATACATTGCATTCAAAAAACAAATCTTCTTGGGTAAATATATGCTTCACTTTGTCTTACAATTTAAGTGAGCAGTTATGGGAGGAATTTGAAAGACATGAAAATTCCCTTTTAAGGTACTTTGCATTTGAAGTTAGGCCCGATGTGAAGGTCGAGCAAACCTATCCTTCAAACGTTGTCATCCATTTGGATTCTCAACTGGTGGTCTATCATCTTAATTGGGTTTATGCCATCCGCGACCCTACCCTACTCCATCTCTAAATATGAGTTCATCTTATGGATAGGTCCTTCGAATCCATTCAGTACCAGCACATTCCATGAGACGTGAACACAGTTGCCGACTCCATGGCCAACTTCATCTTAGATTGGTACATTGCACAGACATGAGCATATTCATGAGCTGTAAAGTAGACATAACATGTAAATAACTCATCACATAAGCAAACACATAAACAAGATCTCATATGGGACACAAGTATAAATCCGCCAAAATGTCTATATATATATATAAATCAAGATAAAGTAGTGCTGATACAAAAATATGAAGCACGATGGCTTTCAGTGAGTCTATACAAAATATGAAGCCTAACAGCTTTCGGTAGTACAAAATCTGAGGCTCACATAGCTCTCAGTACATACATAATAACATCACAAGGCATGACTCCTGGCCCGTGCACCCCTAGGTCTCGCAACCCTCGCCTGGTGGACATGGAAGCAGTCAACTGCCCCCGCTACCTTGAGGAGTAGCGTACCAAAACATATAGTCACTCCAACTGTGTACCTCTACATGGGTCTCGAAAACTCATGTATTGCTACATCTGGAACATCCAATTTCAACCTAGTAAGGTTCTCATACACGTCATCCATCTCCACGATGGCATCATGCATGGTTGGGGCTACTGGTGGTGCCTCTCCTCTCCTCGTGAGAAGAGAAACTCCCACCGGTCGTGAAGGACCCACATCTGCACACACATGTTATTAACTCATCCACACTATCCAAAAAAATTATAAATACACAAAATTAAAAAATACAAGGGTCATTGTTCTTACCGATGTCTCCCCACTCTGTCCCCTCAGGTACCACTAGGTCTGGGTCCTCCCTAAAATCCGTACCACTATATGGATAGTCCTCTATCATGAGTAGTTGGTCTTCCATCCAGTTGAAGAATCTGGGACCATACCCGATGATTGGACCCCCTCCACCATGACGGGTTGTCACCTCCGTCCATCGGACCATGTGAGGATCCCTGGGATCCCTGTCATCCAAAATCACCTGCAGGCATAAAAGGAGAACCCGCTCCAACAAAGATGAGATCACTATCAATCCATACCCGAACTGCTTGAGCTCACCACGCCAACACTTGGTCAACTGAGCTCAAATTTTGGTGAGGAGTCCCTCACACCAGTTGAATGCCATCAAAGATAGACAGTCCTACGCATACAATATCTGGGACCTTGTAGATAGATGAGCTGCTTCGATCCCTGCTTTCCTCACTATGGTGAAAACTATAGCACGCAATGGATGATCTTGCACCTATTTGATGGGAATATTCCCACTAGAGGCACGGGCATGTGGAGTACAGTGTTGGACAATCAAGTTGTCCACCGTTTGGTCACTCCCTTGTGATCCAGTAAGAGCCACATTGTCCCCCCTCTGGGACAATCTTGTCAATAAGTAGATGTCTTTGACATGTATCGTCAGTATGTGCTCTTCAATCACACAGTACTGTTGTGTTGCATCCCAGCTCCGGATCATATGCTCCAGCAGTAAGACTTGGGCCCTCATGCCCTGGACCTGGAAGAACTTCAGCATTCCATAGTTCCTTAATGCCTCCACACATAGCAGATCATTTGCCACTTGTACATCATCCACCTCATGTTCTCACTCGCGCCACTCTAGAACCATGTTGGCAGCCACAAACCTGTTAAGGGAAGCATTTAAACATCATTATACCTCACCCCAACCATCCAAAATTTTTCTTGTGGGCTATTTTTTGAATTGACCATGGACATTTTCACCGTCGCACCCCGTCTTTGCAGACAGCATGACATTGTTGCAAGACACCTTTGCGGTCTTTGTGACGACCCAAGTTCATTTCAATTCCCGTAAGGGAGGCCTGCGACAACCCGAGGGTGCACAAACTCCCCACAAATTAACTCAAAAATCCTAAAAAATGGACAAAAAATGAAATTTTAAACCAATAGAAAGATGATGGTTGATATTTAGGTTTACCTACTCTGAACGGTGTGTGAAATGGTCGCTCGTAGCTCTGGCAATCGACGAATGAAATTCTGCTCCAAATGGCACTTTCTTCTCCCCAATTTGGCAAATAAACAATGGTAACTATATTTGGTATTTTTTTCTATTTTATAAACAAAAAGGGAATATTCTTTTTTCAAATTTAGATGCTCTATGGGTTATTTGCTATAGTTTGGATCATTTTTACTGCATTTGAATGCCTGGTTGACTATTTGACCTAGTTTTCAAGCATGTAGGAGACGTTAAGTGTTCCATTTGCGTCGTTTTCACATCGTAGCGATCATCTCAGGTATGAACGATCCGTTGAATGTTTTTTTTGGTTATTTTCATCCATTAGATTTCAATTATTTAATGATGACGAGCTTACTCTTTGTTCTTTCTCGTGCTCTTAAAACCATGAGAATAAGTCATCGAGTTACGATTTATCACTTTTCTGGGCTCGTTAAACTCCTATCGAAAAGGAACCCCCCCGGAGTCTATCTTTAAGCTCTTTTCAGGCTCTTGAAATACGAAAAGATTGCCAAGCAAACTTGTCACATTCACACTTGTTAAAGAATTTGAATGGTCGTCTCCCTGGTGATAGTTTACCCCTTTTTCGGACCAGGGGGCACTATTTACGAAAAATGAATACTCTAGCCAATCATGACTGGAAGAGTCCTTTCCCATGTTGTTTTACCCTTTTTCGGGTGATGAGGCTAACTTTATGAAAAAGGACCATTGGAGTCTTCTTTAGTTCTTTTCAGACTCTCTAAACATGAAATGACGACCGAGTTTCCCTTCTATTGACTCATTAAAATTTAACATTGAAGGGCCCTCTATGGGACGAACCCCTCCTCTCTTAGGTTTAGTAAATATTTTGGATTGGACTCATTTATGAGATGAGCTATACTGAGCATCTGGTTACCCTCATCAAGCTCATCAAAAACACATGAGGCACTCATCATTCATGATGGGGAAAAAGGAAAGCTTTTATGTTACACGTTTGATCCGTGGTAGTACCTAGTCGTTCTTGAACATGGAACTCATTTACATTTGCATACAATACTTGGATCATCCATTTGTCCTCGATTTTTACCTACTTCATGAGTCTTGTCACTCCTTTGAGTCATTCAAAGAACGCTTCCGTCATCAATTGCATTAGGAGTTGGTGTCGTACTCGTCATGTCAATACTGCCAAGTCATGCCATGCCCATGTTCAAGAATACTTTCACCACTCATTATCTACAGTTAGTACACCTTCCACCATGTCAGTCTACTCTGATTCAGTCCTGTATGTTACTGTACCATATGATCTAATCCAAACATCTGTTGTCGTGTTTCATGTCGATGATGGGGGATTCATCATGGCCCTGCTTCGATGGATTCATCCTTGTCGACTTCATCACGTCATCCAGGGATTGAATCTAGAAGCCAATCGAGTACCTTGGGACTGCATGCCTCAATGGAAGGTTACCTCGCTTTCGACATGAGTTTACATCATTGACTCTTGATTGAAAGATTTCATCTGGCATTCGACTTCAACTCATTTATTCACGCTTGATGATATGTATTGTGATACCTTGGGGATCATTGACATCAATGGTGATTTCCCTCACACTTGTTAACAGTATACATTAATGACCGGTAATCATGTGGTTTATACCATGTTCGACATCAAGACATTTGTAATCACATGGATAGATTCGTATCATTGCGAGTTCGACTTGAAGACCCTGGGGAGTCATGTTTTACCCAGGTTGCAATGGAGATTGTTTTGATTCATATCACACAGATCCACTTTTCTATAGGTCATGACTGTGTTATCATCTTATCATGGAACTAAGCTTGTGTTTAGTATGCATGATTGTGTTCAGTCGGTCATTACTAACATGGATCTGCATTATTTTGGTTGGTAGCCATGTTATGAGTCGTATGAGACTGTGTACTCAGAGTCAGTTGTATTGCAGTAGCGTCCTTCGTCCGACAAGTCCATTGCAATTCCTTCTGTCAAAGCATTTCACCTGTCCAGTTTAAACAACTTCATGCTTTGGGGGGAATTATGTTACACCTAAATCTTGCTACCATGAGACTCAGTGTAAACATCCCTGAAGTTTCCCATGAGTGGTGGGATTAACTGACCTACTTTTCAAGTTCATCGCAGTTCACCCTTGTGCAACATGCTACGTCACAATTTGTCCTGATGCAGCTTGCGACGATGTCAATTAGTTGGATAAAAGTGCATCTTTGAGCTCATTCTCGATGATGAGTGATGTGGAGCCCTATCCCTAGCCTATAGGGGAGATGGCATTCGGTTCTCTAGCCTTTGGGTGAGATCCCCTATCTCCCTCCTACCATATCTCAACCTATCATATCCTCCTAGTCCTATATAAGTGAAGCTCATTCCCATACCAAGGGGTGGAAGTCTATAGTATGTACATCTTGGTGAAATTAGCTTAGGAGAGATCTCTACTCATCACTTGAGAGATCCACACTTCCTTTGGAGGCTTGGGCATTGGCTTGATCAGAGAAGGATTGCTACATTAAGTCATCGGTTGTAATCACTTCCTTCTATGTATTTCCCTTATTTATACAGTAATACAAGTGCTTTCCACCAAATCTCATTGCATTGATGATATTTTGTGTAGTTTTCCTACTTAATTGCTTACTTAGATCTATTATTGTTTAGGTGCATTTTACGACTTGTTTTGTTCTATGTTGTCTTGACAGGTTTTGCAGCTGAGATCTGAAGACCATCAAGCTTGGAGAAAAGATCAAGGAGAAAGGATCGACGATCTAAAAGGTAAAGCATCTATCTACTTGATCTCTAATTAGATCTAGGAGATTTATTTCTATTATGTCTCTATTTTTTCTAGACTCGCGTTGATCTAGGGAGATCAGGCCTCGAGTCCACTCTTGGTAGATTGTCCGTCAAACATGTCTCCTACAGGTAAAGGATGTGCAATCACAAAGGAAAGTGATACATAGCTTAACGGAAATGAGATCAGAGATGGAGGCTTATGTAACAAGCTAAAAGCGTGGAATCCGACATCAGGATCATTAACGCAAGCGATATCAAAATAAATGTACATGCGACTTAAACACAAAAATGGCAGCCTTATTAGGGATGGATAGAAATATATGAGAAAGAAAGACATGAGGCTTCTTCTCAAAGTCATGGTAAATCTAAAAAGGCTCTCAGGCCTATGACAAAAACTCAGCATGGGAACCAAAATGGCATAAGGGTGCTAACTAGGGTGACCCGTGTTAGGTAGGCTCTGCTGTTGGGATGGTGCATAATGCATATATAGGTGGCTAACACAACAATGTCTAACAGGTTCGACCCTATGGCGAATTCAGATGGCAAAAGGTTCAAATGCATCATAACAGCGGGGAAGCCTAAACCTATATGCAAGGTTTTGAATATACCCGACATGATCAAACAAAGTGTCGAAAAGGACCAGTAAGAAAGCATAAGTCTAGCTAAGAATCCTGTCTCCAAGAAACATTACTAACAAGATCATATCTAAAACATATGTAAAGAAAGATCCGATACAAGTAACTATGGTATAAATACTTTCATCTTTCTCAATAAGATCAAGGTTGGGAAGGAAATAAGATCTATGATGAAGGTCCTCCCAAGGCTTTTTGTTGTCATTCATGGCCTCGATAATGGCTTCATCAGATGGTAAAATATCATAAAGGCAGTCATGTGAACAAGACGAGTCGACTACCCATGCGGGCAGCATAACGAGATCTTCTTCTTCTGTCCTCGAAGAAGAGAGATCAGGTTCTGCAGTGACTTGTTGAATATCACGATAAGCAAGCTCGGCTACAAATAAGGGCATAGCCATTCCGATGTGCGAAGTATCTCCTAATGTGGGACTCGTGGAAGCTAAGGTCCACAAATCACCAAAATATGATGTCCGAAATGGTACAAGATTCAACAATGAAGGATTATAATCGGAGATGGATCCTATAAAGGATATTGGTGCGGCAAAATCGAAAGATCCCATCAAGGAAGGATATAAGCCTACACCAACATTCCCAGTTGCTGGCTAAGAATTTTCAATTTGAGGGACCATAGACCCTCACAATGCTACTGAATTAAAGGATAGTTGGTCGATCATTACAATCTTTCCTTCATGGGGAAAGAAAATAACTCTGAAAATAGAGGATATAATCGCTTTCATAGCATAAATCCAATTCCAACCTAGTAAAAGGTTATAGTCGATGGGAACATCAACCACCTCGACCTCTATAGGAACAGATTTCCCACCCAAGTGGACCTCAAGGGAGGGAAGAATACCATGTGGCTTGAAATACCTACCATCAAATGCTGTAAGCAAGGTTGTAGACTTCGACAACGGGGGTGAGCCGAGAGCCTTCCAACAAGATAGATACATTACTGAAGTAGACGCACCTTCATCAACGATGGTACACTTAACGATCATCTCTAGGAACCTCACATGAACTTGGAAAGCCACATGATAAGGAAACCGAGGCTGAACGTCAGTAGTGTCAAACTTGATGACATTCGGGCTATCATAATCGAGGGCTTCTAAAGCAGATAAAAGGGCGTTCCTTTGAGAAGGACAAGCCTGAAGTACTTTGAGTGCCGACATAAAACATGGGGATTGACCCAAATATGCTACAATCGAGTAGCTCTGGGGGATTGGCCATTAGGATTATGCATTGAGTGCTTAAGGACACCTTTCGGTACCTGTGGCATAAAATTGGGCTTCTCGATATGCAATGGAGTCTTAGGTGGAGGGTGCTCATTCCCCAAAGAAGGTTATGGAGCTCCATAATCATGCAAGCGAGTAGCAACACAAACATCGAATTTAACCATGTTTATGCATCCAAAAGTTCCAACATGGGTAGAAGAAGTCGAAGTTTCATTAGTCCCATGACCGGCAGTGGAAGCACCAGAATCCATATTCTGATGATGAGGAAGGGGAGTTGTCAACACAGCTGGGCTCTGTACGATGTGCTTCGATGCTTCCTCCATATGAGGACACAAATGTGTAAGGTGATCTTCCGAGCAAATTTTACAAGGAAATTTCACTTTATGTCTAGGCTTGCGATCCACAACAGCATTTCCACCATCTCGAGGAGGATTAGCGTTTGCTTTCTTATTTCTATTGTTTCCACTCCTACAGTTATTCTTCCCCTTCTTTTTCCCACCAGGTTGTTGGTTATCGGATGGGTCGTCGTTTGCACAGAATGTATATTGGATGACTGGGTGGAAACGAACGAGGCAGGAGCTTGTCCAGAAGTAGACTGGTTAATAGACATATTATGCATATGATTCGTAACCATGTCCATGGATCGAGCACTTGCAGAACCAACAATACCATCGACATGCGGTCCAGGAATGGGCTTGGGCTCATGTCTTGATCGCGGCGCATTAGATATAATGTCATACAAAATCCCAGACTCAGCATATATTAGGTCCAACTGCTGGGCTTTGAAGATGGCTTGTTCCTCAATCATAATCCCAGACAATGTAACGTACTTTGATATATAAGGGAGCAAATACTTGAGGAACCATTCCAGGAGAAATTCTGGAGGAATGTTGGAATTCACTAACCTCTTCCGTCGGTGCCACTCTTGAATATGATCCGAAATATGTGTGGACTTATCCTAGTGGAAGGTGGATAATATTTTGTTGCAAGTATCGTACCGAACCGACAATTGAAAGTGATCGAGAAAGACCAAATCCAAATCATTGAAACTCCTATATGTTCCCCCGGGAAACTCAACATACCATTTCGCGGAAGACCCCATAAGGGTGCATTGAAATAGCCTCAAATGCATAGAATCATGGTTTAATGAATTCTAGGAGCACCATAAATGGAATGTGGTGACATGATCACCTGGATCCTCACCCTTCTTCCCTTCGTGACACACCAGATCATTTGTGACTTTAGAAAGGTCTAGAAAATTTAACCTAGCAAGGAATGGGAATTGAGGTTGTGAAGGTTGATTATAAGCTCCCAAAAGAGACTGACTTTGCAAAGCTGAAGGTAATACCATGTTCATCGAAGTTGACACCTGAGGTGTCGATGAACTATGATAAAAACCGTGACCATGACCAGAAGGATCATATCCTCCTCCAAACTGACCCATATAAGGATACACATGTATGTGCATGGAAGGGATTCCATAGGAGGGAATGGGATAGTGGCTAGGACTGATCGAATAACCATGAAAATTACCCCCATAAGAATGAGGTCCCATATAACTACTCGACATAGGAAAACTAGTTGAGTAAGGTCCATAAGAAAATGGTACATTACCACTCCACGGAACCGAGGATCTAGAAGGAGGAGAATGTTGTAGGATCATATAAGAATTCGTCGGTGTAGGCATATATGCAGAGGCATTCAGGTTAATGGATGGAATATAATTCATAGATCCTATACCTATCGTGAAACCTCCACTCGAGAAAGGATTCACACTAACACTAGGGGCTGACGAAGGAGGAGGCCCTCCTCCAACATTTAGAGAAGATGGAGGGATGTGACCACTCCCAAACTGTTAAGCAGTATAAGGGGGTATAGTGCCCCCAATCCCAATGCTATAGCTAGTATGACTACTGGACATGGTAGGAGTAATATTCGGTATAAAACTAGGCATACCCAATGAAAAAGGATCGAAGGTTGTAGGGATGGATGTAGAAGAAAAACCTGACACGCCCGTAGATGAACTATATGGAATACCGGAGGAACATGTATCATCGAACGGGTTCGTACAAGTGGGATGGGATGTCCCAAACCCATGACGAGTGATGTGTGATGAACCTCCCTCCCAATTAGTTCTTGGAGAGTATATGTGAGGAGGGGAAGTTTGCTTTGGACTAACGGATGGAGTTGAGGGGAATCCCAACGTGCTAGATGCGAAACTCATAATGGGAGCTCTTTGAAGCTTGTGAGATGTCAATAAAGGACCATCAATAATCCTCCGATGTCTCTTGCGAAGAGACTATGACGGATCGCTAGCTAGTAAGCCAGACAACCGACGAGATCGACGGAGAGGCGGATCCCGATCCACGATGACTTCAAAAAGTCAGCAAATAAAATGTCATAGAGCACACAACTAAAATAAACTACAGCCAAAATGCACACAACAAGGGACTGGCTCAAGGGACCTCCCAACACTACAGCTGGTATGTCTCTCCTAGGAGAGGCATGAGACTCCCAAACTATAACCGGAGGTAACATAATCAGTTATAAGGGTCCTCAGTCTTCAATGTGCGAACACAATTCTTCTTTCCGACTCCTATATAACTCGGGACACTTGTAGAATAACCACTGCAAGTACCCTATGTGATACCTAGTTAAAGCAACTATGGCCACCACGTATAACCAATGCTCGGGAGAACAGTCGCAGGTGGGATCCATCATATGGGAAGGGTATCTAAGCCTGAAACTCAAGAGGGTCAAATCCCCTAAGAATCCCTAGATACGAACAAATCCTGGATATATCTCCCATGACCTCATTCTTAACTTTGGTTTAATCAGAGTGTCCTGAGAACATCGATGTATACCATGGGTTTCACCACTCCCTGGTCAGAAACATAATGTTTGTTTAATAGTCTTGGATTGTTAACTCAACAGGATATATTCCAAGACTCTAAACCTATACTAGTTGGTGCAACCTATAAAATAAATCATTCTAATCAATTTTTAAACTAAGCACTAATTTTATTGGTTGTGACTCTCAAAGGGATATGGTCGTGAAACTAGTGATGTGAAAAAAAAATCAAAAATATGCACACCCAAAAAGCACTAGACTCTTCTATCAATGGAAAAAATATGGCACTAAATGACATTCAAACCAAAGCTTCTTTTTAGAAATAAAAATGCAATCTCTTTAATATTTCATGCACAAACAAGCCCTAATGAAAGCACAATTACTCTAATGCAAAAATGCAAATAAATAAAGCAATTGTTTTTTATTTTCACTATAAATGAATGAAAATGCAACATTTTTTTTGTATTTTCAAAATAAATGAAAATGCAACTAAGAATGAGTACTGTTCAGAAAAGAATGCAGAGAATGTAGTGAAGATAACCCAGCAAACCCCAAAAACCAAGACTCAACTAAGCTAATGATCTATAAAAAGAAAAAATGGTTAAAAAACCAAATTCTCAAAAACAAAGAAAGAGGAGCTTCCAACCACGAAAAGAGGCAAGGAACAATCAGGACATAGGCCCATAAAGACTTGGGAACACCCAGAACTCACCTGAAATCAACCAAATACCAAGAATAAGGTTAAAATAGAGTTGTGCGTGACTGTTAAGTAAACAATTACGTATGTATGTGGGCTGTAGAAGGCAAACTCGCGTATAGACGTGGGAAAAACACAACTAGCGAGCGTACAAGGAAAGATAGGTGACCAAAAAATGAGTGGAAAGGCCCAAAAAACTCAAGATTTTTCTATCAGAACTTGATGACCTGCCAATGACATAGAAACTCGAAAGAATAAAGACCCAAAAATAAGGAAAATGCACAAAAACCCCAAATGGATGCTTGTCCCCAGCGGAGTCACCAATTCTGTTACGGAGAAAAAATTCCTATGGCTTGGGGTAGACCACAACAGACAGATGACTTCAAGAAATCAATTCATTTCCCAATGTATGCTATATAAATGTAAATGCTAAGAAGTGGAATAAAAGACCAACCTCAATCTGGACGTTCGATGAAGATCCCTGTTGAGCTTTCAAATTAACACACTTGAACCTGCAGCTTAGTCTCAACAATAAATAAAAGAAAGTGCATATGATATATGAAAGATGTTAGCATAAAAAATAGCATAGTCCATTATATATAAAATAAAATGTACCCAATGATAATAAACAATCATTCACAATATCAATTGAACGAGAAAATCAGTATTTCTATTAATATGAACAAGAAGTACAAGATACAACCTCCTGTTGGCAACTCATCTGAACCAAGAGCTAGGTCCCTCCATTTGTGCCTCCACCACTTCAATCCCCCATGCAATGGAAAACTCACGAGTAAAGGAGAAAATCCCTCACAAGATATGGAAGAGTTTGGTAGGTGAACATAAGAGGTTCACAACAACAAGAATCAATGGATGTAGACTCAAGCTATGGAAAAATTCCAATAGAGTTTCGATGCTCGTCTCTTTCCCCTTCCCTCCTTCCATGCATAATGGCTCAATATATAACCTTCCAAAGGCAAGTGAAAGGTTGGATCAAGTCGTTTCGAGATACATGGAGGTCCAAAGGTCACAATGGCCAACTTTTTGGAGTGAAAAAGGGAGATTTTACTCTCTTTTATCAATTAAATCGATGTACGCGGGCTATAATGGTGCATCCTAATATGGTGGAAAAATATGGTGTAATAGTTGTTACTCATTAATCTCATCCCCTTTTCCACTATATAAAATATATAGGTGAGTGTCATTTCTATTTTCATAAGGTGATTATAATTATTATATTTTAATCCCACTACCTTGAGTATCTTAGATTATGGGTGATGATGTATTTACTTACTTCCTCTAATGAGATAAGCCCCCTCTTGTCTCTTATATATAATTTATAGCAAATTATGTTATAACCAATATAATAATACCTTAATTAAAACAAGTATACCATCATACCCTTGTTATAATTACACTAAGTATACCATTTTGACAACTATACCCAAAATCTTCATTAATAAGCCGAGCTTATCAAATATGCTAAAACACACACACATATATATATGTTTCATATATCAATCTATGTGTGTATATATGTATAGATACATCAATAATTCCTTAGGATAACCTCTTTCCTAGGTAAAAATCCTCAATTATCATGATCATGACTAAAAGTCATAATTAACTCCAATCTCTTGAAGTTCCTATAATACTTCTTATATATATATATATATATATGTTATAGCGGCTTAGTAATTTGCTTGTGGATTATCAATTTATGCTTAGGATGACACTTAACATCTTTTTAGGTCTACTAGTGAATATTCAATGTTTCCTTCTCTTCCCATCATTTAGTTGTGTCACCATCTCTAGTATCCTAAGTTTACAATTTACAATTAGGAATTAAACCACATGAGTTACAAGGCTTACTGGTGGGGCCTTGGCCTTGAGCTCCTCACCGAAACCAGTACAATATCCATTTACATTTACAATTAATAGGGGGATAAAAGAGGATGTTACATACTTTCCCACTTAAGAATAACATCGTCCTCGGTGTTCACACTTTTTAACAGTTTGTCTTCCTTTCTTGAGTAATCTTTTGCTTGTTCCTTCATCTCTATTTTGATCATCTTCGAACTTTTACGATTCCTGCAAGTTGTTATCACTTGTAATATGCACTTTTGTGCAACAAATCTGGGTCCCCCAGAATGGTTCAGTAAAACATATCATTTTAATACATAATCCAACGTAGAATATAAACAATGAGTCTTTATGCAACACAACATTTTCTATTTATGAAATATATTCTTGCCTTTGTTTGTGATGTTATCATCATAAGAAGACATATAACTCAAAAGAATTTATAAGTAATTCAGATTTACTCATCTTTTTGGAGTACGTCTTTACTTCTAATACTTGGACACTTTAATAAGTCCTCAACTTGAGGTAGACATCTCTTTTATTCACAAGTTGGTATCATAATTTCATTATTCATTCTCGCCCTTGAGGGAAGTTTCCGTACTCAAAAATCATAATATTCACATATTCAACAGTTTTTTTAGTACTTGGCAATTCTTTAATATGTGTTTTATTGTTTACATCATTAAGATGAAAAAATTTCAACAACACTTTGTTGAACACCAAATCCTCACTTGAGTTTGGAGCTTCAACATCCCTATGTTGAACACAGAACTCTCGATCTGTCACCAATTCATGCGTGGTCTTAGAGTCTTTTAAAATTTTGAGAGTACTCCTCTCTTGATTGCCAGTCAAATGTTTTCCTCCTCAAAAACATCAAACAACGTCCTGTCTTCAAGATGTTAAAATTGTGTGCCTAGGTCTTTCCCTTGATATCACAGACTCCATCTCTTTTCCAATCAAGCTCCCTAGGCTTGAGTCCAGGAAAATTTTCCACCGAGGAAAATTATTTAGCAAGGTAGATCTGGATCATCAATTCTGCCACTTGGTGTTTCTGTTCTACTCAGAGGAAAGGTTCTTTTCCCCTCAATCCCTCTCACTTGGGTCCAGGAAAAATTCTTTTTCCCCTCAAGCCTTCTCGCTTGAGTCCAAGAAAAATTATTTTCCCCTCAATCCCTCTCTCTTGGGTCCAGGAATTTTTTTTTTTTCCCCTCAAGCCTTCTCGCTTGAGACCATGAAAATTTTGAATAATGATCATTTATTATTTCTTTCCTTTTGTTAATCACAATATGCAACATAATATCATCAAATAGGCTCACCTATTTACTTATCACATCCCATGAGTTTTAATGATTGCACATCAATAACATAAATCTACCATCATTCATGGTTCATACAATCTTGTAATCCTTACTATAATAAGATGTAAAATAAATCATTACTCATTCTTGAGCGATTTAGCTCAACTTATTTATACAAGCGGAGTTGTAATCAATGTTCCACTTTGATCATGACATTGGTCATAATCATGGTAAAATCCTACAATGTCAGTACATAAATAACATAATCCACCATTAATCCATAGCTCATAAAATCTTGTTCCAACAAATATAACAAGATGTAAAAAGTAAACTATCACTCACTCTTGAGTGGTTTAACTTAACTACTTAAACCAGTGAATTTATAATTAACATTCCCTTTTGATTTTTCATATTCATGGTATAATCCTGCAATGTTAGGGCATAACCTTTTATTCGATTATAACACTATACGACATCCATTCACTTATTAGCTTCAAATAACATCTAATCATGTTTCATTGATCTATTTTTGGATAGCTATCAGTGAATGAAAACATATTACATACCCATATCATCATTTTATAGGAAGAAAAGGTATAGCATTTTCTTTAAATAAAGAAATCTTTGAATGAAAACATATAACATACCCATATCAACATTTTATAGGAAGAAAAGGTATAACATTTTCTTTAAACAAAGAAATTATTTACTTCAATTCAAAATCATCAACATCAATTCATAAGTATTCAGTCAACTAAATCCTTAACTATACTTGTCAAGCATTAAGCCGAAGAACATGTTAAATTCATTCTCAAAGGTAAAAAATGATTAGACTACACTCTTACACCCTTTGTCATCCAATCAACCGAACATGTTAAAATTTGTAAGCAAGCAAATTCCAATAATTATATCCTTCGTATAAGAAAGGGTATAGCCTTTACATCCATTCTTATCATCGCGATAAGGTTTAATTCTTTCCATAAGAAAAACCATACATCTCCATTTAATAGTTATGAAAATACTTATCTAACATACATACCCTTTGATTTTATTTAAGAGGAGAATCACCTCTTCACAATGAATATGCATTGTAATTATCGAAACAACTTGGTGGTACTTCAAGATAATACCTTATATTGCCATATCTTCTATATATTACTTAACCTTTTTTTATTCAATCATAGAGGAGTAAATTTTACCAACTCTTTTAGTCTTATATCCTATAATATTCACCTTTCAATATCCAAGTGATCAATATTCTAACAAATTCTTTTTTGTATAATATTCTTCTTGGATGTCAAATCATCGAATGGCATTTCTCTATTATCTATCTACCTATGTAGTAAAGAAGACAAATTCCTAGTCATAGAAAACATCACACCATTAGAATGTCCAAGTAAACCATTTAAAGTCAATTCCTTTAACGTATAAACTATACATTTAATCTTTCACAATGAGGATGACCTTTTGCTACTCCATTTACTTCACCATACACGATTAAGACAATAGATATTTAATATCATATAATCCAATAAACTTTCTATTTTTCAGCATGTAACCTAGCACAAGATACTAAACATAAATGGAAGTATAACTTGTATACTTACAATTTAATCTGACGAGTTTTTGTTCAGTAATGCAATAACATATTTCGCCCTGAAATTTCATATTTTTATCTCCTCATTTACCTCCTGGAGAACTTGAAGATTAACTCGGATAATATACTCTTGTCCATTCCTCCCATGCATCTAAGACAACAATTGGTTTTTTAGTTCAAAAAATCCATACCTACTCACCTTATGTTGAGCCCCTATAGGCCCGAGTATTGAAACTCCTGCTCTGATACCATATGTAACATACCCATTTAACCAAGTTAGTATTTTAGGGAATTTAAAAAAAAAAAAAATTCACAGTGACTACTTAATTCATAGGCTATATTCATAAAGACTTAAAGAGATAAGCTATTTCAACTTTCACATAGGTTCCATACCTTCTTCTGACGTTATCCTAGTATTAATATAACAATGAAGAAGAATATATACTTTTTACAAAAATCCATGCATTGATACAAAACATTTCCTCCTATGGAATTTCCATGACATAAGAAATTCCCACAACTTAGATTGTAATTCGTTTGTATTAACACCGTCATCCTTGAAAAAACATAACAAGGACAAAAATATTCAAGCATCCAAGTCACATATATATGCATTTATGTCTATTCCTCAAGCAACCAATACCTTATAGACTTTATTAATTAAACAACAAACTTACTCAAATGATATAAAAATGAATTTTCAAGTTTAAAGGGACTTAAAGAAAGATGCATCTAAATTAAACAATGAGCCATCATAATAACATGAGACCATATATACGTGGTTCACCCACATATCGGCTACGTCCACAAGGCAAAGTCACAACTTGTATTATTTATCAAAAGGGAGTGGCTTACATCCCGCAACACAGTTGTTGCCATTTTACTTCCCCACTTTCTCACAGCCTCTCTCATCGAGTGTATTTTCAATCCATTCAATGCTAACATCAAAACTATTATAGAGATCTATTCTTTAGTAACATAATAACTTAACATAAACTAAATTATATTTATCAAGCTATGCATTGTGAGCTATCCTCTCTCTGAATACTATCTAAAATACACATAGAAAACATATGCATATTATATATAAGAGTTACACTTGGAACCAATCGTTACTCTTTCCTATCCTCACTGACTCGAATTCGCATACATAACACAACAATTAATATTTATAAACTGAAAAGGAAGGTAAACAAAGACCTTCCCAAATCTCTACGCAATTATTAACATCAATATGTATATCACATAAAACTAGACTCGGATAAGCATTTATGATGTCATGTTTCCCAAATGCTATGCACATTGTATATCACATAAAAAACCATACTGGATCAGCATTTGCGATGTCACGGATCAGGTAATGTCCCTTTTTAATAATTTTATTAAAATGACCAATTTTTCACTTTTTCCCCAAATTCGACCTTTGACTAGTTTTGATGCCTAGGTCTCCAATTTGCCCCAAATGCTCCCAAATATTCTGATAAGTTATATGGATTATGTTAGAACATAAATATGTGTTTAATGGATGCTTTTGTACCTTTAAAATACTTCTTCAAATCCTCTTTCAATTCTGGTCAATGTAGGGAACTTTGCTAGTAATTTCCCTTTGACTAGTATTGGTCTCTAGGTCTCCAATTGGTTCCAAATGCCTCTAAATATTCAGTGAAGGTGTATGAATTATATTTTTACTTGATTATTATTTTCATGGATGATTTATGACCATCAAAATACTTCTGCAAACTTTTTTAAGATTCTAGACAAAGTATGGAATTTAACTAGCAATTTGGGGTTCAAATCCCCCCAAGGTAAGTACTGAAAATGACTCTCCAAATGCCTCCAAAATTACTCGAAATTATGAATAGAGGTAGGGGATGTATGAGGGAAATTATTTAGGATTCATATGCACCATTAATCAATTATTAATTATGTTCTAACCTTCTCCCAAACAACAGCAAAGATCACTAGTTCGACCTTAGGGGAAATAGCATGAAATCTTCTTCAAATAAAATAAAACTGAGAAAGATGGATCCAAATGCTTAAGTGTTGAACATTAAACTTGAATAATAATCAATGGAAGTCCATACATCATAAATATATCAGATAAATATTCTTCCATTCGAAATCATCATCAATACATTGGCATACATCAATCTAGTGGGGGAATGGTCATTGTTTTCTCATTAATAATCGATTTTACATATAACCACTTGGTATTTCAACCTGAAACTTTCTGGATATGAATAAAATAGTATATTAATAATATTACATTATAAATAGATCATGAGAATCTCTCCCAAAGAGTACAAGAGCTCACCAAAAATGCCCTCCCTCAAGGGTCAAGAATATGCCATCAAAACTGGAAATGGTTGAGAGAGTGTGCTGCACTAGAAGAAACCATGAGCTTCCCTGTAGATTACACCTGCAAATAAACACTCCATTAAATCTACAAATTAAAGGTCTGAATGGCCTTTCCAATTACCAACTTGGATGGGAATCTTTCACCCTTGAAATTGGCTAAGGCAAGAAACTAGTCATCCACTAGCTCTCCCTCTTCACAAATGCAATTGCAAATTTCTCAAACGATCAAAAGCTGCCATTATTATTTTTTCATGACTTTTATAAACTTCTAATGTCCTCCATGGGTTGAATTCCTTCCAAGAGACTCATGCCAACCCAAGTTGGGAAGAGATTCCAAATAATGCCACTTGTACAACAATTCCTAGTCTCCGACTTCCACCAAATCACATGTAGAAGCAACTTAGCTTCCCTAAATCCCTTTAGCACCCTCTTGGAGGCTATTTTTAGCCCTAACATGTAATATATGCCATATTTAATCCTTCAGGTCTGATTTGTGTCATAGGTGTCATATCATCTTCATCATTGTTGTCATAGAGCTAGGGAATCTAGCCCAAGTGTCTCACTAGCTCCAAATTGCCTCTTCCTCTTCCATGGGAGTTACTCTTCCTCTACATTTAGACCTTGGATGAGTCATGCAAGGAGTAATACCTTTTGAACTCCCCCAATTATGTTACCATTGTAGCTAGGGTTTTACCCCTAGCTTGTGCCAATGAGCACCTACTAAGGAGAATGGACTCCTTAGTAGCAGTTCAATAATGATTAAATGATTAAGCTAAAACAACAATTAACAAACTACTTTAAACATTGCATGAGACATAAATGAAAGATGTAAAAAATGGTTTTATATTAATGTTACCTTGAGTGTCAAGGTTGATGAAGCCCTTTGCAGTGTCCAAGAGGATGCTCCAAGCTTCAGAATGCTCCTTTCTCCTTCTCCAATGTTGGGGATGGGCCAAAGGTGGCTCTCAAGGTGAAAATAGTTCAAAGGTGAACTAGGGTTTCGAGAGAGATTTTGGCAGAGTAAGGGTGCTTGTGATTGTGGATATGGAATAAGGGATCTCCATCACCTATTTATAGTTTTTTGGTGGTGGAGTGCTGACCCATGGTTTTAGGAAACACATAGTTTTGGGCAGCTGTATAGGGTTTTTTCCTCCTTTTCCTCATTATTTTATATTTTTTATTCCTTTTTAGGGGATTTTTGCTATTTTTGGAGGAAAAGGGGGTTTTTTTAGCCTTTTTTAGGCTATTTTGAGGGTTTTGTGGCCTTTTGGAGGCATTTTAGGCCTTTTGGAGGCTTTTTAGTGGGATTTTTTGGGATTTTAAGGGAAAAATGGTAGGAAAATGGACAAATGAGCCATATAATGTGGTAATGAGGTAGTGAACACTTTTTGGGTGTTAACAACCATTCACCTTGAATTTGAATTGGTGAGAGAATGATGCCAAGTGTAGTGGGGGAAATCTAGCCATATGTGGGTCCCCCTTCCTCCATGTGTCTTCATGATCAAATGCCACTTTGATTTTCACTTGTATATATTTATTTAGCTAATTTATTAAATATTTATTCCATTCTAATGTTCAAACATCATTTATTATTCCCCTTATTCCAAATCCCAAAGCTTCCACCCCAAACCCAGGAAACTAGTAATTTTCCTTCTTGGCAATTATTTGACCCAATGCCAATTTGGGACATGACAAATCCCCCCTTCCCAATATTACTTGTCCTCAATCAATTTCAAACATGGGTGTTAAAGAACATGCTTTCTGTATAATTCTTTGAAGTTGCCATTGAATTTCCCAAACTTGAGTCTTTGAGATTCCATGAAGATTTTAGAGAGGAACCACCATGCTTGTTGCTGCACTACTCTGATAAAAATCACTTTATTAAGTGGGAAATCCATCTCCCATACTACTTGCTTCCCCAAAAAATTTGAAACCAATGAGACAAAAATTATTCCAGGTTCCCATTGCTTGTACTGCACCCCAACAATTAGGAGTGCTCTCCAACCCATACCATTAGATAAGAGGATTCCTGGATCCCATTTTTTTGTATTCATTCTTCCAAACATCATGAGTACAAAATATATATCATCAAAGTACATAACAACATAATGAAAATTTACATCAAGGAGGTGCTTCATCAAAGAATCATGAAAGTGTTTATACCTCCAAGCAAGTAGACCACCATTTTCCAAGTGCATACAAGCTTCAATTGACCAATCAAATCTTCTCCAATGACATAGGTGAGGATCCCATGTCCTATAATGTTGCTCCAAAAGAATATGATATGCATCAAAATATTCAGCCATGTATTCTTTCATCCAGCAAGTGAATGAAGAATCTTCACTAAAATATGAACCAAATAATGAGCAGAAAAAACAAGGAGACTTCAAATGACTCAAAGAAGTCTCACCCATACATCCCTGAATGTGAGAATCATAAAGATATAACAAAGTATGTGGCTTCCAACAAAATTTTTCTCCAATCATAAATCTATTCACCCAAGTGTTGGATGAAGTTCCTCCAACATCAAATGAATCAAGTGTTGAACAAGAAAAACCATGAGTCTTCAAGTGACTCAAATGCATATCATAGGTGCATCCATGTAGATGTGCATCATCATAAAGTAACAAATGATGCTTCTGAAAATGTGAATAAGAATGTGCTCCAACCATATCATAATAAAAAGTAAATCTAGGAGTTCCATACTCCTCATTTGGCACCATAAAAAAGAACCCTTTCACCCATTCTTCATTGAGACTAATGCTGCAAAACATGGAATTGTAAGATGTAGGAGAATTAACTAACTCACACAAATGATCAAAAAGTACAGAAGTTTCATCATGGGAAGGATCCATATGGGTAGTATCATGCAGCTCCTTCAAAAGTGCGAAACCTTTGTCATAGATTGGTTCCAATGTAGAGGAATCATGCTCTTCTTTAAAAATTGCATAACCTTCATCAAGAGACAATTTAGGTTCCTCTTACACCACATCAAGTGTTTGGATCTCTTCAAGTTCATATTCAAACACATCAAGCACATTCAATTTTACACATTTCTCATGATCCACCATGTCATTAGAATCCTCCAAACAATCTACCATTTGACAATCTGAAACATAGGAGGAAAAACAAGTATCTTGCAACTTTTCAAGAAGTTGCTCATTTTGAATTGTGAGCTTATGAATATCCTCATTATTCTTCAAGTATGCATCATGTAAAAATTCATTAAGCTCAAACAAATGGTTTCTATCAAAAAGAAAAGACATGAAATTACCTTTAATGTGGCACATTTCTCTTTGAATCTTCTCCATGTCTTTAAGGAATGATGTTTCCTCCAATGAAGTAGCTTTCCAACAAGAATTTGACACCAATGCTTGATTGTCATGGAGAATGTTGAGGGACTCTTGGATCTTATTTTCATTCATATTTAAGGACCCTTCAATAAAATGAGTATCTTGCAAATGAACCTCCTCATCTTATTCTTTCTTGCTTGGACCAACTTCATGAAGCTCAAGTGGTGATGGGGAAGTTGATCTTATTTATTCTTCAATTGCTACAAGGTATTCATTTTCATGTTTAATGGAAGTTTGGCTTGAAGCAACACTTTCAAAATTGATCTCTATGTCACCAACATAGAGGTGTGAGCACCCATCAGCAGGTACTCCTTCATAGTTCAAGCATCCATCAGTAAATGCTCCTTAATTCATGTCCAAGGTAGAATGTGTCTCGAATTGATCTTCAATACTCTCAATAGAATATTCTTCATGCTCATGTGATGTCTCTTCATATTTCTCCTTCAATAAAGTTGATGCATTTTTCCCCTTGGTTTTATTAAGATCAATATATTTTCTCTCAGGTTGGATAGCCAAAAATTCGAATCCTTTCATAAACTACTTGGTCATCTCTTCAATTATTTTTATATAGTCCTCACCATCATTCACACACACATGATTTTCTCTCCAAATTTTCTTACAAGAAGGGCATAAACCTTTCCTCACTAATTCCATGTATTCATTCTTGGGCGTATTTGCAAACACCACATCAGCATAGTCTTCAAAATTCATGGCCTTTTGTATATTTTTACTCAAAGCAAGATGTTCTAGATATGATTGATATTGTTCGGGCAAGGTTTTATATTTTGATCTATACCTTTGTAAATCATCCATAGAACTATCCTTTGGTGGTGTGACATACTCATATATATCATACATAGGGTCATAATCATAATCTTCATTCCTCGTGAAATTGTAATAAGTGTTACATGATGGCACCTCTTCCTCGTACTATTCACATTATGCTTCATATTGCTCATAAGCATCTGCATATTCCTAATAAGAATTGTACTCATAGGGTTCATCATAATAGTAATACATGGATGAAACTTATTCTTCAATGTATGATATTATTTCACAGGTGCAAGGACCATGCTATGATACCACTGTAATGTCCCTTTTTAAGAATTTTATTAAAATGACCACTTTTTCACTTTTTCCCCAAATTCGACCTTTGACTAGTTTTGATGCCTAGGTCTCCAATTTGCCCCAAATGCTCCCAAATATTCTGAGAAGGTATATGGATGATGTTATAACATAAATATGTGTTTCATGGATGCTTTTGTACCTTTAAAATACTTCTACAAATCCTCTTTCAATTATGGCCAATGTAGGGAACTTTACTAGTAATTTCCCTTTAACTAGTATTGGTCTCTAGGTCTCCAATTGGCTCCAAATGACTCTAAATATTCAGTGAAGGTGTATGAATTATATTTGTACTTGATTATGATGTTCATGGATGATTATGACCACAAAAATACTTCTGAAAACTTTTGTAAGATTCTGGACATAGTATGGAATTTAACTAGTAATTTGGGGTTCAAATGCCCCCACGGTAAGTACTGAAAATGACTCTCCAAATGCCTCCAAAATAACTCGAAATTATGAAAAAAGGTAGGGGATGTCTGAAGGAAATTATTTAGGTCTCATGTGCACCATTAATTAATTATTAATTCTGTTCTAACCTTCTCCCAAACAGCAGCAAAAATTACTAGTTCGACCTTAGGGGAAATAGCATGAAATCTTCTTCAAATAAAATAAAACTGAGAAAGATGGCTCCAAATGCTTAAGTGTTGAACATGAAACTTGTAATACTAATCAATGGCAGTCCATACATAATAAATATATCAGATAAATATCCTTCTATTCGAAATCATCATCAATACATTGGCATACATCAATCTAGTGGGGGAATGGTCACTATTTTCTCATTAATAATCCTTTTTACATATAACCACTTGGTATTTCAACCTGAAACTTTCTGGAGATGAAGAAAAGAGTATATTAATCATATTACAACAGAAATAGATCATGATAATCTCTCCCAAAGAGTATAAGAGCTCACAAAAAATGCCCTCCCTCAAGGGTCAAGAATATGCCATCAAAACTGGAAATGGTTGAGAGAGTGTGCTGCACTAGAAGAAACCATGAGCTCCCCTATATTTTACACCTGAAAATAAAAAATACATTAAATATCCAAATGAAATGTCTAAATGGCCTTTCCAATTACCAACTTGGATGGGAATCTTTCACCCTCAAAATTGCTAAGGAAAGAAACTAGTCATCCAATAGCTCTCCCTCTTCACAAATGCAATTGCAAATTTCTCAAATGATCAAAAGATGTCATTATTCTTTGTTCATGACTTTTATAAACTTATAATTTCCTACATGGATCGAATTCCTTCCAAGAGACTTATGCCAACTCAATTTGGGAAGAGATTCCAAAGAATGCCACTTGTACAACAATTCCTAGTCTTCCACTTCCACCAAATCACATGTGGAAGCATCTTAGCTTCCCTAACTCCCTTGAGTGCACTCTTGGAGGATATGTTTATCCCTGACATGTCATATATGTCATATTTCATCCTTCAGTTCTGATTTGTGTCATAGGTTTCATAGCATCTTCATCATTGTTGTCATAGAGCTAGGGAATCTAGCCCAAGTGTCCCACTAGCTCCAAATTGCCTCTTCCTCTTCCATGGGAGTTACTCTTCCTCTACATTTCGACCTTGGATGAGTCATGCAATGAATAATACCTTTTGAACTCCTTCAGGTATGTTACCATTCACCTTGAATTCGAATTGGTGAGAGAATGATGCCAAGTGTAGTGGGGGAAATCTAGCCATATGTGGGTCCCCCTTCCTCCATGTGTCTTCATGATCAAATGCCACTTTGATTTTCACTTGTATATATTTATTTAGATCCTTTATTAAATATTTATTCCATTCTAATGTTCAAACATCATTTATTATTCCCCTTATTCCAAATCCCAAAGCTTCCACCCCAAACCTAGGAAACTAGTAATTTTCCTCCTTGGCAATTATTTGACCCAATGCCAATCTGGGACATGATAGATCCACTCCAAATTAAAATACATTACATTTTTTTTTAGTAGAATATTTGTTCCTAAAAATGTGATGATCACATTTCAAATATAAAACATATTCCACTCAGAATATACACACTATGTTTTTGGCAGAGATTAACTCCAATCCAGTTATATAAATTACGGATCCAATCGAAATTAAAATCTTTGTTCCTAAAAATATAAAGATCCCATTTCATCCAAAACTCTGTTCCCTGTAGGTTAACCTTTTATATTTAACTGCATATATAAGCATCAATGTTTTATAGAGCTGATAGCATCGGTCAAACTCAAAAAAATGAATCAGATATCTATAGGTAAAATAAATGCATCATTTCGGGGCATAGCATATAACTTACCTTCTTCGCAGTGATGTGGAAATTTTAGGGCAAAGATTACTTGTATCGAATATGCAGAGGTAAACACCCAGCATATATTTCACTTGCTCCAATCGCAGGGTATGCCTCTTACCGCAAAGTATAAACACTCCCCTTCCCGAGCTTCCCGTTCGCAGAGATAAGCCCCGAGGTTACCCGATTTCTGTCTACCCCAAAAATATAATGCAATATATAAATCCTACAGGGATTCCACTCAACATTCTCTCCATAGAGTATATGTAACATATATAAACTACCGAAATATTTGCAGCAACCTATACACAGATTTCGTGGCAGCCTAAACTTATAAACAGATATCTGAGAACTAATTTCACGGTAGCAGCATAATCTATACATAGATTATACACAGATATTTGAGATCTAGTTGACGGTGGAAACATGATCTACATACATATTTTTACAAATAGATCCGAGATCTAATTCACGGTGGCAACATGATCTACACACAAATGTTTACACAAAGATCCGAGATCTATTTCATGGTGGCAGAATAATATATACACAGTTTATACACAGAGATATGAATACTATTTTACGGTGGCAACATAATCTATACATAGATTATACACAGATATCCAGGATCTAATTCACGGTGGCAACATGATCTATACAGAGATTCCATGACAATAAAAAAAAAACATACTATCGAAATGAAAATGCAATACAACCTAAACCTGTCCTTTTTACAGTCATCCCGACACCTTCTAAGAATCCAATCTTTCCAATCCTTTTTCCCAATACCATTCCCCCCTTGTATTAGAAAGTAGTGCCTTAAGAAGGTTCCCACGCTCGGTGGTAGGGAGTTCAGGTGCTCTTCTAATGAGACAGATGGTGGTGGTGGGGATTTGGGAGTAATTTCTTCATGAATCACTCTCACGATGGTGGTAGTTAGGTGAAAGGATCTCCACTAAAGAGACTACCTCCTTAAAAATGTCAAGGAAAAACTATAGCCCACTTTTGAGTTATCGATCCATTCCTTCTTTCAAGATTGTTACTCATTAATCTCATCCCCTTTTCCACTATATAAAATATATAAGTGAGTGTCATTTCTATTTTCATAAGGTAATTATAATTATTATATTTGAATCCCGCTACCTTGAGTATCTTAGATTATGGGTGACGATGTATTTACTTACTTCCTCTAATGAGATAAGCCCCCTCTTGTCTCTTATATATTTTTATATACAATTATATTATAACCAATATAATAATACATTAATTAAAACAAGTATACCATCATACCATTGTTATAATTACACTAAGTATACCATTTTGACAAGTATACCCAAAATTTTCATTAATAAGCTGAGCTTATCAAATATGCTAAAACACACACACACACACACATATATACTATATGTCATTATTCCAACTTATAATATCAAACATATAAATATATATTAAATGTTATTATTTCAACATATAATACTAAAACATATATTTTATGTTTCATATATCAACCTATATATGTATATATGTGTATATACATCAATAATTCCTTAGGATAACCTCTTTCCTAGGTAAAAATCCTCAATTATCATGATCATGACTAAAAGTCATAATTAACTCCAATATTTTGAAGTTCCTATAATACTTCTTATATATATATATATATATATATATGTATATATATATGTATATATATATGTATATATATATAGATAGAGAGAGAGAGAGAGAGAGAGAGAGAGAGAGAGAGATGTTATAGCGGCTTAGTAATTTTCTTGCGGATTATCAATTTATGCTTAGGATGACACTTAACATCTTTTTAGGTCCACGAGTGAATATTCGATGTTTCCTTCTCTTCCCGTCGTTTAGTTGCATCACTGTCTCTAGTCTCCTAAGTTTACAATTTGCCTACATGAGTTACAAGGATTACTGGTGGGGCCTTGGCCTTGAGCTCCTCACCAGAACCAATACAATATTCATTTACATTTATAATTAATAGGGGGGTAAAAGAGGATGTTACATTGGCTTTGGAATATTCAGCAGAGTCCTCTTCATCTGACAACATCTTTTGCTTGGATTTGTCATTCTTGAAACTCTTTGCTCCATGAGTAACAAGTGCAAAGTATTTGGAGGGTGTTAGATCTCTCATTTGGACCAGCTTTTCCTTCTCCTTAGTGAGTGAATCAATGAATGCATCCAAGTTTGGAATCTTCCAATTGGGAATTGCAAGTCTTGCAGTATGAAAACTAGACTCAAATACTGAGTATTCATAACTCAGTTTTAATAGAATGGTAAGGATTAAATGTTCATCCTTCTTATATATGCCACATTGCTTGAGTTGAAGCACCAGGTTCTTGAATTTTGAGATGAACTCTTCCATTGAATCGAAATTACTTGGACTAAGTGAGATCAACTCAATCTCCAATAAATGACCTCTGAGCTCATCCCGTTTTCCAAAGAGAGACTCTAGCTTTGTCCACACTTGATTTGGAGTGGATAGAGATTCAATATGGAATAGAAGATCTGGATATAAAGAGAGACAAAGTAACCCATAAGATTCATCAATCCTATTCAACCATTTGGATTTTAATGCAATTGCTACTGGCTCAGTTTCAAGCCCCATAGTGACTATATACAATCTTTTCCTTCGAATCTAGATGATCATATGCACTTTCTAGTCAAAGTAGTTGATAGGAATGAGACTCACAGCTTTAGCTTGATTTTGATCCATGTTGATGCACTCTTGGCGATGTAAATACCCTGCAAAAAAAACTCTAGAAATTGTTTTGAATCAATCTAGATCTAATACCATGTGAGAATATAATTAGCTTAGATCTAGATTCAATAAGAGAACTTCACATGGAATATTTTTTAGAATGAGAGAAGAAGAATAAAGAAGATAATTTGTGGAAAAATATTTGTGTCTTATTCATCAATATGATTACAATATATAATACATCTTCCATGGATAAAATCAAATTCCTTCGAGGCAAGTTGGAAAGCACAAAAAGAAAAGGCTTATTAAAGGAAGAAAACCCCCTAGGTGTCAAAAAACACTTTCCTAAATAGTCTAAAGGTTCATGAATTGTATTAATATGGTATGGAAGCTCGTGAGTGAGGTAAATGGAATGTAATGATGGATTTAGGAGAGAAGAAAACATGTGGAGGTCGAATTTCCCAAGTGGTAAGAGTTTCCAAGTTAACTAGCATTTCCTTATCCACTAGAAAGTAGAAAAAACACAATAAAGTTGTCTAAATCAGGAAATTTCCTTTCTAATTCAGGAAGAGAATGAAATCAGATGAAATCCAAGGAAAACTTATCCAGAATCTATCCAAATTAATTTTGGTGAATTAGGATAGCATGTGGTCCACTTAAAGACAAAACTGTCCCTATCTGCCTAGTCAAAACTTAGGAAATTAATCATAAATTATTAATTAATTATATCTTAAGTCTAAAATGGTATAAGTGGGTTTTTTAATACTCCAACAGAAGTAATCATGAAGGATGTTTATGCTAAGATTTAACTAGCTAACACTGCTGGCATTTGGCAATAAATAATGCTATGTCTATTTTTAATTTAGGCCAGAAGAAGTGTTTCTTTGTTGCTGATATCATCTTCTGATACCCTGGATGTCAAGAATAAGGTGTTTGGTGGAAATCAGTTAAAATGTTAGATCTAATTTCCTTAGTGTCCAGGACTGTAATGTCCCCATTCAAATAAGTGCATAGTAAGACAATCCCATCAATCCTACTAGTTTCCTAGGTTGGATGGGCACATGTGGGATGGTAATAAGGAATCTAATAAATGATATTTAGACATTAGAGGGGTTCAAGCATTTAATAAATATGGTGAATAAATAAATTCAAGATAAATTCTAAGTGGCAAGTGGTTTTGGAGACATATGGAGGTGGTGGGACCCACACTAGCTTGATTTTTCATAATACATGGTATCTCTCTTATGAAAATTCGAATTAATGGGAATGTGAACACTCTTGGGCGAGTTAGTAAGTCATAAAACATGTCATTGAGCATCTTAGGTCGAATTGGGAAGGATTGGTAACCTCCATGGAAGATAAAGAGTCAAAGTAGAAGTTTGTGGACACTTGGGCTAGATTCCCTAGCCCCTATGACACCAATGATGGAGCATCTATGACAACTATGACAAATTGAAGACCTGACCTCTGACATCTGACCACTATGACATGTCAGCACCAAAAATAGGCTCAAGGAAGGTGAATTTGGGAGTTGGAGAAGCCAAAGAGACTCAAAATCGAATTTGGGAGAAGATGGAAGGTTGGAACTAGGAGACAAGTGGCAAATGTGGAATATTTCCTAAATGGAAATCTATTGAATATATTGAGAGGATTTCGACCCTTAGAAGGCTAATATTGGTTATCAAATGTATAAATGAAGAATGAGAATGGCTTTTGATGATTTGAGAAAAAATGCATTTGTGAAGAGAGAGCTAGTGGATGACTAGTTTCTTGCCTTAGCTAATTTCGAGGGTGAAAGATTCCCATCCAAGTTGGTGTTTGGAGAGGCCACTCAGGTCTTTCATGGTGCTTTAATGGAGTTTTTATTTGCAGGTAGAAACTATAGGAAGTTTCATGGTTTGGTTTAGTGCAGCACTTTCTCTCCACCGTTTCCAGTTTTGAAGGCATATTCATGCTCCTTGAGGGAGGGCGTTTTTGGTGAGCACTTGTGCTTCTTGAGAGAGCTTCTCATTATATATTTCTAATTTTAATAGCTTCATATCCTCTTTTATTAATATTCAGAAAGTATCAGGTCGAAATACCCATTGGTTGTATGCAAAACTATTGATTAATGAGCAAACAATGTCCATTTCCCCAATGCATTGATGTATGACACTATAATGTTGATTATTTCGAATGGAGGGATGATTCTATGATATATTTTTTATCAATATACTGCCATGGATTTCTTCTACAAGTTTCATTTACTGTACTTGAGCATTTGAAGCATTTTTACTCAGTTTAGTTGTATTGGGAGGTGAAATAGTGTCATTTCCCCAAGGGTCGAATTGGGGGTTTTTGCTATTGAATGTGCGAGAGTTAGAACAGTAGTAAAAATAAATTAATGGTGCATATGAGACCTTAATCACATACTTAACACATTATATACCTCTGCTCATAAATTCGTGGGAGTTTGGAGGAATTTGGAAGGCCATTTTCAGTGTTACCCGGGGGGGATTTGATGCACAAATTACTAGTCAAAATTACCTATATTGATCAGAATACATATCAAGTTTGAAGCAGTATTTGGAGGGCCATAAAACATCCCTGAACGTGATATTCAATTCTAAGAACCATTCATACACATGTTGCTCATCATGCACATGAAGTTTTTTGGTGCATTGGTTAACCCAAATGGCATTAACAAAAACTCAGAGTGGCCATACCGGGTCCTAAAGGCAGTTTTGTTTATGTCCTTGTCTCGAATCCTCAATTGATGGTATCCAAATCGTAATTCAATGTTTGAGAATATCTTTGATCCCCCAACCTGGTCAAATAGGTCATCTATTCTAGAGAGTGGATATCTTTTCTTTATGGTCAGTTTGTTGATTTGTTGGTAATCAATGCAAATATGCATTGTACTGCCTTTATTCTTCACAAAAAGTATAGGTGCTCCCCACAGAGACACACTGAGTCTGATGTATCCCTTCTCTATCAGTTCTTGTAGTTGTATCTTTAGTTCTATTAACTTTGGGCACTCATGCAGTAGGGGGATTTTGAAGTGGGTACCAATCCTCGTATAAATTCTATGGAGAAGTCTAAATTCCTCTTTGGTGGTAGCCCTAGTATTTCCTCTAGGAATACATCCTTAAAATCTACTAGAACCTGAAAATCCTCAATTTTATGTTCCCTCTCTTCTTCCAAATTGTGAATGTTAACTACATACATTTTGCATCCTTTCCTTATGCACTTCTTTCACTGTAAGGCTGATATCTGTCTGACAAAGAATTTATTAGGTATTCCTTGTATCTTTCTTTGGTTCCCTTGCTTATCTATACATATGAACGATTTGTTCAAATAGTCAAGCATGACGCGGTGTTGTTCCAACTAGTCCATGCCTATCAGTAAATGATATGATCATAAGGGTAGGATATTCACATCTAATTGTATGTGGAAACTGTTCCTATCTACCTTACAATCCTTCACAAGTTCCAAAATTTTTCTCTTTGTACCGGTGGATAATTGTACCATCCATGGTTTACCATCTATCTCGACCATGGTAGACTAATGGCCTGCTTGTCAACCTTCAAGTGCCGCATAAATCCTAGGTGTCCTTGCCATATCTTCCACAGTTGCTTGTTCTTGTAAGTTGTTTAGGACCCCATCCATTTTGTTTGGCCAGTCTCTATAGTAGTGGGACCCTTGACATTACCAACATCTAATGGCTAGCGGTGCAGCTCTGGATCCTCTATCCATTGTTGGTTTGTTTTCACTTGGTGCGGGCGTATTTGGCTACATGCCGAAGCTATTAAAATTTATATTGGGCAGAAAACTGTTATTTTGCTTTCTGTAAGGAGGTGGTCTAAACCCTCTCCTCCGATTTTCTGAAAAGGTCTTCAACTTTTCTCTATTTCTATTTATGTTCTCAGTCTTGTGTTGACCATGTTCGTAACATAGTCTGTCCTTGTGCAAATTTATGTCCAAAGTTTTGCGCATATCAAATTCAATTCTCTCTCGGAAATGTGGAGGAAGGCAACCCAAAAACTATTGTATATTTACTTTCTCATCCTTAATGTATAAGGGCACGTAGTGTAACATGTATACAAATTTGTTGATGAAAGTATCCATGGTTAGGGAACCCATTCGTAGCTCATGTAACTCTTTTACCTTCTTTTCGAAAAATTGCTCGGGCAGATACTTTTCCTAAAATAGTCTTCTAAAGGTGCTCCACCTGATGTTATTTACTTTACTCTTCTTAGTATGTTTCAGATCCTGCCATCATCTGGATGATTTCCCATTTAAATTATAGATGGCTAGATGGGATTTCATATCGTTGGAGTAGTAGTGCACCCAGAAGTATTTAGTCATTGCTAAAAGCCATTCCTCAACTTTTCCTCCTGTATCCATCTCTCCCTCGTACGTTGGGGATTTGCTCTTTTTGATTCTCCCTGTAATCTATAATCACCTTTCTTATTCTTCCTGCAAGGGGACGATGAGTAGTCATTGGAAGAGCTCCCATAATCATCTTCCATGATCTTGGGGGTTTATTCTTCTCATCCCTTACTTCTTGGGATGTTGGCCCTTCTTTTATGGTGATATTCCTCTATGGATTTGTTGGTTGAATGAGTATCCTTTCCTTGGGGTTTTACTCTCATCAAGTTCTGAAGCAATGCTTCGTTTACTTCCTGTTGCTCTCGTCTCTCATTTAGGTTATCATCCTTAAAGCTATGAAATTCTTCTTGTAGGCATTGTAGTGTTTTGATTAGTTCGAATGGCTTGGTTGTCCTGATGCTACCATTTAATTCCACCACTAGCTCCTCCTCTCGAGGTGGTGAATCAAAGTTTCGTTGTTGAATGATGTTCCTCTTTGTGTTCATGATTTAGTTCTCTTATAGTTCATGGATTCAAGAAATCTGTAGTAAACACGATCTTGTTAGCTTTATAAAAACATAAATAAAATTCGAAAAAGATTTTCTGCAGCAGATTTCTTTCAAGTAGTAAGCTGAAAAGGTCTCAGGTGTTTGAATCTGGGCACTGATACCACTTGTAATGTCCCTAAAAATACAATTTTTTTTGTACAGGTCTTTAATTGTGTAAATTGGTCGAAATTATTATTTTTAAATTAACTTCAACACTCAAAAGTGAATTGGTGAATTTTACTAATATTTTGGTGTGTTTAACTGGGATATGTTCTATGTTGATTGATTATGATAATTCTTAATCTTGTTGACTATGTAACTGGTTGTTTGTACGAATGTTTTGAGTATCGTATGGTTTTTGTTCAGATGATGAGATTTCTCTTTTAAGATATGAAAACTTACTCTTCAGTTGAGCCTAACGTACTTAGCTTTTGAAAAGCTAATGCATATATCATTAATGTTTCTTTTGCAAGTCTAGAAACCTTGGCTCAATATCTTGCATGAAATCCCTAAGATAAAGGATGGGAGGCTTAAGTATTATACAAACTACAAGGGCCCTAAGGGGTTGGTGCAAAACTGACTTGGTGGTTAACTATTAGCAAAACTCACTACCATGTAATAACTCCCTTCATATCCTATACTTATCCTATATGGTAAACTATACATGCTCTACGATTTCCTAAGGCATAAACCCTATGTAGTACTATTACCATGCATACTCTAAAACCCTATATTTTTATGCTAAATGTTTATACCCTAAGTCATTGTAAACGAGGTTCTGTTTTTTAATGTGAGTTGGTTGGAGAGGTGGGTGAAGAAATAAAAGATTCCATGTGATGGGAATGCTTCTTGGTTCCCTATAGGCTGGGCACCTCCCGTATGTAGTTCATCATGGTAAGGGTCCTCTTATGCAATTACTTCCTTCGTTGAAGCTCTGGTTTGAAGGAGCGGGAAGCCTTGGGATTCTCCTATGCATTTCTTGCTTGAACCTTGATTGGGACATGGTACCTCATGTTTCTGGGATGAGTGAGTTCTCTGTGACTGGTTGTAACACTAAGGATTATTTGCAAGAGGTTTGGTATTACTCTTCATTGCATTCACTGGATTTAAATGGAGGGAACATTCGCTGGTATGGGGATGCTACTGATAAGAAATATCAGGTAAGGTTTTTATGTGAAGCATAATCGTTCGTTTTCTATTTCATGGGTATTCTTCAAATGTTGGTGTCTAATGGTTCGTTTTGCTGGGGTCTGTTGCAAGTATAGGAGATATCTTGAATTGGGTCATGCTTTCGCCTTCAGGCAGAGCTCGATGTCATGGTAAGATCGTGCTCCTGAAGCCCAGGTTTTCTCTTGAAAGGGGAGTGACTATATTAGTTCTAGATGGTTTATTGTTAAGGCGTTTTGCCTTTGCGGAGTGACAAGGGTTTGGGTTTTTGTTTTTATGCTGGGCATTTTTTGTTATTGTACATAGCCTCCGTTCCCTTATGGGAGGACTCTTCTCCATATATTAAAGGTTCAGGATCTGTTCATCCTAATCTTTTTCATGTATAGGGACCCTAAGCCCGGGAATACGTTTCTATATCTGTAATGTTTAAATGTATGGAAATGTGAACTAGTGATGACTACCTCTTTACCTTGGGGATTGTATAAACTTCTTCCCAACTCTGTATATTCTATACTGTGTTTTCTCCTTGGACTTTGTGTGTAATGGATTTTTAGAATCTGTTTTTGGAAAATGAAATGTAATGCCCTATTTATATAATGGATTCTCTGTTTGATCTATAATTGTGTATGATGCTCTCTTTCCGAAGAATAAAAGTTTTGGTTTATGGTGCTAGGTTTTCTAGTTATTCTTTCACTTGGGACGTTTCCTGTCTATAGTCAAACTCTTTCTCCTATAAGTTGTTTCACTAGCGTAGGGTTGAGCTCTAGACAATTGAAGCTCTGATAGTAGTGAATCCTTTACCGGATTCGATCCCTCGGATGGGTGAGTTTATAGACCTGCTGGTTGGTTAGATAGCTATGCTTTTTGGGGGAAACCATTCGCTCATTATGGATTTTGAATTTCTTCACTATTTTTATGGTTGGGAGTATTTTAGGGTTAAAAGAAAATTACACATACCATCTGTTTGTTCTAGCGTTAATGATTTGAACCATTCGCTGGAGATTTGATTTATGATAAATCGTGTTCTCCTTTTATGACTGGGCGTGTTGAGTTCTATGCCAAGGGTTCTATTTAGCATTGGGAAAGTGAGCATTTAAGTTTTGGGTTCGCAAATCTATATTCGGTAAAAGAAATAACAGAGTTTGCTTATCGTGGATGTGAAATAGTTTAATGCATGATAAAAGTGTTTTAGCTATGATGCTTCTTGATAGTTTGTTTCTGTGTAGATCGTTAAGAAATTTCATGCATTATTTTGTTCTAAGAAAATTAGGGTGGGGTTTGGAAAAAGGGTTCGTGATAGGCTTAGATTTCTAGAGCAGGATGATGCTCAATTTTTAAGAAATTCCCCATGGGTCATGACTAATAATTCTGTCAATGACCACACTTAGACAAAATTATATATACATAGAATTTGCATAATGATAATTTAATAATTATACTTAGAATTTAACAACCGTTTCTTTGCTGAATAATGATAAAAATACTATCTACGAATTTCTGATGCAATGCAAAGCATCGATGCAGATTTTAATCACTAATTTATCATTTAGAATTAAAAATCATAAAATAAATACTTACCAATCATATTTTGATTTGTCCGACTAACTTGGGAACAGCCATGTTCCTCCTAACCGTAGATCTCGAACAGTTCGTGGTTCATTTGAGAGATAACCCTGGAGCCGAATCGAGCATGCAAAGAGACAAGAAGGCCTATGGAAATTGTTGTTATCTTTCTTAGTGAGGACTCAATCTGTACTCCGGGATCTAAGACTTGGATGCTCCAATCTTATTTTCAACACCCATCTCTTGTACTGTCCTCCTATTTATAAGTATTATTTGGTGAGGGGAGGAACATAGGGTTTTGAACTTGATATGGTTTTAGTTCATTTTACTTGAAAATTTCATCATTTATAAAAGACTCTTAGTGTCTTTATTTATTTATTTTAACAAATAAATACTTTTAACTCTTAGTAATAGAATATATAATATATATGTAAACTCGAGCACTTAGCTATATATTATATATTCTATTAGATATAATATATAGCTCTTTGAATTATAAATATATATTTGATATAATATATAGCTCTTAGATATTTATCTTGAAATATATATATATATAATTGGACTCTCATTTTAGATAATGAAATATATGTTTATAATTAGATTCTTAGTTTATTTATCTTTTAATAATGAAATATATATTTATAATTAGACACTTAGTTTATTTAATTATAGAATTTCTTTTAATCATCCTATCATCTAATTGATTTAGTTTGTCAACTAACTAACCGGTAGTATTGATTTAGTTCTAGGGTTTTGCAGGATTTGACTGCAAAATCTTGTGCTTTGGATTGGTATGTCGACGTTTTTGGATGTGGTCAGTTTTGAGTGGGGCGGAGAGGGGTTCAGGCTTCAAGGTTTTGTACGGGGGCCCAGTGTCAGCTGTATTTTTTGGGTGGTGACGTCTGGTTTGTTGCGGTGGACAGATGTGTGTTGGTACCGATAGAGCCGGTGGCGGGACCATGAAGTCCCCGGTGGATGGTGCTTCAGCTCTTTCGAGTTCTTTTCCCGGAGTGGAGGGTGAGTTTACAAACCCTGCTGCTTCCATACAACATCATGGTGGAAACCCTAATCTGAATGGGGAGAAGGCTAGAGGTAGGAGGAGGTCTAAAACTCTTAAGGCGCATGAAGGTTTGGAGAGATTTGTTATCCCTGCGGCAGCAAATTTGGAATGGGTTGAGATGCTTGCGGAGAGGGCGCTGGTTGGTCGTTTGGAATTCGCCTATGGTTCAAAAGTGGAGATAGTGGAGTCGGTTGTCAACTAACTAACCCCATATTGAGTTGTAAAGCGCCTCTCGACGCAACAATTTGGAAGTAGTTTTAAATAATTATATAGGAATAAAAGTTACTAATTTACAATGAAATTAAGAAATTAATACCATTTTAATAGTTATTAGTATAAATCAAAGTGGGTTAATCATAAAAACACTATATAATCTTAATAATATCATTTTTTTTATGATTAACCCACATTGATTTATACTAATAACTATTAAAATGGTATTAATTTCTTAATTTCATTGTAAATTAGTAACTTTTATTCCTATATAATTATTTAAAACTACTTCCAAATTGTTGTGCCGAGAGGCACTTTACAACTCAATATGGGGGAGATCTTCTGAGTCAAGTGTCAAAATAATACAAAGAAAAAAAAATAATACAAAGTAAAAAGTAATAAATATTATGTCGGCCATAAACAAAAAAGAATAATACAAAGTAAAAAGTAAATATGAGACTTAGACAAGAATAATACAAAGTAAAAGTAAATATGAGACTTAAACTAGAGACTTTAGAGCTTAGGATTAGGTGGTAAATATTATGTCGGCCATAAACAAAAAAGAATAATACAAAGTAAAAAGTAAATATGAGACTTAAATTATAGACTTTACTTTTAATACAAAGTAAAAAGTAAACATGAGACTTTAGAGTGTTTGTCGAGTAACAAAATAATACAAAGTAAACAAAAAGTAATAATACAAAGTAAAAAGTAATAAATATTATGTCGACCATAAACAAAAAAGAATAATACAAAATAAAAAGTAAATATGAGACTTAAACTAGAGATTTTAGAGCTTAGGATTAGGTTGCTCAGGTATTACACTCAAGGAACTATTCAAGGAGAGGTTTGCACCTCGAGAGATCCCTCTGGGCGCTTGATAGAACCTAGAATTTGGATCTAGGCTGGTTATTCTAATTTCATAATGATGTGATTTAATATAAAATAACTATAATATTAAGTGTTTGTAAGGTTATTAGTAATTAATGTTACCCACAAACTTCATTATATTCGTAATCTTATGAATATAATCTCATAACCAACTATAGAATATTCACTAATGAATTTAAGTTATTTATTCTAATTAATTAATTTAATGTGATTTCAAATATTTACAACTTGATTCTCTAAATTTAATTGTTCTACGGAAAATCATTTGAGGATGCAATTGTTATTGGTGAAGAAGAAGGAGGTCTTTACAAACTCAAGGGTCACCCAGAAGTTGCCCTTCTCCATGAAACCACTATCCCCGGTGAGCTATGGCATAGAAGGCTTGCTCACATTAACTACAAAGCCCTACCCTATGTAAGCAAGGTAGTTATAGGACTACCAGACTTGAAGGTTGATCATAATGGCACATGCAAAGGATGTGAAAAAGGGAAGAATGTCAAGAACCCATTTCCAAAGAGTGAAACAAAGACTAAGAACATCCTGGAGTTAATACATTCAGATGTATGTGGACCAATGCCCACCACATCCCTAAGTGGGTTTGAATACTATCTCACATTCATTGATAACTATTCAAGGAAGACTTGGATATACTTTCTAAAATGAAAGAATGAAATCTTTGGAAAATTCAAAGAGTTCAAGGCTTTGATAGAAAATTACTCAAAAAAGAAAATCAAGATTCTCATAACAGATAATGGCGGAGAATATACTTCAAAGGATTTTGAAGACTTTTGTAAGGAAGCTGGAATCAAGAGGGAACTAACCACTCCCTACAATCCCCAACAAAATGGGGTTGCTGAAAGAAAGAATAGAACTATCATGGAAGCTGTAAAGACTATGATATATGACTAAGATCTACCCATGTATCTATGGGTTGAAGCAGCTAGGACAACAGTCTATGTACAAAATAGACTATCTCATAGTGCTCTTGAATTCAAGACTCCAGAAGAAGTGTTCATAGGAAAGAAGCATGAGGTAAGTCATCTCAAAATATTTGGATTTCCAGTGTACATTCACATTCCAAAAGAAAAGAGAACCAAGTTGGATCCTTCTGGTAAGAAGGGGATATTTGTTGGATATTGTGAATCATCCAAAAATTTCAGAATTTACATACCAGGTTTTCATCATATGGAATTAAGTAGAGATGTAACATTTGATGAAGAAGTAGCTCTCAAGAAATCTAGGAAGTGCCAACTTGAAGAAGTCTATGAAGAAGATACACCTCCTAGAATCACAGAGGTTGTGCCCATCCCTGAAGATGATACACCAGAGAACATCACATGTGAGAACCACAAGAACCCCCCATTACAAACTTATCTAGAAAAAGAAGGCCAGCATAGGCTAGAGACATCATTCAAGGAGATAAAAAATATGGAGCTCCTAAAGGCTCCACTAGAGAAAGAAAGAAACCAAAGCTAGTATCCAACTATGTGGCTTTGATGTGTGATCTTGTGGATCAACAACCTACTAGCTATGAAGAGGCAGTTCAGAAGAAAGAGTGGGTAGAAGCAATGACAGAAGAATACCAATCAATAATGAAAAATGATGTTTGGGATATAGTTCCCAAACCAAAAGATAAAATTGTGGTATCTTCCAAATGGATATTCAATATAAAACATGTTGCAGATGGTAGCATTGAAAAATATAAGGCAAGATTTGTGGCTAGAGGATTCTCTCAGAAAGAGGGAATTGACTATGAAGAAACATTTGTTCCAGTTGCTAGGTACACTTCAATTAGAACTATCATGGCACTTGCATCTATGATGAAATGGAAATTACACCAGATGGATGTTAAGACAGCTTTCCTGAATGGTGTGATTGAAGAAGAAGTGTACATAAAACAACCACAAGGATTTGAGGTTAAAGATGTGAGAACACATGTATGCAAGTTGAAAAGGGATTTATATGGATTGAAGCAAGCTCCTAGAGCTTGGTACGGAAGGATTGACAATTTCTTAACAAGCATGGGCTTTACCAAGAGTAAAGCTGACCCTAATCTTTATCTCAAAGTTATGGATGATGAACCTGTTATATTATTGTTGTATGTAGATGATCTATTTCTGACTGGAAATGAGAAACAAATTATCGAATGCAAGAAGAAGCTTTCTTCAGAATTCGAGATGAAAGATCTCAGATTAATGCACTACTTCTTAGGTCTAGAAGTATGGCAAGAACCAAAAGGAATCTTTCTAAATCAAGGTAAGTATGCTGTGGGGATTTTGAAAAGATTCGATATGTTGGAGTGTAAAGCCATGGTCACTCCCATGGGCTCCAACTTGAAGTTATTAGTTGATGACTCATCAGAATTAGTGGATGTGACTCTATACAGACAAATAATTGGGTCATTGATGTATTTAAAAAATACCAGACCAGACATATGCTTTGCTCTAAATACCTTGAGTCAGTATCTAGTGGAAACTAGAAAGGTTCACTTAATAGCTGCAAAGCATTTGATGAGGTATCTAAAGGGTACATTAGATTTTGGTCTATATTATCTTGGAAGTCATGAACTCAGATTGCATGGTTACTCAGATTCTGATTGGGCAGGAATTGTTTTAGACAGGAAGAGTACATCGGGTGGATGTTATGGTCTTGGATCTGCTATGATCTCATGGTTCAGCAAGAAACAATCTAGTGTGGCTCTTAGTACAGCCGAAGTAGAATATATACCTGCCTGCTCTGCTAGTTGTGAAGCAGTATGGCTTCGGAAACTATTATCAGGATTGTTCGACTTAGAGATGGATCCCACTGTGATCATGTGTGACAATCAAAGTTGTATTAAGATGATAGAAAATCCATTGTTCCACAATAAGTCACAACAAATAGAGATCCGATATTTTTACATACGAGATATGGTGCAGAAAGGAGCTATTAAGCTCGAGTATGTGAGCACTGAGGAACAAATTGCTGATATATTGGCCAAACCTCTGTCTCGAGTGAAATTTGAGTATTTCCGAGACAAGCTTGGTGTGATTCAAAAGGACCCTCCTCAAAAGGGGGAGTGATATAGTCACTGATGATGAGATTTCCCACATCGACAGCAAGGTCAATGATGAGGATACCTGTTTATTACACTTAGGATACTTATATGTATACTTAGGATACTTATATTACTTGTATTTCTGGTATATGCACTTATATTGACGAGGATACTTGTATTGATGATGAGGATACTTGTATTGATGATATGTATACATGTATTGATGAGGATACTTGTATTAATGATGAGGATACTTGTATTGATGATATGTATACATGTATTGATGAGGATACTTGTATGGATGATGAGGATACTTGTATGGATGACGAGGATACTTGTATTGATGATATGTATACATGTATTGATGACGATACTTGTATTGATGACAAGGACACTTGTATTGATGATATATGTACTTGTACTGATGATGTAATAATGATACTTGTGTTGATGAGGATACAGATGGAGATTGTATCTTCCCTGGAATTTGGTCCCAGAATTGATCCGTAATCAGATGTCTCCAAGAATGAAGTCCTGAGTGGACAGGTGGGGATTGTATCTTCTTCGGACTTCGGTCCCAGAATTGATCCATAGACAGATGTCTCTGAGAATGAAGTCCTGAGTGGACAGGTGGGGATTGTATCTTCCCCGAACTTCGGTCCCAGAATTGATCCATAGACAGATGTCTCCGAGAATGAAGTCCTGAGTGGACAGGTGGGGATTGTATCTTCCCCAAACTTCGGTCCCAGAATTGATCCGTAGACAGATGTCTCCGATAATGAAGTCTTGAGTGGACAGGTGGGGATTGTATATTCCTCGGACTTCGGTCCCAGAATTGATCCGTAGACAGATGTCTCCAAGAATGAATTCCTGAGTGGACAGGTGGGGATTGTATCTTCCCCGGACTTCGGTCCCAAAATTGATCCGTAGACAGACATCTCCGAAAATGAAGTCCTGAGTGGACAGGTGGGGATTGTATCTTCCCCGGACTTCGGTCCTAGAATTGATCCATAGACAGATGTATCCGAGAATGAAGTCCTGAGTGGACAGGTGGGGATTGTATCTTCCCTGGACTTTGGTCCTAGAATTGATCTGTAGACAGATGTCTCCAAGAATTGAAGATAGGACTGCATAGTCCCTAGACCTCAGTTCAAAAGGTACATGACGGGATTGCATCGTCCCTAGACATGAGACTTGTCTTAAAGTGATAAGGAATGATCCTCCTAGAAATTGATCGGGATTTCATCGTCCCTAGACATGAGACTTGTCTTAAAGTGATAAGGAATGATCCTCCTGGTTGTTGATCGGGATTGCATCGTCCCTAGACATGAGACTTGTCTTAAAGTGATAAGGAATGATCCTCCTGGAGGTTGATCGTGATTGCATCATCCCTAGACATGAGACTTGTCTTAAAATGATAAGGAATGATCCTCCTGGAAGTTGATCGGGATTGCATCATCCCTAGACATGAGACTTGTCTTAAAGAGATAAGGATTGATCATCCTAGAACTTGATCTGGATTGTATCATCCATGGACTTATGTCCTAAAGAGAGGGGGATTGATCATCCTGTAATTGGATCATGTGTATTGCAGAGTATGCTACGATGATGATCCAGATGCTGTAGATCGAGATGATGATCCAGATGTTGTAGATCGAGATGATGATCCAGATACTATAGATGATGCTGCAACTGTTCGGTACTGCAGAAGATGAAGACTCAATACTGATGATGCTGATGTTCCAATATTGATTACGTAACTGATGATGTTGTATTGAAGAAAGCTTCCAATGATTTATAGATGTATCATGTATGATGTAGTCGATGACTCTTTGCTCCTGCAGATGTTGTTATAATATCCTTCTCATTAAGGGGGAGTGTTGAATATTGTAACTTCTAAGAATATTATATTTGTACTTTATTATTCCGGAGATGTTACATCCCTCCGAGGTGATCCTATTATGTATCCGGAGATGTTTATTCCTCTGTTGGATTGTGGTAACTAGGGTTATTAGATCCACCATGTGGGGGTCATCCCTGAGTTAATTAATTAGGGGTTATTAGACTCCCTTGGGAGAGGTCGTCCCCATTAGGGAAAATGTCAGTCGAAAATCTAATATAAGTAAAGGAGGATGCTCCTCACTTATCTCACACTTGCATAGCTCGGAAAGTAGCACACTTGTGATAGAGAGGTCTGCATAGGAGGTAGAGAAGGAGGTCTAATCTTGGAGCACATCTTGTATTTTGGTTGATCATCTTATTGAGGAAATTTTTGCTGGGTTTTCTACCCCATGAGGATTTCCCAGGGTAAAATCTCTGTCTATCTTGTGATTGTGTTTCTTTCAATGATTTTGCTAGTAGAATTAGTTTAAACTTAACATTACCCTTAGGAATTTCCGTAGTAGCATAGAATCTCACACATGGTACTGACCATTCAACTGAGACACAACCAGTTGTGAATCCAGGCGGACTTCTAAATACTGGATGCCATGTGAAATAGCATCCCGAAGTAGCTCAATCACAACACTATACTCAGGCACATTGTTAGATGTAGGACCGAGACAAGTGCCTCCTGAAGACACAACTAGATGGTCATGCGAATAAATAAACCAGGCAGTAGAAGCAAGCTGCTGCGTATGACGGCTAGCACCATTCATGAAACCTAAGAACATAGGAGATTCCACTGACATTTGTCAATCAAACGGAAGCGAATCAGCAAACCTGAATACCAAAAGAAATATAAACTATGTACAGAAAGAACTATACAATGGTATACAAAGGCATAAGCTCGAACTAGAAGTTCAAGCTTCGGCTGGATAGTGGCTTCCTTCCTAAGGTTAACTACTCGAAGACGTTTTCGAACCGGTTTAGCATGAGGATACGTTCTAAACTCGTGTTCAACAATACTACGGTCTATTCCTGGCATCTCCTCATATGACCAGGCGGAAGCTTCCCGAAGTTCTTTAAACAATTCGGTGTAGATGGCAACCTCTTCAGGAGAGCAATCATCACCGATGTAAACATTCTCAATTTTTCAGGGAGTGCGAGAGATGTTGATCGGTTGAGTCAGGAAAATATTAGCCATGTTCCCCTCCACGAAAATCTCATGTGAACCCAAAAGAGCCACAGGGTGACCAACCATCTCTGCAAGAGTCATCCCAAACTCTTCTTTCTCGGAGAGATCAAGGTTGGGAAGGAAATAAGAGCAATGGTGCATATCCTCCCAAGGCCTCTCACTACCATACATGGCCTCGATAATAACTTCATCTAAAGGTAAAGTACCATCAAGGAAATCGTTCAAACAAGACGAGTCGGCTGCCCAAACTGGTAGCATAATGGGATCTTCCTCATCTGTCTGAGAAGAAGAGAGATCCGGCTCTACAGTGGCTTGTTGAATATCCTGGTAAGCAATCTCAGCCACAGATAGTGGCATAGACATCCCGACGTGCGCAATGTCTCCAGACGTAGAGCTCGTAGACGGTAAAGTCCATGGATCGTCAAAATATGAGGTTCGAAACAATACATTATGTGAAGGAGACGCATTGTCGGAAATGGTTCCAATAAAATTCACGGGTGCGGGAAAATCATAAGATCCCATCAATGAAGGGTACATACCAACACCCATGTTCTCGGTTTCCGGCTGAGAATCTATAACCTGCGGGACTATGGATCCCATGGATGCTTCAGGAGGAGAATTAACGAAATCCAGTTGATCGATTGTCACTATCTTGCCTTTGTGTGGAAAGCAAATAATCCTGAATACAGTAGACGCGACAGCTTTCATAGCATACATCCAATTCCAACCCAGTAAAAGGTTGTAGTTGATGGGCGCATCAACCACCTCGACTTCAATAGGCATAGGTTTACCCCCCAAGTGGACAACAAGGGAAGGGATAATCTCATGCGGTTTAAATGACCGACCATCAAATGTAGTGAGCATGGTTCTAGACATGAGTAGAGGAGGAGAGCCAAGAGCTTTCCAACAAGCTAATGACATCACTGTCGCGGAAGCACCTTCGTCAACCATTGTTATTTTGACGAAATTCTTAAGGCACTCCACATGGATTTGAAAATCCACATGGTAAGGTAAGCGAGGTTGAATATCAGTAGTGTCGAACTTGATAACATTGGGATTTCCCCCATCCTAAGCTCCTAACGCACTCAAAAGGGCATGCCTTTGAGAAGGGCACGCCTGTAAAACTTCAAGAGCCGACATGGCAGATGGAGTTTGGCCCAAATATTCTACAATGGAGTAGTTCTGGGTGGCTCAAGCATTGGGATTACGCATAGAGCGCTTAAGAACACCTTTCGGTATCTGCGGCATAATAGAGAGCTTCTCGATATGCAATGAATTATCAAGAGGAGGGGGAGGATCACTCCCCATATTAGGCTGTGGTGCACCATAATCGCATTGACGAGTAGCAACACTAACTTCTAATTGAACCATATTCACGCATCCATAACCACTAGTATCGGAAGAAGACGTTGCAATCTCGTTAGGTCCATAACCAGTGGCGGGAGCATGCGAAGCCATGTTTTGGTGATGAGGAAGGGGATCCTTCAACACAGCTAGGCTTTGTGCCAAATGCTTCGATGCTTCTTCAATTCGAGGACATAAGCGAGTAAGATGATCTTTCCCACAAAGCTTACAAGGAAAATTCACCTTACGCCTTGGTTTACGGTCCTCACCAGCATTTTTGCCTTCCCGAGGAGGGTTAGCATTCTCCTTACGATGGGTATTGCGATTTCTATTGTTGTTCCCATTGTTTCCACCCTTACGGTTGTTTCTCCCCTTTTTCTTACCACTAGGTTGTTGGTTACCTGATGGGTTTGTTGATTACACACTGTGTACATCGGACAATGGGGTGGAATTGGACAAGGTGTGAAACTGTCCGGGAGTAGACTGGTTTAGCGACAAATTTTTCATTTGATTAGCCACCAAATCTACAGGGCGAGTGCTTGCAAATCCCACAATGCCATCGGCATGCGGTCTAGGAGCTGACTTGGGCTCATGGTGTGTTCGCAGTGTGTCAAGAATAATGTCATACAAAATGCCAGGCTAGGAGTATAGTAAATCTAACTAGTGGACTTTCAATATGGCTTGTTCCTTAGTCATAATGTCGGACATCGAAACATCCTTTGAAATATATGGGAGTAAATACTTGAGGATCCATTCCAATAGGAACTCTAGAAGAATTTTGGATTTCACTAATTGCTTCTGTCGATGCCACTCTTGAACGTGGTCAGAAATATGTGTGGCCTTATTCTGACGGAAGGTAGACAAAATTTCAGTACCAATATCATAGCGAACCGACAACTGGAAATGATCCAAGAAAACCAAAGCAATCTCATTGAATCCCCTATAAGTGTTCCCAAACAACTCAACATACCACTTCGCAGCTGCCCCCGTGAGGGTGCGTTGAAATAGTCATAATCTAACGGAATCGTGATTCAACGAGTTGGAAGAGCACCAAAGGTGAAACATTGTGACATGATCACCTGGATCCTCACCACCTTTCCTTTCGAACTTAGGAATGTCCAAAGGGATCTTGGTAGGGGCCGAAGGCCAATTAGGGTCATGACACACTGGATCATTCGTGAGCTTCAAAAGATCCAGAAGATTCAAATGTGTAAGGAATGGGGGCTGCGGCTGGAAAGCTTGATTATAAGCCCCCATAAAAGGTTGGTTGAACGGAACCGAATTATAAGGTGGACCAAAAGCTTGACCATGAGCATTAAACTGTTGATAATGAGGACCTGACGGACCATAAGATTGACCATGGCCATAAGGTTGATAACCTCCTTCGACCTGACCCGTATGAGAATAAGCAGGTATATAAGTGTTTTGGGCACCATATTGAGGTGGGTTGTACTGGTGGCCAGCACCGACTGTGTTGTAGTAAGGGTTTCCACCATAAGTATGGGGCATATACATACTATTCGTAGTGGGAACCATGTTGTAATGACCATAATGGTGAGGTATGTTCCCACCCCCAGCATAAGCATTAGGATTAGCATGAGCAGTCTTGTGGTGGAAATAAGAATGAGATGTATTCCCAACCCCAACATTGGTGTTACTAGTAGCAGGAATGGTGGCGTTATGACCATGAGGATAAGATATATTTCCACCTCCTACATTAGTATTACTAGTAGCGGTAGTGGATGTAAAATTATGTGGTATATGTCCACCCCCGTGGTTAGGAGGAGCATTAACATTTACGAAAGTGGTCCTAGGTTGAGGGCTAGCGGCATGTGTATTAGGTGGTGGATGGCGAGTTGTGTTGCGAACAGTGTTCTTATTAGGTTGGGTAGCCCTAGGAGGCAGTCATCTTCCAACATTAGCATTGTTAGGAGGAATATGACCGGTCCCCATACTATGTGTGTGAGTGGACAACGTGGTGCCCCCGGAAAGGGTATTGCCCCCAGTGGGTGCAGTGTTACTAACACCATGAATGGCGCCAGCATGACTACCAAAAGCAGTGGAAGGATCAACTATGGTGTAATTCGACATACCATATGAGAACGCGGTAGGGTTGACCGTAGGACCTGTGTCATCATGTAACTCTGGTATCCCGTATAGATAATTATGTGGATATGAAGGATCGAACGGGTCATCCTCGGGTGGATTCGGACCAAACAAACTAGGTTGGGTCTCGGGTGGATCTGGACCAAACAAACTAGGTTGGGTCTCAAGTGGATCACCCCCCCATGCCTCATGAGGAGTAGGGGTGTCTAAAGTGTGCTCAACTCTACCTGATGGACTGGTCGGGATTTATCCTGTGCCAGAATGTGCATTCATGGCATCGATAACGTATGTCTCGTAAGAATCAGAAGATTCAGAGGAGCCCGACGACATCCCTTCTTGACACGGCGTGAAAACTCGGCAGCTGGTAAACCAGCCAACTAATGAGATCGATGGGGAGCAGGACTCCACGCCACAATATCTCCATAGAGACTATAAAATCAAAACGTCCCCTAAAAACCAACTATCGATCAAAAATAGTAAATGAAAAGAACGCACCTAGAGAAACGACAGCCAAGAGCAGAAAAACAGAGTGGCTAAATGAGTTCTCAACACTAGAGCCAGTATGTCTTTCCTAGGAGAGGCTTGAGACTCCCAAACTATAGCCGGGGGTAACAAAATCAGTTATAACGGCCCCCAGACTTCACTGCATGCACAGGGTCAAGTCCCTATACAACGGCAATTGTGTTTTCCGACCCCTATCTGACTCAAGACACAAACAACATAACCACTGCAAGTACCCTATGCGATACCTAGGTAAGGAAACTATGGTCACCGCAATATAACCAATGCTCAGGGGGACAATCGCAAGTGAGATCCGTCGTATGGGCAGGGTAGCTAAGCCCGAAGCACAAGAGGACGAACCTCCGATAGCCCTAGATATGAACAAACCCTGGAAATATCTCCCACGTTTAGCTGGTATTGGAGGGATATCTCCTCAACCAACCTCCCGTGACCTCATGCTTAAATTTGGTCTGAGTAGAGATTCCTGAGAACACCGATGTATACCATGGATTTCACCACTCCCTGTTCAAACACGTAATGTTGCGTCTAGTAGTCTTGGATTGTTTACTCATAATGATCTATTCCAAGACTCTAAACTTATGCTAGTTGGTGTACCCTATAAATAAAATCGGTTTAATCAATTTTAAGATTAAGCATTAATTTTAATGGTGGTGGTTACTCAAAGGATATGGTCGTGAAACGAGTGATGTATATGACTCAATAGTATGCAAAATTGTCAAATCCTAGACTCATCTATCCAATAAAAACAATGCCACTGGCATGCGAAATCAATCCAACAATTTCGAAATAAAAACGCAACTCTTTTATATTTTCAATGCACAAGCAGAATCTAAATGAAAGCAGCAAGCACTTGATGCAAGATGCAGTACATGGAAGTAAATTTTTTTGTATTTTCTCTTATAAACAAAAAGGAAAATGCAAAATTATTTTTTTGTGTTTTTCAATATAATGGAATGAAAAATGCAAGCAAAATCCTACTATTTAGTCACTGATATGCCAAGGAGATCACTAAGACAACCCAGCAGATCCCAAATAGTAAGACTCACCCAACAGAGTGAGCTCGATAGGAAAAAACAACAAGGCTAAATCCAAATATGGGTAAAAAATCAACAAGGCTCAACCAAGAGAAGAGAAAAGTTTTGGTCACAAACAAGGCATGGAACAATCAAGAATCAGGCCAATTAAGACTCAAGATCATCCAAATCCAACCCAGCAACAACTAAGGGTCATGAAACAACCAAATCCGGATTTGTACGCTATTGTCGAAGGAATACCTGTGGGTACCCACGAGGAGTGGTGTAAACAGATGCGAGTGTACGCGGGTAGAGCTAAGCTCACCCATGGGTAACGAAAAGCAAATGGGAAAACAAAGAGTCAAATGGCTCAGAAAAAACCAGTTTTCTATAGTGTATCTCAACGGCCAATCAGTGACACAGAGCTTTGACAAACAACAACTCTAAATAAGGACTAATGCTCAAAAATCCCCAAAAATGGATGTTCTCCCCAGCGGAGTCACCATTTATGTGTTGGAGAAAACTTCCTATGGCTTGGGGTAGACCACAACAGACAACCGACTACTAGAAATTAACTCAATCCTCAGTACTATATTATATAAATGACAATGCTAAGATAATGAAGAATATGACCAACCTCGTTCCAAACGTTTGGTGTAGATCCCTGTTGGAGCTTTCAATCCGTGCACTTGAATCTGCAAATTACTCTTGACAGCCAATACACAACAAGTACATGTAATATATAAACGACATTAACATCATCAATTGCAATGGTCCATGATATTATAAGTAAATGCAACCCAATGTATTATAAACAACATTCACAACATTAATGGACGAGAATATGAGTATTTCTATTAATAAACAACAAGAAGTACAATGTGATACGACCTCTTTCCGGAAACCAATCTGAACCAAGATCTGGATCAATCCACTTGTGCCTCCACCACTTCAATCCTCCATGGAATGGCAAACTCAAACTATGATAGGAGTTTGGAAGGTGAACATAAAGGGTTTACAACTACAAGGATCAATGAGTGTAGACTCAAGATAGGGAAAAAATCCACTAGAGTTCTCTTGCTCTCCTTTTTCCTCCCATCCATAAGCCATATATGCTCAATATATAGTCCTCCCAAAGGTAAGTGAAAGGACACATCGATACGTTTTGGGGCAAAATGGAGGGCAAAAGGTCACCCTATGACTGCTTTTTTGGAGTAAAAAGTAATAAACTAGTGATTTTTACCATTTTACATGCTACCCGTGGGCTATAGTGATCAACTCGCGGGTACGTCCACTGTAGTGATGCAGCTAGCGTACAAGGGAAAAAATAGGGAAAAATAGTGTCTGAAGGATATAAAGTGGATCTGAGTCAGTAAAATGAATCCTGCAGGCCAAAGAGTGTTGATGCTCACAAGGTGGAAAATTACGCTGTAACACATGGCATGAAATATTAGGTCATTTGAATTATGGTAAAATGAAAATGTTAACTAAAATGGTACTTGGATTGCCTAATATTTTGTCTACTAACGGTGTTTGTGAAGGTTGTGTTCTTGGTAAACATCATAGAGAAATGTTTGATAAAGGTAAAGCTTGGTGTGCTAAAGAACCTTTGCAATTAATTCATAGTGAGATTTGTGGTCCTCTTGAAGTTCCTTCTATATCATATGCAGTCTATTTTCTTACCTTTATTGATGACTTTAGTAGAAAATCAGGGGTTTATTTCTTGAAAAATAAAAGTGATACTTTTTCTAAATTTCAACTATTTAAATCCTTGGTTGAGAATGAATCTGGTAAAAAGATTAAGACTTTAAGAACTGATAATGGGGGGGAATTCATTAAGAAAGAATTTGAAGCTTTTTTATCTAAACATGGCATTCGACATCAAAAGACTGTTCCTTACACACCTCAACAAAATGGTATTGTTGAAAGGAAAAACAGAACTTTAGTTGAAATGGCTAGATGTATTCTTTATTCTAAAGGATTACATAAGAAATTTTGGGTTGAATCCATCATTTGTGCTAACTTTATTTTAAATAGAGTTCCTACAAAAGTTTTTAAGCATGTTACCACTGAGGAAAAATGGAATGGAAGAAAACCAGATATTAGTAACTTTAAAGTGTTTGGTTGTGAATGTTTGGCTCATATTCCTAATGAAAAACGGAAAAAGTTAGAACACAAGTTTCACATAATAATAATAATATTTCATTCCCATTTTAATTTTAAGGACACCTTTTCATGATATCTTCTCATAAAGAGAACTATTATTTTATTGCCCTTTACCTTTTCTTATTGAAATATAGTTTCTTCATGGCTTTGGCTTTCTCTTCACGGCAACAATTCTGCACTTGCTCTCACAGGGATCAACTACAATGGAAATACATTATTACGGAGGCTTCTTCATCACACAATGGATGTCTTCTTTTGATCTTCATGCGTATTTTCTCACATTGATCGGGATCGCCTCCCCACACTACTCACGACTGGTATAGTTTCCCTTTTACGATGATTTTGGCAAGGTCTTTTCTTCCAGACATGGATTTTCACATGAATTTATTATCCAACAAATTCATTTTTAATCACGCCCAATTTGCTCACTCCACCGATTTCTTCATGTAAGTTCTCGCAGGTTCTCTCTTGATGGCTATAGAGACGACGATCTCTTCTATGCAGCTTCACCTGGATTAGACTTATCTTCACCGATTTCATTGATTTCTATCTTCACAAGGATTTTCATGGGCAGTTGTCTCCTCATGTGGATGGGAATGACTCCTTCACAGATGTATGCTTACAACATTGAACACAAACCACAGATTGGTGCTATTTCGATCTACCACGGATCGATCCACTTGATTCGGCAAATCCTTTGTGGCTTCCTCCCAACCAATCTAAAAAACGCAGCTCTTCCTCCAACAGCATGGGCTCCTCCTTCACGCTAAGTGCAGTTCCTCCACCAATCTCAAATTTCCACTCCTTTCTACAATCATCTCAGATCCACGGTCTTAGGATCTCAGATCTGTCCTTTTACAACCAGATCCAATCACTTAAAAACAGATCTCAGAAGTAGCCACATGCAGGACACCAATGTGTCTCTCTGTGGCCTTCCACCATCATGTGCAGCCTTCACCCAACCACTGCGAACAGGTTGGTCTATTCTTCCATAGATGGGTCAACTCTGCACACTTACCATTCAACTAGCAATAATAATACAAATACGCCAAACCATGGATCTGATACCAGTTGTTGGGAATTACACAAGTATATATAATTTAACCTTTGAGAGAAATAAACAGAAACAAGCAATCACATAATAGAGACACAAAATTTACCCTGGAAACCCCATGCAGGGAAAACCAGCACCCAATGAAGATCTTCATTACATGGTTAAACCGGCCATCCAGGCCAAGTGAGCTAGCCATCGCTCACCTCCAGGCCACTTTACAATAGAGCCTCCTCGAGCCTTATAAAGGCTTCCTTACATGTAATACCATGGGGAAATACCATCGGCTACAACAAAACCATGTGCCCAAAAAACATGTGCTGGACCTAACCAACTTTGACTTAATCCCGAGTTAAGGTTAACCCTAACATATGATTCTCTTATGAAGAACAAGACTTGGTCTCTTGTTCCTCTTCCTTTAGGAAATAATTTAGTTGGTTGTAAATGGGTTTATAAAACTAAATTTACTGCAGAAGGATAGATTGAAAAGTATAAAGCTAGATTAGTTGCAAAAGTTTTTAATCAACTTGAAGGTATAGATTATAATGAAACTTTTGCTCTTGTGCTAAAATGAATACAATAAGAACCATTTTATCTATTACTACATCTTAGAAATGGGAAATACACCAAATGGATGTTAAAAGTGTTTTTTTAAATGATGATCTTAATGAAGACATTTATATGCAATAGCCTCCTAGTTTTATTAATGTTGAATCATCAAGTTTCGTATGTGAATTACACAAGTCTTTATATGGTCTTAAACAAACACCTAGGACTTGGTATGATAAATTTGATGCATATTTCTTGAATAATGGTTTTAAGCATTGTATATTTGATCATAACCTGTATATTAAGTATGTTGATGATAATATCATTGTTATTGTTTTATATGTGGATGATCTTATTATCACTGGCAACCAACTTCTTCTCATTCAAAGTATGAAAAGTGATCTTCAAAAGTAGTTTGAAATGACTGATCTCGGTATATTGCAGTATTTCTTGGGTCTTCAAATTTGGCATTTGGTAGATGGTATTTTTCTCTCTAAACCGAAGTGTGCTACAGATTTATTGGCTCATTTCCACATGAGTGATTGTAAACCTACTCCTACGCCTTGTTAGTCCAGTGTAAAATTAACTATTGAGTGTACCACTCCTCTTATTGATGTTACAGCCAACCACATCCACAGTTTAACCAACCCCAGTAATATGACTAGGGGCAATATGGGAAGCCACAATATGGACACCCACAGTATCCACCACTGCCGTATGGCCAGCCGCAGTATGGGAAGCAACAGTATCAACAACCACAGTACGAGAAACCGTAGTATCAACCATATGGGCCATTATGTGGAGGTTTTAGGGGAGGATTCCACGGAGACCGAGGCACTGGTATGGGACGTGGAGGAGCTGCTGGATGGGGAAGAGGACCGATCATCTATTACAATTGTGGACAACAGGGGCACTACCAGAGGGATTGTCCAAACCCAGCACCACAGTGTACATACTGTAGCGCTGTAGATCATAGTGTAGAGCACTGCCCTTAGCTCATTGCGAAATGGAAGTCTAAGAATCCACCCCATAACCAAAACCAAAATAATCATAACACACCATCAGCTGTGTAGATGATATCGATAGAAGCTAGAAGTAGCCATGTGACGGTTGGAATAGTGACACGAGGAGGGGCGGTGACAGGTGGCGACAGGTCAGACACCAATGTTAGACCAACACAAACACAGCGGAAGCAAGTCACTTTTGATGTAGAAGCTAAAAGGGATGTCTTCTTGAAAGAACAGGAGGCAATGAGGAATAGGAGGCAGCTACCTCTTCAGGAAGAAATCTATGATATTCCACCGACGTTCGACTCAACGAAGTCACGAAGAAAGGAAAACACCCTAAAGGCCTTCTTGGAAAGTTGCCTGGACTTGGAAAAAGATCCAGATGCACTGAACGAAATAGCTGGTCTACTGCATCGAAGGGAGGGTGCACAACTAGAACAGAGAGTTAATCGCATGCATAAAAGGAAGAAAGGCAGGGAGATGCCGATGTCTGCACAAATTAGATCGTTTGATGTTGACTCCATTCTGGGTTTGGGTTCAGATGTGAATATTCTGACCAAACAGATGTGGGAGACAATGGGAAATCCATGGATGACATGTTCACCAGTACAGCTGCGACTAGCGAACCAGAGCAAGGTCACTCCTCTCGATCGGGTATGTCAACTTCCAGTTGAAATTGAAGGGCTTAAAACGTATGTTGATTTCGATGTCATTGAAATTGTGGATAACACCAATCCTTATCCGGTACTGCTGGGGATAGACTGGGCCATGGAGAATCAAATGATTATCAACTTTAAGAAAAGGATAGTGTCATTCGAGAATCAAGAGATGAGAGTCATTGCACCACTGGATCCTGCGGAAGGGCTGTGCCATATGGAACCAGCCAGAGATGAGTTTGCGGAAGGGTGGGACAATTTGTATAACATCTATGAGGATTACGTTAATCCCACTGCCGATGGAGAATTAGGATGGCACAGTACCAGCTCGGCCTCCTCATATTCAGACGAGGCCCTCGAGAACTGGAAGAACCAGTTACATGAAGTTTCCTTTAGAAGATGTGCACGGGTAACGCAATCCCTGTGAAGGGTAGCCACGGAGGAGTACGTGTTACCTACATATGAGGGATTTCCCAACTTGGGAAAGTTTCTCACATAATTTGAGGAAAGAGTGGTAGAACCGCAACATCTACTGGCCCTGGAGGAAGCCTTGAAGGCTACCCCTGCACGATGGTGGGTTGTGCACAAATCAAACATCACAACTTGGCCACTATGTCGACAGCTCATGGAGGTTTGGTTCGGTGAAGCTGCGGGGTATGAACAAATGCGATATGATGGACGAGGCGACCCAAAGGAGCATCTAAATGCGTGCCAACACCAATGGAGATTGAGAGCGAAACAGGAGTGGGTACATGCATTCATACACACATTAGATGAGGTACTGCGAAGCTGGTATGTCACAACAGAATTGCGACGCGGGATGACTTCTTGGGAGCATCTTACCATTGGCTTCAGCCAATCGTTTCATTCTCAGATGAAAATCCTCTGATCCATACTGCACTACAGATGATCCGTGGGAAGATATTTGAGGCGGTACCAACCGAACAACCGATGGCACTTCAATGGAATGCGACACCAGAAATGTTGATGGAGTGCTACAATGTCACCGGAGAGCCCGACGATGAGGATGATCCCAAGGCTACATACGTACCAGAATCAGAGGGTAGTCACAGTGTTGTGCCACCAGATATACCGTCGAACAAATTTTAGCAACCATTGAAGATCAAGAAGGTGAACATTGGGTCGGAGGAGAACCCAAAGTTCGCAAGCATTGGTGACTACTGGGACGAGTCGACAATTGCGAAGATGACAGACCTGCTGCATGAGTTTCAGGACTTGTTTCCAACGAAATTCTCAGAGATGAAGGGAATTTCCGGAGATTTAGGGAAATGAAGATCCCCCTAGAACCTGATGCGAAGCCAGTCAAGCAGCGGCCACATTGACCGAATCTAAGATACCAACAACAAATGCGACCTGCAATCGACAGCGTGATCAAGGCAGAACCACCAACGGATGCAGTTGAGAAGTACACAATAGCAACCTGAAGGAATCGGCCGCACTCAGGAAACAGTAGAAAATCCGACAAGACGGTGAGGTCAACACAGCGGAGCTCGTTGCATTAATTAAAAAAAAAAACCATCGCCACATTAAACACAAATCGGAAGCTTCCACGAGGTGCGGAGGTCCAATATGGAAATAAATGCAGCATTTATACCACACCGGACAACAAAAAAACCGAGACCAACAATAGTTAATAACCAATGCATGGGATAGATTTGACAGATCCCAACTAGATTTAGTAATAATGGCCCACGATTGGTTGGATACTAGCGACCAACACTATAAATATAGGAGGAGGAGAAGCAGAAACACATTAACTAATTCAATATCCACAAGAGCTGAATGGAAGTGTATGTTTCCAGCACTAGCACTGAAAGACCGTAGCCCACACCAGATGTGCAGGAACAGCCGGAAGTAATGTCTACCATTCCATACAAGAAGAAGAGGAGCACAACTCGACCCCTAGACACCGGTCAGGAGAAAAAGAAAGGCACCTGGGCATCAGATAATGCTCTGTGAAGCAGAAGAGTAGTTAGAAACCTTTAAGGGATCACTCAAAATGATGCCCACAATGATGCGAATGGTAAAGGCCGCAGAACTGCAGAGTATGAAGCAGTAGGCTGAAAAGGCCCACGAAAGGAAGCAACGACGAGCCGCACATTTGGATGAGCTTCAAAAAAAGTCCGAATCCCTCATAGCACGAGTAGTACCAGTGATGAAACAGGTATAGGAGAAACTGCAAGAGGTACAACAGAAAGTATGCAACCACCCAACGGAGCAGCAGGTGATAGAGAGTGCGCAGATCCGAGCATCAGTGAAGGAGATAGTCGACCAGATCCGAACCACCTATGATGACTTCCAATAGCAGTTCAAAAAACCAACAGTGTCCAGTTGAGGTGGCTCGAGATGAGCCACAAGTTTGTGTTGGGGGCCTATTGGCACAGAATAAGTCCACAGGAAGTGCAGAAGCCAATAGGTGCATAAGGGTCATTCCGCGAAACAAGGACCATTCGCAGAGTTCACGGAAGCACAAGAATTGTTAGATTAGTCAATTTGGTCGTGAGGACCATTTTGTAACCAAGTAAAAGCATATAAATAGAGTAGGATTGTAAGCCTAAGGGAATCCAGTTTTTGATGATTGATCATATCTTTTGGGCCTGTTTTGTATCCGCAACATGGTGTATTGATTGTTTCTGCGAGGTTCATTCTGCAGGTTTAGTGAATGAATGAAGATGTTCGATTATGATGCAATTTTTGTCTCTAGTCTTATATGATGATAAATGTGATTGCTTTAGAGTATCTTTTCATGCGAATGTGCTATGGGTTTAAGAAGTATTGTTAATCTGAATAAGTGGGTTGAATATGTTGTTCTGAATGTTTGTTATCTGTTGAAATCTGCGAAATGACTTAATATGCAAATGATAAGTTGATAGCATCCTACAAAGATTATAATCTCTGGTTATTACAAGGGTAATGTGTGTCGAAAGCATATCCTCAACTCCACTGCGGAAACTTGGTTCCAGCATCCCCCTTATCCATCTCGAGTGAGACTACACTTGCTCCGCAAGTGTTGCTGGAGAGGGTTACACCTTATCGAGCCGGTGTATAAGGGAGTTTGGGTTGGTAGTTTGTTGGCGACAATGCCAACTGAACCCCTTTCGATAGACATTGCGTCAACACATTGCATAGCTAGATGTGGGTATTTTATTAAAATACATATTTACATGGTATTTGTAATTTCCATCATGCCATGCTAGCATGCGATCCACATGCATAGATATTTTTAATTGCCTTTACATAAATGATAAATCGATCGAGGACCTTGGCCTTGATCTCCTCACCACGATTTTTTTATAATGATATTACATCATTTACACGTTTAATGTAATGGGATCAAAATCTGGGTGTCACAAAACACAAGCAATAATCCTACACCAATGCTACACTCAAAGGGAATTCGAGTCGAAGGTAGTCTAGTGATCACATTGTGTAGGGATTGAACAAGGAAATCTGGGGTTTGGATATGATTTAAATAATACCAAGCAATTAAATAAACCCACCGAACATAGAAAATAAGAAACAACACTATATATCCAAGATCAATGATCCAATTAGATAAGTTGAGTTGTAGAATGTGGTTTTTATAGTGAACCACCAATATATTAAACCCGATTAGTAATCATAATGAATGTGGTTTTTATTGTTTTTCCATGTAAGAAGTGTGCAAGTTTTTCATAGTCATGCCAAGAGTGCATGCCTCTACTTGTACAAGGAGGTCAAGAAGGAGAGCTGGTAGGGTTGCATAGCAACAATGCACTGCATCAGATGAGGACATACCCCAAGTTGCTAACAACAATCCTTCCAGTGGTGTAGAAGAGCATAATGAGACAAAGGTTGATGGTGTTACTCCATAGTCAACCATAGTGCAAGGTGAAAGTGCAACCAAGAATATTAGTGCCATCATAGGGTGGACAAAACAAGATATGTTGACCGCAATTGATGACATAGAATTCAATGGATATGTTGTTAGTGCAGCTGCCAAAAAACATGGGATTGCACCCACATAACTACATTATTGGATAAATGTCCTAACTCATACAAAGTGGAATTAGGGCATCTTACAATGATGATTATAGAAGAGGAGGAAGAAGTGGTTTTTTGGTGCAAGGAGATGGCTCAATTGGGCCATGGGATGGAATTGATAAAACTAAAATCCATTTTTGCTCAAATCTATCAAGGTAGGACAAAGTCATTTAGAGATGGATTTCCCAAGAAACCATGGTGTTCAGGGTTTAAAAAAAGGCATCCAGATATTGCAATACAAATAATAGAGGGCCTTGATAAAGACAAGGCTATAAATCTATGCCATGCAGTTATGTCCAGGTTCTATGACACACTGTCTACTATATATGAGAAACATGCCTATAGTGCAGGCCATATCTGGAACTATGATGAAATTAGTTTACAAGTAGGGAAGAATTTGTGTCATGTGGGTAATTTCCAAGAGAGGGAGCATAAATGTGCCAAAACTTCTACCTAAGAGAAGGGAGTGGATAACTATTTTGTGTCGTGTAAATGCAATTGGTGCATCACTCCCAAAGTTTTATTCGTTCAAGTGGAAGACTCAATTGAAAAACTAAATCCAAAATTGTGAACCAAGAGCATGCATGGATGCACATCCCCATGCATGGATGACTAAAGAGTTGTTTTTGAATTAGCTTTGTCACTTTGTTACATCTGTACCTGGTGATGTCTCACCTAAAAACAGACACTTATTGATTTTTGATGGTCATGGCAACCACATAACTATACAAACCATTGGGGAGGAAAAGAGATTAGGCATTGACTCGATGAATTTACCTACACATACTAATCATAGGTTGCAATCTCTCAATGTGAGTGTGTTTGGGACTTTCAAGAATTACTTCAAGTTTGAGAGAGCATCATGCATGGAAAAGAACCTAGGTATAGAGGTAAAAAGGTTTGAATTAGTCAAACTTGCAAGTAAATCTTTTAAAAAGGATCTCGTGCCATTGAATATAAAGGTTGGATTTAAGCGGATTGGAACCTGACCATTGAATTATGATTCTCTTATCCAGGATATTGGGTGTAGCCAAGCGTTTGATTTACATGGCCAAGAAGATGCAAATGCTGCAAACAACATGTTATCCCTATCTCAAAGACATAGGGTGCCATCGGGTTATGATGATGATCATGTTAGTGCTACTCAATATGATCATGAACTAAATGTACAGAACATGGAAGTTGTTGGGTCATATGAAACACATACAGGTTCTGCAAAGCATTTTCCTGATGAACCTATTGAGCTAAATGTGGTTGTAGGTGGTCAAGTAGTAGAAAGCAATGAGGAGCAATTGATAATGCCTGTCATATCCCCAGATTTTTGCTATGGTCCATGGGGGTGATTTTAGCCTAAGTCACCTAGGCATTAATTAAATAATTAATGGATGGATAAAGGAAGATTCATAAGGGTGAATTTGAAGTTATTAACCCCCATGAAGTTATTAACCCCCAATCCAAGTGCTAAGGTGATTTATTAATTAATTGAAAAATTAATTAATTGGGGAAGTTTTGAGGCAATTACACCATAGTAGTTAATTAATTACTGGATAATTAATTAATTGCTTTGCAAAATTATTTCTGAGTTATATTATTGTCATTTAAATGTTTATTACTAATAAATGTGCCAAGTGGTTGATGACTTGGATAGGAAATTTGAATTGTTAAGTGAGCCAAACTTTCCTAAGTGGTAAAGTCTCAGAAAAGCTAAGGAATCTAATGGAGCCAAGTTGGCAAGATGAACCCAGAAAGGAAACTGACAAAAGATGGCAAAATCAGACAAAAGCAGGAAAGAGGAAAGTAAAGAAAGTGGAAGGTTTCAGAAAATCTTTCAGAAAGAAAATAGCAACAACCAGAAAATCTACCTACAGCGCACTTGCCCAAATTCAGTGAAGGAGGTGAAGGAAAGAAAATTTTGAAAGCTCAAAAGTTGCTATTCTCCTCAAGAAATGTGCCCTCATGGCTTTGGAGTAGAATGGGCAAGTGGGTAACCTACTCTCACAGGTCACCAATCGAAGAACTTGCTCAGCAGGTCATCATGAAGTCTATAAAAGAACCCAACAACCTCCATTTGACAACTTTTGTCATTTGGAATTTTGCTTTGAGAGCTCTGAGCCTCTCTAGTTGAGTAATGTGCCTCAATTGTTTCTCTTGGGTGATGTACCCCAAGGTCTTTTAGTTTCCAGAGAGTGTTATGCAGGTCTAGATCATGTACTGGAGACCATTATCATCTATTTGCATCCATCATTGAAGATTTGAAGTCAGAAGAAGAACAGATCCGGCAAACAGTGAAACCATAACTAGTTTTAGTGAAGATTCTCCCGTTGGAGGAGTTTGAGCCAGTGAATGTACCCAAGACTTGGTGGAGAGATGGTTCATCCATTTTTGCAGTCATTAGAAGAGCCACTTACCAGAAATCAGCAACATATCTGAACTATCCTTCTCTTCTCTCTCATTCTCTCAACTCCGGCTAGATTTGGAGGTGATTCCTCTGCTAGAAGAAGAAGACAAGTGAAGGACTCTATATTCTTTCTCAGAGAGTCATTTATCAGCTCATACTCTATTCCATATCTGTATATGATTACCATGTACTTTCAGATCAGATATTTAATCATTTCATATCTCACACAGTCCATCCTGGGCTCTATGTGAGGTTTTCCTAGTCATTGAGATACTATTCTACTGGAGGATCATTAAATGGACACAAGCTTGGTCCAGTGAGGTATATTTCGACTTGATGTTGTCATATATATTATATCAGAACCATATAACACCTCAGAACTGATTATTACATTTAATGAAGGTCATTTAATAATCCAAAATGGAAGACTAGCTCATTGAGCATTGTTTTATGACTAGTTTTACTGAAATAATTGCCAAATCTATTCTAAGAGTCAATTTTGCTTTCTGCAAGTTGTAGGTGGTAAATTATACAGTATAATATCCATGTCAATCATTAATTTCAGAATCTAGAAGCATTTAACCTTTTTTTGTAAAGTTTGGAAAATTCCTAGCTCAACAATCCTGGAGTGGCTTAAGACTCCCAAATCACTCCTGCATATTCCAAATATTTTTCTATGCTTCCTAGTGAATCCATTGAACTTATTTGACTGTCATAAATCAGCCTTGGACCCTCAGTGACCCACCCAGTCTAGTAAGCATATGCTGGTGCGCCCAGGAAGCTTTGCGGTAGGCTTCAATGGTAGCTATTGTCCGAAACATAAATGGCCCCAGTTCTTTGTGCTTAGGACTCTCCTGCTGATCTGATTTGCTGCTGCTGCACACTCCCCATACAAATTCCAGAATTGAATGTTCATCCCACCATCCTCATTCCTTGCCTCAATACCCCTCACTTACCTCATACTCCATTCAGAGAAATTGTCAGAAATTTAACTAGAGAAGTTCATAAATTTTTTGAAGTCGAGTTAATATCTTGGTTGAAATTTTCCAAGGATATTACAGTGGTATCAGAGCACTTTCCTTGGCTCGGCCTGTGGAAATTAATTCTCATAGGAAAAGTATATTTTGCAGCCATTTGATGTCGCTCATCCACATATGGATTGGGTGAAAGATTACCTGGCAAGCATGAAACTTCCTTGCAAAATTTTTTATGCTTATGGTCAAGGGAAGGAAGCTAAGCAGGAAAGCTGCCAAGTTAAATTAATGGAACATTTTACTTGCAAAGGTTGGCCTATGTGGAGGGAATCCACATGCTGGGAGGGATGCTTGAAATTTTTATCCAATGGCAGAGAGTTGAGCCATTGGATGTGTTCACTGGAAGAGACATTCTGCTCCCCACTTGGTTTGGTTGGAAGCAATTCCCTAGCAGTTATTCCTTGGATGAAAAGGAAAATGTTTGATGACAGATTCTTTAAAATTATTCTGATGATGGGGAAAATGCAGTTGATACTTTGGGATCCTGGCATACACTTGAGTGACAGATTGCCAAAGATGACAGGAGAATTCTGCTCCTTGTAGGAGAAACAGTGGGATCCAGGAATTCTACTCAAGTTATCCTAGCTGGGTTGAAAATTTTGTTCATTGCTGGTTAATTGCATATATAGATTACAGTGCAGTTGTTCTTCATTTTTTTGAAGGCCCAAGTTTAATTTTCAGACTGTTTAGTGGATGGGGACAAATTTAATCAGAGTGGTGCAGCAGAAGCTTGGTGGGATCCTAAAATTGCTTGAGGACAAGCAATATTGGGAAGGGAGGACTGTCATATCCCTAGATTTTTGCTATGGTCCATCGGGGTGATTTTAGCCTAAGTCACCTAGGCATTAATTAAATAATTAACGGATGGATAAAGGAAGATTCCTAAGGGTTAATTTGAGGAATTAAATGGATAAGGAGGGCCCCCCATGAAGTTATTAACCCCCAATCCAAGTGCTAAGGTGATTTATTAATTAATTGAGAAATTAATTAATTGGGGAAGTTTTGAGGCAATTACACCATAGTAGTTAATTAATTACTGGATAATTAATTAATTGCTTTGCAAAATTATTTCTGAGTTATATTATTGTCATTTAAATGTTTATTACTAATAAATGTGCCAAGTGGTTGATGACTTGAATAGGAAATTCAAATTGGTAAGTGATCCAAACTTTCCTAAGTGGTAAAATCTCATAAAAGCTAAGGAATCTAATGGAGACAAGTTGGGAAGATGAACCCAGAAAGGAATCTGACAAAAGATGGAAAAATCAGACAAAATCAGGAAAGAGGAAAGTAAAGAAAGTGGAAAGTTTCAGAAAAGATTTCAGAAAGAAAATACCAACAACCAGAAAAGCTACCTAAAGCACACTTGCCCAAATTCAGTGAAGGAGGTGAAGGAAAGAAAGTTTTGAAAGATCAAAAGTTGCTATTCTCCTCAAGAAATGTGCCCTCATTGCTTGGGAGTAGAATGGGAAAGTGGGTAACCTACTCTCATAGGTCACCAATCCAAGAACTTGCTCAGTTGGTCATCATGAATTCTATAAAAGAACCCAACCAACTCTATTTGACAACTTTTGTCATTTGGAATTTTGGTTTGAGAGCTCTGAGCCTCTCTAGTTGAGTGATGTGCCTCAATTGTTTTTCTTAGGTGATGTACCCCAAGGTCTTTTATTTTCCAGAGAGTGTTATGCAGGTTTAGATCATGTACTGGAGACCATTATCATCTATTTGCATCCATCATTGAAGATTTGAAGTCAGAAGAAGAACAGATCCGGCAGACAGTGAAACCACAGCTAGTTTTAGTGAAGATTCTCCTGTTGGAGGAGTTTGAGCCAGTGAATGCGCCCAAGACTTGGTGGAGAGATGGTTCAGCTATTTTTGCAGTCATTAGAAGAGCCACATACCAGAAATCAGCAGCATATCTGAACTATCCTTCTCTTCTCTCTCATTCTCTCAACTCTGGCTAGATTTGGAGGTGATTCCTCTGCTAGAAGAAGAAGACAAGTGAAGGACTCTATATTCTTTCTCAGAGAGTCATTTCTCAGCTCATACTTTGTTCCAGATCTGTAGATGATCACCATGTACTTTCAGATCAGATATTTAATCAGTTCATATCTCACACAGTCCATCCTGGGCTATATGTGAGGTTTTCCTAGTCATTGAGATACTATTCTGCTGGAGGATCATTAAATGGACACAAGCTTGGTCCAGTGAGGTATATTTTGACTTGATGCTGTCATATATATTATATCAAAACCATATAACACCTAAGAGCTGATTATTACATTTAATGAAGGTCATTTAATAATCCGGAATGGAAGACTAGCTCATTGAGCACTGTTTTATGACTAGTTTTACTGAAATAATTTCCAAATCTATTCTAAGAGTCAGTTTTGATTTCTGCAAGTTGTAGGTGGTCAATGATACAATATAATATCCATATCAATCATTAATTTCAGAATCTGGAATCATTTAACATTTGTTTGTAAAGTTTGGAAAATTATTAGCTCAACAATCCTGGAGTGGCTTAAGACTCCCAAATCACTCCTGCATATTCCAAATCTTTTTCTATGCTTCCCAGTGAATCCATTGAACTTATTTGACTGTCATAAATCATCCTTGGACCCTCAGTGACCCACCCAGTCTAGTAAGCATATGCTGGTGCGCCCAAGAAGCTTTGCGGTAGGCTTCAGTGGTAGCTGTTGTCTGAAACATAAATGGCCCCAGTGCTTTGTGCTTAGGACTCTCCCGCTGATCTGATTTGCTGCTGCTGCACACTCCCCATACAAATTATAGAATTGAATGTTCATCCCACCATCCTCATTCCTTGCCTCAATACCCCTTACTTACCTCCTACTCCATTCGGAGAAATTGTCAGAAATTTAACTAGAGAAGTTCATAAACTTTTTGAAGTTGAGTTAATATCTTGGTTGAAATTTTCCAAGGATATTACAATGCCAATCAAATTTGAACAGCCTAAGTGGTTGGTAGAACTCAGATGAATGCGAACATAAATATTCTCGCCAACACCAATATTGATGAAAGACTTAACATGCCTTCATATCTAGTTGTCACGAACAACGAACATGTACATTACTATATGGATGATGGGAGTGTAGAAGAACACACCACAAATATTGAAGAACTAGATGGAGAAGACAATGCCAAAGAAGCACAACTCATAGTTGATCCTCATATTCAACGAGGTACCACACCAATACTCGACCAATTCCTAAAGCTTCCAGGGGAGAGAGTGCAAGCACATCAATCAACAAGAACACCATATTATCTTCGATTAGGTAGGAGTTCACATTTTCTCACTTAATAGGACTACTACATCAAACTTTTGGTTGAGGAAGAACAAAAGAAAAGGGATATGCAAGAAATAAAACAAAAGAAGGACTAGGGAAAGGAGGAGAAGGAAGCAAGGATTGTTACACCAGGACATCGAAAGCAAGAAAGGATTCGAAGAGAGATAGAGAGGTGAGAAAAATAGCACCAAAAATAGGTGAGAAGGTATGAAAGGAAACAAAGAAAGGCACAACAAAGTCTTCAAAGTGTTGGAGGGGGGATGGTGTCCAAATCATTGGATCCACTTGCAGACAATCCAATATTCTTCCAAGACCTCATAAACATCCAGCTCCCCTAATATCATCTATCTAGTCAACCTCCTCCCCTTATTCCTACCAGTGCAAAGGCCTATCGGACAAATGCTATAAAAACACCTCCAGTTAATCCAAGGGTATTTAGCACAATTCAAAACTATGGTTTTTCATTTTTTCCTTGGCCGCAAGGAGTAAACTGGCCTCAAGTAAGTATGCACAACTCAAACCTTTTTGGTCAAGTGATCTCAGGTAGTTCAGCCTATTTAGGTGAAGAAAATGCAGGCAAATCAACAAGTTTAGGCAATGTATGCACTAAACCTCTTTGACAATTCAAATGCTTAGCATAACCACATGAAATGTGGATTTTGTTAGAGAGGCATTTTGTGGTTGTTCCTCTAGTCCTAGATTGAATCCAATCTAAAGAGTCGAATATATGTAGTCAATTTTCTATATAATTCTAATGTAAGTGCACTATTGGTTACCTAAGACTGGTTTTCTATATCAATTTTGAAGTGCGAGAAAATATTGTTTTGTCAAGAAAACAAAACAGTACAACAAGCTGTTGGTGCTAGCTCCTCAACTACATTTAAAGGAGCTACGATTTGTTTAGAGGTTTAGATATATAGGGTACCTCTCACTCCACTTTCATTAGTATCCCTATTTGCTACCCCGCTAAAGAACTTGTGGGGACCATCAACTATGATTTAAGGACTTGTGAATAAATTACCTCAAAGCATGATGAGTTCGTTAAATTGAAAAAACTAAAGAATAACAAAAAAGACCTCTACCAAAAATAAACTCTGTCTGAACTATGTAGTTATGACACAAACACATGAACAAACAAAAGGTTGAAATGAAGCATGCATGTCTCTACTGGGGGTTGCTACTTATTTTTGTAGTAGCAGTTATATTCTCTAATTATTTTTTCAATTAAAAACATTGGGAATCTTCTCATCCAAATGGAGAGATCTAATACTCAAAATTAATTATATTAATTGTTTGTTTATGTCTCAAGCATAACTACATACCAAATTGTTGAAGAGGGAAACATAAAGTGTTGGCTCAACTTGTATCAATATCCTTTTCTAGGGTTCTTATTCCGATTAGGGTCATCCCAACATTAATGAAATGCAATTACCATCTAAGAAGAATACTATACATGCGTAAGTGAAAACTTTGGTCCTCCCTCTAGCATACGCCATCAATAATTGTATCCATTTCAATCATTTGTTTTCTTTTTTTCTATTGCTTATAATTTTGTTTATAAAAGATGCAAACTTTTTGTTTGTCATTTTCCTACTATACCAGGCATCCCACCTGGAAAAGGTGCTTTGTTGATAAGCTTAAATAGTTTTCCTTGAAAACACAACAAACTATGTAATATACCTACATGGATTCACTTTTTGTTGCTATATCTATAAAACCATTAAGGAAGCATATATAAACTTTTGAAGCTTTGCTATGTTTTTGGGCTTGTGAGTTCATAGAATGCTTTGCAAATGGATTCACCTTTGACACACACACACACACACATATATATATATATGTATTCTCAATTCTTAGTGACACACTAAGAGTGCCTGGAATCACTGGATTGAATAAGCGAAAGCTACAACATTGACTTACACTTTGAAGTCGTATCATAAAATCCACATTAGTGATTTGGCATTGATTTTTCTTACCAGAAGGCATGCGAATCAACGAAGCACAACTCTGAAAAAAACCTTCTTCTAGCAGGTTACTCTCGTTGGAAAATGTTAATAATGAGGTAAGATAGCCTTGAATACAATTCTCTACAAGGAAACCAAGGGACATCACATTTCCTGCAAAGTGGTATATAATGCAAGTATTGAGATGTTTTTTTGTCTGAAAAGGATGACCCAAATATGAACCTAGCCCCAATCAACCTATGCTAGATGCAAACAACCAACCATTTAGACCAAACCCAATTCTTTAAGGCAGCCATAAGCTTATATGTGAGAAAGAATTGAAAAAAAATATGAACCATCAAGATTATTTAGGTAAATTGCAACATGATATGAATAATCTCTACATGCTATCCCATTTCACAAACAGAGATAACATTTGGAACTGGTATTTGGATGACCCATTTCACAAACAGAGATAACATTTGGAACTGGTATTTGGATGACCCATTTCACAAACAAAGAAGACCTCCAAATGTAATTTACCCTTAACTAGTTAAGACATTTTAATCCCTAAAGGAAAACAATACAAACAAAGCACAATTACATACAAAATTCTGTCAAACCCCTGAGAGGGATTTTTTTGTTTATTATTTGAACAAAACAAACTGAGAAGAACAACATATATTCACCACAAGGCACAAAAATTCACCATGGTAACTATATTCAGAATTATGTCAAACTGCGAAAGGGTCTTTTGCATTTATTATTCAAACAAAACAAATATAGAAGAACAACATATATTTGCCACAAAAATTCACCACAATAACTGTATTCAAAATTATGTTAAACCCCTTAGAGGTCTTTTGTGTTCATTATTCGAACATAACCAATAGAGAAGAACAACATATATTCACCACATGGCACAACAATTCACCATTGTAACTACATTCATAATTATGTCAAACCCCTGCAGAATTAATCATTACATTAATAGTACTATCAAACCCTTGCACTAAAAACCCCTTACATAGTGCCCAATGAACATTCATTTGCTTAAAACAGGTTATTGATAGAGGGCTCGAACAAATCCATGAGAGCACACAAACCCATTTAGACATCAACCCATTAGGACATAACCCACAAGTAGCAAAAACTATAAACAAAATCCACAATGCATAAACCAAGTCAAAGTCACAAATATTCGCTGGGAGATTCGATGTGTTGAAAAACATAGAGAGAAGCTAGTATGAGTGAAATCCTCCTAGGGAAACCCTTGCCAACCTCCAACGATGCTCCAATTGCCCGACTGTTCATCCACTCAGGTCTAGTGCGACCTGCACACAGCAAGCAAGTGTTAGCAACCCATATCATCACCAAAAACCAATAAAAAAGGTCACAACCGAAGCACCTACCTCGCATGACAGGGCTGAAAACCAAGAAAAAAATTTAATAGCCGGAGTGCCCACCTTGCATGATAGGGCCATCAAAGAACCAATAGTCACAAGCAAAGAAACGAGTATGTTGATAGTTCAAACCAGGACATGGCCAACATAAACCCCAACACCAAGTGTCTAGCACTGATGAAGAACCCCCACCGCACAACGAATGAACCCGAATAACATAGAAGATAACCCACATAGGCACGACCAACGGAGAGGAGGCATACCACCACCTAAGTGGGCAAACAACCACACATCGGGTCCAAACAAAAATGAATGGAGCAAGGGAGCGAGGGTGAGAGAAGGTCGAGAGTGCACCACAAGTGGCATCCCTCCCCTGATGAATCTGTATCTTGTATTTGTTATACTCCTAAGAATTTGTTTGTAAGAGGGCAAAGTTAAGTTAGAGTTTTCTATTAAAATGCAAATGCTTTATAAGTCCACGTTATCACCGAAAACAACTTTGCATTACGATTTTATGCCTATACTATGTTGACTCTTGTGCTGCCTCGGTGGTATGACACCCACAACAAATTTAGACATCACAAAAATCTTTACAAGCAAGTCATTTCTCTTATTCATTATGATGCGCTCATCCATGACAGAAATTGTCATCCTCTTCCTGCTCTAAACATGCAACCGAAACAAAATGATGATTCTCGTATTCACTCGGACACCTATAGACTACACCAATGGGACAAGTCATCTGATTCCTTTACATATTCTACTCTCTTGCAGGTCTGCAATAGTATCACAACACTACAGAAACTCCATGCCCAAATTATCGTAACTGGTTTTGAGCAGAACGTCTTTCTGGGCTCCAAGATCATCAACATGTATTCCATGTGGAGTTGCATAGAGGATGCACGCAATGTATTTGACAAAATGCGCCAACGAAATGTTTTCATATGGAATGTGATGATCAGAGGGTATGCCATGAATGGATCATGTGAAGAAGCCTTTGCATTGTATTGCCAAATGCAGAAGGCAGGTATACAACCCGACGATTTCACCTTCACCTTTATACTGAAGGCATGCGCTGAGCTATTCGCTCTGCAAGAGGGGAAGGAGATTCATGGTCATATAGTCAAAGCTGGCTCTGAGTTGGATGTATTTGTGAGTAATTCACTTATATATATGTATGTTAAGAGCGGGTTTGTAGAGCATGCGCGCCGAGTGTTTGGCAGAATAACTGAAAAAGATGTGGTCTCATGGAATGGAATGATAACTGGGTATGCACAAAATGGGCATGACGTGGAAGCCTTAGCTCTCTTCAATGAAATGCAGCTGGTAGACATGAAACCCAACTCAGTTACTATGTTGAGTGTGATCCAAGCATGCACCCATCTAGGGGTTTTGCTACCGGGTAAATTGTTTCATAACCGTGCAATTAAGGGTGGTTTTGAAGCAGATATTATCCTGGGAAATTCATTTATAGACATGTATGCAAAATGCGGATGTATAGAAAGTGCACAGCGAATCTTTAACAAAATGCTTGATAGAAATGTCATCTCCTGGAGTGCACTGATTGCTGGGTATGCACAGAATGGATTTGCCAACGAGGCTCTTGCATTATTTGATAGAATGCAGAAGGTGGATGTAGTACCCAATTCTGTTACAATAGTCAATGTGGTTCAAGCGTGCATCCGTTTCGGTGATTTGCAACAGAGCAAGTTGATTCATGACTATGTAGTTGAAAGAGGATTAGACTCGGATGTCTTTGTGGTCAATTCCCTCATGGACATGTTTGCTAAAATTGGTAGTATTGATGTTGCACAGAATCTCTTTGACAGATTGTCTACAAGAAATGTGGTCTCATGGAATATAATGATTGCTGGATATGCCCACAACAGATATCCTAAAGAAGCCCTTATGCTTTTTAATAAAATGCAATTAGCGAAAATGCAACCAAACCCCACCACCATTGTGAATGTGCTCCAGGTATTTACTAGTTTGGTAGCTTTGCAACAGGGTATGTGGATCCATGGTTACAATATTAAACATGGGTTTGAATCAGATCTTTTTGTGGGGAATTCCCTTATAGACATGTATGCCAAATGCGGAAGAATAGACTTTGCATCCCAATTGTTTGGCAGAATGCCTAAAAGAGATATGGTTTCATGGAGCACAATGATTTCTGCACATGGAATGCATGGCTATGGCAAGGATGCCCTTGAACTTTTTCAGCAAATGCAGCAGACTGGTACTAAGCCCAACCACGTAATTTTTGTTAGTGTTTTGTCTGCATGTAGTCACTCAGGGCTGGTGGATGAAGGTTGGAAATACTTTAACTCCATGATTCAAGATTACTATATTATCCCAAAGGTAGAACATTATGCTTGCATGGTTGATCTTCTTTGCCGTGCAGGGCATCTATATGAGGCACACGATTTTATTAAAAAAATGCCATTGAAACCTAGTGCAAGTGTCTGGGGAGCTTTGCTTAGTGCCTGCAGAACTTACTGCAATATTGAACTGGGTGAATGGGCAGCAAAACAGCTTATTTGCATAGACCCTGAAAATGTTGGATGTTATATAATTCTTTCAAACATCTATGCTGCAGCTGGAAAGTGGGATGATGTTTCAGTTGTGAAAAAATTGGTGAAAGACAAGGGATTGAAAAAGTTACCAGCTTGTAGCATGATCGATGTAAATAACAGTGTTAATGAATTTTTGATGGGATACACATCACACCGTCAATCAGAAAACTGTTATGATTTGTTGGAAACCTTGGGACAGAAGACGAAATCTAAAGACTATGTGCATAAGACAGAATTTATGGTCCATAATGTGGATGAAGATGTAGAGAGACAAGTGAGCTCTTGTTACAGTGAAAGGCCATCTATTGTTTCGGGGTTTAGTCTAAGCCTTAGGAGCCCTCCCCAGATCATGAAAAATTTTCATATGTAAATATTTATAGAAAAGTAAACTATATCGCTTATATCAAGGATGGATTGTGTCTTCCCAAGGATAATCTAATGGTTCCTCAGGTGGGTGGAGTTGTAGCTCAGCAACACAATCTTATAGAAGTTGGCGATTCCCATGGAGTTGAAAGAAGGGACCTGAAGAGAGAAAATCAAATATGCCCTCAGTTTGAGAGGAAGGCTAGCTTTAGCTCCTATAGCTTCAGAGATTTTTTGTTAAGAAATGTGCACAGACTGTCTATTGCATAATGTTTCTGTAGTGTTCCTTTCAAATTTTCTCCACCATCAGCTCTGAAAAAATAGGAATCCATGGCACGACAATTCCATTTTCTCCAACTTCAGCTCCTCTTCTTTTTATGATTGAAATAGTGACAAAGAAGGAAACTCCCCCCTCTATAGGACTATTAGGTTATTGGCAATCCATAAGTTCACCTTACCAAAAGCATGATCATAGTTGTTGCCTTAGTTGACATGCTAGGTATAATTTCTCTTGTTTATGGTTTCATGTGAATTTTGGAGATCTTCTGTGGTACATTTTGCTAACACTGTATACAGGATGTGATGTTTTCTGCCTTAGGCTCGTGACTCTTTGAATGAGATGGCAGTGTAAATTAAACCCATAAAGCATGAATGTATTAATAACTTAAGATGTACCAGCATCATTATAATTTATAGAACATCTGCTTGATGACTTGGACTGAAGAGTTAAACACTGGATTCCATGTGATGTAGTGTTTTTGCATGCTATTTAGTATTATACCATTCCAGTAATATTTACTGAAAAGACATGGAGAAGTATGATGATTTTATGCTGGAAGTACTGGACTCAGATAACCTTCTTCTTTGATTTAGGACGAGGTATTCTTTAAAAAAAATACATCAAAAAATACTACTTGTTATTAGCATTCCTCCCTCTTTGGATCATATTTACAGACAATATCACTTTATGCTCATTTGTAGACTTACTAAATGAAGCTCAAGTAATTTATATTGTGTTGGGTGTGTGTAGGCATCCCACGTGGATAACAATTGTGAAACAGAGGTCATTTATAAGGCATTACCTACACCAAAAGCTTTGCCAATCCAGACACAGATTTCGGGTTGCCAGTCATTAGGTTCATGTGTTAACATCCTCCCTCTTTCCAGTAGTAATTGCAAGCTGTCTTACTGTAGTGGCATATCCATATCATGGGATTTTGTTCTGCCTTGATACTCTGCTCCTTTACATCATTTTTGGTTAACCCAACATTTTATGATGAGGGAAAATTTCCAAACACCAATCTTAAAAGATCCACATACCAATAACCCTTATGTTTAAGCATTCTGAAAACTCTTTTATGTTCAGGAAGAATTCTTTTAGTTATTCTCAGTTGTGACATGTTTGCCATTCAATCAGAACAACACTCCCACGAACTGTTTTATTGCACAGTCTAATGTCAACAAAGGTATGCCCAGTCTTTACTCCATAAATATGTCTGTACTTCGGTTAAGATTCCCTCCTTTTTTACTTCAGTGAAAGCTTTTAAGGATTCCCTGCGTGAAGAGGACCTCATCTTTCATTGGCTGATTCTTAAGGAGGTTGGCTGGTGTTGATATACACTAGAAAATTGTCAATGAAGAAAGGTGGGGTCTTTGTTTGAGACTTGAAATTGGGCGCTGTAAAATTGGAGTATTCTTTTTAAAAATGATCGGTGTTACTTGTTACAACTTCTCAATTATAACTAATGGCTCTTTCCCACTCTTAGGGACTGGGGACTAGCAGCAAGATTTTTTGGAAGGGAAGATCAGGCAAATATATCTGCTAGTAAAAGCCCTGAGCCCTGGATGGCCAGCAAAATGGAATAAAGAAGGTGGAAACACAATTGTTTGGTTGAAGCCTATCTACCCTCCATTGTGTTATGTTCAACATTGTTATAAGAATGGTGCACCAATCTTTTTTTACTGCTATATCTCTTGCTAATCTGAATGGTTTTTGCATTGGAACATTTTCATGATGTATCACCTGCTTATGGCCCCCATTGTGTTCTCAAGAACCACAATAAAATTATTGTCGTCTCTATGTTACTCTAAAGAACTACTTTAAATTCAGATGAGTCAAGCTGATTGGTTAGTAAATCTTTGGCATGGCCTTGTGACCATTCTGCATGAAGTTGTCAAGGATTTCTTTTGTATAAGAATATTACTTGGCAAACTGCTAAGAAAAGTTAATGTGCTCCGTATCTATTCTCGTCTTCTTTGACATTTTTCTTTATTAAATTGATTTTATTATGTTAACAAGGGCTTGGCAGGTCAATAAAAGTGGGATATTGTTATTACTTCATGTTGATGTATTTGTAACTTTGGAATGTATTCACTTGTATATTTTATATTGTATTTGTATTTTATTGTTGTACCTCCGATGGAGATGTTTATTCCTCCGGTCGGAGAAGTCATTATTGTACTTGGGTCATGTAAAGTCATTGAGGTCCATCATCCCATGTATGACGGGGCATTAAACCTCGGAGTTGTGTCTTTCATGGGTTATTAGACTCCCCTAGTGGGGTTAGCCCAATGTCAAGTGGTAATGGGTTATTAGACTCTCCTAATGGAGATCGGCCCAATTAGGGTAAAAGGCAAGTAAAGGTAAAGTATAGATAGAGAGGAGCACCTCTCTATTTATCCATTCACTCACACATCCAACTCACATAGTTGAGAGAAAGGAGTGCGCACAAGTGGAGGAGGAGTAGCTGCTGGAGACATCTATCTTTTGGGGTTTCATCTTTGTGATCTTTGTATTGGTGCTTATTCTATCTCTGAGGAAGTTGCGGGGTTTTTCACCTTTATGGTTTTCTCCGGTGAAATGATTTGTGTCTCTTGTCTCTTGTGTTTGATATGTTGTACATGTTGTTCTCTCAGTTAAGATCTTAGATCATATTGAATTAAATGATAAAAAACTAACATGGTATCAGAGCTAGCCTGAAGGAAGGCATTGTATGGCATTTACGACACTTGTTGCATTTGCGACAAATTGGAAGCTAGGGCTTGGTATAGTAAAAACTAGTCATCGTGGAACTTTCACTATAAATCCGTTTTGGCGAAGGTTCAGGATCTGAAATTTTTATAGGCCGAATATTAGACACGGATGTACCCCATGTAAAAATTTTAGCCTCAGATTTGTTGTACTTTGTAAGATATGATCCGTACAAGTTAGGGTTTCTGCCTCTTCCAGAATGTATCCCTAAACAAGTGACCTAGGCACAAAGATCATATCTCGGGCTAGGAAGCTCCAAATGGAATTCTGTAAAAAGTGACAGTTAGGGCACGGACTGTAGTTTCACAGGTCCGAGTTTCAAAGGTCGAAGTTGAAACAATGACACGTGGCATTCCGTACAAGTTCGCTATGGTGTTTCATCTCATAAACAGGTCATGTTGCGACACTTAGCATATCTTTCTCATGGAGAATCCATTGAAGCTCAGATCTGTGGGGTTAGAAAGTTGACAAGTCAGTCTACCACAGGCCAAAGTTTCAGACCCTGAGGATCCGAAATTTCAGAGATGCACTAGAAACAATATGGCATATCTTTTTGTTAAAACATAATTGGATTCTGAGCGTTTTCATTTTTGGCTTATCACTGTTGTGGGAAATTAGGGCTTTTGACAGAAATGGAATTTTGGAGTGCTCTCAGCATATGATTTCTCTCCTCAGCAAAATCAAAATTTAGAGACCAAGATCAAATTTTTTGGTTCGTTGAATCTCCGGGAAAGTCAAAACCTAATTTGACTTTTGAACCAGAAAAAACCAGAAAACCAGATTTTGACAGAAGTTGCAGACCCAAAATTCATAGGTCATTTTTGGAGGGTCAATTTTTGGAGTTTTCAAAATCTAAGTACACCAGCTTACTCGCCTCAGTCAATTGCATCTCCCTGTCCATAGCTAAGTTTGAAATTCCAAGTTTGGATTTTTAGGGTTTCTCTATTAGACCCTAGCCAGCTCCAGATCCAGTTTCAACAAATCAATGTGGTAAGACCTAAAACTTTTCTATTTCCATTTGAAGTACTCTTTAAAAGATGTCTCACCACACCAAGCTTGAGGATAATCTTGAAGGGGCTGATAACTTCCGAGCATGGAAATATAGGATTGAGTTAATCCTAGAAGAGAATGAATTTGACACTTACATAAGTGAAGAGGTTCCAGTTCCAGAGGGAGATGAGGCTAAGGCCTTACATAAGAACTTGGTCAAGGCTAAGAGAATCATTGCAGATTCTATCAAAGACCATCTCATAGCACATGTGTCTTCTCTAAAGACACCCAAGGAGATGTTTGATTCCTTGACAAAGCTGTTTGAAGGAAAGAACATAAATCGGAAGATGACTTTGAGGAAACAATTGAAGAATGTCAAGATACAAAATGCAGAGACCATGCAGTCCTACTTTACAAGGGTCTCTCAGAGAAAAGAACAACTTGAAGCTGTGGGAGAAGATATAGAGAATGGTGAAATTGTGATGACCACCTTGAATGGTCTTCCTAAGTCACGGGATTCCTTCATTCAAGGAATTTGTGATAGAAAGATGCTCATCACATTCAGTAGGCTGTGGGAGGAATGCTCACAGGAAGAAGCTCGAATTGTAGCTCGAGAAGGAAAGATGGATAATGAAGACCAGGCTCTCACAACACACACTAGGAAGAATAACCACAAGAGGGATCATTCTCATCACAAGAAGGGTAAACACCACCACTAGAATCGGAGGGAGAACTTTGGAGGATCCATGAGAGATCTTTCTCACATTCGATGTTATACTTGTGATGAGAAGGAACACTATTCCAGAGATTGTCCCAGGAACAAAAGCAACTTCCACAAGCAGAAGAACAACAAGAGAAGACATCATGCTCACACTGTAGAGGATGATGAACCTCCAAGGAAGAGAACCAGGGAAGATAGTGAAGATTCTTCAAGTGATAAAGAATATGTATTGTAATGAAGTTTTACATGAAAGGAGTAGAAGAAGCTACTGCAGAGTTGGACTCCGGAAAACAAATAATCTATGGAAGAACCTCATCCATTTTCAGCATTGAGTAAGGTGCACACTATCATAGACTCCAGTAGCTCCTGCAAAGAAGCAAAGATTGAGAGGGAGTCCACCCAACAACCAAACAGAGATAAGTATTTGAATTGTCATTTCTTGTATATATGATTACTTAAATGATGTTGTTCAGTCATGTACATACTCATTTTCCTAGATTTAGGATGTATTTGCATTTTAGAAAAGTTGCATTAATGAACAAGATACTACTAATATGCAAGTAATGGGTAAGTGGCCTATGGTACTGTACAACGTCTCATTGCTACTTATCTAGATTGAAACCTCTTTGTTGACATGTTGGGAGTAGTGCACACTCTTAACAATGTTCTGGTAGAGATGGAAGGCATCTAGAAAGTTATAGGATATGGATAAATGTTGTATTGAAGCATTGGCTAAGATAATTGCATGACTGTATGACATATGTGTAAGATTTTGTTCTGAAAACTATGAGAAAGTTCTAATCATGCAATTGAATTTGACTTGCAGGAAAGATCGTGTACAATCACCTACAAAAGAAAGACAACGGCATTTGTTCCAGCGACGAAGTTCAAGAAAACTACCTATTGAAGATATTGAAGAATCTGAAGTTCCCAGGATTAGGGATGCAGTAATGGAAGGATACCATGATCGAGGAGTATCGATCGATCATGAAGAATGATGTCTGGGATGTGGTCCCGAGACCAGAAGGGAAGTCTGTTGTGACTTCCAAGTGGATCTACAAGATGAAGCATGTTGCAGATGGTAGCATAGAGAAATACAAGGAAAGATTTGTGGCTCATGGCTTCTCCCAGAAAGAAGGGATAGATTATGAAGAAACTTTTGCACCTGTATCTAGATACACTTCCATCAGAACAGTACTTGCTCTGGCTGCAGTGATGAAGTAGAAGATACACCAGATGGATATCAAGACAACTTTCTTGAATGGTGTAGTCGAAGAAGAAGTGTATGTCGAGCAACCACTTGGTTTTGAGACACATGACAGGGAGTCACATGTGTGCAAATTGAAGAAAGCCTTGTACGGTTTGAAACAAGCACCCAAGACATGGTGCGACAGGATTGACAACTTCCTGACTGGTTTGGGATTTACCAAGAGTAAAGTGGATTCCAACCTTTACTACAAGGTTGAGGAAGGCAATCCAGTGATACTCCTACTGTATGTAGATGACCTGTTTGTGACAGGTGAGGATGGGTTGATTGCTTATATGAAGAGGAAGCTTGCTGTCGAGTTCGAGATGAAGGACTTGGGTATGATGCATTACTTTCTAGGCATGGAGGTGTGGCACAGTGCAGATAGAATCTTCCTTGGACAAGGGAAGTATGCAGTAGAGATCCTTAATCGTTTTGGGATGATGGACTACAAGGCCATGGCCACACCTATGGCATTGAACCTGAAGCTATTGAGTGATGCTTCATTAGAGTTGGTTGATGCCACGATGTATCGTCAGATGGTTGGGTCCTTGATGTACCTGACGAATGCGAGACCAGATATTTGCTTTGTTGTGAACACATTGAGCCAGTTCCTAACGGATCCTAGACATGTTCACTTGATTGCTGCAAAGCATATTCTGATGTACCTGAGAGGTACGGTTGATTATGGGCTCAAGTATGATGGGGATCAGAAGATTAACCTGAAGGGTCATGTTGATTCTGATTGGGCAGACAATGCCATTGATAGGAAGAGCACTTCGGGGTGCTGTTTCAGTTTGGGATCATGTGTAATATCTTGGTTTAGCAGGAAGCAGTCCTGCATAGCACTGAGTACAGCCAAAGCAGAGTATGTCGCAGCTTGTTTTGCCAATTATGAGGCAGTATGGCTAAGGAAGCTACTGTCAGATTTATTTGATGTCCAGTTAAATGCTACTTGTATCTTTTGTGACAACCAGAGTTCTGTGAAGTTGTCCGAGAACTCGATATTCCATGACAAGTTGAAGCATATCAAGATCAAGTATCACTATATCAGGGATATGGTGCAGAGAGGAGCAGTGAAGCTCCTGTATGTTGCGACAGAAGAGTAGATAGAAGATGTGTTGACCAAGCCACTAGCCAAGGTGAAGTTCGAGTACTTCAGAGAGAGGCTTGGTGTTCTTCAGATCGAAGATACTTTTAGGTGGAAGTGACGAGACACAGATGCAGGAGCCCTTCCAAGCATGGTGGCAGGTGGGTCCTCCCCATGGCTATGGATGCAAGTGTTGTGTCATGATCCGTATGATGCTCCGCCATGAACATCTGGATGATGTTCCGAATGAGGATGATCCGTATGATCATGAGCATCCGTATGATGCTCCGTATGATGATGATCCGTATGATCATGAGCATCCGTATGATGTTCCGTATGACTATGATCTGTATGATCATGAGCGTCCGGATGATGCTCCGTGGCCGTGGATATTTTGGAGGTTGTGCAGTAGCATGTAATCAGTCCTGGGAGATCTTGCAGGTTGTGTAGTAGCACGTAATCGGTCCTGGGATGCTCTTTCGAGGTTTTGCTTGTTCGCATGTAATCAGTCCTGGGAGATCTTGCAGGTTGTGTAGTAGCACGTAATCAGTCTCGGGATGCTCTTTCGAGGTTTTGCTTGTTCGCATGTAATCAGTCATGGGAGATCTTGCAGGTTGTGTAGTAGCACGTAATCCGTCCTGGGATGCTCTTTCGAGGTTTTGCTTGTTCGCATGTAATAAGCCCTAGGAGATCTTGCAGGTTGTGCTTGGCATGTAATCATTCCTGGGATACTCTTTTCAGTTTTTGCAGATGCACATAATCAGTCCCGAGATTCCACCGGATGGGCCGATCGCGAAGATGATGAAGACCTACATGGAGGCTAGGCTTACATCCGACATGAAAAAGGGCTAGCTCTGTAGAACTTCCTATGATGAGTAGAATTGAGAAATAGCACCAGTGATCGAGATGACGAGTACAACAGCAGTGATGATGATGCTCTAATGATCCGGTGTTGATGATCCAACTCTAGTATTGAAGACGTGTGCCTATATGTATTGATTCCTATGTCAAGAGAATACCTTCATAGTTAAGAGGGAGTGTTAATGTATTTGTAACTTCGGAATGTATTCACTTGTATATTTTATATTGTATTTGTATTTTATTGTTGTACCTCCGACAAAGATGTTTATTCCTCCGGTCGGAGAAGTCATTATTGTACTTGGGTCATGTAAAGTCATTGAGGTCCATCCTCCCATGTATGACAGGGCATTAGAACCTGGAGTTGTATCTATAATGGGTTATTAGACTCCCCTAGTGGGTTCGGCCCAGTGTCAAGTGGTAATGGGTTATTAGACTCTCATAAGGGAGGTCGTCCCAGTTAGGGTAAAAGCCAAGTAAAGGTAAAGTATAAATAGAGAGGAGCACCTCTCTATTTATCCATTCACTCACACATCCAACTCGCATAGTTGAGAGAGAGGAGTGCGCACAAGTGGAGGAGGAGTAGCTGTTGGAGACATCTATCTTTTGGAGTTTCATCTTTGTGATCTTTGTATTGGTGCTTATTCTACCTCTGAGGAAGTTGCGGGGTTTTTCACCTTTATGGTTTTCCCTGGTGAAATGCTTTGTGTCTCTTGTCTCTTGTGTTTGATATGTTGTACATGTTGTTCTCTCAATTAAGATCCTAGATCATATTGAATTAAATGATGAAAAACTAACATTTCAACCAGCACTCAAGTCTCCTCAATGCCAAATTTATGCTTATTTTCTATGTACAAGACGACTTTGGTTAGATAGATACATCTCGCTAGAAGCTTTATAGCCACATGAATCTAATAAAAGGAAGCTATCCAAAAATGACTTTGTTACAAATTATATATCTATTAAAATTGGACATTAATATTCAAACAATTTATGTGTTCTCTATTTATGCCAAAACTGTCATTAACTCCTATTTTTTCTTACAGTACACTGGAATCACTTGCATTTTAATTTTATAGTATATTGTCATGCTATTCCTCATCATCCACACCAATTCTATTAAGGATTTCTCTAATTTGGCCTTGATTGCCTGCCCTTTATTTTCATTTCTTCTTCCAATTTATTTTTGAATAAAATATGCAAATTCATTTTAGTGGCTACAAACTCAATTTTTGCAAAATACATTGTTTTGGATTCCACATAATTTATTTCAATCTTTGCAAATTTTCTATGAACCTCCATCATTAACATGTTTCCCTGAATCAATATCGGTTGAACAAGTCTTGTCTACTCCCAACAAACCACATAATTTGCCACTAAGTGGATTCACAATACCAAGGGAGAGTATGGAGTGGGCAAGAGGGACTGGGCAGCAAACTCTAATCTTGAAAACTGACTTTGACAAAGCATATGATTGGGTTGATTGGTATTTTATTTATGAGATGTTGATTTTTTAGGGTTTTGGTCCTTAGTGTGTCTCCATGGTAAACATCTATTCACCAATGCTTCATCTTTTGTTTTGGTCAACAAGGTCTTCTTTCCTAGAAATTTATTTGCATCATTCTATTCGCCAGGGATGTCCTTTGGCCATTTATTTATATGTCTTGATTGTAGACACTCTAGGTTGTCTATTGGAGGTCGCCTGTACTTGTGGTCAAATTCATGGTATTCTCATTGTTGAAAAGATCGCCGAAAAATTAGCCACCATGCGAAAGATCGCGATTTTTTTTCTAGCCGTTGATTTTTTGGCCCGAAAAATTTGTGATTTTTCCTTAAACTTTGAAAATCATGATTTTTACCAAATGTTGTGATTTTTTTGGTAAAAAACGCAACATGACCTCAAATTTCACCAAGGCCATGGGTTCAACCTTTTAAAGGGGAATTTTTGGGTTTTAAGAGGTCATTTTGCTTTGAGGGTGTTGGAGAATGAGGGGGAGAGTTTTTTCAACCTATTATTGGATGAACTAGCAAGGCTATAATCCAATGAACAAATGTAAGAGGAAGTGACCACTGTCACCTTAGTCACTCCTCCAAACTTCTATGGAGAGTCGAAACCTCCAAGGGGAGCGCCCTTCAATAATCTGCAAACACTTAAGATGCTATATCTTCTAAACAACAAGTCAGTGACCAGTGCCTTAATCAATATGTTTATGCGAATGAAGAAGACATACTATTTAATCATGTACTTTGTAGATGTCCAATATGTCAAGTCAATGTAGTAACAACCAATAGCAATTTAGTACATAAGTAAGGTCATTTATGAATGATTAACAATTCACCACATAACATAGATCATCAAGTAAGTACCAATGATAAATGCAAAGATGGACAACTATGCAAAAGTTACCACATAAATGTTAGTGGTTGACAGTTCAATATGGCAGTCCAACAATAGTGAATTTAAGTGTCAAAATATATGATAAAATGTATTCCAATCATTCAGTGTAATAGTATAGCACAAACATATATTATTTGCCAACCAAACCAATGTAATTTCAGACTGCATACAAGTACCAACAATATGATGTCAGTAACTTTCAGAAGCAGAATTACAACAGGTGTGAGGTGATCATATGATAAGTAAATAATGAGACCAATTTGAATTCAAATTACAATCACTTTATTCGTGCACAATCACAAATTTTCTAGCTGTCAAATGGTGTTTCAGACCTCTTTATCAAGGTTATAGCAACACTTTAACCACAGTTGGAAGATGTAAATTAATTTAACTTTGATGTGGGTTTTTGTGTGTATATTCTAGGGAAGTGAGAAGACTGCCACATGTGACAGTCTGAGGTATGTTGCAGACCTTATTACATTAGACGTAAGGTCTCTTCATGATCCAGATCTTGGGAGCTGAGAACCGGAAGGCTTGAATGCCGAGAGAGGAGGAGATTAAACCTGCAAAATTTCTATCATATGATCAATAAGCAAGATCAGAGGTGAGGATCAGAGAGCCTCACTTCTCAAAACAATAAATTAAATGGATTAACCAAGACAAATCTAAAAAAAATACACATAATATAAGTCTCAATGTAGAATGTTAGAAATCCTTCAATGCTTTATTGAGAAGGCATAAAGCCTTTATATAGCATTATTACAATGTGCCTTGGGGCCATACCATGGGCCAAAACGATGGGTTTCCAAATGCAATGGATGGGTGTATTCTAAACTGTGGGATTCTAGAATTGTTTGGAAGAATCCAAAACCATGGATGGGAGAGGGTTCCCTCTCTATTTAATGCTTTTATGATGAATACATCCGAATTTATACCATATGCTCCCTAAAATTCAGATCAGTTCACAGGCTGTTTCATCCTTGTAAGAGTCCCCAAATCAAAAGGTCGAGGCCCTCTTGGGCAATCCGAGGTCAAGGGTAGGTTAAGTAAGGAGGACCGAGCCTCTAAAGGAAGGGAACGAGGGTCTCAAGAGGTGGTTGGGCATGAGACTAAGGAGAAGGGAAGAATAGGAGGGGAGAAAAGAGAAAAGAATAGAGAGGAAGGAAATGATGAAGGGAGAGGGAAGGAAGGAGGGAGAAGAGGATAGGAAGAGAAGAAGGAGAGATAAGGAGGAAGAATGAGGGGATAAGAGGAAGAGAAACAAGGGAGCGAAGGAGAAAAAAGGAAGCTCGAAGGTACAAGGAAAGAGAAACAAGGGAGGTGAAGTGGAAAAAGGGAGGAACGAACCCTAAATGAAGAGAGAAAGGAATTTTTTAGGGTTAGTTAGGGTTGCAGCTAGGTTTTAGGAATTAGGGTTTTTAGATTTTAGGTTTTTCTTATTGGAATTTATGTACAAAATCATAAATTAAAACCTAATTAAATAATAAAATACAAAATTAACCTATCTATAATATGTCAAAAATACAAACTAGGGTTTTACGTGTCAGAGATAGACCAACTTAAACTTTTAATGGATGTTACCCCAAACCCTATCCTTAGAGGAAGGTGACCAAACTTCCTCTTGAAGGTAGTTTCTCCTTGTCACTAGGTTAGGGCTTCTTGAAACAACCTCTTAGAGTTGGTTTCAAGAGCCTAAACTAGGGGAAAGTTGGAGAACCAAGGCTAAACTTCGTAAAAACCTCCTCTTGAGAGCATTTCTACTATGCTAAGGGATAGACTCAGTAAATAAATGACCCTACTCAAAGAGAATGCATCCCTAGGGATACCATTCAATCATTGAAGATGAAAAAATTACCTACCATTCATCAAGCAAACCTTCAAAATGTAAAAGGCTTACTTGAACATGAGTTATTCCAATTATTCTAGCATCCACAAAGCATTAGCAAGACAAAGAGTGCATCCAACTTCAACCAAGAGACAAAAAGATCCTTCCTTCAAGAGGTGCGCATCACTTCATAAGGTTCTTTCTAGGGTAAAAATGTAACATAAGAGTTTTATCCCATACATTGTGTAAAAATGAAGTGAGGAGATTCTATTTATATGATCTCACACTCACTTTTTAAAAAACAACCAAACCTACATGCCTTAAAATATCAATTTAAAATTATAACATTTCAACTTAAAATTATAACATAAAATAATATAAAATGATCAAATATGTTGGTAACTTGGGGCATTTTCCCAAAGTTTACCCAAAAGTGACTAAAATGACTGAAAATGAACAAAATACTCCAAACTGAAGGCTATAGTAAGCAGGAGGGGAACGCCATGCCCCATCTAACCCCAACAATAGTGAAAATCCTTCAACTGCCCCCCATATCAAGTAGTACGACCTAGTACAATAGATGACATCATCATGAGAAGAAGCCCAAGGAGAGAGGGTGTTATTATGCAGAAGGACCAGGAAGGTGTCAGCGGTGACCTAGAAGAGAGACAAAAGCCTCAGTGCTGAGAAAAATGCCACCAGAGTGATGAAATTGGTGAGGGGTCATATGACCCAATGACCACCCCTAGGAGCCTCGAACACCAACCTTAGGGATTCAATTCCTTTAATGAGGAAGTCAGCAATGCCACTAAGCCATAGTACTCCCAAGAGAGGGACCAAAGGGCCTGGTCATAACCTCTACTCAGAAAATGATGGATAACACCCCTCCTGGTTAGAAAAATTGACCCCCTCTCCCTGAGAATACATTTGAAGGTGCGTTGGTACTAGTACCACGTAACACTAGCTCCAACTGCGGGATGAGTGATCCTCTCGAGAGTGCTCGAGAATCCATGAATCATATGGGTACTTGTATACCTACACACACATCAAATAACCAGGGGCATCAAAGTACCACGAGGCAAACACTTCCGTCCTCCATTGCTCGTCATAAAAAATATGGAAATAGACTAAGTAAACAACGAATTGAAGACAATAAGAACACGAAAACTAAGACATAATTCATATGCAACTAATAAACAACTAATAGACCAACTAACAAGCTCATTAACAGAAAGATAACAAGTGTCAAATATCACCTGTAAAATACCTCTTTAGTATCTGTCCATTGACAGGAAGAGGAATCTTCTCGCCATCCATGTGGCTTAAGCGAAATGTACTAGGACCTACAATTTCAGTAATTTGGTATGGACCTAACTATTAACTTTCAAATTTACCATGCCTACCTGATTTTTCACCTCTTTTCTTCCACAAGAGGACCAAATCACCTTTCTGGAAATTGCGCTAGCGAGCTTTCTTATCAAATTTACCTTTAACCTTGTCTTGATGTTCTGCTAGGTGATCAAAAGCCTTTCTTCGATTCTCATCCAGTTCTATCAAGCTGTTGATTCTTCTATGGTACTTATCTGGATCATCGACGTTCTGCTGGAGTATTTTGTAGGAAGGCAGCTTCAAATTGATCGGAAAAGTAACATCCAAGCCATAAACTAACTATAACGGGTTCTTCTTGGTAGATTCTTTCACAATAATTCTGTCATCCCAAACTGCATACTTCAATTTACTATCTAGAGATCTTTTGTTGTCACCGGACATATTTTTTATGATGTTCATCAAATTCTTATTACTTGACTCGTTGAGTCCATTTCCTTGAGGATAATAGTTCGAAGAATGTGATAGTACAATGCCATACTCAAAACATAAAGTAGATAGCTCTCCTCCTGTAAAAGTTGGTCCATTATCTGCCACAATCTTGGCTGGGGTACCAAAGCAGGCAATAATCCCGTCCTCCAAAAAGTCTATAATCACCTATGTTGTAGATCGCTTTGTCGGAATAGCCTCAACCCATTTAGTGAAGTAATCTGTGGTTGTTAGTATCCATTTGTGGCCATTACTTGAATTCTCTTTGAACTCACCAATGAAGTCAAGGCCCCACTATTGGAATGGAGATTCAATTATGATTGGTTGGAGCGGCAAGGCTGGGAGATTTTGTTTTCCTATGAACAACTAGTCAATGCCCTACTACTGGAAAAAAGATTCAATTATGATTAGTTGGAGTGACAAGGATGGGAGATTTTGTTTTCCTATGAACAACTAGCTTCTTGTGTGCTGTAGTAGAAGATGCATGATGTCCTCCGCAAAGTCCTTGATGGAATTCTTTCATCAACTCTTTTGATCTGGAGGGTTCAACACAAGTAAAAATGATCCCATTTGGATTCCTCCATCCAAGAACCTGAACCCATCCATCAAATGAGCCTATGCATTATGCAACAAATTTCCAAAAAGAGCATGAAAAGAGCATAAATAGATTAGAAAGAGTACTCCATGACTTTAATGAATAAATAGTTGAATAATAAGACTCTTCAAGGGGGAAACCTCCTTATGCAATGTACTAAGTACACAAGACAATACAAGATAAGATATTCCAGATGAAAATGTCTCCTTTCTATATATAGGAGACTAAGGGGTCCAATCCCAACTAACTAACCCTAGCCAACGCAACTAATTAACTATACTAATGACAATTACAACGAATGGACCAAAGTTGACATCAAAACTAATGTAATGCACCACAATATAGGGGGAAATGTGCCCATATTTAGGAATTAACATTCCCCTCCCCTTCAGACAAGTGTTGTCCTCAATGCTTGATTAGTTGTGGATGCCTTTGTATGAAGGGCTCATCTTCCCATGTTGAATCTTCAACTGATAATTTCTTCCACTTTATGAGGTACTCAGTAATAGACCAATTTTGTATCTATTTGGTCCTTGCTTCAGTGATTTGTTCAGGTTCCAATATGAATTTTCCTTCTTCATCAAGCTCCGGTAAGATTGTTTGAATTGGGATCTTGTCTCCTATTACCTTCTTTAAGCAAGAAACATAGAAAACTGGATGTACTCTTGAAGACCTAGAGCGCCAATTTGCAAGCCATACTACCAATTTTCTGCAACACTTTATAAGGACCATAATACTTGGGTGCTAATTTATTGTCCTTAATTAGTTGCTTGAGGGACATATGCTTGTAAAGTTGTAGCCTCAGAAATACCTAATCCCCTTCTTCAAAACTCCTTGCACTACGATGTTGATTAGCTTGTTGTTTCATCCTATCTTTTAACATAGTCGGGTTGTCCTTAAGTATCTGGAGAACTTCTTGCTGGTGCTCTAAGTGATCTTCCATGGCTTGAACTTTAGATTTTACTTTTAAGGGAGATGTGATAGATGGAGGTTAGTACCCATAAAGTGTCATAAATGGAGACACTTTTGATGATGTATGGAAATAAGTATTGTACCACCATTCTGCCAAAGACAACCATTTCACCCAATGTGTTTGTTTATTAAATGCAAAGAACCGAAGATAGCCTTCCAAACACTTGTTCACTATCCCAGTTTTCCCATCAGATTGAGGGTGATAAGATGAACTATGAGCCAACTGGGTACCAAAATAAGAAAATAATTTAGTCCAAAATTTTCTAGTGAAAATTGGATCTCTATCACTTACAATAATCTTCATATTTCCATGTAACTTCTGAATAGTTTCCATAAAGGCTGCAGCTACTGTACTTGCATTAAAAGAGTGAGAGAGTGCACAAAAGTGATTCTATCAACAAAAACCATAATAACATTCTTTCCTTCTAACTTGGGTAGACCTATGATAAAATCCATGGAGACTTCCTCCCAACGCTGGCAATGTATGTCTAATGGTTGTAGAAGTCCTGGATTCTTAACTGTTTCACCCTTATTGTGTTGGAAAACCAAACATTCAACCATGAACCTTTGAACATCATATTTAAGACCTTCCCAAAAAAATTCCTTCTTGACCTTGTGGTAAGTTTTTAGGAATCCATAGTGCCCACCTATAGGATAGGTGTGTAGTTCTGAGAGGAACTTCTGCTTGGTTTGGGATTTTTTGCATAAATATAACTGATCCTTATAACATAGTGAATCATTTTCCCACACAAAAGTATCTGATACACTAGGATCATTCTATAGCTTTTGAATGAGCGTCGACACAGATAGGTCATTTTTCCATTCTTCCCTTGTTGCTACTACCCAATTTGGTTGTAGAATGGAAATGACACAAAGTAATTCCCCAACATATTCATCTTTTCTGGAGAGCACATTTGCCACCACATTTTGTTTCCCTTTTTGATAGATGATTTCAAATTCATATCCCAACATTTTGGCTACCCATTTTTGTTTCTCTTCTGAAGATAGTCTCTATTCCAAGAAGTATTTAAGACTATCATGATTTTTTTTACCTTGAAGTGCCTACCTATTAGGTAAAGGCACCATTTCTTAAGAGCGTGTAGTATTGCCAACATTTTCTTCTCATAAATGGGATTCTATAAGTTCTTTCCCTTGATTGGGTGACTTGTGAAAGCAAGTGGTTGTACTTCTTGCATTAGAACAACACCAATGCCATTTCCTGAAGCATCACATTCCACAATAAAGGTTTTTGTGAAGTCTGGTGTGGCCAAAACATGAGCTTTGCACATTGCCTGTTTAATTTGTTCAAAATATTGAGTTGCCTCTAGAGTCCAAGAAAACGCATATTTATTCAATAATGTTGTTAGAGGCGTTGTTATTCTTCCATAGTTTCAAACAAACTTGTGTTAGTACCCTGTTAGACCTAATTATCCTCGAATATTCTTCAGGGTTTTGGGAATCGACTAGTCTATCATGGATTTAATTTTGTTAGGGTCTACATTAACACCTTCACGAGATACAATATGATCCAAATACTCCACTTCCTTCACCGCAAAGAAACATTTGGAAGGTTTAGAATATAGTTGTTGTTCCTTCAGTAGTTTTAGTACCCTATCAACATGTTGAACATGTTCTTCCCAAGACTTTCTATAGATTAGTATATCATCAAATAATACTAGTACAAATTTTCTAAGAAAAGGCTTGAAAATGGAATTCATCAAACCTTGAAATGTGGAAGGCGCATTCGTGAGACCAAATGGCATGACTAGAAATTCATAATGACCTTCATGAGTTCTGAATGTTGTTTTTGCGATGTCTTCATCCTTCATTCTAATATGATGATACCCAGAACAAAGATACAACTTTGCGAAGAAAATTGCTCCATGAAATTCATCTAATAATTCATCAATGACAAGAATGAGAAACTTATCTTGAATGAAGATCCTGTTGAGATCTCTATAATCTGGACACATACGCCAAGATCCATCCGGCTTGTGTACCATTACCACTGGTGCAGAGTAAGAACTTTGGCTAGGCCTTATTATTCTAGCGTCTAACATTTCTTCAACCATACACTAAATTTCACTCTTCTAGCCATAGGGGTATCTGTAAGGTCTGATGTTAGGAGGAAAACTTCCTGGAATTAAGTGAAAAGCATGATAAAAATATCAAACAGGTGGAAGAAATTTCAGAATATCTTCAAATACCTTGGAATGCTTATTAATGACCCTTTGGAGATCTGGGGAAATAAGAGGCTTAGATGTTTGAACATTGTGTAATTACACCTTGATGTCCCATTTTTATCAATTTTTTCATACCATTAGAGCTTATCACCTTGCTTGGTTTCCATGTTATACCTTTTAACACGTATTCCTTTCATTCCCATAAAAATTTCATTAAAAGCTTCTGAAAATTAAAATCCACACTTCCCAAGGATTGTAACCACTGAACTCCTAAGACAACATCTGCACCACCCATTGGAATAGAAATCATTGGACTATTCAATACATATTGATATTACCCAATAGTAAGATTTATATTATGGTATTTCCCTGAGCAATTGATAGTTCATCCATCTGTAATCATTACTTGAAACTCTGGTGCTAGATATACAAAGCAATTGAGAGATTTTGCTAATTTGTAGTGAATGAAATTATGAGTACTACCATAATCAATCAACACCCGTTTCCTTTTTATTTTTGATAAATCATTATATCTTGAGAGTTTGAGGAGTGCTAATTCCTGCCAATGAATGACAAGATATGGTGGGAGTAATCTCTTCTGAAGTCACGTATCTTCTATTTCATCATCTAGAGATGGTTCTTGTTCTTTTGGTTCTTCCTCTTCACAATCTATGTAAAATAATTTCTTCTCACCGCACTTATGCCCCTTACTATACTTGCTATATCACAATTAAAGCATAGGGACTTTTTCTCTTCTTTCATCTAGTTGTTGAGAGCCAACCTTTGAGGTGGGTTAGAAGAAGGAGCATTATTCTCTCTATATGTGTTGGAGGTGGTCTTTCTAGTAGCCATCGTCATATTTTTACTTTCAACTTTCCTTGCCACCATGAAATCCTTGTTTAAGGATGGCGGTTCAAAGAGATGCACCTGATGTTGAATGTTATCTTTCAAGGTTCCAATAAAGAGATCCAACAAATTATCTTTTGAAATGTTCTTCACTCGTAGACTTTGCTTCTGAAACTTCTTGATGTACTTTGTAACTGGACCCTTTTGCTTAAAATTTATTAACTGGCTAAAGAAGGTGTTTCTATTAATATCCCCATAATGTGAAATCAATTCTTTTGTGAATATAGGCCAAGATATAATAGAGTCCCTTTTTCAATCACAAATCCATTGGTACCCACACAAAATGATCAGGCTCTAAATATAATGATGCAATAGTTACATTTTGCAAAGTTGGCACCTGGTGTAGATCAAAGAATTGCTCCATCTGAAATATCCATGTTATTGGATCATTTCCATCAAACTTTCTCATGTCAATCTTGGGAAGTTGGGTACCTATTGGTGACCATCCCTGATAACTTCCATTATGGAAAGACTTATTATCCTTGTCCTCCTAAGTACCCTAGGGCACATCATCGCCTATAGGGAGAGTATCCTTTGAATTTTGGTTGAGCTTAGAAATATTTTTCATATTTTCATCCATATGTCCCATCAAATTATCCTCTAGGTTAATTAAATCGACAATTTTCACATACCCTTTCATATTTTCCTCCAGCTTGGACATTCGAAAATCTAGGTCTTCCATTTCATCGTACGCATGGGATGAATCTTCGGGGGGTTTGATTGGAATATTATTTTTTACACTACCCTTGGGGTACATTTTGAACAATATAAATACATATCACACCCTAGGGTTCACTTCCAATATATCCTTAGACAAAAAATTATTCCACTTTAAAATTTTGTACCTTTATCAACCTTGATTTGAAGACTGCGTTTCTAGCCGAACTTCAAACTGAGATATATCTACGATTTTGGACCCTTTCAATATGAGAATAATTCCTGAAGTATCCTGATGTCTCCTCTCTACAATTCCATAGCTCTGACGTAACTCTTATATTCTAGTAGAAAGATATGGAAAATCTCCCAACACTTATTATTTTCGGTCCTTGCAAAAGATCGAAATTGTACGGACTACCACATCTCCAATATTTCAGATCCAAGTCTAAAAATGTTGCCACCGATACCTTGGTTCGTATCATTTCTGATGCAACAGGTCTCACTAAATTTTGACATTGAATTCCTCGGATATAATAGTTTTACCTAGCACACATGTTTGAGACTAGTTTTTGGACTAGTCATAAACCCTAACTTCATATCCGAATAACTCTGAATATGTTAGGGATCAGGATCTGGAAATTATACCACAAATAGTTCGGTCTGTTTCCTATATGGGTTTCAAGCTTCGCTCTCTGGAACCTTGTATAAATGTTTTTATAGAGAATATTCCAAGATGACTCGTTTTGAAGCACCTAGTCCCAAGGAAAGAGCTTTGATACCAAATGTTATGCAACAAATTTCCAAAAAGAACATGAAAAGAGCATAAATAAATCAGAAAGAGTACTCCATGACTTTAATGAATAATATAGCTGAATAATAAGCCACTTCAAGGGGGAAACCTCCTTATGCAATGTACTAAGTACACAAGACAAGACAAGATAAGATACTCCAAATGAAAAGGTATCTTTCCTATATATAGGAGACTAAGGGGTTCAATCCCAACTAACTGACCCAGTCCGACATAAATAATTAACCATACTAATGACAATTACAACTAATGGACCAAATCCGACATTAAAACTAATGTAATGCACCATGATATAGGGGGAAATGTGCCCATATTTATGGCTTAACACTATGTCCACAAAACAATACTTGGAAGCCTTCAATTTCAATGCCCTCATTTCTATGGTTTGGCAAGTGATTAGGACATGAGATATTATGCAGATAGTACATGATGTCTCTGAACCACTCACACTTTGTTATTCCTTCCTTAACCAATGAAACCATAGGGGGGCATTCTTCTATTAAATCCAGGGCCTTCTCATTCCCTTCTGCCAACAATTGAGCTAATCCTCCGCATTTGATCAACTTGGTAGGATGAATTTCCAAGTCATATACCTGTATCTTCGTAATCCATTTGGCTCAAGAATCTAAACCATCATGTTGCTTCAATATTTCCTTCACTACTAAATGTGGAACGTAAGCAATGATCTTTGAATACCCAATGTATACTCTGAAGTGATTTAGTGACCATCACTAAGGCGTAAGCTTGATTTTCGATCCATACTGTGATACTTTATTTCTGTACTGCTCAAGGATTTATTCATGAAAGCAATCAATTTTCTTCATTCTTATCGTTCTTTTGGAGGAGAACTCCTGCAATGGTGTCAGTAGATGCAAAATAAAATATCTGAAAAGGTTTGGAATAGTTAGGACTTACCAATACTGGAGCTCGAGTGATAGCATCTTTGATATATTCGAAAGCTATTTTGGATTCATCGGTCCACCTGAACTCTGCATCATTTTTAAGCAACTTATTCAAAGGTTTAGTAAGCTCAGCACAATTTGGTATAAACCAGTGAATAAAGTTAATATTTCCAAAGAATGATCTTAAAGCTTTTAAATGCTTAGGTAATGTAATTTCTTTAATGGATTTAAATATATTTGGATCTATTTTGACACCGTCTTGAGTAACAACATGACCAAGTAACTTACCTTCAATAAACCCCAAAATATACTTTTTAGGGTTCAAAGAAATACCATACCTGCGACACCATTCAAATACATGTCGTAAATGCTTGATGTGATCCTTTATTTGTTTTGAGTAGACTATAAGATTGTCTTCATATATCTCCAAGATCTTCTCCATAATGTCTCAGAAGGCATAATCCATGGCTCTCTGAAATGTAGGCCCGACATTCATCAAACCAAAAGGCATCCACAAATACTAATAAGTACCCAAAGGAGTAGTGAAATCTGTCCTTGGTCAATCTTCTTTATTTACTTCCACTTGATTGAATCCTGAGAAGTTGTTGAGGAAGGACATCATCTGTGAACCTGTAATCCCTTGTAACAAGAGTTCCATATTCGAGAGTGGGTAGTTGTTATTCTTGGAAATTGCATTCAAATTTCGGAAATCCACACTCACACCCTGACATCACCTGTCTTCTTTCTAGTTGGAAATGGATTTGAAAGCCACTTTGAGTGTCTTATTGGAGCTATTATCTTGGCTTCAACCATCTTATGCAGTTCCTTCTCTATTAGTGGAGCTAACTTTGGATTTACCTTTCGTAATTTTTGTCGATGAGGCTTCACATTTTCTTCCAGAGGTATATTCTTGTCATATGTTTTTAGCTCATCATACAACCAGGAAAACACATCTCTAAATTCTCGAGCCAGATCTATCAATTCTTTTCTTTCCTGAGAGTCCATTTCTTTTCCAACTTTAATTGGACGAGGATATTCTTGAGAACCAATATTCACTTCTTCATATCCGAGATCCTGAGGAACTTCTGATTTTTATTTGCACCGATCATTCCTATCAAATATATTTTCTAAAGAGACCTTCTCCATTGGGATCGGATTATATTCAAGCTTCTCCGTGGACCCTTCTCTCCAATCAGTTTCATTATCTGAATACTCTAAGACTCTTCCACATTGGTCATGAATCTGCAGATCTGTTTATTGTCATCAAATACTTTCCAGTCATCAAAGTTGTCAAGAACGGAAGGACAAAACTGTTAGGATATTCCTATACTCCATCCTAGTCCTCCTAGCTTTTATGTCATTTTCATTTTCAGTCATGCATGCAAAATTAGGGTTTGCATGCATTCTAGTCATTACCACCAGCACCTAGCCCTCAACAAACTAGCCCCCGAAGCTTCTTTCAGATCAGTTTCAGCTCTCCTAGAGCTTAGTGCGCCCTCCTTTCACCTATTGCATGAGAAAGGCACCTTTCTTCACCTACCAGTCCAGTTTAGTTCATTTATCTTCAGTTCTTTCCTTGATTAACTGACTCCTAACTGACCTTACCACTCCAATGGACCTCCAGTGTGACTAGACAGCCTGTTCTGACTCCAGTTAGCTCCATCTGCGCCCTCCACTGAGCCTCCTTCACTACATTAGTGCTTCCATGTACTAGTTACACCAACCTCACTCAATTAGACTTATTTTGACTCCCGGTTGACCATTACTTGTGCATTGATGACTTCACTGATGAGAAGGTTGACTCCTAGTTAGGCATTGATGACTCTCCACTAATTATGGATCTGTTCATGAAGGCCAATTCGAATTCAATCTAGTGAATTCGAATCCTCATACTCAGCATTGTATATTTACCAGTTTATTATTCTGTTAATAGCAACATGTGTAATTATTCTACCTCAATAAGAGTTTCTTTGGATCTAAGTTCTATTGCTTGTCTCTTCTTCTATTATTCCTAAATACTTTCATTGTGAGGTTTACATCATCTCTTTGGATCTTATGTGGGAAATTTCACAGAAACACTATCTGAACTTTCATTGTATCTTGTATTGCATTAGCTGGATCGAAAGTGGAATAAAAAATTGCAAGTGCATTAGCTTTTTGATTCTATTCCCTCGGAATTACCTCTAAGGATAAGGCATGGAATTCTTCGGTATCCAACCTGAATGCATACCTGTACCTTCTCAATTGCATCTTCTTACAAGAAAATTTTCCTTTGACTTGGAATACAATTATGTCAGAATCAACAAATATATGCAATAATTTTGTACCATAATCTTTAGTAGTATTAAGACCAAGCAACAAAGCTTCATTTTAAACAGTATTTTTAGTGCCATTAAATTCTAATCGAAATGGAAAAAAATGCTCTTCATACCTAGGAGATATCAATACAATACCTGCACTCATACCTGCTTGGGACTTTGACCCATCGAAGTGAATGGTACATAACTTGTCGATGTCCATATGTGGAGAAACCTATGTAGCAAATACTACGTATGAACCGATGTCATTTTCACAAACATATTCATGTTCCGGCTCTGTTGGGTTTTCCACATGGTCCTTCCTCATAGTTTCCCTTTGCAAAGTAATGTATCCACCTTCAGGAGTGGGTACTATAGCATATGATAGATCCAACTGCAAGCTACCTCCAAAATCTAATCCAAACTTCCTTGATAGCATCATACCCCAGGACTTTGGTTGATCGATGACCACTATGTCTATCTTTATCATTATGATAGGATGTACTTCCAATCGTCTTAAGACATCAATCACCACTCCACAAACCTTCAATTCTCAGTAATCCATAGCACAGATGTTCCTATATGGTCTTGATATCTTCATACCTAACCTTTTCATCACATCTAGAGGAATAACATTAGTTGACGCACTAGAATCAAACATACAATTATGTAAAACTAAATCACCAATGCATGGATAAATAAAGAAAGGTTTGTGTCTAGGATTATTGTTCTTAGTTGGTAACATATTGGACAATATGATTGGAGTGTCCTCTTCTACAGTCTAGTTAACCACTAGTTGCATATCCTGGATCTTCTCTTGAAGACCGAAGTGTTTGTTAATTTTCCCTCTTACTGAGGGAATCTTTGCTAACTCGAATATTGGGATGGAACCCTCATAGAGCTAAGAGCACCTGTGACATTAGTGTTCAAAGGCTCATCTGTAACCAAATCAATAGGATACTTACATGTACTTACCTATGATGCAAGACGAGCCTTTGGTATTTCTATATTTGTGGGAGGGAACCTTCGCCTTTGATAAGTATCACCTAAGGTTCTATTTTCATACCCCTTTCCGATTTTTTCCCGGGGAGGCATTTCCCCAAGAAGCATATTCACCTTTTCCGCATCAATAGATCCTTTTTCTAACTTCCTGCATGTGCTCATTAGATAAACCAAATTTCTTTCTCTCAAATAAATTACATACTCGAAGTCATCCTCTTCAAAAGAAATATTGTTCCTAATGCATTCCATGTAGTAGGAACAAGTTCGTTCGTCATGGAAACTGCGACATGCCCTGCACTAATATGGAAAATCACTTACCGCATTGGTTGGATCCAAGGATGAACGAGGACTCTACTGCTATGGAGAAGCTTTGTTGAAGTTCTTTGGAGGGAACCTGGGCTGGCTAGGATGTTGATTCCTTTCCAACAACACAATCAGGTTCTACATGGTAGTATTTTGTTGAGTCATATCCACTCTCAACTTCCTCACCTCTTCAATCAGTATATTCATTAGATTGGGACCTTCATTGGAAGGAGAAGCTTATGTTCTTTGGTTCTTTCGTATCTCTTGAATGAATGGATGTATCTGGCTTCCCAACAACTTTCCAACTATCATCTAGATCTCTTACCTTCTTTTTAGCAGATGCAAGATCAGTCGGTTTATCCAAACTGAGGTGGAACATGAAGCCTCTTGAGAATGCCTTCAAGTAGTATGATAGGATCATCGAATATGGAGACTTGCAATTTGTAGGAAACTCTTTTATAATTCTATCAAACCTACGATCAAACTCGTCAATTGTCTCATTCTCACTTCATTTTATAGTCATTAAAGCATTATTCAACAACATATGATCTTTCTTTTCTTTCCACCTATCAAATAAATTTTTCTTCAATTCATCATAAGTAGATATACTCGGAGAAGGAAAGGATTTAAACCATTTAGCCACCTCCTCAATCAAGAAAGAAGCAAAAGCTTTAAATTTCACATCTAGGTGGGTAGTGTCAGTGAGCATAAAACAACATTCCATTGCATCCCAATGTTGAGCAACAATGATAGCATTAGAACCAGAAAAGAGAGGAAATTCTCTAATATATTTAAATTTCAACATTTGGTTAGGATAACCAACAATGTTAGAGGAATCAAATGCAGCGAAAGACATTTATTTGAGTATTAGGATAAAAAAATCTTACGTATATCAAGTAAAGTATCAAAGGTTTGTTGATCACTTACCAATCTCTCTTGAATATGATCCTTTCTTTTAAGAAGAATATGACTAAAATTAGGGATAAGAGTACCTTTGAATTTTTCCCTTGTCGAATACATCTTTGAAGTGTTTCTAAGTGGAGTCTCCGGGAGAGACCTGTAAAGTCAAGCTAAGAAAATATCACCAAGGTAAGGGATAAGGAACATACCTGATTTCTTAGTAGAGTCGCCAGATAAACCTGTCAAGTTACTCCTTACAAATATATATATATATATATATTGAGCAAGAGAACATACCTTGATATTTACCAATGTGTCGTTCACGCACAGATTAATCACCTCAATTGATTTGGAGGTCTCCGACAATGATGCCAAAAATGTTACCGGATGAACCAGAAGGGATAGTATCTAATGAACAAATGTAAGAGGAAGTGACCAATGCCACCTTAGTAACTCCTCCAAACTTCTTCAGAGAGTCAGAACTTCCAAGGGGAGGGCCCTTCAATAATATTCAAACACTTAAGATGCTATATCTTCTAAACATCAAGTCAGTGACCAGTGCCTTAATCAATATGTTTATGTGAATGAAGAAGACGTACTATTTAATCATGTACTTTGTAGATGCCCAATATGTCAATTCAATGTAGTAACAACCAATATAAATATAATACATAAGTAAGGTCATTTATGAATGATTAACAATTCACCACATAACATAGATCATCAAGTAAGTACCAATGATAAATGTAAAGACGGACAATTATGCAAAAGTTACCACAAAAATGTCAATGGTTGACAATTTAGTATGACAGTCCAACAATAGTGAATTTAAGTGTCAAAATATATGATAAAATGTATTCCAATCATTCAATGTAATAGTATAGCACAAGCATATATTATTTTCCAACCAAACTAATGTAATTTCAAACTGCATACAAGTACCAATAGTATGATGGCAGTCACTTTCAAAAGTAGAATTAAAACAACTCTAAAGTGATCATGATAAGTAAATAATGTGAAATTCCATAGGGGTAGATCACTAAGCTTGAACAAACCTCACAATTTCACAGTTTATTGCAAAGAAGAATTAGCAAGAAATATGATCAAATTCACTCATGAAACTCAAAATATATGAGAAACTGTTGTTGATACATTTATTAGTTGTAAGCTAGAAAAAATATGACAATATAATAGAATGAATTCGATACTCCTTGGAGGATTCGAATTCACCTCAAGTCATGGCTTAGATTGCATTGGAACCATCTCCCGATAAGGCTTAGTGGCCACTGATGGTGAATAAACATTCAACTGAGGTATAAATGAGCATAACTAAACCATGTGGAAACCAAAATAGGGAAGGAGACTCCAAGGGGGAGCATAACTAGCTATCAGTGGTCAAGGAGGGCACTCCTACACTCAGAAGCAGTCAACTAGGAGCTACAATCAGTTAACTGAGCAATCAAGGGGACAAGGTTCCCTAAATCATGGAACTGACTGATATATATCCTAAATATGTGCATTAGGGCGCATTTGTAACTCCAGTGATGGAAACAAGGTGCACTAAGTGGCTAGGAGGGCTAATGATGGCCAAAAACAAGCTCTAGGGGGACGATAATAGGGACTAGGTGCTAGGAGACTCCACTGCTAATGCATGGATGCATGGAATGCATGGATGCATGGAATGCATGGATGCATGGAATACATGCATGCATGCAAAGCATGAAAAACCAAGATATGATGGTGATAATATTCCAATACCCCCCCTTAAGCCAGACTATGAGGAAAAATAACTGAAAAAATAGGCCTCTGGTTACTGAGACCAAAGGTCACCCTGGACAAAAATATAAAAAAGTGTGAGGAAAGAGGGAAAAACCAGTGGGAACCCCCCCCTCAAGATAGACTGTAAAAAACTAATCAACCAAGGTAGAACTCACCCCAATAAGGGATCAGAGGTAAGTGAACTTCTTCACTGAAAAATTCTTGGTGAAAATATCTACAATATGTTCTTCTGTAGGACAATAGAGAAGTGTGATGGTACAATCATGCACCAATCCTCGGATGCAATGCATGTGTATGTCAATATGTTTGATTCTTTGTCTCAGAACCTGATCTGTAGAAATATTTATAACACTCTGATTGTCACAATAGATGACTGGTGGAGTACTGTAGCAAATCCCAAACTCTTGTGACAGTAGAAATGAGTCCATATTAGCATACCATGTTCAGGGAGCCTGCTTGATCCCATATAAGGAATTCCTCAATCTGTACACTAATGAAGGATCATCAATGTATCCTTCAGGTTGCTTCAAGTAGATATCCTCCTCAAGTTATCCATGAATAAAATCACTCTTGACATCCATGTGATGCATTTCCCAATGCTTGGATGCAGCAAGAGATAGAATAATATAGATGGATTCCATCTTTGCAACAGAAGCAAAGGTATATGAATAGTCAATCCCTCGAACTTGTGAGAAAAATTTAGCAACCAAGCAAGCCTTGTACTTTCTTGTGAGTCCATCTTGGTTCTGTATACCCACTTACATTGAACAATATTCCTTCTAGGAGGAAGAGAAACAAGCTCCCAAGTCTCATTTATTTGAAGAGATTGGTACTCTTCATCCATAGCTAATATCCATCTCGGATATTTGGAGGCCTCAAAGAAAGTTTTTGGATCTGATCCAATCATAAGAAAACATATGCCAAAAAGAAAGGTATTTGTATCAGAGAGTGCAAACTTTGCATTGTTAAACTTAGATCTAGTTCTTCTTGTATCTTGTGGATCTCCAACAAGATCAACGACAAATTCAAGGGTCTTGGCATCCCATCTTGGAAGAGGAGGTGGGTCTTCAGGTGCTATATATTCAGGTTCTTGTGGATCTAGATCTAGCATTCGCTCATCTTCACTTTCAGAGTCAAAATATGAACTTTCATGAGAGGATGATTTTCTATCTTGTTCAATAGTCTATGGTGTATTAGTTGGAAATTTTTCTTCATCGACATGGTGGGCATCATGCAATGGCCATTACTTAAATTGAACACTTCTATGAAGAAATGTCTGGATGGTAGATAGATCTAGCATTTTGTAGGCCTTTGCACTTAGTGCATAGCCAACCAGTATGCACTCTTTTCTTTGTGTCTCTAAGGCTCTCCTCTTCTCAGAAGGAATCCTTTCCCAAGCTTTGGATCCAAAGACTCTCAGATGAGGCACATCTGGCTTGTATCCCATCCATGCTTTGAAAGGAGTTTTTCCTTGTAGGCCTTTGTGAGGAACTCTATTATGGAGATAAGCAACACAGTTGACATCTTCTGCCCAAAGTATAGGAGACAATGCTTTAGACTCAAGCATGCAAGTTGCCATCTCTTTCAAAGTTTTATTCATTCTCTCTGCTACACCATTCTATTGTGGTGTGTAAGGAACAATTTGTTGCATATCTGTGGGGAACCCCCAACAATTGAATGATGAAAATGCACGATATATAAAAAATATCAGAACACAGAAGGTATTTATTGATTGCAGGCCACTTCAAGGCGACAACCTCCTTTGATCAAAATCAATACAAATAGCTCGTGGATGCCTTCATTAGCCTCAACACGTACTTATATACTAATTCTAAGCTAAACAACTATTACTCCCCATGAATGTGGGATAATACAATATACTCACGGGACCACTTATAAAGCATATGCGTCCAAAATTAATATACTAACAAAGTATACTAAAAAGGTAAAGAGAATGGTTGAAAAAGGTTCCTAACATCCCCTCTCCCTTAGAAAAATCTTTGTCCTCAAATATTTAGATGTGGAAATTATTGTTCAATATGAAGGAGTGGTTCCCATGTAGCATCCTTTGGTTGCATTGTGTGCCACTGAATTAATACCTCTGTGATGGATAGAGAGCGAAGACAATGGGTGCACCTATTGAGGATGGCTTCCAACTCCAAAATGATGGATCCTTCATTATCCAGTTCTGGTAAAACAATTTGTGCTCTGATGTTGGTACCAAGAAATTTCTTTCGAAAAGAGACATGAAATACTGGATGAATGAGGGAAGGAGGAAGTTCCAATTTATATGGCCCATAGAACTTTCGAGCCAGCTTATGATTCCCTTTGAGTTTCAGGGAGGATTGCTTGTAAGGTTGTAGACGAAAAACCATATCACCTACTTGAAAAGTGCGCTCAGAACGGTGTTGATCAGCTTTAGGTTTCATTTGATTTCTTTCCATGTGAAGATTGTCTTGCAAAATGCGAAGAATCTTATCTCGGGTTCGAAGACCATGTCAAATTCCTGAACTGGTGAACTGTTGTGGGTGTATGGAAGAAGCACTAGCAGTGCCTAGCCATAGAATACTTCATATGGATTCATTTTAGATGCATTGTGGTGGGAGGTATTGTACCACCATTCAGCGAGAGGGAGCCACTTTTCCCACTGATGTTGTTATGCATAGGTGAAGCAACAAAGATAAGTTTCCAAACATTTGTTGATAAATTCAGTCTGACCATTTGTTTGTGGGTGATACCCTGAAATCATCTTCAGCTTGGTACCAGTGTGGTGAAATATTTCTATCCAAAAATGACTAGCGAAAGTTGCATCACAATCTGAGACAATGGAAGAAGGGATTCCATGAAGATGGAAGATCTAGTCCAGGAACATTTTTGCGATTGAGGAAGCGGTATAGGGATGGATTAAGGCACAAAAATGACTATATTTTGAGAGGTGATCAACCACAACCAAAATCATTGTCTTCCCTCCATATTTAGGGAGTCGTTCAATGAAATCCATAGAAATATCTGTCCAAATCCGTGTAGGGATGGGAAAGGGTTCGAAAAATCCTGAAAGGAGTGTCGTTTCACCCTTGTTGTGCTGACAGGTATCATATTCAACCAAAATATGCTGAATTGTCCTTTTAATCCCCTTCCAAAATAATTTGCATTGTGTTCACTCATACGTTTTGAGGAACCTAGAGTGCCCTGCCGATGGAGAAGCATGGAGTTCATAGGAGACATCATGTTGAATATCTTTGCTTTGTGGAAGCAACAGACGACCCTTGTATCTCATAGAAGCTTCATCCCAAGAGTAATGCAGTACAACAGAAGGGTTGTTGGCCAATCGTTGGATGATTTGAGATAATGAGGAGTCATTGACATAGCCCTGCTAAACATATTGCAACCAATTTCGAACAAGCATAGAAATAGATGAAAGAGAAATTTGGTCATCAAATGTGAGAGAAAGAGCATCCGCCACAAGATTGTCTTTACCCTTCTTGTAAGTGATCTCATAGTCATAACCCATGAGTTTTCTAACCCATTTATTTTGTGCTGGGGATGATACCCGTTGTTCCAGGAAATATTTCAGACTCTAGTGATCATTCTTGATGCAGAAATTATTCCCTAATAGGTATGGCTGCCACTTCTGTACTACATGCAAAATTCCCATCATTTGCTTATCATATGTAGAGTGTCATGTCCCTTACCTAGTGGCCTTGGTCACTACATTGGATCCTCCCATCCCTAGGGGGTCTAAGGAAATTAATTGAGTAAGAATTAAATTAACGGGGGTAATTTTGAGGCAAAAGTACCATAGCAATTAATTAATTAATTATATTAAGAGTTTGAATTATTTTTAATAATAAATACATCATTACTACTAATTTTGGTCGAAAGTATTGATGATGACATGGCTAGGAGGGAACAATAGGGTCAATGTGGACCTCACTTGCCTAAGTGGAAAAGCTCAGAAAATCAAGGAGTTAGATAAAGGAAAGATAGAAACAAGAGAAAATGGAAACTGTCAAAAGCAGGAAAAAATAGGCAAAATCACAAAGCAGGAAAGTAAAAAGATGGAAAGCACAGAAAAGCAGTTAGTTGAAAATCAAGCAACATTCAGAAAAGGCAAGTAGGGCGCACTTGCCAATTTTAGTGAAAGGAAGCAAAAGCATGAAAGTTTTGTAAAGCAAGAAGTTTCCATTTCTCTCTAGGAATGCACCCTCCCTCTGTCAGACATGTGGTTTGCTTGAGGATGAAGTTATCTAATCTATAAAATGATGTTTCCAACTCCTATTCACATATTTTGGTTAATTATTTTTTGCTAGTGAGAGCTCTTGCTACTCCATTGTTGAGAGATGTGCCTCAACTCTTTTCTTGGGAGATGAGCCCCAAGGAATTTGATGTTCCATCCAGTTAATATTTATATCTAGAGCTTCATATTCTTGTTATTCAGATTCATATTAGTCCACAGTTGAATATCCATAGTCATTAAGAGAGAAGATTACAGTTCCAGTGCCATTGGAGCTAGTTTTGGAGGATATCACCCAATAGGAGGAAGATAGTTCAGTGAATGCGCCCAGGAAACTCTAGGAAGATCAGTGCATAATTCATATTAGTCATCATACCTATTTACAGTTAGATATTAGTTTCGGTTCAGATATCCATTCACTTCTCTACTTCTTATACTCATTCAGTACCACTGGAGCTAGTTTTGGAGGAGACCATCCAATAGAAAGAAGATAGCTCAGTGAATGTGCCTAGGGAATTTCAGGAGGATCATTCCAACCTTCTTATCAGTTATCAGACCTGTTGACAGTCAGATACCAGGTTCATACCAGAGTTACAGTCATTTCTCCACTTCTTACATTCATTCTCTCTTAGTGTGTAATATTTTCCTAGCTTGTGAGGCTCTTGTAATTCTGAATGTAATGAAATAGAAAATATGTATTATGGAGTTAATATTTGGACCTATTTCTGTCAATAAATATATATCAGAACCATTTAATGTCTCATAACATATTTTAGTAATCCCTTGAGGCATTTTGGGATTAAAGAATGCAAGATTAGCTCAATGAGCCATTTTTAATAACTAGTATTTCCATATTTACTGGAAGTATCTATCTGAGAATCAATTTTCAGTTATGTAAGTTGTATGAGTATTTTAATACAGTAAAAAAGCCACTCCATCCCATTCCCATATTTTTTGGAAGCATTTAATAGTGTTTGGAGGAATCTGTAAACCTCCTGGTTGAGCAATCCCCAGTAGCGCCCCTGACTAGTTTGCCTCCAAATTTGTTAGGATATTCCTATACTCCATCCTAGTCCCACTAGTATTTTGATCATTTACATTTTCAGTCATGCATGCACCTTTTAGGGTTTGCATGCATTCTAGGGTTTGCATGCATTTTGCATGCATCCCAGTCATCAGTCCAGCACCTAGCCCTTAGTTAGCCAGCCCCCAGGAGCTTCTCACTATTCGGTTTTAGCCCTCCAGTTGCTTAATGCACCCTTATTCCTTGATTTTAGGGAGCAAATCGCCCTCCTTCACCTACCAGTCCAGTTGTCACTCAGTTACAGTCAGTTACAGTCAGTTACACTCAGTTACATTCAGTTACATTCAGTTACACTCAGTTACATTGAGTTACACTCAGTTACACCTACCAGAGTTAGTTTGACTGATGGTTGACAGTTACTTGAGCATTGATGACTCCACTGATGATGATGAAGACTTCCAGTTGCGCTCCGATGATCATGAGGACACCTAGTTGTGCTCCGATGACACTCGAGTGATCCTTTGATCACTCCATGAAGGCTAATTCGAATTGCCACCTTATGAATTCGAATTCCTCATGCATTGTATTATTTATATGTCCATTTGTGATTAATAATCTAGTATGACCGAAGTATTATTGCTTCTATCTGAGTTCTACTATACCATATTATTCTGTTGCTCATTATACTGCATGTATCACTCTTCTTCTATTTTCTTGCTTAATCATAATTATTCTCTTGTGAGATACATCATCTCTTAGATCTGCTGTGAGGATTTTCACATGGTAAGAGAGCATGTTGAGAGAATTGTTTATCTCCATTCTTGAGAGTTTTTTGCAGGTTATTACCAAGATTTCGAGTGCAGCAGTTGCAGCAGTTTCTGCATTTTTGCAGCAGTAGCAATTGCAGTTATTCTATATTGTTTTTGCAGGTCCTCTACACCTTCAATGTATTCATCAGGAATTACTCCTCTTGATCCACTCAACTATGATGAATGGAAACCAAGAATGATAGCAGACTTGAAGATCCATGATCTTTTTGATTGTTATTTTGAAAGAGAGTTCGAATCCCCTGAAGAGAAGATTAACTGGTTAAATAAAAGAGACATGCACTTTGCAGCAATAATGTTTTCTTTGTATGCATACCAGAGATTCCAATTCAAATACCGTGATGGTGTTGAAATTCCAAGAGAGTTATGGACTCCAAAAGAGATATGGGCTCACCTGGATGGAAAATTTGGCAGAGAGAATGAAGGACTTGGTCCCAACCCATTCGAAAGAAAACAAAGTGATGCATTCACTCCTCTTGATGGTCTCTCAGATCATGAACCAGTATCATCTCATATTGAAGTTGTTGACAAAGAACTTGCAGATTCTCCGCTCATGCTCAAACTTTCTTCTCTTTCTGTGCCAGCTCACACTCTAGATATTGCAGAAGGTCCTAAATCCTCTCTTGCACCAGAGTCTGTTGGTTTGCATCATGATCACATGATTATTTCAGAGGTCAAATCAGCTAATGGAGGTAATGCATTCGCTCCTCTTCAGCAAACATCTCTTTTATACTACTATATGATCATAAATTCATGCTTTCAGAAGGTCATTGAAGAATATGGCCATTGCCATTCGCTTGGGATAATTTCTCATGCATCTACTGGTTTTGATCTCACCTATCATGGTTCAAAGGAGATCTCAAGAAGCCATGATTCGAGTCTTGTATCTAATTTGGGTTCTAAGCAATTACTGCTTGGGAAAATTTCTCATGCATATGATAGTTTTGATCTCACCCCTGCTGGTTCAAAGGAGATCTCAAGAAACTGTTTTGAAAGTCTTAAATATGATTTTGATTTCAAGCAAACATGTAATAGTTCTTTTTGGCATAATCTCACCCATGGTGGTTCGAAGGAGAAGACAAAGGACTATATACACATTCAAAAATTTGATCCTACCTCAGCTGATTCGAATCACAGGTTCAAGGATCATTCTAATACTGTTGGATGTGTTCTCATCACATTCGATCTGAAGAGCAAGTACAAGCACATGCTTTTTGAGCATGATCCACTTCTTCCCAAGAAGAAGATACCTCCAGACATATGACCAAGCATCACACATGCTTGAGTTTGGAGCTTTTATTTTTTACAGTCTATTTTTTGAGGAGGGGGTATGTTTCCCATAAAATTTTCCCACTTCCTTGGTTTATTGATTGTTATTATTCATTGTATTGGGTGACCTTTGGTCTTATTTACCGGGGCCCAGGATGGATTAAGGGGGGGTGTTAGGATATTCCTATACTCCATCCTAGTCCCACCAGTATTTTGACCATTTACATTTTTAGTCATGCATGCACCTTTTAGGGTTTGCATGCATTCTAGGGTTTGCATGCATTTTGCATGCATCCCAGTCATCAGTCCAACACCTAGCCCTCAGTTAGCCAGCCCCCAGGAGCTTCTCACTATTCAGTTTTAGCCCTCCAGTTGCTTAATGCGCCCTTCTTCCTTGATTTTAGGGAGCAACTCGCCCTCCTTCACCTACCAGTCCAGTTGTCACTCAGTTACAGTCAGTTACACTCAGTTACATTCAGTTACATTCAGTTTCACTCAGTTACATTGAGTTACACTCAGTTACACCTACCAGAGTTAGTTTGACTGATGGTTGACAGTTACTTGAGCATTGATGACTCCACTGATGATGATGAAGACTTCCAGTTGCGCTCCGATGATCATGAGGACACCTAGTTGTGCTCCGATGACACTCCAGTGATCCTTTGATCACTCCATGAAGGCTAATTCGAATTGCCACCTTAGGCATTTGAATTCCTCATGCATTGTATTATTTATATGTCCATTTGTGATTAATAATCTAGTATGACCGAAGTATTATTGATTCTATATGATTTCTACTGTACCATATTATTCTGTTGCTCATTATACTGCATGTATCACTCTTCTTCTATTTTCTTGCTTAATCATAATTATTCTCTTGTGAGATACATCATCTCTTAGATCTGCTGTGAGGATTTTCACAAAATTTAGCTGTAGCCTATGAAAATCATATGAAACATGCAACAATATGTTTCACTGACTATATTGAATGATTTAAACCTTACTTCCATCCAGATCAACTCCCAGTCTAGTATGCATATGATGGAATCCCAGAAGCCTCGAAGTAGGCAACAGACTTGTATGTTGTTGAAAAGTGAAAGGCTCCAATACCTTGTGCATAGGAATCAGTGAATGTCCCTGACTTATATTGATGATGCATATTTCCCATCTAAAATACATAATCAAAAGTCATCCCTACCATCCTTTTTTAGTGAACTAGTAATCCTCACTTACACCATGCTCACCATAAAGAAATTGTTTAAAAATTGCAAGTTAAAATCCTGATAAATTTGGAAGTTGGAGTTAGTATTCTGGCCTATCCTTGGATGGGATATTATAGTGGTATCAGATCATGGTCCTATGAAAATGCTCTTTAAATTTGGTTATGATTCCTAAGAGAATACCACTCCCCAAAGGAAAGAACCCTGAAGAACCTTTTTGTGGAGGAAGAGGTAGAATATACTAGAGGGAAAATACAAGGGGGAAAGAACATGTATGACATAGATGAGAAGGAAGAGTTCATACTTTTTGTGCAAAGTATGTGAAAGGGGATGCAATGCATATCTCATAACATCATTCAATCTAGGAAAGAAACCAGAGAATTCTTGGATAAACAGTTAGGACATAAAGATGCAGAAGGGAGCAGTAGTGGCTCTCAAAATAGTGAAAGGAAGACCCCTAGTGGATTTATCTTTTCAAAGACTAGGCCTCATAATAGGCCTAATGATTTAAAAGATGAATTCAAGGGTTATCCCTAACAGAACATGCCCATGTTCCTTGAGGAACATAAGGAGGATCCTGAAATTCCCACTGAATCAGTTACTACATGGGAGGATCGGTATGTAGTATATTGGACTCTGAGTGAAGAGTGCAGAAAGGGCATTGCCTTTCAAGGATTTATGTGATGCACATTATAGAAATCATCCAAGAGTAGTTCATAAGCAGCCAACACATAATTATGGGTTGAGGAATGCAATTGGTAATATCCAATTACCCTTCTTTGATGGATCATCAAAGTGCATTGCTAGATCATGGGTGCAGAAGCTAGACACCTATTTCCAGCTGAATGCAATGGTTGAAAGGGATGCCATCAGAATGGAAACTTTTCATTTGCAACATGAATATAATGAATGGTGGTTCCATGGCATGAGGAATTTGGGCCATGATAAAGTGAATTCCTATGCAGAATTCACTAAGAGACTGATGGAGAGATTCGATAAAAGTGACCTTGAAGTATCGTTCAGGGAATTAGCACATGTTAAGTAGGCCAGAACTCCTGAAGCTTATATCTCAGAGTTCCAAAAGTTGGTTGGAATGGTCATTGATATATATATAAATTCCTTTTGATCCTCTTATTCATAGAAGGATTAGAAGAACCATTAAAAGGGATAGTTAAAGCCTACCAACCAACCACCTTACAAGAAGCAGTGAGCAGAACAAGGGATCTGCAAGATGCAATCCCAAGAATCAGATATCCACCAAAGGTTAATGCACCTGCTAAATTTCAGAACCAAATGCCACCATTCAAAAATGTGGCTTCCCCAAATAGGAAGGAATACTCATTCAAATATCGAGATGAGTTGAGAAGGAACAAACTATGTTTTTCTTGCCAATAACCTTGGGTTCCGAGGCACAAATGTGCCAAGGGGAAGGCCCATTACATTGAAGTTTTTTCTGAAAGTGATGAGGAAGAAATGGGAGCAGAATTACAAGCAGAAGAGGGGTATGAGATAGCAGGAGAAGAGCAACCCGCACAAACAGAATGCAAAATTGCAGTTTTAAGTGGAGCTCCCCGCTACCACACCATGAGATTTAAAGGGGTTGTGCAAGGGAAAAAGGTGTCAGTTTTGGTCGATGGGGGTGCCACGCATAAATTTATTGATGCAGCCATGATAGAGAGAAGGAAATTACAAACAGAAAAATTTGGAGATTTCATAGTCATTATTCCTGGAAACAACACTATGTAGTGTGACCGGTGGATTCCAAAACTACAAGTGACCATTGGAGACCATACTGTGACTGATAGTTTTTATGTTGTCGATGCGGCTGATGCAAATGTGGTATCGGGAGTCAATGGATGTTCTCCATTTTTTAGCATGTGGTAAATTACCAAATCCACCAGATGTGCTTCAAAGACACTGAAGGAAAACAATTGATTCTGAGAGGTGTCAACATGTACCCAAAACAGGTAATTTCTACACATAGTATGATATCAATTTTGAGGCATGGTGACATAAAGTAGGCTGCTGAATGTTTTTTCACCATTAAAGGGACTTCCATTGATGTATCACATCATCTGGAAGACATCCAAAGATTGCTTCACAAACACAAAAAAGTGTTTGAATATCTGCCACATGGAAGGCCTCATGACAGGTGTACTGAACATTGGATTGAGATGGAACCTGACACTTTTCCTATAAAAATCCATCCTTAAAAACACCCCAAGAGATTCAAGGATGAGATTGAGAAAACCATCAAAGAGATGCTTGAGATGGGGTTCATAAGATCAAGCTCAAGTCCCTTTGCTTCATCGATGGTTCTAGTAAAAAAGAAGGATGGAACAATGCGCATGTGCATTGATTATAGGGATTTGAACAAGAATACCATCAAGAAAATATATCCTATTCCAAGGATTGATGAAATGATGGATGAGCTACATGGAGCTAAATATTTTTCCAAGATTGATCTAAGTTTTGGATACCACCAAATCAGTATGAAAGATGAAGACATTCAGAAAACTAGTTTTTGGTGCCATTATGGCCATTTTGAGTTCCTTGTCATACCTTTTGGCTTGACCAATGCACCAACAACTTTCCAATCTTGCATGAACATAATTTTCAGTAAGCAGTTTCGTAAGTATGTCCTTGTATTTTTTGTTGACATTCTGATTTATATTAGGACATGGGAAGAGCACTTGCATCATTTGGACAATGTCTTAACACTCCTTGCAGAACAGTCTTTTTATGCTAAATTGTCAAAATATGAGTTTGGTTTGAAAGAACTCCTTTATCTTAGTCACATCATTGGGAAATAAGGATTCAAAGTAAATATGGAGAAGATAAAATCCATCCTTGAATGGCCAAGCCCAAAGAACATAGCAGCCTTAAGGGGATTCATTGGATTGCGCACCTACTAGAGAAAATTTGTAAAAGGATTTTCTAAGCTCACCTCCCCTTTGACAGATCTCACCAAGAAGGGTAATTTTTGTTGGTTAGATGAGGCTGAAAAATATTTTAACGGAATGAAGGAAGTCATGAGCAGCTACCCATTACTTTCACTTCCATATTTCACTCAACCTTTCATATTGGAGTGCGATGCCTAGGTGAAGGCATTGAAGCAGTATTAATGCAAAACATGCATCCTATTTCCTATGAGAGCAGAAAATTGCAGCCACATGGGAAGCATTATTCTATATATGATAAGGATATGTTGGCCATCATGCATGCCTTGGATAAATTCAGACAATATCTAGTGGGAGGCAAGTTCATAGTCAAGACTAATCACAACAGCTTGAAGCATTTCTTGACCCAAAAAGAGCTGAATGATAAACAACGGAAATGGGTAAGTAAAATTATGTCTTATGACTTCAACATAGAATATAAAAAGGGTAATTTGAATGTGGTGGTTGATGCCCTCTCTAGGAAACCTGCGTTTTCTTTGCTACAAGTTCCTACTGATTGGAAAGTTCAACTAGCTAAAGAATATTCAAAAAATCAGTTTTCTTGTGAAGTGTTGGATAGGATGATTCTTATCAAGTTATCAATGATGTTATTTATTAAAATAATAGAATTTTTCTAACACCTGGATCCAAGTTAAAAGAACAGATTTTGGTGGCTTCCCACAATGCACTAGTAGCAGGCCACCTTGGATTTCTGAAAACTTACTGGAAGGTAAGAGAGAGGTTCACTTGGAAGGGCCTCAAAGATGATGTGTTAAGGCATGCGAGGAAGTGTACTGCATGTCAACAAAATAAGGTAGAGCACACTCATCATGCTGGTCTCCTTCAACCACTTCCAATTCCAGAACATAAATGGGAAAGTGTGTCCATGGACTTCATCACCGGACTACCAAAATCTCAAGGTAAGGACAACATCTTTGTAGTAGTTCATATTTTTCTCACTTTTTTTCTATCACATCAACTATTATAGCCAATCAAGTAGTTGCACTATTTTTCAAAGAAATATTTAGATTGCATGGTCTTCCCAAGACCATAATCAGTGACAGAGATAGCAAGTTTACTAGTGCTTTTTGGAAAACTTTGTTTGAGCTAGTTGGAACTGGTTTGAACCTCAACACAAGCTATCACCCTCAGACTCATGGAAAAACTGAGAGGGTGAACCAGTGGCTGGAAGGTTATCTCAGGAATTATGTTACTAGGTAGCATGAGGCATGGGTCAACTGGCTACATTTGGGATAATTCTTCTATAACACCACATTCCATATGTCCATCGGAATGACCCCATTCAAAGCTCTGTATGGGTATGAATCCCCCACTTTTGCATATCTTATTTTTGGGGATTGGAGAGAACAAAAAGAAAAGGATTGGCTGCAAGAGAGCCAAGACATACTCAAGGAACTTAAGGAAAATTTGTAGGTTGCAAATAACCAACATAAACTGAATGCAAATAAGAAGAGAACATATCGAAACTTCCAAGAAGGTGACTTTGTTTATTTGAGGTTGCAGCCCTACAAGAAATCTACTTTGAAATCGAAGGGGGCTAAGAAATTATTTCCACAGTTCTATGGGCCTTACAAGATCACAAGAAAGGTGGGAGAAGTTTCTTATGAATTGGATCTACCACTTGGAAGCAATATACACAATGTTTCCCATGTGTAATGCTTAAAGAAAGTAGTAGGCCAACAAGTCATTGTTTCAGAAATTTTCCTCCTCTTGATGATGAAGGACACTTGGTATTGCAACCAGAATTTTTTTTACAGGTTATAGAGAGGAAGTTGAGAATCATAATAATTAAATAATATCTAGTACAATGGAAGGGGTTGCCCAGTGAATATGCCTTCTGGGAAGATGAACAAATTCTGTAACATCCCAGATTGCAACTGATTGAGGACAAGAAGTCTTGGGGAGGGAGGACTGTCATGTCCCTTCCCTAGTGGCCTTGGTCACTACATTGGATCCTCCCATCCCTAGGGGGTCTAAGGAAATTAATTGAGTAAGAATTAAATTAATGGGGGTAATTTTGAGGCAAAAATACTATAGCAATTAATTAATTATATTCAGAGTTTGAATTATTTTTAATAATAAATGCATCATCACTAATAATTTTGGTGGAAATTATTGATGATGACATGGATAAGAGGGTGCAATAGGGTCAATGTGGACCTCACTTGCCTAAGTGGAAAAGCACAGAAAATCAAGGAGTTAGATAAAGGGAAGATAGAAAGAAGAGAAAATGGAAACTGTCAAAAGAAGGAAAAAATCAGGAAAAGCACAAAGTAGGAAAGTAAAAACATGGAAAGCATATAAAAGCAGTCAATTGAAAAGCAAGCAACATTCATAAAAGGCTGAGTAGGGCACACTTGCCAATTTCAGTGAAAGGAAGCAAAAGCAGGAAAGTTTTGTAAAGCAAGAAGTTGCCATTTCTCTCAAGGAATGTGCCCTCCCTCTCTCACACATGTGGTTTTCTTGAGGATGAAGTTATATAATCTATAAAATGACATTTCCAACTCATATTCACATCTTTTGGTTAATTATTTTTTTTCTAGTGAGAGCTCTTGCTACTCCATTGTTGAGAGATGTGCCTCAACTATTTTCTTGGGAGATGAGCCCCAAGGACTTCGATGTTCCATCCAGTTAGTGTTCATATCCAATGCTTCATATTGATGTTATTCAGATCCATACCATTCCATAGTTGAAGATCCATAGTCATCCAGAGAGAAGGTTACATTTCCAGTGCCATTGGAGCTAGTTTTGGAGGAGATCACCCAATAGGAGGAAGTTAGTTCAGTGAATGTGCCCAGGACACTCCAATAATATCAGTGCAGCATTCATATTAGTCATCAGACCCATTTACAGTCAGATATTAGTTTCAAATCAGATATCCATTCACTTCTCTACTTATTATACTCATTTAGTACCACTGGAGCTAGTTTTGGAGGAGATCATCCAATAGAAAGAAGATAGCTCAGTGAATTTTCCCAGGGCACTCCAAGAATATCAGTCCAGACTTCGTATCAATTATCATACCTATTGAAATTCAAATACCAGATTCAGATCAGAGTTACATTCATTTCTCCACTTCTTACATTCATTCTCTCTTAGTGTGTAATATTTTCCTAGCCTGTGAGGCTCTTGTAATTCTGAATGTAATGAAATAGAAAATATGTATTCTGGAGTTAATATTTAGACATGTTTCTATCAATAAATATATATCAAAACCATTTAATGCCTCAAAACAGAGTTTAGTAATTGTTGATGTATATGTAACTTCGGAATGTATTTCACATATATGTATAATGTATCCTATAGAGATGGTATTATTCCTCTATAAGGAAGTGTCGTCATTTATATTGTAAGTGTCGTAACTTATACTTGATGGGTTATTAGACCACCTTGTTGGGGTCGGCCCTGTATAAGTCATGTGGGTCAAAGGGTTATTAGACCACCGTATTGGGGGTCGGCCATGTGGGTCTAAGGGTTATTAGACCACCCCATTGGGGGTCGGCCCAGTCAGCATTATATTATGTGGTTAAGTTCGAGCCTACATGAGTTAGGTAAAAAGGCAAGTCAAGTCAAGTATAAATAGAGTGCGGGAGGCACTCTATTTGCTCACTCACTTCTCACACATGCTCTCAAGGAGGAGAGGCGCACTTATGGAGGAGGAGGATTGCTTCTAGGTTATGTTTATCTCTATTGGTTGGTTGTATCATTGCTCTATCTATCTCTGAGGAAGTTATTGGGGTTTTTCACCTTTATGGTTTTCCCCAAGTATATCTTTGTGTCTCTTGTGTGCTTGCATTATTGTCTCCATGATTGATATGCTGTAGATATGCTGTACATGTTGTTCTCTCAGTTAAGATCCTAGATCATATTGAAGTAAATTCAGAAAATTTAACATGGTATCAGAGCTAGCCTGAAAGAAGGCATGATATGGCATGTATGACACTTGTTGCACTTACGATGCTAGGGCTTGATATAGCAAAAACCAGTCATCGTAGCACTTTCGCTATAAATCCGTTTTGGCGAAGTTTTCGGATCTGAAATTGTTACAGGAAGAAGCTAAGATCTCCAGGTATCTTGTTTCCAAAGGACAACCTCTAATTCGTTGTACTTTGTGATTTATGATCTGTACAATATAGGGTTTCTGCCTCTTCCAGATCTGAGTCAAAATCAGGTGACCTTGGGAAAAAGGTCATATCTTGGGCTAGGAAGCTCCAAATGAAATTTCGTAAAAAGTGACAGGTAGTACACAGTCTGTACTATCTCAAAAAACTTTTTCAGAGGCCGAAGTTGAACTAGTGACACGTGGAACGCCGTACAAGTTCGCTCTCCTGTATTATCCCATAAACAGGTCACGTTGCGACATTTGGCATAACTCTCTCTCAGAGAGTCCAATTGAGGTCAGACCTATTAGGATGGAAAGGTAACAGGCAGATCTATCGCAGAAAGCTTTTTCAGAGGCCGAAGTTAAAACAGTGACACGTGGCACGCCGTACAAGTTCGCTCTCCTGTTTTATCCCAAAACAGGTCACGTTGCGACATTTGGCATAACTCTCTCTCAGAGAATCCAATTGAGATCAGACCTGTCAGGATGGAAAGATAACAGGTCAGGTTATCTCAGGAAACTTTTTCAGACCCTGTGGATCAAAAATTTTGGAGTTACACCAGAAACAATCAGGTACATATTTCTGTCAAAACAGAATTATTTTTTGGTACCTTCATTCATGGCTTCCGGAATTTAGGGCTTTGGAGAAAGTTGGAATTTTTGTAATCGGAGACCACGGCTGGATGCTACTCATCAAAATAGAAATTTAGAGACCAAGATCAGAATTTTTGGTTGGGCAGAAGGCCGGGCTTGATTAGACCCTAGTTCGGGACTTTGATCAGAAAAGTGGAAAATTAGGGCTTCTGTAAAAATGGGAATTTTTGAAATCTGTGACCACGGCTGGAAGCTCCTCAGAAAAAAATAGAAAATTAGAGCTTTGGATCAAACATTTTTATGGGGCAAACGAGTGGGCTTCATCAAACCCCAGTTCAGGGTCATGTACAGTGATTCCGGAAGTTTCAAAGGCAAAATTGAGGAGTGAAACTTTGCAGTTTTCAAATTCTGAATATACCAGTTTGATCAGCTCATCAAGGCGCATATTCCTATCCTTTCGGAAGTTTGAAATTCAAAGCTTGAATTTTTGGGGTTTCTTTGACAAACCCATATCCAGCTCCAGGTCCAGTTCTTGCAAATCAAGTGGATTGGGTTAATCCTAGAAGAAGATGGATTGATCATCTGCATGAGTGAAGAAGTTCCTGTTTCAGAGGGAGATGAGGCTAAGGTCTTACATAAGAAGATTACAAGCGACCTTAACAGGTATGACTCATCGAGGTATGTTTCGATATTTGTCCATGATTAATTTTATGGTATGTTTGTCTTCATGTTATTATGGTTAGTACAATTTTGATTTTAGATTTGTCGTATCACCTTAACAAAATTATGAATGCATGATAGAAGATATTCATTGGTTAGGGTGTTGATGATTGTACTAATGCATTATGGTGTTGTATGAGATTTATGTTGTCTACTAACATGAAAGGTACACCAAGAAAGACAAATCATGTTCTGGTTCAAGAACATATGATCATGATAACATGAGGACAAAGATTCATCCATTATCATGGATCTCATAGAAGATCCATTTACGAGGTATGTATAACTTGGTTTTATAATGGCTAACCTATGAGATATACAGGTTACTAGCACAAGTCATTGAAGAAGAACAAGAAGACATCATGTGAGTATGTTAAGACATAACTAGCTAGCATGCTAATCCAGGTATGTTTTTCCTATATCAAGTTACAATCTCATATTGTGATAAGATCCTTTATATAAGTATACTTGGCATGATTGATTATGATTATTCATTGAAGTTAGTAATCATGGGTTCAGGCATATTATGCTTTTTACTTTGTTTAATGATATGACTAACCAGAAAATTCCTATGGTCAAATAGGAATATAAGTAAAATAATATGTCTCTTATATTGATTGGTTTGACTAACCAGAAGAATCATGAAACCATAGGTTTGAATAGTCATGGTTTTATGCATATTATATCTCTTCTCTTGATTGATGATATGACTAACCCGAAGAGTCATAGGTTTGAGTAATTACAGGTTTAGACATGTTATGTTTCTTATGATTTGACTAACCTTAAGAATTCTACATAAACCTTGAATGCTAATGCTTATTATTTTCTGTTTGAAATGATCATGACTATACATGCTTGAGATTATTGTGTTTTTAATAGTATACTAATGAATGTATGATTCTATATGAGATCACAAGGATAACACAATCATGATACTAATAAGCATGCATAGGAACCAAGGATGAATGTAAGTTCAAGGACAGGTAATCCAGGAAGCAAAGATCAAGAGGGAGTACACTCCAGTGGTTTATTCAAGGATGCATATATTCAGAGAGAGTTGACCATCTCTCTACATCCCACAACAGAAAGGTGTAGAAGAAGCTACTTCAGATTAGGACTCCAGCAGCTCCTACAAGGAAGCGAAGACTCAGAGGGAGTCCACCCAACGAACAAACAAAGATAAGTATTTCTTACATATTTGTTTGTTTAAATAAAATTGTTCAATGATGTATATGCTCATGGTCTTAGACTTAGAATATGTATTGTGCATATTAGAATAATTACATTAATGAACAATATACTACTAATATGCATGGGTAAGTAGCCTATGGCACTGTACAACATTCCATTGCTACTTATCTAGAATGAAACCTCTTTGCTGACATGTTGGGAGTTGTGCACACTCTTAACAATGTTCTGGTAGAGATTGGAAGGCATCTAGAAAGTTACGGGATATGGATAAATGTTGTATTGAAGCATTGGCTAAGATAATTGCATGACTGTATGACATATTTATTTATGCGTAAGAATTTGTTCTGAAAACTATGAGATGTTTTCTAATCATGCAATTTAACTTGTTGTGTAGGAAAGATCGTATGCCATCTCCTACAAAAGAATAACTACAACATTTGTTCAGCAACAAATTTATTGAAGATATTGAAGTTCCCAGGATCTGGGATGAAGAAATAGAATGCCATGATCCGTCGATCATGAAGAATGATGTTTGGGATGTAATCCCAAGACGTGAAGGGAAGTTTGTTATGACTTCCAAATGGAACTATCAAATCAAGCATATTGCAGATGACAGCATTGAGAAATATAAAAGTGATGAAATAGAAGATACACCAGATGGACTTCAACATAGCATGGTGTAGTCAGATATGCGTGCAGAACTTGGTATGGTAGGATAGACAGCTTTCTATCCAGTTTGGGCTTTACCAAGAGTAAAGCGGATTCCAACCTTTACTACAAGGTTGAGGAAGGAAATCCAGTGATACTACTTTTGTATGATAACCTATTTGTTACAGGTGAAAATAGTTTGATTGCCGACACGCAGCAGAAGCTTACTACCGAGTTCGAGATGAAGAACTTGGAGATGATGCACTATTTGTTTTTGGCATGGAGGTGTGGCAGAGTACAGAAGGAATCTTCCTTGGACAAGGGAAGTATGTAGTAGATATCCTGAAGAGATTCGGGATGATGGATTGCAAGGCCATGGCCACACCTATGGCATCAAATTTGAAGCTTCTATGTGATGCTTCATCTGAGCCAGTTGATATCACTTTGTATCGTCAGATGATTGGGTCCTTGATGTACCTGACGAACATGAGACCAGACATTTGCTTTGTTTTGAACACATTGAGTTAGCTCCTGACAGATCCGAGGAGTGTTCACCTGGTTGCTGTAAAGCATGTTCTGAGGTACCTGAAGGGTACAGTGGATTATGGGCTTAGGTATGAGGCAAATCAAAAGTTTAACCTGCAGGGTTATGTTTATTCAGATTGGGTTGGCAGTGCTACAGATAGGAAGAGCACATCTGGGTGCTGCTTCAGTATGGGATCAGGTGTGATCTCTTGGTTTAGCAGGAAGCAGTCCTGCGTAGCACTGAGTACAGCTGAGGCAGAGTATGTTGCAGCCTGCTCAGCTAGTTGCGAGGCAGTATGGCTACGGAAGCTACTGTTTGAGTTATTTGATCTCCCGTTGGAGGCTACTGGTATCTTCTGTGATAACCAGAGTTGTGTGAAGCTGTCCGAGAACCCATTGTTTCATGACAGGTCGAAACACATAGAGATCAAATATCACTATATCAGGGATATGGTGCAGAGAGGAGCTGTGAAGCTCCTGTTTGTTGCGACGGACGAGCAGATTGCAGATGTGCTGACGAAGCCACTAGCCAGGGTGAAGTTCGAGTACTTCAGAGAGAGGCTTGGCATGCTTCAGATCAAGGATACTTCGAGGAAGAAGTGATGGACACATTTGCTGAAGCCATTCCAAGCATGTTGGAAGGAGGATCCTTCACATGACTGTGGATGTAAGCGCTGGATGATGAGCATCAGGATGATGTTCTGGTTTCTGCTTGATATGATCAGTTGGATCATTTATGTATGTATGCATCATGTTGGATGCTAGATATGATCAGTTGGATCATGTGTACGTATTTTGTATATGCATCATGTTGGATGCTTGGACCATGTATCTGTATATGTATCAGGTGGATACATTGTATGATCAGGTGGATCATGTATGGTGATATGTATCATGTATTTGTATTTGTATCAGGTGGATACATTGATGATCAGGAGGGTCATGTATGATGATATGTATCAGGTAGATACTTGGTATGCATCAGGTAGATGCATTGATGATCAGGAGGATCATGTATGATGATATGTATCATGTATTTGTATCAGGTGGATACATTGATGATCAGGAGGGTCATGTATGATGATATGTATCAGGTAGATACTTGGTATGCATCAGGTAGATGCATTGATGATCAGGAGGATCATGTATGATGATATGTATCATGTATTTGTATCAGGTGGATACATTGATGATCAAGAGGATCATGTATTATGATATGTATCAGGTAGATACTTGGTATGTATCAGGTAGATACTTGGTATGCATCAGGTAGATGCATTGATGATCAGGATGATCATAGATGATGAGCTTCGGGATGTTGCTCCAGATGACATGCAGCAGGATGTTGCAGTGATGATCAGGATGATCATAGATGACGAGCTTCAGGATGTTGCTCCAGATGACATGCAGCAGGACGTTGCAGTGATGATGATCAGGATGATCATGGATACATCAGGATGATGTATGGTGAGTATCAGGTTGATACTCTGTGGCCGTGGATCAGGTTGTGCAGATGAGCATGTAATTCGTTGCCCTGGGAGATTTGCAGATGGTCTTGCGAGGTTTTGCCTATGGCATGTAATTCGTTGCCCTGGGACATCTGGCAAATGCTCTTTCGAGGTTTTGCTCTGGGAGGACATGTAATTCGTTGCCCTGGGAGATCTGCAGATAGTCTTGCGAGGTTTTGCCTATGGCATGTAATTCGTTGCCCTGGGATATCTGGCAGATGCTCTTGCGAGGTTTTGTCCTATGGCATGTAATTCGTTTCCCTGGGAGATCCGATAGGTTGGGCTGTGTGCCCGTAATCAGTCCTGGGATGCTCTTGCGAGGTTTTGCCATGACCATATGTAATTCGTTGCCCTGGGAGATCCTATAGGTAGAGCTGTGTGCTCGTAACAGCCTGGGATGCTCTTGCGAGGTTTTGTGACGCATGTAAAAGTCCTGAGGATTCCACAGTATGGCCAGTGATGACGAAGACCTGCAGGTGGTGGGCCTACATCCAGTATGAAAAAGGACTGGCTCTGTAGAACTTCCTATGACGAGTAGATTCAGAGATTGATTGAGATAGCAGCAGCAGTGACGATGATGATGACTCGATGACGATTATCCAGTGACGATGATCCAGAGAAGATGACTTGTGCTAGAAGAACTGTGCTGAGAAATACCTTCCTAGTTAAGAGGGAGTGTTGATGTATATGTAACTTCGGAATGTATTTCACATATATGTATAATGTATCCTATAGAGATGGTATTATTCCTCTATAAGGAAGTGTCATCATTTATATTGTAAGTGTCGTAACTTATACTTGATGGGTTATTAGACCACCTTGTTGGGGTCGGCCCTGTATAAGTCATGTGGGTCAAAGGGTTATTAGACCACCGTATTGGGGGTCAGCCATGTGGGTCTAAGGGTTATTAGACCACCCCATTGGGCGTCGGCCCAGTCAGCATTATATTATGTGGTTAAGTTCGAGCCTACATGAGTTAGGTAAAAAGGCAAGTCAAGTCAAGTATAAATAGAGTGCGGGAGGCACTCTATTTGCTCACTCACTTCTCACACATGCTCTCAAGGAGGAGAGGCGCACTTATGGAGGAGGAGGATTGCTGCTAGGTTATGTCTATCTCTATTGGTTGGTTGTATCATTGCTCTATCTATCTCTGAGGAAGTTATTGGGGTTTTTCACCTTTATGGTTTTCCCCAAGTATATCTTTGTGTCTCTTGTGTGCTTGCATTATTGTCTCCATGATTGATATGCTGTAGATATGCTGTACATGTTGTTCTCTCAGTTAAGATCCTAGATCATATTGAAGTAAATTCAGAAAATTTAACAGTAATCCCTTGAGGCAGTTTGGGATTAAAGAATGCAAGACTAGCTCAATGAGACATTTTTAATAACTAGTTTTTCCATATTTACTACAAATATATATCTAACATCAATTTTCAGTTCTGTAAGTTGTATGAGTCTTTTAGTACAGTAAACAAGCCACTCCATCCCATTCCCATATTTTTTGGAAGTATTTAACAGTGTTTGTAGGAATATGTAAACCTCCTGGTTGAGCAATCCTTAGTAGCGCCCTTGACTAGTTTTCCTCCAAATTTATCTGTAACCTCCCAAACTCATATGAAACCTGCACAAATATGTTTTACTAATTATAATGACTGTATATAAACCTTAATTCCATCTAGAATCTACTCCCAATTTAGTATGCATATGCTGGAATCCTAGGAAGCCTCGAAGTAGGCAACAAACTTGTCTGTTGTTGAAAATTCAAAGGCTCCAGTACCTTGTGCATTGGGCATGAGTGAATGTCCCTGACTTATCTTACTGCTGCATATTTCACATCTAAAATCTAGAATCAAAATTCATCCCTACCATCCTTGATCAGTGAACCAATACTCCTCACTTACACCCTGCTCACCATAAAGAAATTGTTTAAAAATTGCAAGTTAAAATCCTGATCAATTTGGAAGTTGGAGTTAGTATTATGGCCTATCCTTGGCTGGGATATTACATACAGGTGACTAAATTCTTATTGGAAAGGGATTTGTTGGTGAATGCAATGTGATTTTCATCTTGAAGGATAAAAACACCAAGTCCATTATCGCAAGCATCACTATCAATAGTGAAGGGCTTGGAAAAATCGGGCATAGCTGGTAGAACAGGTGTAGTCCACATAACTTGTTTCAGTTTGTTCCGAACGAGCATCTCAATCTCTGTATTTTGGTGAAATGGGTAGCGATAGGGCTTGATGTTGGGAGGAACGCTTCTAGGAAGGAGCTGAATATGATGGTCCTCTGGTATTGAAGGTGGCAATCCCACTGGTTCATCAAAGACACATGCATATCTATCCAAAATTTGTTGTAGATCCAAAGGAATAGTGGAGAATGCTGATGGGTGCATCTGAATGGAATGGATCTGAGCAATGAAACCATGTGAATTCTTCTTAAGGATACTTTCCATGCGATTGAACTGATGATGTTGAGAGACCCTGGTTGTAAGCCCTTTAATGTGTGTTTTTTCCCATTGACTGAAAACTGCATCCAAAGCTCAGCAAGATGTTGTAAGATGGGGCAAAGTGTGTGTAACCATTTAGTGCCAAAAACCACATCACATCCGCCTAATGGAAAGGAGAACATGTTGGAGCACAAGTTATAATATCCAATAGAGATACGCACATTGCGACACTTCCCCTTGCAAGGTAAGGTGCCCCCATTGACAATCATGACTTCAAATCTGGAGCAAGTATGGACAAAACAATCAGTCTATTTGGCGATCCGAGGGTCAATGAATTTATGAGTGCTACCATAATCAATGAGTATTGTAATAGGGAGCTTATTGAAGTAACCCTTGACCCACATTGTTTGTGGGGTGGTGACTCCGACTAAAGCATGGAGATATATCTCTAGGTGGTCGTCTAGAGAAGTAGGGTCAACATGCAGCTATTGAATGTCAACCTGATCATCTACTGTATCCTGAGATTCTTCACCAAGTTCAGTTGCAAGAGAAGAATTCACATCCAAGATATAGAGATTTTGCTGAACACATCTATGTTTCCGAGTGAATTTCTCATCACAATTATAACCAAGCCCTTTTTTTCTACACGCCTGCATCTCTGCTTCAGAAAAATTCTTGATAGGAGTTGCTCTAGGAGCTAGCATGATGGGAGGTCATTGTGAAACCATATTTTTGAATGGAACAAAAGTGGATTTGGAGCTTTGTTGGGCTATGATCTTTCCCTCTACCAACTTAGCCAACCTGAGGACTTCCATCATTGTGCTGGGACAGAACATTTTAACCTCAGATCAGATTGCATCCTTTAGACCACTGAAAAAAAAATTCCTGTAAAATTCATCGGGAAATCCTTCTATGTGATTGGACAGTTTCTCAAATTTTATCTGATACTCTCTCACAGTGCCAATTTGGAAAAGTTTAGTGAGTGCTCCTGTGAAATCATCAAAATCACTATGACTAAATCCTTGTAAAAGGAGTTGGCAAAAATCTGTCCTTTTTGGCTCTGCATGAGCCTTGATGTACCAATGAAACCATTGAAGGGATTCATGTTCCAAATGAAAGGATGCAAGTGGAACTTTGTTGACATCAAAATTATTATGTAGATTGAAATATTGTTCTTCCTGGTATATCCATCCAGTCGGATCATTACCATTGAAACGAGGAAAATCAAGCTTTGGCCCATGAAAAGTGCTGGAAGAAGAGAACCCAGTGTATGTAGAAGACTCTGGTTGTCGTCTATTGTTCATGGATAAAGGTTTAAGATGGAGGCCAAGAATTGTTTCATCCAAATCTTGGAGTTTGGTCTCGAGGGCTGCAAGTTCTTCCTCCATGTTTTTTTCTCATGCATGGGTCACAACCATAAATAGTTTTTTTTTTTTGGAAGAATCGGTAGAAAAACAAAAACAAAAGCTTCTTTAGTAAAGGAAGATTTAGATTTGAGAAGAACTATGATGGGTTATTGGGGTTTGGCTAGGTTTTGGACACTTTCTAATGGATAGGGAAACAAAAAATGGGGATTTCAAAGGTGGGGTGAAAGAATGGGAAAATTTGTCCAAGAGAAATAAAGAAGCAGAAATAGAAAATGAACATTGTGGCAAAATTTGAAGGCGATTGGGTGAAAATCGAAGAAGTTATGACAAACCCTAAAAATAGACAGTATGTGATATTTCTAGCTTCGGGAAGTGGAATTTGGGATAGGGTGCTCAGGAAGAAAATATGAAGAATGGACTTGTAGGGGTGCCATCGAATTTTCAAGGGAAACATAATTAAAGCAAAGAAGATATGGAGAAAAAACATTTTTTTTTTTTTGGAATTGATCTGCACTGGCTTGGAATTGATCTGCAATGGCTTGAAATTGATTTGCAACGGATCTAGATAGATTTTTTTTTCTTTTTTGAATTGATTTGTACCGTCTTGGAAATGATCTGCACCAGGTCAGAATTGATCTGCTATTTATTAGATGGCAATAGATATGGAGCCTAGGTATGATCGACTTCCTAAAGGTTCAGGGGATTCACTCGGCTACCAATGTTGTCTAACGGCTTGTGTATTGGGGTAGTACCCCTCACTCCATGGCTCAAGTAAAAATGATAACCGCTTTTCCACAAACGACAACTCTTAGTTTACCTCACGGGTGAGAACTAGTCAACTAGGTAGGGGTCGTTTCCCTTTTCGCTGGAAGGTCCTCTCAATGGGCCAACTACTTCGAGGTTCTTGTGGTACTCCTCACAATGAGTTTTAGGGATATGCCCAGGTACTTTCCACCGTTAATTGGATAGGGATTATTCTCGGATCTGAAATTGCAATTGAATGGAATAATACAGATGATAAAAAAAATAAGGACTGCAATAATCACAACACCTAGAATCCACTGTAAAAAAAAATGGCAGAAATTCCACCCAGGGAGCCCAAGAAAGTGCTCTGATACCAGATGTGTGGAACCTCCAACAACTAAATGATGAAAATCCATGATATATCATAAATAACAGAACATAGAATGGATTTATCGATTGTAAGCCACTTCGAGGAGGCAACCTCCTTTGATCAAGCTCAATACAAATAACTCGTGGATGCCTTCATTGGCCTCAACACATACTTATATACTAAGTATAAGCTAAAAAAACTATTACTCCCCATGAATGTGGGATACTACAATATACTCATGGGACAAATTACAAAGCATATGCGTCCAACAACAATATACTAACAATGTGGGATAATACAATATACTCACGGGATGACTTACAAAGAATATGCGTCCAAGAACAATATACTAACAAAGTAAAGAGAAGGGTTGAGACATATTCCTAACAATATCAATACCCTCATCTACACAAAATAACTGAAACTCATTCTTCACATACTCTCCTCCATTGTTAGTAGGAAGGACCTTGATATTCTTATCAGTGAAATTTTCTACAGAAACTTTAAAAATTTGTAGTATCCAAATACTTCTAACTTCAACTTAAGAAAATATACCCAACTGAATCGAGAACAATCATCTATGAATGTTAATATGTATCTTGCATTATTCAAATATAGTTTAGGAAGAGGTACTGAGGTCCATATGTCACATACTCTAAGACTTAGGTTTTGAAACTATTTGATGTGCTCTGCAACTGGACCTTTTTGCTTGAGATTTATTAACTGGCTAAAGAAGGTATTGCTATTAATATCCCCATAATGTGCAATCAATTCTTCGGTGAATATAGACCAAGATATAATAGAGTCATTTTTATGGTCACAAAGCCATTGGTACTATTCAAATTAATCAGGATCTAAATATAATTATGCAATAGTTACCTTTTGCAAATTTGGAACTTGGTGTAGATCAAAGAATTGCTCCATTTGGAATATCCATGTTATTGGATCATTGCCATCAAACTTTCTCATGTCAATATTGGGAATTTGGGTACCCCTTGGTGACCATCCCTGATGACTTCCATTACCAGAATCATTTCCTCTTGGAATATTCTTATTCATGGAAGGTTTCTCAACATGAGAATTATCTTTATCCTCCTGGGTATCCTGGAATGCATCATCACCTGTAGGAAGAGTATCCCTTGAATTTTGTATGAGATTAACAATAAGTGTCATATTCCCCATCAAATTATCCTCTAGATTGAGTAAATCAACTGTTCTCACCAAACCTTTCATGTTTTCCTCCATTTTATTCAAATTCTCCTTTAAATTATCCAAATCAAATTTTTTCACTGACCCTTTAATCATATCTTCCAATGGGACACTCGAAAAGAGAGGTCTTCCCTTTCATCATACATCGAGGATGAATCCTCTGGTGGTTTGGATGGAGTGTGAGTCTTAGAATTCCTTTTGGTGGAATTTTGAACAATATAAATAGATATCACACCTTATGTGTCACCACAATTAGATCCTTCTACTTAAAGTTAATCAAAATTAAAAATGTCGTGCAGTTTAAACCCCGATTGGAAGGCAGTTTTAAGGAAGACTTGCAACTGATGTAAATTTTAACTTTATGCTCCAATGGGTTTGACACTTCATACTGTGGTATCCTGATTCTTCCTCTTTCCAACGCCATAGGTATGACCTAATTTGGATTTACCAATAAGAAGTTACTGTGAATCTCCCAATACCTCTTATTTTTTGTCTTTCCAGAATAGAGAACTTGAACTGTATGCCACATGTCCAATATATGAGGTTTAAAGGCCTATCATAGATACTGTGGTTCATCTTCCTTCAGGTGCAACAGGTCTAACTCAATTTGGATATTTCATGCCCCATATATGATGTTTTTTCTTAGAACACCTGTTTTAGATTAGTTTTTGGACTAGTCAGAATCTCTCGCTTATAGAGCAAATATATCGAACCTATAATGTTTTAGGATCTAAACCTTAGACCATAGTTAGATCGGATTTTTTTCTAGATAGGTTTTAAATATCGCTCTCTGAACCCTTGTATAAAAAAAATTATAGCGAAAATGACAAGATGACTCGTTTTGAAGAAACCAGTCCTAAGGAAAGGGCTCTGATACCAAATGTTATGCAAAAAAATTCCAAAAAAGAGTATGAAAAGAGCATAAATCGATCAGAAAGAGTACTCCACAACTTTTTTGAATAAAATATATGAATAAAAATCTTCTACGGGGAAACCTCCTTATACAATGTACTAAGTACACAAGACAAGACAAGATAAGATAATCCAAATGAAAGGTCTCCTTCCTATATATAGGAGACTAAGGGGTACAATCCCAACTAACTAACCCAAGCCGAAATAACTAATATAACCATACTAATGACAATTACCACTAATGGAACAAAGCCGACATCGAAACTAATGTAATGAACCACAATATAGGGGGAAATGTGCCCATATTTAGGGCTTAACATGCCCCTCCCCTTTAGAAAAGTGTTGTCTTCAATGCTTGATTAGTTGCGGATGCTTCTATATGAAGGACTCATCTTCCCATGTCGAATCTTCAACTGGTAAGTTCTTCCACTTTATGAGGTACTCAGTAATAGACCAATTTCGTCATTGTTTAGTCCTTGTTCTAGTGATTTTTTCAGGTTCCAATATGAATTTTCCGTCTTCATCAAGATTTGAAAAGATTGTTTGAATTGGGATCTTGTATCCTATTACCTTCTTTAAGAAATAAACATGGAAAACTTGATGTACTCTTAAAGATGAAGCGATCTCCTATTTGTAAGCCATATTACCAATCTTCTACAACACTTTATAAGGACCATAATACTTGGGTGCTAATTTATTGTCCTTCTTTAATATCTTGACAGACACCTGCTTGTAAGGTTGTATCCTAAGAAATACCCAATCCCTTTCTTCAAAACACCTTTCACTGTGATGTTGATCAGCTTGTTGTTTCATCCTATTTTTTGATATAGTCATGTTGTCCTTAAGTATCTGGAGAACTTCTTGTTGGTTCTCTATGTGATCTTCCACGACTTGAAATTTAGATTTTCCTTTTAAGGGAGATGTGATAGATGGAAGCTGGTACCCATAAAGTTCCATAAATGGAGAATTTTTTTATGATGTATGGAATGAAGTATTGTACCACCATACTACCAAAGACAACCATTTCACCCACTGTGTTTGTTTTTCATATGCAAAGAAACGAAGACAGCCTTCCAAACACTTGTTCACTATCTTAGTTTTCCCATCATCTTGAGGGTGATAAAATGAACTGTGAGCCACTGAGTACCCAAACAGGAAAATAATTCAGTCCATATTTTTCCAGTGAAAATTGGATCTCTATCACTTACAATAATCTTCGGATTTCCATGTAACTTCTGAACAGTTTCCATAAAGGTTGCAGCTACTGTACTTCCATCAAAAGGGTGAGAGAGTGCACACAAGTGTGCATACTTTTTGAGTCTATCAACAACCACCATATTAACATTATTTCCTTCGGACTTGGGTACACCTGTGATAAAATCCATGGAGACTTCCTCTCGGCGCTGGAAATGTATGTCTAATGGTTGTAGAAGTCCCAGGGTCTTAACTGTTTCACCCTTATTATGTTGGAAAACCAAGCATTCAATCATGAACCTTTGAACATTAGATTTAAAACCTTCCCCAAAAAATTCCTTTTTAACCCTGTGGTAAGTTTTTAGGAATCCAGAGTGCCCACCTATAGGATAAGCGTGCAATTCTGAAAGGACCTTCTTCTTGAGTTGGGAGTTTTTGCATAAATATAAGCGATGCTTATACTAGATTGAATCATTTTTCCACAAAAAAGTATCCGATACACTAGGATTATTATGTAGCTTTCAAATGAGCATCCTCATAGATAGGTCCCTTTTACATCCTTCCCTTGCATCTAATATCCAATCTGGCTGTAGAATGGAAATGGAACAAATTAATGCCCCAACATATTCCTCTAGTCTGGAGAGTGCAACTGCCACCACATTATGTTTCCCTTTTCTATAGATGATTTCAAAGTCATATCCCAACATCTTGGTTACCCACTTTTGTTGCTCTTTTGAATATAGTCTCTATTTCAAGAAGTATTTAAGACTATCATGATCTGGTTTGACCTTGAAGTGCCTACCTATTAGGTAAGGGCGCCATTTCTTAAGAGTGTGTAGTATTGCCAACTTTTATTTCTCATAAATGGGATTTTGTAAGTTATTTCCTTTGATTGGATGACTTGTGAAAGCAAGTGGGTGTCCTTCTTGCATTAGAACAATGCCAATGCCATTTCTTGAAGCATCACATTCCACAATAAAGGTTTTTGTGAAGTCTGGTGTGGCCAATACAGGAGCTTTGCACATCGCCTGTTTAAGTTGTTCAAAATATTGAGTTTCCTCCAGAGTCCAAGAAAATGCATCTTTCTTCAATAATGTTGTTAGAGGCGCTGCTATTCTTCCATATTCAAACAAACTTGCGGTAGTACCCTATCAGACCTAAGAATCCTTGAATATTCTTCAGGTTTTAGGGAATCGACCAGTCTATCATGGCTTTAATTTTGTTAGGGTCTACCTTGACACCTTCATGAGATACAATATGACCCAAATACTTGTTGAAATATTGTAACTTCAAAGAATATTATATTTGTATTTCTGGAGATGGTACATTCCTCCGTTGTGACCTTATTGTATATCCGAAGATGTTTATTTCTCCGAGAGAATGTGGTAATTAGGGTTATTAGATATCCCATGTGAGGTCGGCCCTGAGTTTATTATTTGAGGGTTATTAGACTCTCCAGGGAGAGGTCGTCCCCATCAGGGTAAAAGGTCAGTTGGGAGATGAGTATAAGTAGAGGAGGATGTTCCTCACTTATCTCATTCATTCACTCACTTACGAGTAGCGCACAAGTGAGAGAGAGGTCTGCATAGGAGGAGGAGGAGCTCTTGTTTTGGTTTCTACATCTTGTATTTGGTTGATCATCTATATTGAGGAAAGCTTTGTTGGGTTTTCTACCCCATGATGGTTTCCCAGGGTAAATCCTTGTCTATCTTGTGATTGTGTTTCTTTCAGTGATATTGCTAGTCAAATTAGTATAAAATTAACATGGTATTATAGCTATCCTGAATAGGACATCTTTCACAAGGTGAAAATCTCTCTCTCTCCTCCTCTGGTGAAAATTAGGGTTTCTGCAAAAGTTGGAGTTTTTGGTTTTTTTATTGCATGGCTGGATAGCCCTCCTCAAAATTGAAGTTTTGAGCCCTGGATTGAACTTTTTGAGTGGGTATAACCCCGAGCTTTGTCAAACCCTAATTTGACTTTTGGACTAGAAAACCAGTAAACCGGAAAAAGTGCGCAGCTTTGCACCAGTGAACCAGAAAAGCTGCGAACTTGTGCACTAGAAAATCAGAAAAGAAAAGACCAGGAATCCAGAAATTTTGTTGAAGATACGGAAGGTGTAAAGTTGAAGTTTCCAGAAGTTGATCACACAAGATATATCAATTCAATCAAGATCATCTCCTGGTAAGTACTATTCTATATTTTGAAATCTCAATCTCTTTGATCCCTGGATAATATGGCTCCAAGCACTAAGCTTGAAGACAAGCTAGAGCGTATATAAAATTTCTAGGCATGGAAATATAGAATTGGCCTCATTCTTGAAGAGAATGATCTTGTCCAATATATTAAAGATGAGATTGCAGAACCTAAAGAAGATGAATCCAAAAAGAAGTATAGGAAGGACCTGATTAGGGCAAAGAGAATCATTGCTAATTCTATTAAGGACCACTTGATTCCCTAAGTGGCATCCAAGAAGACTCCAAAGGAAATGTATGATGCCCTAGGTAGAATGTATGAAGGAAAGAACATCAATAGGAAGATGAACCTGAGAGCTCATTTGAAGAGCACCAAGATGAATCAAGGAGAATCCATACAAGATTATTTCTCAAGGGCTTCCCAGTTCAAGGAACTACTAGATACAATTGGAGATACTCTTGATGAAGATGAACTAGTCATGACTACTCTAAATGGTCTCACTAGACCATGGGAGTCATTTATCCAAACCATGTGTGCCAGAAAAGAAAACATGAAGTTTGATGTGGTATGGGAAGATTGCATCCAACAAGAAGCTAGGGTTGCTAACAAAGAAGCCTTGCTCAAAGAAGGTAACCAAGCCTTGGCCACTCACACCAAGAGAAGAAGGAATAAACCCTACTTCAAGAAGGATAGTCACAAGGAGTCTCAACCTCCACAAAGATTTCAGAAGAGAAGAGGAACTACTCAAGGAAGTAAGTTTTCCACATTTCAATGTTTCAATTGTCATAAAATAGGACACATTGCTAGGAATTGTCCCTCAAAGGAAAAGAAGAAGAGATTCCACCATAAAAGACATCAAGCACACCTAGCAGAAGATGAAAGTGAAGAAGAAGAAGAAGAGGAAGAAAGGCCTCACAAGAAAAGATCTAGAGGAGGAGGAGAAGAAGAAGAAAGGCCCTTCTTCAAGAGAAGATCTAGAAGGAATGAAAAAGAAGATGTAGAAGAGTATGTTCTATTCTCTGCACTCTCTAGATATATAACACCTGGAGAAGATACATGGCTTATTGATAGTGGTGCTTCAAAGCACATGACTGGACAAAAGAAAACTCTTTCAAAATTGGAAGAGAAGACCTCCCCACAAAAGGTGTCATTAGGAGATGACTATCAATATCCCATAAAGGGAATAGGTGAAGCAAACTACAAGCTTGATTATGGAACACCATTGAAGATGAAGGAGATATTATATGTCCTAGGATTGAAGAAGAACTTACTTTCTATCTCAGCTCTAGATAAGAAAGGTTATAGGGTTGCATTCATAGATGGACAAGTACTCATGTGGTCCAAAGGAAAATCAATTGAGGATGCAATTGTTATTGGTGAAGAGGAAGGAGGCCTATACAAACTCAGGGGACATCCAGAAGCTTCCCTTGTTCATGAAGCCACTAGCCCTAGTGAACTATGGCATAGGAGGCTTGCTCATATTAACTACAAAGCACTACCTCATGTGAGTAAAGTAGTCATAGGACTACTAGATTTGAAGATTGATCATGATGGCACATGCAAAGGATGTGCAAAAGGGAAGAATATCAAGAACCCATTTCCAAAGAGTGAAACAAAGACTAAGAGTATTTTGGAATTGATTCATTCATATGTATGTGGACCAATGCCCTCCACATCCTTGAGTGGATATGAATACTACCTTACATTTATTGATGACTACTCCAGAAAGACTTGGATATACTTTATAAAAGGGAAGAATGAAGTCTTTGGAAAGTTCAAAGAGTTCAAAGCATTGATAGAAAATATTTCAAAAAAAAGATCAAAATACTCAGGACAGATAATGGTGGAGAATACACTTTAAAAGATTTTGAAGTCTTTTGTAAAGAAGCTGGAATCAAGAGGGAGTTAACCACTCCCTACAATCCTCAACAAAATGGTGTTGCGGAAAGAAAGAATAGAACCATTATGAAAGCAGTGAAGACAATGATACATGATCAAGACCTACCTATGTATCTATGGGCTGAAGCAACCAGGACAACAGTCTATGTGCAAAATAGACTATCTCATAGTGCTCTTGAATTCAAGACCCCAGAAGAAGTGTTTACAGGAAAGAAGCCTGAGGTAAGCCACCTCAAGATATTTGGGTGTCCTGTATATATTCACATTCCAAAAGAAAAGAGAACTAAATTAGACCCTTCCGAAAACAAGGGAATATTTGTTGGATATTGTGAAACATCCAAGGAATTCAGAATATACATCCTCGGATTCCACCATATGGAGATTAGTAGGGATGTGACATTTGATGAAGAGACAACTCTCAAGAAACCTAGGAAGTGCCAGTATGAAGAAGTATATGAAGAAGATGCACCTCCCAAAATTGCAGAGTCTGTTCCCATCCCTGAAGATGTAACACCTGAAGACCATGATATGATAGAACCAAAAGAACCCCCCATTTCAAACATTTCAAGGAAAAGAAAGCCAGCATGGGAAAGAGATATTATATTAGGATTAGAAAAGTATGGATCTCCTGAGGGCTCCACTAGAGTGAGCAAGAAACCAAAGACATTCTCAAACTATGTGGCCATAATGTGTGATCTTGTATATCAAGAACCCACTTGTTATGAAGAAGCATTTCATAAGGAGTGGGTAGAAGCAATGACTGAGGAGTACCAGTCAATAATGAAGAATGATGTTTGGCATATAGTTCCTAAGCCTAAAGACAAAAGTGTGGTATCCTCCAAATGGATATACAAAATAAAGCATGTTGCGGATGGTAGCATTGAAAAATATAAAGCAAGATTTGTGGACAGAGGATTCTCTCGGAAAGAGGGAATTGACTATGAAGAGACATTTGCACCAGTTGCAAGGTATACTTCTATTAGAACCATCATGGCACTTGCATCCATGATGAAGTGGGATTTACACTAGATGGATGTGAAGACAACCTTCCTGAATGGTGTGATTGGAGAGGAAGTGTACATAGAACAACCCCAAGGATTTGAGGTGGAAGATGGAAGGACCCATGTATGCAAACTGAAGAAGGCTTTGTATGGGTTGAAGCAAGCTCCCAGAGCTTGGTATGGAAGAATTGACAGTTTCTTGACAATCTTGGGCTTTACCAAAAGTAAATCTGATCCTAATATTTATCTCAAGGTTATGGGTGACGAACCTGTCATATTGTTGCTATATGTGGATGATCTATTCATGACTGGAAATGAGAAACAGATTATCAAGTGCAAGAAGAATATCTCATCAGAGTTTGAGATGAAAGATCTCGGATTAATGCACTACTTCCTAGGTCTGGAAGTATGGAAAGAACCAGATGGAATCTTTCTCAACCAAGGAAAGTATGCTGTTGAAATCTTGAAAAGATTCGATATGTTGGAATGCAAAACCATGGCCACTCCCATGGATTCCAACTTGAAACTATTAGTTGATGACTCTTCAGAGTTAGTGGATGTGACTCTATACAGACAGATTATTGGGTCATTAATGTATCTAACAAATACCAGGCCAGACATATGCTTTGCGGTAAACACCCGGAGTCAGTATCTAGTGGAACCTAGACGAGTTCACTTGATTGCTGCAAAGCATGTGATGAGGTACCTAAAAGGTATGATAGATTTTGGTCTATATTATCGAGGAGATCATGACTTCAGATTGTATGGATACACAGATGTTGATTGGGTAGGTAGCATATCAGACAGGAGGAGTACATCGGGTGGATGTTATTGTCTTGGATCTGCCATGATCTCGTGGTTTAGCAGGAAGCAGTCAAGTGTGGCTCTCAGCATAGCTAAAGCGGAATATATAGCTACCTGCTCTGCTAGCTGCGAAGCGGTATGGCTTCGGAAGTTGTTATCAGGATTGTTTGAATTAGAGATGGACCCCATTGTGATCCTGTGTGATAGCCAGAGTTGTATCAAAATGATAGAGACTCCAGTATTCCATGATAAGTCAAAGCACATAGAGATCTGATATTTCTATATATGGGATATGGTGCAGAAAGGAGCTATCAAGCTCAAGTATGTAGGCACTGATGAACAAGTTGTTGATGTGTTGACCAAACCTTTGTCTCGAGTAAAGTTTGAGTGTTTCCGAGACAAGCTTGGTGTAGTTCAAAAGGACCCTCCTTGAAAGGGGGAGTGATATGTTCGATAATGATATTTGGATACTAGTATCGATATGGATACCTATATCGATGATGAGATTTCCCACATGGATACTTGTATTAGTGTGAATACTTCTATTGATGATATTTGTATTGATATGGATACTTGTATTGGTGCGGATACTTGTATTGATGATGTGGATACTTGTATTGGTGTGGATACTTGTATTGATGATGTGGATACTTGTATTGGTGTGGATACTTGTATTGATGATGTGGATACTTGTATTGGTGTGGATACTTGTATTGATGATTTGGATACTGTATCGATGATGAGGATACTTGTATCGATGATGAGGCTACATGTTCTGATGATGAGTTCAGTATATGGTACCTAGTTGATATGCTAGGACTGTATCATCCCTGAACGCCTAGTTCAAAATGTACGTGATGGGGATTGCATCATCTCAGAACCACTAGTTCAAAATGTACGTGATGGGGATTGCATCATCCCGAAACCACTAGTTCAAAATGCACGTGATGGGGATTGCATCATACCAGAACCACTAGTTCAAAATGTACGTGATGGGGATTGTGTCATCCCCGGACTTCGGTCCCTGAATTGATCCACAGACTTATGTATCCATGGTCCCTAGTGGATGAGAGGGGATTGTATCGTCCCCAGACTTCGGTCCCTGAATTGATCCACAGACTTATGTCTCTGTGGTCCCTAGTGGATGAGAGGGGATTGCATCGTCCCCAAACTTCGGTCCCTGAATTGATCCGTAGACAGATGTCTTCGAGAAGTGGTCCCTAGTGGATGAGAGGGGATTGTATCGTCCCCGGACTTTGGTCCCTGAATTGATCAGTAGACATATGTCTTCTAAAAATGGTCCTTAGACTTTGTCTAAGTTGACGAGTGGACTGCATCGTCCCTAGACATGTTATGATGTCTTAAATGGATCATGTGTTTTGCAGGGTATGTTGCTGTGATGATCGTGTGATGACGATGTTGATGATCATGTGATGATGAAGCTGATGATCATGTGATGATGATGTTGATGATCGTGTGATGACAATGCTGATGATCGTGTGATGACGATGTTGATGATCGTGTGATGACGATGTTGACGATCGTGTGATGACCATGCTGATGATCATGTGATGAATATGTTGATGATCGTGTGATGATGATGCTGTTGATCGAGAGGATCCAAATGATGATGCTACTGTAGCTGTTAGAGTGCTGCAAAAGTTGAAGACTCAGTACTTGATGTTCCAGTATTGAATATCTTGAAGATGTTCCAGTAACTGGTTGAGTTACTGAAGAAAGCTTCCAATGATTTATAGATGTATCATGTATCATGTAGTTGATGACTCCTTGCTCTTGCAGATGTTGTTATAATATTTTTTAAGTTTAAACCAAGTAGACTAGCAAGATCACTAAAAGAAACATAATCACAAGATAGACACAGATTTTACCCTAGGAAACCCTCATGGGGTAGAAAACCCAGTAAATATTTCCTCAATAAGATGATCAACCAAAATACAAGATGTGCTCCAAGACTTGTCCTTCTTCTCTACCTCACATGCAGACCTCCCAAACACAAGTGCACTACTTTTTGAGTTGAGGAAGTGTATCAAATGAGGATCTCTCCTCCTCTACTTATACTAGTTCCCGACTGACCAAAATCCCTAATGGGGCCGACCTCTCCTAGAGAAGTCTAATAACCCCTAAATAACAAACTCAGGGCCGACCCCCACATGGTGGGTCTAATAACCCTGGTTACCACAAACCATCGGAGGAATAAACATCCCCGAATACATAATAGAATAACCTCAGAGGAATGAACCATCTCCGGAATAATAAAGTACAAAATATAATATTCTTAGAAGTTACAATATTCAACACTCCCCCTTAATGAGAAGGATATTATAACAACATCTGCAGGAGCAAGGAGTTATCGACTACATCATAATACATCTATATATCATCGGGAAATTTCTTCACTACATCATCATCGTCATCACATGATTATCAGCATCATCATCATCACGATCATCAGCATCATCATCATCATAATCATTAGCATCGTCATCATACGATCATCAGCATCGTCATCACACGATCATTAGCATCGTCATCACACGATCATCAACATCGTCATCACACGATCATCAACATCATCATCACACGATTATCAGCATCGTCATCATCACGATCCTCACCATCGTCATCATACGATCATTAGCATCGTCATCATATGATGATCAGCATTATCATCACACGATTATCAGCATTGTCATCATCACGATCATCAGCATCGTCATCATATGATCATCAGCATCGTCATCACACGATCATCAGCATCGTCATCACACGATCATTAGCATCATCATCATACGATCATCATCATCATCATCACACGATTATTTCATAGGATGATCAATCCTTCTCTCTTAGGACATAGGTCCATGGATGATACAATCCTATCATGTACCTTTTGAACCGAGGTCCAAGGACGATCCAATCCTATCATGTACCTTTTGAACCGAGGTCCAGGGATGATCCAGTCCTATCACTCAATTCTCGAAGACTTCTATCTACGGCTCAATTCAAGGGACCATATGTCCAGGGACAATCCAATCCCATCATGTACCTTTTGAACCGAGGTCCAGGGACGATCCAGTCCTATCACTCAATTCTCGAAGACTTCTGTCTACGGCTCAATTCAAAGGACCATATGTCCAGGGACGATCCAATCCCATTCTTGGAGACATCATGTCTATGGCTCAATTCAAGGGACCAAAGTCCGAGGACGATCCAATCCCCACCGTACATTTAGGACTATGTCCAAGGATGACTTAATCCTCAACCGTACATTTAGGACCATGTCCAAGGATGACTTAATCCTCAACTGTACATTTAGGACCATGTCCAAGGATGACTTAATCCTCAACCGTACATTTAGGACCATGTCCAAGGATGACTTAATCCTCAACCGTACATTTAGGACCATGTCCAAGTATGACTTAATCCTCAACCGTCCACTAAGGACTTCATTCTCGAAGACATATGTCTACAGCTCTCTTTAGGACTGAAGTCCAAGGATGATCCAATCCTCTGATGTCCACAGAGGACTTCATTCTCGAATACATACGTCTACGGCTCTCTTTAGGACTGAATTCCAAGGATGATCCAATCCTCTTATCAATACAGGTACAAGTATCCTCATCCATACAAGTACATTAATATATGTGCATATATCATCAATACATCAATACGTCAATATGTAATAATACAAGTATCCTTATCAATACATCAATACATCAAAGCATGTATCCTCATCAATACATACATCACCAAAGCATGTATCCTCATCAATACATATATCATCAAAGCATGTATCCTCATCAATACATATATCATCAAAGTAAAAGAAAAGTAATATAAGTATTCTAAGTATAAGAAACCTAAATCTAAATAAGCATAAATATCTAAGAGTGGTAAACAGGTATCCTCATCATCAGTGACGATACTACTCCCCCTTTCGAGGAGGGTCCTTTTGAACTACACCAAGCTTGTCTCAGAAGTATTCAAATTTCACTCGAAACAGAGGTTTGGTTAATATATCAACAATTTGTTCCTCAGTACTCACATACTCAAGTTTGTAGCTCCTCTCTGCACCATGTATCGTATATAAAAGTATCAGATCTCTATGTGTTTTGACTTATTGTGGAATACAGGATTTTCTGTCATTTTGATACAACTTTGATTGTCACACATGGTCATAGTGGGATCCATCTCTAAGTCAAACACTCCAGATAATAATTTTCGAAGCCACACTGCTTCATAGCTAGCAGAGCAGGCAGCTATGTATTCTGGTTCAGCAGTACTGAGAGCCACACTAGATTGTTTCTTGCTGAACCATGAGATCATGGCAGATCCAAGACCATAACATCCACCTGATGTACTCTTTCTGTCTGAAACACTTCCTGCCCAATCGGAATCTGAGTAACCATGTAACATGAGTTCATTATTTCCAAGGTAGAATAGACCAAAATCTAATGTACCTTTTAGATACCTCATTACATGCTTTGCAACTATTAGGTGAACCTTCCTAGGTTCTACTAGATATTGACTCAGGGTATTTACAACAAAGCATATATCTGGTCTGGTATTTGTTAAGTACATTAATCACCCAATGATTTATCTATATAGAGTTACATCCACTAATTTTGATGAGTCATTAACTAATAACTTCAAGTTGGAGTCCATGGGAGTGGCCATGGCTTTACACTCCAACATACCAAATCTTTTCAAAATCCCCACAACATACTTACCTTGATTTAGAAAGATTCCTTTTGGTTCTTTCCATACCTCTAGACCTAAGAAGTAGTGCATTAATCCAAGATCCTTCATTTCAAATTCTGAAGAAAGCTTCCTCTTGCATTCAATGATTTGATTCTCATTTCCTGTTAGAAATAGATCATCTACATATAACAATAATATAACAGGTTCATCATCCATAACCTTGAGATAGAGATTTGGATCAACTTTACTCTTGGTAAATCCCATTCTTGTTAAGAAACTGTCAATCCTTCCGTACCAAGCTCTGGGAGCTTGCTTTAATCCATACAAAGCCTTTTTCAGCTTGCATACATGTGTTCTTCCATCTTTAACCTCAAATCCTTGTGGTTGTTCTATGTACACTTCTTCTTCAATTACACCATTCAAGAAGGTTGTTTTAACATCCATCTGGTGTAATTTCCACTTCATCATAGATGCAAGTGCCATGATAGTTCTAATTGAAGTGTACCTAGCAATTGGTGCAAATGTTTCTTCATAGTCAATTCCCTCCTTTTGAGAGAATCCTTTGGCTACAAATCTTGCCTTATATTTTTCAATGCTACCATCTGCAGCATATTTTATCTTGAATATCCATTTGGAAGAAACCACACTTTTATCATTTGGTTTGGGAACTATATACCAAACATCATTTTTCATTATTGATTGGTCTTCTATCATTGCTTCTACCCATTCTTTCTTCTGAGATGCCTCTTCATAGCTAGTAGGTTGTTGATCCACAAGATCACATATCAAGGCCACATAGTTGGATACTAACTTGGGTTTCTTTCTCTCTCTAGTGGAACCTTCAGGAGCTCCATATTTTTCAGCTCCTTGAATAATGTCTCTAGCCCATGCTGGCCTTGTTTTCCTAGATAGATTTGTAATGGGGGGTTCTTGTGGTTCTATCATGTCATGGTCCTCTAGTGCATCATCTTCAGGGATGGGTACAGCTTCTGTGATTCTCGAAGGTGTATCTTCTTCATAGATTTCTTCAAGTTGGCACTTCCTAGATTTCTTGATAGCTAGTTCTTCATCAAATGTTACATCTCTACTTATTTCCATATGATGAAAACCAGGTATGTAAATTCTGAAAGCTTTGGATGTTTCACAATATTCAACAAATCTTCCTTTCTTACCAGAGGTATCCAACTTGGTTCTCTTTTCTTTTGGAATGTGAATGTACACAGGACATCCAAATATCTTTAGATGACTTACCTCGGGCTTCTTTCCTGTGACCACTTCTTCTGGAGTCTTAAATTCGAGAGCACTATGAGAAAGTCTATTTTGAACATAGACACTTGTCCTGGATACTTCAGCCCATAGATACATGGGTAGATCTTGGTCATGTATCATAGTTTTTATAGCTTCCATGATAGTTCTATTCTTTCTTTGAGCAACCCCATTTTGTTGGGGATTGTAGGGAGTGGTTAGTTCCCTCTTGATTCCAGCTTCTTTACAGAAGTCTTCAAAGTCCTTTGAAGTATATTCTCCGCCATTATCTATTCTGAGAATCTTGATTTTCTTTTCTGAGAGATTTTCTATTAAGGCCTTGAACTCTTTGAATTTTCCAAAGACTTCATTCTTACCTTTTAGAAATTATATCCAAGTCTTCCTTGAATAGTCATCAATGAAAGAGAGATAGTATTCAAACCCACTTAGGGATGTGGTGGGCATTGGTTCACATACATTTGAATGTATTAACTCCAAAATATTCTTAGTCTTTGTTTCACTCGTTGGAAAAGAATTCTTGAAATTCTTCCCCTTTTCACATCATTTGCATGTGCCATTATGATCAACCTTTAAGTCTGGTAATCCTATGACGACCTTGCTTACATAGGGAAAGGCCTTGTAGTTGATGTGAGAAAGCCTTCTATGTCATAGATCACTGGGGCTAGTGGTTTCATGGACAAGGGAAGCTTCTGGGTGACCTTTGAGTTTGTAAAGACCACCTTCTTCTTCACCAATAACAATTGCATCCTCAATTGATTTTCCTTTGGGCCACATAAGTACTTGTCCATCAATAAATGAAACTCTAAAACCTTTCTTATCTAGTGTTGAGATAGAAAGTAGGTTCTTCTTTAAACCTGGTACATATAGAATTTCTTTCATCTTTAAAGGTGTTCCAGAATCAAGCTTGTAGCTTGCTTCACCAATTCCCTTGATGGGATATTGATAATCATCTCCTAGAAATACCTTTTGTGGAGAAGACTTTTCTTCAAGTTTTGAGAGAGTTTTCTTTTGACCTGTCATGTGCTTTGAAGCACCACTATCAATGAGCAATGTATATTATCTAGGATATACAGATCCAGAGAGTGCAAAGAATAGGACATATTCTTCTAGATCTTCTTTATTTACTTTAGATCTTTTCCTTCGAGGCCTTTCCTCTTCTTCCTCTTCTTCTTCTTCTTCTTCACTATCATATTCTGCCATATGTGCATGGTGTCTTTTGTGGACAAACTTCTTCTTCTTTTGTGAAGTACAAAATCTGGCAATGTGTCCTAGTTTAAGACAATTGAAACAATGGACTGTAGAGAGGTCTCTTTCTGAGTTGGGTCCTCTTCCCCTCTTAAATTTAGGGAAGGGTTGAGATCCTTTGTGGTCAACTTTCTTGAATTGACCCTTTCTTCTTCTTTTGGTGTGAGTAGCCAAGGCTTGGTCATCCTCCTTGAGAAGGGCTTCTTTGTTGGCTACCCTAGTCTCTTCTTGAACACAATCCTCCCATACTACATCAAACTTCATACTTTCTTTTCTGGCACACATAGTTTGTATAAATGACTCCCAAGGTCTAGTGAGACCATTTAGAGCAGTCATCACAAGTTCATCTTCATCAAGGGTATCACCAATGGCATCTAGTTGCTCCTTGATTTGGGAGACCCTTGAGAAGTAGTCTTGAATGGATTCTCCTTTGTGCATCTTGGTACTCTTCAACTGAGTTCTTAGGTTCATCTTCCTATTGATGTTCTTTCCTTCATGCATTCTTCCTAGGGAATCATACATTTCCTTTGGAGTCTTCTTGGAAGCCACTTGGGGAATCAAGTGGTCTTTAATAGAGTCAACTATGATTCTCTTTGCCCTAATCAAATCCTTCCTATGCTTCTCTTTGGATTCATCTCCTTCAGGTTCTGCAACTTCATCCTTGATATAATGAGCAAGATCATTCTCTTCAAGAATGAGACCAATTTTGTATTTCCATGCCCGGAAATTCTCTATACCTTTTGGCTTGTCTTCAAGCTTAGTGTTTGGGGCCATCTTCTCTTGGGGGAGTCCAAGAGATAAGATATAGAGTAGTACTTACCCGGAAAATTTAACTTTTCACTTTTCCGGATCTGCAACAGAATTTCTGGTTTATCGCACTTTTGGTAAAACTAGGGTTTGACTTTCCCAGAGTTCTACCCAACCAAAAATATCGATCTAGGGCTCAAAAGATTGATTTTGAGAAGGGATATTCAGCCATGCAACCAAAAACAAAAAATACTAAATTTTGCAGAAACCCTAATTTTGGGAGAGAGAGAAAGATAATTTCACCTTGTGAGAGATGTTCTATTCAGGCTAGCTCTGATACCATGTTAAGTTTAAACCAAATAGACTAGAAAGATCACTGAAAGAAACATAATCACAAGATAGACACAAATTTTACCTTGGGAAACCCTCATGGGGTAGAAAACCCAGCAAAGCTTTACTCAATAAGATGATCAACCAAAATACAAGATGTGCTCCAAGACTTGTCCTTCTTCTCTACCTCACATGCAAACCTCCCAGACACAAGTGCACTACTTTCTGAGTTGAGGAAGTGTATCAAATGAGGAGCTCTCCTCCTCTACTTATACTAGTTCCCGACTGACCAAAATCCCTAATGGGGCCGACCTCTCCTAGAGAATTCTAATAACCCCTAAATAACAAACTCAGGGATGACCCCCACATGGTGGGTCTAATAACCCTGGTTACCACAAACCATCGGAGGAATAAACATCTTCGGATACATAATAGAATAAACTCGGAGGGATGAACCATCTCCGGAATAATAAAGTACAAAATATAATATTCTTAGAAGTTACAATATTCAACAATATCCTTCTCGTTAAGGGGGAGTGTTGAAATATTGTAACTTCAAAGAATATTATATTTGTATTTCCGAAGATGGTACATTCCTCCGTTGCGACCTTATTGTGTATCCGGAGATGTTTATTCCTCCGATAGAATGTGGTAACTAGGGTTATTAGATCTCCCATGTGAGGTCATCCCTGAGTTTATTATTTGAGGTTTATTAGACTCTCCAGGGAGAGGTCATCCCCATTAGGGTAAAAGGTCAGTCGGGAGATGAGTATAAGTAGAGGAGGATGTTCCTTACTTATCTCATTCATTCACTCACTTAGGAGTAGCGCACAAGTGAGAGAGAGGTCTGCATAGGAGAAGGAGGAGCTCTTGTTTTGGTTTCTACATCTTGTATTTGGTTGAACATCTATATTGAGGAAAGCTTTGCTAGGTTTTCTACCCCATGAGGGTTTCCCAGGGTAAATCCTTGTCTATCTTGTGATTGTGTTTCTTTCAGTGATCTTGCTATTCAAATTAGTATAAACTTAACAATACTCTACCTCCTTCACCCTAAAGAAACATTTGGAAGGCTTTGCATATAGTTGTTTCTCTTGTAGCAGTTGTAGTACCCTGTCAACATGTTGAACATGTTCTTCCAAATACTTGCTATATATTAGTATATCATCAAAGAATACTAGCAAATTTTTTCTAAGAAAAGGATTGAAAATGGAATTCATCAACCCTTGAAATGTGGAAGGTGCATTTGTGAGACCAAATGGCATGACTAGAAATTCACAATGACCTTCATGAGTTCTTAATGTTGTTTTTGGGATGTCTTCTCTTTCATTCCAATTTTATGATACCCAGAACGAAGATCCAACTTTGTGAAGAAAATTTCTCCATGTAATTCATCTTGCAATTCATCAATGACAGGAATGGGAAACTTATCTTTAATGGCGATCTTTTTGAGCTCTGTATAATTTGGACACATACACCATGATCCATCCAGCTTGTGTACCATTACCATTGGTGCAGAGTAAGAACTTTGGCTAGGCCTAATTATGCCAGCCCCTAACATTTCTTCAACCATACACTCAATTTCACTCTTATGTCCATAGGAGTATCTGTAAGGTCTGATGTTAGGAGGAACACTTCTTGGGATTAAGTGAATAGCATGATCAAAATCTCGAATAGGTGGAATACCTTTCAGAATATATTCAAGTACCTTGGAATGCTTATTAATGACCCTTTTGAGATCTAGGGAAATAGGAGGCTTAGATGTTTGAACATCTAATGAGCATAATTGTACAATTATACCTTGATGTCCTTTTTTCATCAATTTTGTCATACCATTAGATTTTATCACCTTGCTTGGTTTCCCTATGATACCCTGTAATTCATATTCGTTTCCTTCCCATGAAAATTTCATGAAAATCTTCTGAAAGTTAAAATCCACAGTTCCCAAGGATTGTAACCATTGAACTCCTAAGACAACATCATTACCGCCCATTGGAATAGAAATAATTGGAATATTCAATACATACTATCCCATAGTAAGATTTATATTATGGCATTTCCCTGAGTAGTTGATAGCTCCTCAATCTATAGTCATTACTTGAAACTTTGGTGCTATATATGCAAAGCATTTGAGATATTTTGCTAATTTATAGTGATTGAAATTATGAGTAGTACCAGAATCAATCAACACGGTTAAATTTTTATTTTTGATAAATCCTTCGATCTTGAGAGTTTGAGGAGTGCTAATTGTAGCGAATGCATGACATGATATGGTGGGAGTAATCTCTTATGAAGTAGTATCTTCTATTTCTTCATCTGGAGATGGTTTGTGTTCTTTTGGTTCTTCATATTCACATTCTATGTAAAATAATTTCTTCTCACCACACTTATGTCCCTTACTATACTTGCTGTCACAATTAAAACATACGCCTTTTGCTCTTCTTTCCTCAATTTTTTGAGGTGTAAACCTTTGAGGTGGGTTAGAAGAAGTAACATTATTCTCTTTGTATGTGTTGGAGGTGATATTTCTAGTATCCATTGTCATATTTTTACTTTAAACCTTCCTTTCCATCATGAAGGCCTTCTCCAAGGATGGTGGTTCAAAGAGACACACCTCATGTTGAATGTTACCCTTCAAGGTTCCAATGAAGAGATCCAATAGATTATATTCTGAAAGGTTATTCACTCTAAGAATTGGCTTCTGAAACTGTTTGATGTGCTCTGCAACTGGACCTTTTTTCTTGATATTTATTAACTATCTAAAGAAGGTATTGCTATTAATATCCCCATAATGTGCAATCAATTCTTCAGTGAATATAGACCAAGATATAATAGAGTCCTTTTTACGATCACAAAGCCATTGGTAGCATGCAAATTGATCAATCTAAATATAATGATGCAATAGTTACCTTTTGCAAAGTTGGAACCTGCTGTAGATCAAAGAATTGCTCCATTTGGAATATCCATGTTATTGGATCATTGCCATCAAACTTTCTCATGTCAATCTTGGGAAGTTGGGTACCCCTTGGTGACCATACCTGATGACTTCCATTACCATAATAATTTCCTCTTGGAATATTCTTATTCATGGAAGGTTTCTCAACATGAGAATTATCTTTATCCTCCTGAGTATCCTGAAATGCATCATCACCCGTAGGAAGAGTATCCCTTGAATTTTGTATGAGATTGAAAATATGTGTCATATTCCCCATCAAATTATCCTCTAGATTGAGTAAATCAACTGTTCTGACCAAACCTTTCATCTTTCCTCCATTTTATTCAAATTCTCCTCTAAATTATCTAAATCAAATTTTTTCATAGACCCTTTAATCATATCTTCCAATTGGGACACTAAAAAAGAGAGGTCTTCCCTTTCATTATACATCAAAGATGGATCCTCTAGTGGTTTGGATGGAATGTGAGTCTTTAGACTTCCTTTTGGTGGAATTTTGAACAATATAAATAGATATCACACATTATGTGTCACCACAATTAGATACTTCTACTCAAAGTTAATCAAAATTAAAAATGGCGTACCTTTTCAAACCCTGATTGGAAGACATTTTTAAGGCCGACTTGAAACTGATGTAAAATTTAAATTTATCCTCCTATGGGTCTGACACTTCGTAATATGGTAGCATTATTCGTCTTGTTTCCAATGCCACATGTTTTCCTAATTTGGATTTACCAATAAGAAGTTATTGTGAATCTCCTAATTATTACCTCTTATTTTTTATATTTTCATAATAGAGAACTTGAACTATATGCCACATGTCCAATAATTTGTATCTGAGGTTGAAAACCCTACCACAAATACTGTGGCCCATCTTCCTTCATATGCAAAAGGTATCACTCAATTTGGATCTTTTATGCCCCACATATAACCTTTTTTCTCAGAACACCTTTTTTAGAGTAGTTTTTGGACTAATTAGAAGCCCTTGCTTCTAGAGTGAATATATATGAACCTGTAATGTTTCAGGATCTAAACCTTGGACCACTGTTAGTTGGTATTTTTTTATAGATGGGTTTTAAATATCTCTCTCTAAACCCTTGTAGAAGACAATTTATAGCGAAAATGACAGTATGACTCGTTTTGAAGAAACCAGTCCCAAGGAAAGGGCTCTGATACCAAATGTTATGCAACAAATTTCAAAAAAAGAGTATGAAAAGAGAAAAAATAGATCAGAAAGAATACTCCATGACTTGTTTGAATAAAATATCTGAATAACAAGCCTCTTCAAGGGGAAACCTCCTTATACAATGTACTAAGTACACAAGACAAGACAAGATAAGATAATACAAATGAAAGGCCTCCTTCCTATATATAGGAGACTAAGGGGTACAATCCCAACTAAATGACCCAAGCCAACATAACTAATGTAATCATTTTAATGAAAATGACCACTAATGGACCAAATACGACATCAAAACTAATGTAATGAACCACAATATAGGGGGAATATGCACATATTTAGGGCTTAACAGATTGAGTGGTGCGCGGATATTACAGATATTTTCAACCTCCCTTCTTCGCTCCTTATGGTCATATTGGATCCTAAGGTGGACAATTTCCCCCCAGCATCAGAGATGATGAATATGCATGTTTAGACCCCAATGGAACCTGGCACTAGTGGAAAAAATATCAAATCGAAGGAAGAAAAACTACAGGTCGCAACAATTGCGAGGGATGCCAATCCAACTATGCTTCCCTCAAGAAGCGGTAAGCATGAAGCTCCAAACCTTATCCATACAAGTGAGGATCCCCCATAACAACAATTATGCTTGGACCTTAGCTCCTCTGCATAGCTTCAGTAAAGAAAACACCTTCACATTTCATTGGTTCGACATGGTTTATCTCTCCTGGGATCTTTTAGTAGTTCATGTTTGTAGTATTTTTTTATATCTATTAGTATGAAGGAATTTTGGATTCTCTCAATTTTTCTATGTGTATCCCAATATAGGTAGATAGGAAGTGCTCTTCGGGGGCTATTAACAGTCTCATTTTTTACTCATGGCCTGAGTAGTTTCTATGTTTGGGAGGCTAATTGCCAAATTTTTCTGTATGCATATGTAAATTTTGTGAAGATATAATGTAAGAACTACTTTACAGAAATAAAAAGTAACATAATGACATTCTTATTCAAGGTGATAAATTTTGTTTTATCCCCTATCATGTGACTTGATCACCCATTTTCAATGTGTCACTCAACCCTTTTATTTTGTGCACGCAACATAGCATGTATGAACAAGGATTTTTCTTTATTATGTTCCCTTGGTTCCTGATTTTTCTCCATGACAGTTGAGATTTATTCATTCTTATTTTTTCTGAAACCACTTCTACAAAACCTTGCTATATGCCCATAATTGTTGCAATTATAAAATATAATGCTATAATTCAATAAATGAGAAAATGATTTATGAAATATTCTTGAGAATCCATAGGTATCTCTATTGGTGTTCCTCATACAATTGCTTCGTGCATTATGTCTACAATCTATATCTTTATGAAAAAACCATTGCAAGAATAACAATAGCCAGAAAAAGGTTTTTGGTACATGATTGTGTGATTCCATCTTGGTAAAGAGGTTTCCTCGATTTTTTCTTTGTGAGAAGGATCTGTCTTCTATGGAACATCATGTTCTTTTCTCTTGTTGTCTTTAACATTGATATGATTATTGAGTATTTTAGCATAACTCTTACTTTTTCTTTCACCCAACTGTTGTGAAGAGGTTGCTTCCTCTTGCACATTCTCCTCCTTCTTGTTGTATCCAAGACTATTTTTGTTAGATGTAATCCTTTGAAAGTTTAGGAGCTCATCCAGATTTGCAGAGCACTTTTTCAAATTTCAGATTGGCATTTGATTTCTCCAACTTTATTCTTAGACTAACTATCTTAGATTCTAAACTACTGTAGACATCTTCCTTTTCTTTTAACTTTGTTCTCAAAGATTCTTCAATTCTCTTAGCCTCTTCAACTTGTGTTTTTAAATTAATGATGATTTTTTTAGTTTCATCATATTTCTCTTTTGTACAAAGTAATTTATTTTTGTACTTCTTCAGTTGTTCTTTCTGCAACCATTTCTTTTTTCTCAATCTATCTATTTCATCAAATGCACATATGACTTCTTCTTCCAAATTTACTTCTCCATCGTTTTATGGATTTTCTTCTTCTTCTAAATTTGAGGTTTTATTTTTCAAGACGATGGTATCTTTTTCTAAGGCCATGAAGAGAATCTCTTTTGTTTCATAACCACTTTCATCAAAAGAGTTATCATTTTCATTTGCATATAGATTCTTCTTTTGTATGTTGAAATTTATTTTCTTTATAGTCCTTTGCTTTCTGTAAATTTTGAAGCTATAGTCTTCTTCATCACTATTTCTATTTTTTGCATATGGACATTTAGCAGCAAAGTGTCCCACTTATCCACAATTAAAAAAATTAAAGGGGAGCTTAATTTTGTATTTTCTTGATCCTCTCTTGAGTTTTATGACAAAATTGGCTTCTTATTAATCCGATCCATTGTCTGAGATGTCACTCGATTTGTGTTATTTGGTCTTTGTATTATGTGATTCCATAAAGGCTGCTTTTCGCTTTGATGGGTTTTTTCTGTCTTTTTCAATCCTCATTTCATACAAAGTAATAATTACATGTAATTCATCCATTTTGAGATTATCTAGATTCCCCATTTCTTCAATTGCATATATCTCGGAATCAAATATTAAAGGAAGTGATCTAAGAATTTTTTGCACAATAATTTTCACAACAACCTTTTTAACCAAGCCTTTGATGGTGTTGACAATCTCATCAAAATAAAGGAAGAAGACTGCAATGTTCTCTTCTTCTTTCATTTCAAGGTTCTCAAACTGTCCTCTATGGGTCTACAAATTTTCCTTTCTGACCTTATCATCCACTTCATATATATTATGTACCTTGTCCCACATATCTTTTGTTGATTTGCAATGGATAACCTTGACAAATTTGGATTCTGCCAATCCACACAAAATTGCATTCATGGCTTTAGCGTTATTTTCACCGAGCTTCTTTCCAACTGCATCTACAAGTGAATTTTTTGGGTCTATATAACTAGTGTTAACTGTATCCCAAATGTCAAACCCTATAGACATTAAGTATGTTTTCATTCTTATGCTCTAGAAGGCATAATTTGATTTGTCAAATAAAGGGTCTTTATTTGTGGAGAACCCTACTTATCTATCCATGAGTGCACATTGATTTTCCTTCCAGTGGTTAAAGTATTCCTAAAGGGACCTACTCTGATACCAATTGTTGGATTTATGGTTATACTGAGAGAGGGGTGAATCAATATAATGTGATTTTTATTTCTTTACTCTTTCATCAAACAATTCACAATAATAAACACAAGTAGAATCAAACCATAGAACACAAGATGTAACTTGGAAACCCAATCGGGAGAAAACCATAATGATTTTATCTTTATAAATCCTGAGTAGGAACCAACCTATTGTTACAATAATTGCAAGCACCAACCTGTTATTACAAGGATTTCAAGTACCAACTTGTTGGAGACACAATACCCTCAGTTGAGCACCAACTCATTGTTACAATGTTTCCAATCACCAACTTGTTGGAGACACCATTTCCCTTGGATGAGCACCAACTCAACAAATATTGCATAAGAACTCACCTACTTTCTGTGCATATGTTGTTCTTTAGATATGTTAACCTTATTAAGTCCCTGTAACACGACCTATTCCTATGCCACTGGATTAAATACTGTGATGTTGCTTACTTCAAGTCTTCCTTCTGCAAAAAATTTCCTATCGCACGCTTCTTTTGTTGCAAAGAAAATTTAGCTTATGTGTATCAATGTATCTTCCCATGTTGTACTCCATAAAAAAACTCTAACTCATGTTCACTTGTTCAATTTCTTGCATAACCCACAAAAACCTAGCTTTTGTGATTCTATACTACGCGACAACTTACCTGTCACACTCTACTATGTGGTGCTCTACTCTGCGCAAGACAATCCTCATTATTGTGCATAAACCACGGTATTACCTTATTCCTATGTATTTCCTTTTCTTCATATTCCATACTGTAACACTCATAAATTATCTACTATCAACTTACCTATCGAGCTTTGTTGTGCATAGGATAACCCTAACTACTATGCAGTTGTTAACTTCTGCACTACTTCAAATTATTCGCAAAAAAAATATTCAAATTCTACAGAACTTTAACTTTTGTAAGAAAACATCTGCATCTTCTACGCAACTTCAAATTCTATAAGAAAAAATCTGAAACTTCTTTGCAATTTCAACTTCTACAAGAAAACATCTACAACTTATGTGCATCTTCAACTTCTGCAAAAAAAACTCTTCTACATCTCTGCAACTTCAACTTCTGCAAGAAAACATCTCTTTCTCTTCACAAGGTGCACCTCCACCTCCTTATAGAACCTTAGAAAACCTTCAAAATCATCTTCAAGAATCCTTCAAGAACATCTTCAATACCCATAAAACATCTTCAAATCCATCTTTAAACCCTAGAAGACCTTCATCTTCCACACGTGTGCACCTTTTTCAGAGCTCCATAAGTGGATGAATGAATAAACAAATGAGGGATTCTTCCTTCTATTTATACTCTTCTTAAATAAAAAATTTGGGCCGACATAACATTGTTCAATATCCTGACAAGGATGACCTAAAATTTTAGTTGGGATGACTTTACAGATCCTTTCATATCTCCTCATTCCTATGGAGTTATAGAGAGACCCATATACCATTGTAAAAGTATTAGAATAAGATTTACAATCATGTAATCTATACTCCAATTTGATATAGGTATCTAGAGTAAAAATGTATTCAATGATAGGGTATCCAAATTGGGCATCCAAAAACAATATTTCCAACAATCTTCATCTTGCAATCTCTATCTCTAGTCTCCCCTGTCTTTGACAATAATGACAACCAAATATCCTTGTTTTTTAAATCAATGACAACAATATTTCCAACTAAAAGAACAAGATGAATGGAGATTGTACACAAATTATCAAGAACTAAATAATATTACTATGAAAAATCAGTACCCACTACCCATGATCAATGATCTCCTTAACATGTTGTAGGAGGACAAATACTTAGGAAAATAGATCTAGCTTCTAGTTATCATTAGGAACACATTAATATTTTAGATGCTTGGAAAACAACTTTCAATGTAAGTAAAAGGCCCTATAGCAGAGATTATGGTGGATGCTCCACTCAAAAGAGTCCAAATATCCGTTTATAGCAGATGTCACTAGCAGAGCCGAGCAACTAGAGGTTTTTCTTTTCTGGTGCGCTTGTTTTAACATGAAAGCACTGGTGTGTTTCCGATACTGAAACACCAGAAATCCATATACCATGCTGCACTGCATCCAAAAAAATCATCAAATGCAAAAAACTAAAAACTAAAAACTAAATCGGTGTGTTACGCAAACATAAATGCCCCACTGTGTTTCCTTAAAAATAAATGCCCCGTACTATATTTTAGTAAAAAAATAAAAAAATATTATTTTATTAAAATATTCTTAATGCATGGTGTGTTACCAAATACTAAATGCCTTGATGCGTGTAGTAGAAACAAACGCACCGTATAATCTTTTATTAAAAAATTAAAAATATATATATATTTTTATTTAAAAAACACGTTAACTTTTAGGTAAATACCTCATCTCGGTGTGTTCGTTAACATTGAATGCCCACTGTTTTATTAAAAAAATATCGCAAAATTTTACTTAAAGCCTGATAACGGTGTGTTAGTCAATAAATGCCACGGTGTGTGCCATAGACTCTAACTCACAGCCCATTTTTTTATTAAAAATAAAAACTATAATTTTATTAACACAAATTTTTTTAAAACATCATACCAGTGCGCTAGATGATTCTAAGCGCCCCGGTGTGTGAAAAACACCTAAACACACTGGCGATCATTTTATTAAAAAATTAAAAAATATTATTTTATTAACAAATTAACAAATATTATTTTATTAACAAATTAAAAAATATTATTTTATTATTTTATTTTAAAACCTACTCGCACTAGTGCACCTGACTATCGGGCGCAACGAAACGGGGTTTAATAACGAAAATTATTGCACCGCCAAACTCATTTTTACCCTCTTCATTATGTTTGAGCCCTTCCGCACTTCTATTGCACCTCACCCACCTGTACACCCTCACATCCATGGTGCATGTGGAAAAATTCCTCACTCCTATTGCTTGTTGTCTCTAGTTTGAATTTTTCCAAATGATGGGAAAAAATTCAAATTTTCCATGCATCGCCAATATGCCTCCTCGACAAGTCATTCAACCGGTAAATTGATTCTTACTTCATAATTTAAATTTTTAGCAGATTATTTTTTAAAATTGATGTTCAAATTGTCTTATTAAAAAAAAAAAATTGCGCTGTGCGTTCAATCCTTTTAGCTCGCACCACCTAGCAGTGCACATTATAAAATATTTCAGGGCACATCATTGGCAGTGCAAGCCAAACAACTCGAACGCATCACTGCATCATGAAAATTATTTTAAAGCATTGAACTTCTTATTGTTGTGTTCGACACTGAAGAGAACCGGTAGTCCAGTGCACTTAAGTGTACTAAACACACCAGTTAACAAGCCCTCACAGGTGAAAAAATTAAATTATATGGTACTCCTAGTGCATGTCAATGCATCGGTTTTTGGTACTCTGGAATGCAATAGGTGCACCATTGACACGTTACCATAAAAACATTAAAATTTCATAAACAACGGTGCTCGTAGATTGTGTTAAAGTGCCGTAAATGGTGCGTTGAATCTATCTAAATGCATGGACATCTTATATTATAAATTATGAACTCCAAAAAATCATAATTTAATAGTACTCCTTGGGCACGTTAGTGTACTGGAACTCGATGCTCTGACGTGCAAAAGGATTATCGCTAATAGATTTCCGTTAAAACATTAATTTAATAAACGAGGGTGCACTCATATTATTTAAGCGCGCTGTTTCCCAGTGCATTGTGTACCTAAGGAGCATTGTGAATAGAGTGCGGTATGAAAACATAATTTAACGGTGCTCCTAGTGCACATGAGTGCAATGGTGTTCGGTGCATTAACGTGCTTTAAGCACACCATCAACCAAATTTTAGAAAACAGTCCAGTGCAGCTAGTCTTTGGCACACCATGTAAATAATAAATTTTAAATATATAGAATCATAATAGCGGTGTGTGTTACATTCAGTGCACCATTCACGGTGTAGTTTGTATATAAATGCACCGTTGGCAGTGCGGTTTGTGTATAAAAGAATTGGAAGTAGTGCACCAATGTTACTGAGGTGCACCGCTTCTAAAAAATTATTGTTTTGAGAGAAAAATGTATTATTGATGTTATTAAATAGAATTTTAATTGAATGAAATATTACATGTTTTTATATATCTATTTATGACACCGATTCATGTTATATGTGAAACATAGGCGTGAGTGGTGATAAGCTGCTTGGTAGGAGCGTGCACAAATGGATCAAATCAACATGGTTAGAAAATGGGAGGCTAGAGAGAGGGAGATGAATTTGTACCCTCATACCATTATTGGTCATACTAGAGAGCTATTGAGGGTTGTCGGCCTCCTAAAATTCTATCAGGAGGCTACATCCCTCAAGGGAAACTCTTCATTTTTGTGTCAATTCATCCAAAGTTGGGACCATCAGAAGAAAGCATTTCGTGTTGGTCCCAGTCAGTGATTCTATCCCACTGAGGAGGACATATATTTCATCAATGGGATATCCAGGAGAGGGGAGGATTTTCCCTAGTGTAATTATATCCCAGCTGGTGTTGTGGCAGAGAGTCAACTAGTTTAATCTCCGAGATATATCAGTGTTGAGGTTGTCCAACCCTCTGATTTTCAGGTGAGCGGTGGGAAACTTAGGATCTATTCTTTTGGTTGAGAGGAGGTTAGGTTCCTCTCTCTTTTTCTTACGATTATAGTGAACTCTACTAGTGATGGGAAGTGCATTAGTTTCCCTCTATTGTATTATGTTGACTCATTATTGCAGAGACCTAGATGCATTAGGTGGTTTGCCATTTTTTTGCGATATTTTTGTTATGCTTTGGATAGATGTCGCGTAGTGATTGATGGGAGGTCCAACTTCCATTTCTATTCAAATATTTTTTGTCTATTTTTTTAGAGGTTTCGAGCCACTAGGTTATCCTTTCAGTGTCTCCCTTATAGGTCGATGACATAGGTGTGTATGCACATGTGGGGGTAGATGATTCCTAAGAGGGGGAATTCTGACTTCCCGGCGAGAATCACGTCAGATGTGCTCATGATGCTAGGAAGTGAGGATGACCATGCACTAGATATTGTTCCATATCCATATGATAGCTTGGACCGAAGAGGGTGCCCCAAGATATTATTTACGTTGGAGGAGCCACTGGATCATAGAGGTAATATTACCATTATGTTTAAATTATTCTAGTTGCATTTTATTCTTTTTATATTTAATGCAAATGAGATATCTTCTAAATATTAAATTTTTTAATGAAATTATCTAATTATTATTCATGTGTAATATATCTTTTGCAGACATTGGCACAATAGATAGTGAGGTCGATTCGCCTTCTCTTGTTCAGTAGGACGAGGATATGGAGGAGCTCGATCAGGTAGGTACACAATTGGTTGGTAGATATCATGGCCACCATCCACGTAGGCCCCACTAGGATAGGTATCACTGATATGTGGCAGATAGGTTTGTTATAGCTTGAAATGACACCTCTCCGTCTGTGACGACATTTGCTTCCCTTGGTTGGATGACGACACTTCTTGAGATCAAGTTCAGTCACACAACAGGAAATTTGTGGATAGAGGAGTCATTTGGGACACTAAAAATGGTTGAAATTACCTCATTCTTGACCCATTTGATGTATATGACCCTTAGGAACATTTTTTCAGACCAAACCATCTCCTGAAAATGAGCAGAAAAGCCTGTTTTTGGCCATTTTTTAACATGAGCGCTGGTACACAAGCATGATAGTAGCATGTGTACCCTACTCTAGTGTACAATAGTAGCGCTCAAACCTTCTAAGTGCTACTCCACTATTGAAATAGTAGTGCGCAACTCCATATGTACGCTACTTTGTCTACTGTAGAGTAGAGTACACCCCTGTTTTGGTCAAAATCTCAAAATTTTGGGAAGTTAAGTTGGTTGGGGAACCTCCTACTCGGTTATAAATTCTTTTCCTCTCCTTCACTAATTATATAAGGAGGGTAGAAGGGCCATGTGAGGGAACCAAGCCCAATTACAAAGTTATGTTGGAGGAATGGAGACCGTCATCCCCCTCTCTTGTGCTTCCGTTTTGGTAAACCCTAGCACAGTTGATTAGAGGCTAGAATCCTTGGAGAACAGAAGCAGGAGACCTTGAATCTAGGTTTCGTGAAGTGCCAAGCTTGAAGGAAGGTATAACTTTATGTACTTGATTTCATTCATTAATAAATATCATATGTTCTTCTCTTTCCAAATATGACCTATTAATTTGTATTAGATTTGATTACAGTTTGTTTATAATCTGATGTCTTCTTCTATTATGAATATCAGTATTATATATGTAGTCAAATGTATTTGAGAAAGGTATCAAGTTGTTTTGCAGGCCTGGGCATTGCGACACTGGATAAGCATTGAAGAGTGAGGGAGGAAAAGATAGGATCAACCTTCTGAATGAGGTGCCTACATCTCTGAACCCTAATCTCTTCATTTATTTGTTGTACTTGCAGAATGCTTGTAAGTCTATCTTTATCATCGTAAGTTGGTAGTTTCTCCCCTAAACTATAGGTGCATTTTCCCCACAATAGAATGGCGACTCCGCTGGGGAAATCCTAACTGCTTAGGGGTATCCAAGGTCATTTCTTCAGTCTTTTTTGATGGTCTTTGTTCATTTTATTGATTAGGATCAGTTAGTAGGCTATGTTTGACCCTCCTTGGCTCTTACAGACCCTTCCCAGCCCTTGCAAACCCTTGTGGACCCAGGTGTGGTGGTTTTAACCCCATTTTTCCAACTTTTTCCACCTGTACGCTACTGTTTGTACAACATAGTAGCGCCCATACGCTAATTTTCCTCTCCACAGTAGCGCCCATCCTGCTATGGGCATTGGTATGCCTCATACACAGTAGCGCTCAAAATATGGGTTTAAAATTTTTGAGTTTTTGGGTTGTGGACCCAAATCTGGGGGTTGTGGTTGCATTTTTTGGGGTCCCTGATGACCCTAGGTCTGAGTTAAGCCACTGTAAGTGGTCTCCAATCCTTGTACTGATCCTACATTCATGATTTGAACCTCTTTTGATCAATTTGGACTTGTTTGGAAAGTTTTGGGGTTTGTTGACCCAAGTTGGGGGGTTGTGGACCTGTTTGGTGTTTTGTACCCTAATTTGAGTCTGACTAAACTTGCTTGCCACATTTCCACTGGATTTGAAACCTCTTGATTCTTCTTGACCCTGTTTGTATCTATTTGAGTGAAATTTCTCTTTTAGGTTGGTTTCTTATCCTCCCTTCTGCTTTTAGTTTTTCTTTTGTACTGAAAGCTCAAGTGTTTTGGCTGTTGTTCAAGACCTTGTTTGCATTGTTTATGTGCAGACCTGACTTTACCAAACCATACTTCTTCGTAGGTCATTTGCTTCGTTTGGGTGTAAAAGTAGTTTTTTTACTCTTTTCCCAATGGTTGGCTTGCTTACATCAATAAGAATTTGAAAGTCATATTTGGTAGCTTTTACTGTTTCATAAAGAGAACCTGAAAGTTTCTTTGCTTTGATAGTAGGTTAGTTTCAGTTTTGTTTCTTACCTTTGGAAAGCATAAAGAATTTTGATTTATCTTCTGAATAGAGTACCTTGCAAGTGGCTTAAAAGATTTTAGAGTGCTCTGCATAAAAAAGAACAAGTTTTATTTTGCATACCTATTCGTTTGAGTAGCTTCATTCTTAGGTTTTGAGTTTAATTTTGTACATTTAGACGTTATTTTTACCTTTTTTTCATTCGAAAGATTAAAAATTGCATTTGCACATACATTCTAGATCACAATTTTAAGACTTGCGTTGAAAAGAAAAAGATTTGTTTGGTGGTAAATATTTCATTTTCAGTACGCTATCTCTATTATAACCACTCTCACACACCCACTACCTTTTTGAGTAAGCAAGTAACCTTTAAAATGAACTCTAATAAAATGTACTAACAACATTTTCTTTTCTAGGTTACACTACACCAACTAGTCTTGGTTAGGATCTTGGGTTTAAAACACCTTAAACCAGCCAAGATCACACATTAAGCAAAAATCGCAGTTCGACTATCACAGGTAAACCCACTTCATTCAAAGCTTGCCTGGGATCTATGTAGTGGGTCTTGTGAGATTAGATTGTTGGGAATACTCCTCCTACTTTCTGTTTCGAGCATATACCAGGATTGGATCGTGTTTGGGGACTCTTTTGAGTTTTGAGCTCAGTTACCCTGCCCACGCCTTCTGATTCGACTAGCGACTATTCCCCTAGGATTTTTCGGTGTTGTGGTATCCTTAGTATCTGACCATAGGTTCATACATAGGTGACAACGGAGGGTATATCTGCTGTACCTAGGATAGACGTGGGAGGAAATCCCTTGCAGGTCTTTGGGAGGGCGGTTGGGTGATTTCAGCGCTTGCACCCTTAGTCATTGTATTGTGGACCCCGGGTAAATGTTCTTCATCCTTCGTTGATATGTTCTGGGCCCTCATCATCCCAGACTCTTCTCCGGAAGGCATCTGTTTGCCTGGCTTGATTTACCTAGGACCTTTTTTAGTGGTGTGCTCTTTGTGATACTTGTTTTAGTTTTCCTTAGAGAACTTCTTGTTCATTTGAGCAGGAAACTATGTCTAGCATTCCGGCGAGTGCCAATCAAGGTACCCCTGTTCCGGGGGATCCTTTTGTTGTTCCATTCATTGGAAACATTGGTACTCCCTTAATGGCTACTTTGAATCTTCCTGGATTCACCATAGGGCTACCGGTTTGGTTTTTTTCCACTCCGAATGCCTTGCATGCTCCTAACGCTTCTTTTGTGAGCACCTCAAATCAAGAGCATTAGAACCCTATGCCTCCTTTGACAGTAACATCTTCTCCTCCTCCTTCTACCTCATGTGGTGAAAGTAGAAATACTAGTATCCAACAGTATAAAAGGAATAGACGGAGGAAGAATAGGAAGAAGATGCCAAAACAAGGGGGCAACAACCCAGCCTCTACAAGTCATGCTGGGGGAAAGCACCCTGCCTCTGAAAGTCATGCAGGGGGCACCTACCCAGCCTCTGGAGGTCATGCTGGGAGAAAACTTTTAGTCACTAAAAGTTTGTCTTCAACCATTATCAGTCATGTTGAAGACACGTCATTGATCACTGCTAGTCATATTAATGACAAGTCACTAGTTCCTGTGAGTCATACTGGAGACACGAGATCAACCACTGCAAGTCATGCTGAGGGAGTTGACATTATTGAAAAACCAAACAAACAAAAGCTTAAGTTACCTTGTAAGTTTTGTGAGGGAGATCACCTTACTTACTTGTGCCCTGTACTTCCAGAAGTGCAAAAAGTGTGGTCCTTAGTTCAAAAGTCTGATGCTTCTGAGGAACCAGCCTCTGTGAGTCATGTTGGGGGAAAGATGTCAGCCAATGCTAGTCATGCTGAGAGTACTGACGTTGTAAAGGAGTCTAAACCTATAGGATGAAAACCAAAGTTCCCTTGTAAACTTTGTAAGGGAGATCACCTTACTCACCGATGCCCTGCCATTCTAGAGGCACGAAGAGTGTGGTCCATATCTGAAGGAGCCTCTGTTCCTAAGTTGTCTATAGATTCCCTGCAGTAAAATCAACCTTTGGTTGATAAAGTGGTTGAACCAATGCAATATTTGGTCTACCCCACTCTTCCTTTGGAGAGTGAAGTGATCGAATCGATGCAATCTTCGACCGATCCCATTAGTCCTTCGGAGATTGATGCACCTACTGTTGAATTCTTCTGCATTACCAGTTTAGATATTCATGAAAAAGGGGGCACTTCATCTATGCCATGTGAACCCCTACCAAGCCCTAGGATTGTTTCCTTTGATTGGAATAGTCTAGCCGAGCCTCGTCTTCCTTCTTCAACACATTTCCAGATAAAGGTTGATATCGGGAACCATACGGTTGATCGATGCATTGTTGATGAAGGTGCTTCTGTTAGTATCTTATTCTCTTATGCTTGAAGAGATTTGGGTTTCCCTAATGTTATTCCAGCTGCTAATTGGTCGTTGAACTTTGATAGAATACCTAGTGAACCGATCGGATTCCTCCATCAGGCACCTATTACTTTGGGTGGAAAAATAGTCTTAGTTGATTTTATGGTTTTAAAGGACCCTATGGACTTTGATATGATCCTCGGGCATGATTATGTTTATGCTATGCATGCTGTGGTGTCTACGCTCTTTCGTGTGATGCATTTTCCTCATAACGAAAGCATCGTCACTATTGACCAGCTTGCATTCGTTGATCCTCCTTATTACCCAACTGTAGACCAGTCAGATCCCTCGTCATTAGGCACTACTATGTCACATGGGACTTATGTGGCATATTGTTCATTGAGTTCAACTGCTACTGAGAAGAAGTCTCTGAGTTCATGCTTACCTTCTTGGGACTTGGTCCCAGCTTTTGACCAAGTGACACCTCCATATGAATGTTTAGATATGTATTCTATCTGGGATGATATACTTCCTTCCGATGAAGTTTTCCTAGAGTCCATAGTACAGTCTACCATTCATTTGGATGTTGATCCAGTCGCAGTTATGTCCAACCCCGATTTGACCTTAAAGTCTGATCTTCCTACTGTTGAGTCTTTGGACTCTCCTATAGATCTGCAAATTGGTGTTCCTGCTAAGTTCGATTCTGCTTCTAGAATTTTCAACTCTCGTGATGATGAATTTGTTTCTGCAAATTCCATCATGTCCTTTAACTTTGATCTTCATCCTGAAGTTGATCTTGTTGATTGCAATTCTTCGGGCTTGGGTACCATAGAGTCTTCATTTGAAAACTCTGCCTTGTTTATGCCTGTTGTTGATGATAGTGAAGTTGAAAGTATTTCTACCACAGTGACTTGTATCGGGTCTTTCTTTACATATGTTTTATATATGATCTTGGTACTGATGTTTCTTGGAGACAGGATTCTTAGCTGGATGTATACTTGCTTACTGGTCCTTTTTGACACCTTGTGCGACCATGTCAGGTATATTCGGAACCTTGCATATAGGTTTAGGCTTCCTCGTTGTTATGTTGAATTTGAACCTTTTGCCATCCAAATTCGCCATAGGGTCGAACCTGTTGGATATTGGTGTGTTATCCATCTCTTTATGCATTGTGCACCAGTCCAACAGCAGAGCCTACCTAACATGGGTCACCCTAGTCAGCACTCTTATGCCATTCTGGTGCCCATGCTGAGTTTTTCTCATAGGCTCGGGAGCCTTTTTAGATTTACCATGACTTTGAGAAGAAGCCTCATATATTTCTTCCTCATATATTTATGGTCATCCCTGATAAGGATCCCATCTTTGTGTTTAAATTGCATATGCATCTGTTATGATCCCGCTTACGCTAATGAGCCTGAAGCTGGCTTCCACGCTTTTAGCTCGTTATATAAGCTTCCATCTTTGATCTCATTTCCGCTAAGCCCTGTATCATTTTGCCTTTGCAATTTGACACCTTTTACCTGGAGGAGACACACCCTGAGTGTCCTTATCTTGTTCATGTTCCTTGCATTAGGCATAACTTTGTTCCATGCGCTTGGAACTAGTTTCGCATGTCCCTGACACTCGTCTCCTCCCATTTCGAGCATTCTTCTTTTACTTCGAGCTCGTTAAAAACAGTAAGTAGGTTGCGAGCATTCTTCTTTTACTTCGAGCTCGTTAAAAACAGTAAGTAGGTTATCGAGCATTCTTCTTTTACTTCGAGCTCATTAAAAACAGTAAGTAGGTTACGAGCATTCTTCTGCCCTCACTTCGAGCTCATTAAAAATAGTAAGTAGGTTACGAGCATTTCTTCCACCTTTCCTTTGAGCTCGTTAAAAATAGTAAGGAGGCTATGAGCATTTCTTTCATCTTCACTTCGAGCTGATTAAAAACAGTAAGGAATTTGTGAGCATTTTCTGTATCTCCTTTGAGCTCGTTAAAAACAGTAAGGAGGTCACGAGTTTACTTTTTCGGACTCGTTAAACCTTTACGGAAAAGATCCCTATGGAGTTATTTTAAGCCCTTTTCAGACTCCTTAAATAGGAAAAGTTTTCCGAGCATAGTTGTCTTTTCGGGCTCGTTAAAATAACTGAACCGACATCCACTTAGGTATAGAATTACCCCTTTTCTAGGACTTTGTGGATAATTTACAGAAAAGGTATACTCTAGGTATACTCTTGAATCCACTAGAAGAGTTCTTCTTCCATCATTTTACACTTTTTCGGGGAAGGAGACTAACTTTACAAAAAAGGACCTTTGGAGTTGTCTTTAGGGTTTTCAGACTCTCGAAATGTGAAAACATCAAGCAAGAATTCACCTACTCGGGCTCGATGTGAAATCTACGAGATGGTTGATAAAGGACTGTTTAAGTTTTTCAACTCTATAAACAAGAAAACACCGTCGAGCACATACCAATCCGGGCTCGATATAAAATCCACGGATAGGTGGATAGAGGACTGTTTAAGTTTTTCAACTATATAAGCAAGAAAACACCGCCGATCACAGACCAATCCGGGCTCGATATAAAATCCATGGATAGGTGTATGGAGTTTTCTTCTAGGTTTTTTAGACTCCTTAAATATGAAAATACCGTCGAGCATGCTTTAGTTCTTTGTCAATCTCGTTAAAAAATATAAAAGGAAAGGGAAGGGAAGAATTTTAAAATATCTTTCAATATGATGGCAGCAAGTCAACTATCTCCTTAAACAAAGCACCTGTTTTGAGTCTATCAAACAAGTTGGGTTCTAGTGTTGGCCTTAGGATAAACCTGATCTCAGAGTTCTTACTCCTTCGTTTGGTTAGTCTTCCAATCATATGGAGAATCTGTTAATGTCTCCTACAATGTAGATTTGCATCGTGGTCCCTTTGTGTTAAAAGCTGCCTAAGTCACTCTTGTGTCGTGCTCACTATTCAAGGATACAACCTATGTCGGCCATTCTGCAGTTGCATTGACCTCATGTGTCGGCCATTCCTTGGTGTCAGTTTGTTTCATCATGTGTTTAGTCCTACTCCAAATCAGCTCATACCTATTTGAGTGTCCCTCGTGTTGGATGATGGAGGATGCATTAAGGCCTCCCTTCCAAAGGACTTCTTCCCATCGACTTCAACTCATTGTACTCTGGGAATGAAGTTTAGAGTTTCGGTTAATACTGTGGGGATTGCAGTCATTAGTGGCAGTTTCCCTCACTATTGGATAGATGGGAATACATCAATGTCTCCTATCCGATGGATTCTTCAAGTGTTCGACGGCAAGACCACTTATTCGCACTTGTTTGAATGTACTAGGTACCTTGGGTTCCATTTTCATTATTGGTGGACACCATCGCATTTGTTAACGATATACATCAATGACCGGTAATCAAACGATACCTCCCATGTTCGACAAAAACTCATTTATTCGCATGGATAGGTTTGTACCTTGGGTTGTTTTTGGATGAAGACCTTGGGATCCTCGATAGCATCACCTCATTTATGTTATCTCCCAAGTTGCGCAAGACTGATCCACACTCTTTTTGGCTCTTGATGAGACATAGATCCACCTTGTTCTCTATGGCTATGTTCTCCAGTTTTGACATAGATCCACCTTGTATTTATGTGGCTATGTTTACACTTATGTTCCTCATGGATCCATGCTTTTATTCTAGTGGCCATGATATATACATCAGTATTTGGATCATTATTGTATCCTCTTAGAGGTCATGTTCCACCATTTGAACATGGACAGTTACCCCAAGGATGAGTTTGTCTGACATTGCCTTTTCTTTCAGGTACTTCATTTGAGCCTATGATTCTTGGTTTCTCCATTCCTCCATGATTCAACTCTTTGTTATTTATAATGTATTTCGGCCATCGTTTCCCGCACTCCCTCTGACCTCATATATTAGGGGGCATCTGTTATAGCTTGAAATGACACCTCTCCATCCGCGACGACACTTCTTGAGATCAAGTTCAGTCACTAAAAATTGTTGAAATTACCTCATTATTGACCCATTTGATGTATATGACCCTTAGGAACATTTTTCCAGACCAAACCATCTCCTGAAAATGAGCAGAAAAGCCTGTTTTTGGCCATTTTTTAACATGAGCGCTGGTACACAGGCATGATAGTAGCGTGTGTACCCTACTCTAGTATACAATAGTATCGCTCAAACCTTCTGAGCGCTACTCCACTGTTGAAATAGTAGTGCTCAACTCCATATGTACGCTACTTTGTCTACTGTAGAGTAGAGTACACCCCTGTTTTTGTCAAAATCTTGAAATTTTGGGAAGTTAAGTTGGTTGGGGAACATCCTACTCGGTTATAACTTCTTTTCCTCTCCTTCACTGATTATATAAGGAGGGTAGAAGGTCCATGTGAGGTAACCAAGCCCAATTACAAATTTATGCTAGAGAAATGGAGACCCTCATCCCCCTCTCTTGTGCTTCAGTTTTGGTAAACCCTAGCACAGTTGATTAGAGGCTGGAATCCTTGGAGAACAGAAGCAAGAGACCTTGAATCTAGGTTTCGTGAAGTGCCAATCTTGAAGGAAGGTATAACTTTATGTACTTGCTTTCATTCATTAATAAAGATCAGACGTTCTTCTCTTTCCAAAAATGACCTATTAATGTGTATTAGATTTGATTATAGTTTGTTTATAATCCGATGTCTTCTTCTATTATGAATATCAGTATTATATATGCAGTCAAATGTATTTGAGAAAGGTATCAAGTTTTTTTGCAGGTCTGGGCATTGCAACACTGGATAAGCATTGAAGAGCGAGGGAGGCAAAGCTAGGATCAACCTTCTGAATGAGGTGCCTACATCTCTAAACCCCAATCTCTTCATTTATTTGTTGTACTTGCAGAACGCTTGTAAGTCTATCTTTATCACCGTAAGTTGGTAGTTTCTCCCCTGAACTATAGGTGCATTTTTCCCACAACAAGGTTGGAGAAATTATAGGAAAATGAGGGGGTTCAACTTGTACGGGTGCACAACATTATTCGACAGCCTCACCTTGTGGAGATGTGGAATATTCTTCCTTGTGATATGAGATTTTTTATGCAGTATATTGTCGGTGCATGCATTCAGTTAGCCTCTAGGATGGATGATCATCAGCCTCCTCCTCCACCTCCTCCACCTATACCCCCTCCTCTATCATCTTCAACATCCACTACTCCACCACCTCCTCCATTAGGTTCGTCGAAATATCCTCCACCTCCTCCTCCATCATCACCTACTTCTACTTGGTCGACTTGCCGATACTACTTCACCATCTCATATACTCTTGCTTGAACGAACCGACGATCCTACTGGTCGAGATGACCATCCACCATTTCCTACTCTAGTCTCCTCTATTTTAGATATGATGCTTAGAGGGGTACAATTCAGCTTGATGGACCTATCTATGCTTCTCTTTGAGCTGGGTTTTTTCATGGCATAGGTATTGATGCTTTTGGCTCTATTGGTGGAGGTTTCAATGCCTCTAAATCTACTGGAAGAGGTGTTGATACTGCCTTTGTCTCTATTGGTGGAGGCGACAATGCCTCTATATATGGTGGGATATATATTGATGATGCCTCTAGTGGAGGTGGATCATATATGGCATAGCATTGATTGGACTGGAGATATTTATTTGGCATGTATCATTAGCTTGATGTTATATATGTTCAATATATATACTGCATTTTTTCATGTTTATGTTGATGTGTATTTATATGTACTTGATGGTGATGTGTATGTTGAATTAGGTTAGATGATGTTTGTTAGATTCGTGTGGTGGTTATGCATGTTATAATATAATGTGGCTTGTGTTATGTTAGACGATGACAACGTAATGTTTAAGATGTTATGCTCATGTTTATGTTTATATGTTTATGATGCTATATCGATGATTTTTATGTTTTATGTTAGATGGTGAAAACGATCATGATGATGGTATGATGATGTTTATGTTTATGTTTATTATGGTATGATGATGTTTATGTTTATGCTTTTTAGGTGTTATGATGATATATATTTAAAATTATAAATTAGGATATTTATTAATGTCATGTGATTAATTGATCACGTGTTTAAAATAGTGATTGTTAGATGGTGACAATGATAATGATGGTATGTTTCTATTTATGTCATGAAAATGATGATGATGGTACGTTTATGTTTATGAGTATGGTTAATTTTATGATGGTATAATCATGATGTTTATGTTTATGTTTTTTAGGTATGATGATCGTATGCTTATGTAAAAGAACTTTGTACTATTCAAAATGTGGGTCTTTAAATCACTAACTATTTTAGTTGAAAAAAACATCACAATTTGCATTGTAAATTATGTTACAAAAGAAGTTTTTGTATGACTTAACAAGTTTTGAAAGCATTGGAAAGTTTTCAAAATTTTAGCATCCTTTCGACCATTTTTCATATTAAATAATTCTTGATTTGAGAATAACTTGCATATAGTTAACACTCATAAACATAAACTATCAACTATCACTACAACACAAGTCAATATTTTAGACCTTAATTTGTAAAAAAATTTATTGAGTTTTTAATTTTGGTCAAAATTTTAGCATCATTTCGATAGTTTTTCATATTTAATAATTCCAACCTAAATTTTGTAGACAATTTGAAGTATGGTTTCATATATATGTTGGTATATTGTTTAGAGAATGAATTTGAAAGTATGGTTGGTTGTTAGGTTATCATAAATGTGAAAATATGGATTGGAGTAATGGTAATTGAAAATGTGGAAAAATGTTTCAAGTAATTTAATATAGGTTAAAAAATTTATTATTACATAATATACTTGAATTATAATTATCATTGAATTAAATATATTTTTTTTAATTTGGTATTGATTATGGATGAAGTTGTGGCAACTCTGTGATTTATTAATGTTGTATAATATGTCATAGTATCATGTTTATAATTGTTGTATCGTTTGCAGTCATAGTATTATGTTTATGTAATAATTTTTTTATTATTTGGTTTTCATATAATTTGTATGGATATAATTATAATTTATTGTAATTAATTTCTTAATAATGTAGTAAAACTTGTCGTAACGTTATACTTATATATAATAATCTTGTTAATTTTTTGTAACTTTATGTTGAGCATTACGAAATAATGTATAATGATTTTTAATAAGGAAATTAAGTCTTCATCATATAATGTTGTATATAACTTAATTATTCAAATGATAAACATAATTAAGTGAATTATTTTTTATAAGTGTAACCAAACATCATAACAAAAAGTCAAGTATTACAATGTAATATTATTATAATATATAAATATGAACATCACAAAAAATGTAAATATCAACATCAATATGACCTATCAATGTATCACTCAAGATTTTTTTTTTTTTGACAATAAATCACTTTACAATTACAAATATCAAATCTCTATTAAGAAGTAAAACAGATACTTAATTAAAAGAACAGTCTTTTCACTCAATTGTAAAGCCAAAAGTTGCAATCTCCAAACTTATTATTATTAATCATGATATTCATTATATAATATAATATTAGTCCACATTGAAGGAACAATATTTTATACCCTCTAAAACATTTAGGTGAAGGAACACTTCACTATAGTGACTTAGCCATGCATATGGCTCTTTCTTGCTAAAAGTTTAGTTGAGTCAATTGAAATGAAACTTCAAATGCATCAGGATTTTATTTGATGGGTCGAAAAGCCATCAACAATGAAACTTCAAATACATATAGATCGAATATGCATATCAATGTGAACTAAATGGAAAGCAAGAAAGATATTCTCTAACTATGGAACATATTTCACATCAGATTGGTTGTTAAACAACTCAAATTGTTTAAACACTACATCCAGTAATCAACTTACCATTTCCATCGTCATAACATGAAAAATAAACAATATAATTAGACCCTTCCTAATAACAATAACAAAATCATATCTCAATCTGTAAGTGATGAAAAAAACATGTTCATATGACTCTCTGTTGTCATCATCCTCGTTATCTTCATGTTGGAATGATAACACTATTGTTCTCATAAACATGTTTAGATCTAGGTGCGTGTCTTAATATGAACCACCAATATATATCCAACACATCCGGGTGAAAGAGCACTTGGCTGCAATGTTTTTGGAAAACCTAAGTCTCCTTACTTTCATCCCACATCTTTCTAGATTTGATACATATCAAACCAATTTCACGATCTTCCTTTACATTATCCTTATCGAATGTGTCCCACCACCTACACCTGAAAATAACACATTATAAATATGAGAAGTCCACTTGAAAGATCTCCTATATTTTTACAACATAACCCAACACCCCTCCTATCGGGTTTCAATTGCGATGGCTAGCACAACTAGATTGGTCGAACTCGAATTACAATCCACAATCTTGTGTAAAATGTCCACCATCAACATCCTCGGTGTGAAAATTATGTCCATAAGCCTACATAGATGGGAAAAAATGAACCTGTAAAAAAGGTTAACAAATGATGGTGTCATATGACTAATAACCCAACCATTAATTTAATAAACATAGATTTTATAATTCAAAGTTGCATTATAAAGTTAGAAATGTACAGAAAGAGATTATTTCCGACTTGTTGCACTCGATCCCAATGTTTAGTGCATCCTCCTCTTCAGGAAGGTAATGATCGAATGCACCATATTTATCTATGACTTGGTCCACAACCCAACTGTTGGGACAGATCATTGGCATATTTCCTTTTAAATGATCTAGAAAAGGAAAAGGCTTCAACCATGCAACCGCCTGACTTATTTTTTTTCAATATCCATTTCCTCTTCTCTTTATAGAATGTGACCCACTGCTGTGTTTCCTTTGCGTTGTAAAGAATGAATTTATTGATGGCATCGATTTCTGATTTTTTTGTTGTATTCATGGAAACAAAATCACATTCAGTATGTATGGGATCAAATATAGATTTTAATTTTTTTTGTGAATAGTTAGTATGTGGAAATGTGAATATCGAAAGATAAGTGACTTACTCTTTAACATGTGCCTTTTTCCTAGCTCCCCTTCCCTTTTTTCCTCATCATGTCCATCATCCCAAATGACTGTGCCTAGTGTGTGGTCAATTTGGTTGATGTACTTGCTGGCACAATAGAACGACTCATATACTATGTGCCCATCTGTCATAGACCCCTCGGGTTTTTCCTTTTGTCGAACAAATCCCTTCAATTTTTTCATGTACATCTTCAATAAATACATCCAACAACATGAGACCACCCTGACTAATTCAACCTCATCGACTAGGTGAATTAGAATATGAACCTGTAAGTCCACGAAACTCGACGACAGTTCCTTCTTAAACATACACACAATCTCATCTATCTCTTGACGCCACCGTGGAATTCTAGTAATGTAAATCTCCTTTGATGTGATCCACCATACAAATGCATATAGTTTATATATGGCACGCCACAAGTCATCGGGAAATACGTGGTTCACACACCCACGCACCAACAACGAATAATGACACTAGATAGTATACTGAAAAAAATTATTTGCATTAATTTAACTTGCATGATAAATGATATAAATAAAAAATATTTTTTTTTTTTTTTGACATTATACGTACCCTTATAAGGTTGATATGGTCATGTGATTTCAAGCCCGAAAAATTTTAGTCTACAGTGAAGCAGCGCCATAGAGTAGACCCATATAAAGAAGGTGCTTTCACACCCAATATAACTTCCTTTTCCAAAGAAAGATCATCTTTATTCAAAACCCATGGGACATCACCTTCTTTAAATGACCAAGAGGGGCCATCCTGATCTCCTCTATTTTCTTTTCGTGGCCAATACTTCCTTTTAGTATTTGAAGAAATTAGATCTCTCCTGACTACCAACGTGTCACTTTTTTTCGATGATATGTGACACTGCAAAGAATATGAAACATTTTTTAATATATGCATGGGATATAGCAAGTGGGAAATCTTAAGATGCTACCAATATGGGAGCTCATAGAATATCGATTTCATTTTCATCTCGATGGGAATTTTCTCAACATAGGTGTCAAAGAATTTTGTATCATCGACCATAGGTTCCCCATTTGAATCGAACATCTCTGTAATTCCTTCTCTTTCTCGCTTTCATATTCCCTAAGCCAATCAACCGTTGTCATTATTTTAGGCCTTTGAGTTCTCTCTGGTTTAGCATTGAAAGAAGATGTTTCTCTTCTATAAGGGTGGTTTTCTGGGAGGAATTCCCTCGAGCAGTCATACACTAGATTTCATATCTCTTTGGACCATCTAGCCTTCAAAGAAGGCCCAAAACATTTACATCCATGATAACCTTTTGTTACAATACCTGCATTGTTATGGTATACAAAGCACGTTAGTGTTGAATATCAATACAATTGCACCAAATTAAATATGCCAAGAAATATTGCTTTGAATATAAACAAATCAAACAACATATTTACCAAAGAAAACTCCTAACCCCGAATAATCATGTGTGGCATATGCACATATGCCATACAAGGTAAGACTCCTCTCTATTGGGATGGGTTTCGATACGTCATATACCTGTATCCATTCCCATAATTCCTTGAATTCATTGATCAATGGTTGTAGGTAAACATCCATATTATTCACTTGTCTTCTACAAGGTACTATAAGAGCCAACATAATATGTTCATTCTTCACGAAAAACCATGGGGGGATATTGTTATTGATCACTACTACAGACCAAATAGTCTATCTGGTATTTGGTTGGGTGTATGGGATGACGCCATCAATGGATATGCTCAATCAAAGGCTTTATACTTCATTCTTGAATTTATTAGGCCATGTATCCTCTATATGATTTATGGCTATTGAATCTGTTGGGATTCGCATAACTCCTTCCCCACTTCGATGTGAGGCATGAAATCCCTACATCATAGCTAATTAATTGCAATGAAAGAGCCTTCGAATCCTTGGGATTATAGTCATGTGTATCAATATCTTATGAGGAGGACCATGTGCTTTAGCCTTGTTATTCGATTCTTTGTACCTATCATGCCCACATTTTGGATGTATCTCTTTTTCTGCATATTCACCTATATATAATATACAATCATTGGGACATGCATGATATGATATGTACTCAACACCCAACACTTTCAACATTTTTTTTCCTCTTCGCAGCTATTGGGAAAGAAATTATCACTCAGAATTATCTTATATTTGAATAACCTACAATTAGTGGGAAATATAAATGTAAAATGCAATTTAAAGTTCATAAAATCAACCACTTTCAATGTTGATTGTGTAACAATATTCCTCAAAATATAAGGTAGTTAATGGTTAGTTACCTCAAAAGTTTCTAGAAACAGGCATCTGACATGCCATACTTTGGTTTCAAGTTGTACAATAACATTGTTGTTCCCAATTTTGTAGAGTTTGACCGGCCATATCCAAAGAGAGGGGTGGTGGAATCCAATTTAATGCTTTCGAAGAAGGTTTTAGTTATATGAGTGTTATCAACTAGCTCATTGTCTTGGAATGTATGTAACAACATTTCATCCATGTCACTTGTTTTTTGTAATAACGCATCCATACCAACCTCTACTTCATTGCCCCCATTTCCAACATGTGAAGAACTACTATTATTGTATGCATTCGTAATTGGTGAGTATGGACACAATGGAAATTGAAAAGGTGGTTGATTCAACCATGCTTGGTATGCTTCATCTCCAAGTTTTTCTCTTTTTTCAGCCTTCTCTCGATTAGACATTGTACTTGGGTGCAATGGAAGATGGTAGACAGGTCGCTCATCATCGGAATCTTGATTTAAAAAATATTTAACATTACATAGATGATGTTATTAAGCACAATGCAATTGGTCTGATCCAACATTATACAAAAGAATTACTTCAGAAGCACGTGAATCATTTCCAATAGAAAATGTTAAGTTGCAAAAAATTTATAAAGCAAACATTCAGATTAAAAATTAACAAATACATTTAATTGGAGAAGAGCATTGTATCCAAGCTAGAACCACATGTAGTGCAATTCATGAGTATGTGTCATAAAAGAGATCCAACTCATGAAAAATTACCATCGATGAACTAGGATTGTGGCTTGAATATGGCATGTTCCAATTGGCGAGGTAAGGTTGCTTCCCATTTTCATCTACGAACTGCTTGCGTTTTGAAATTGGTGGAGCGACATATTTCATGGATAAGTAACATAAATTCAAATAAATAGTCAAAATATAAATAAAACCTGAACTTTATAGAGATGGAAAGGGAGAACTTGTCGAACTTTGAACAAGATGGAATGAATATATAATTTTAAGTTGACACATCAAGCCACAGGATTTTCAAAGTAAACTGATGCACCTAATTTATTTAATGCGCATCGGTGCTTCACCTTCCATGTAACGCACCGGTGTGTCATCACAACAAATTCACTGTATATCAACATCTGCAAAATCCCCCACAAAATAAAATACACACTACATTTGATAGCAGATATGTATCAATGCATTTTTACAAAATAATTCACATTGATGCATTATATAAATACATGTGCACTAGTGTGTATCAATTCAACATGAACTGTTGCATGGGTTTTTTTTTGTGTTTCCTATTTATACGGTGCGACGTTGAAATACTAACTCCCCGGTGCGGATACTATATATACGCACTGGTGCGCCAAAAAAAGTGCACCAAAAATGGCGAAAATAAAAAGTTTAAAAATCGTGCAAGTTATTTTTTCCCTAAAATGAAAAAAGCACATAAATTTTAAAATCGAAGACTAATTCTATAAGGTGTTTAAAAGAAAAAAAAACTAAACATTATTTCATTCTTTCGCCGAAATTTTGAAGGGAGAGTTTTTGAAGAGAGACTTACGTGGAAGAAGTTTGAAGCAACTAGATTATTCGGAGGATTGAAATTTGTTAGGTATGGTGAATGAAACAAAACCCTGCAAAGAATAAATTTCAAGTATGTAAAATATCACTATTAATCTTATTATCATATTTAGATTTCAACTAGATTTAGAAAAAAAAACTTCATATTTACCTTCAATGTTACAACCCTTATTTTCTCACTACTTCTTTTTGTTTTATGTGGCTGCAATTATGTGGCTACAAAATTTAACATTAGGGTTGAAATCCCTCTATTGTTACACAATTACGATTTTTCACTTTAGGATTTTACATTTGATGAGTTTGTGATTATATATACAAATTATTGAGTGAGATGGGGCCACATTTTGGGTCGAATCTATAACCATGTCGGACATGTCAAGTTCTTTTTTTCAATAAAAACTCATGCGTCATTTTCGGTGTGTGGATGTAACATGAACGCACTGGTGCATCTGTACAACTAGCGCACCAAATATGATATGCGTGAGAATATATTCATTTTTTTAGACACTAAAAATTGTTAACAATTTCTCGGTGCCACAATTTCACAGTAACACACTGGTGCATTTATATGAATATCGCACCGCTAATGACAAGAACACATCATTTTTTTATTTTCCTAAAACGTTAAATAATTTATTCAACCGTGCACGATGCGACTTTGTTGATATAACCCCCCAGTGCGTGAGTGTACAGAAATGCACCAAGGCATTTTATGTGATTAAGTGCACCAATAGCTACTTGTTTTCTATTTTGAAGTTCTTTAATTTATTTTTGTTGATAGCTTCTGTATTTAATGGTCCAGGTTGTTTGTTGATATAAAATGCATGGCATGAGTTCAATGAACAACAATTTTAGTCAACATAATGGGAGCACATCTAGAATTACTAAGAAGGAAAGTGATTTTTTATTTCTGTATTTAAATTAATTTGTTTGAATTATTTGTAAATTTAACTAATATGTATTGGTTCATGTGTGACATGCAGAGCCAAAAAATGAGGAAGCTCAATAATATTCTTACCAATCTAAGTGCAGAAGAGTGTAAAACGTTGATGGAAAAGTTGCAGAAGGATGAATTAGGTGAATACAAAATAAGTCAGTATGAATTATTTCTTCAAATTTGAGTAATATTGTACTTAAGAATATTCACTAGTATGTTTCAAATAATTTAATTCACATATGTTGAATGTTATGCAGGAGCTAACAACAACAAAAGTGAATGTCATCATAAGAAAAAAAATTATGGAAGATGCAAATGATGATGAATTGGTCCTTAACTCATCTGGAGTGGTGTTGGAAGTTAATAGAAAGGGGAAAGAATTTTATAGTACTATGAGGGATATAGTGGAAATAAAGAATAGGTGTATCTTTCACTTACAATACAGAAATCAATCAAATGATTCAAAGAATCAAATCATATGTAAACTGTGAGAATTTAAATTGCCTAGATCTAGATTCAATAAGACAACTTCACTTGGAATATTTTTGAGAATATAAGAAGAAGAATAGAGAAGATATATTGAGAAAAAATCATTGTATATTATTCATCAATATATTTACAATATATAATACATCCTCTAGAGAGAAAATAGAATGCCTTGAAGGCAAGTTGTAAAGCACAAAAGGAAGGCTTACTAAAAGATAGAAAAACCCCTAGGTGTCAAAGCACCTTCCAAATCAGTCAAGAGGATCACGAATTAGATAAATATGATATGGAAGATAATGAGTGATGAAGATGGAATGTGATGATGAAATTTGGAGAAAATAAAGAGGTGGAGGTATAATTGGCCAAGTCGAGACGGTTTCCTAGACAAACTAGCTTTACCTTATCCACTAGAAAGCATGATAAAGTTGTCTAAAGTAGGAAGGTTCCTTTCTAAATCAGGGATGGAAAGAAATCAGATAGAATCTCAGGAAATTTTATCTAGAATCTCCTCAAGTGCGCACTAGTGACTCGGGATGGCATGTGGTCCCATAAAATACAAAACTAGGCCAAATTACCTAGTCAACACTTAGGAAATTAATAAAAAATGATTAATAAATTATATCCTAATTCTAAAGTGGTATTAATGGGTTTTTAATACTCCAAAACACCACCTTAAGCCTGAATTTATGTGGTACATATCAGAATAAATATCATAAATATAGGGTCCAAAAAACAAGGCTTATGGTCACCCCAATACAAAAATTTAGTAGTACATGTAAAACGAGGAAATAGGGAAAACCTTTGGGAACAAAACCCTCCCTAAAAAATGGACATGTCAGAATGTCTTCATAATTTCTTGTTCTTCATTTGGATGAGATGAATGAAATTCTTCTGATTAATAGACTTGGTGCGGATGCCATGATCATCCATCAATGCATCAATGTAGTGTAGGAAAAAACCATGTGTAGAGGCCCCATGAAACTCATCATATGATGATGGAGGAACACCATATGAATGAGTATTACTTTTAAAGAATACATGATCTGATCTGGATACATAATAAATGATGGAAAAGAGATCTGTGTAAACTCCTTCCCAAAGAGTATCAACGAACTCAACATGATAAACTTCTTGTGCAGTTGAAATATGGTGAATCAAACCTTGTACCTTCTTCTCAAAATGATGTGGAACCTTTATGACATTGTAAAGGAGATAATGTATATTTGAAATATCAAAATATGAGTCATATGGAGCAAAAAATAACAATGGTGTAGTGTCTCCATTTCAGATAGGGTTTCAATAGGAAAAGAGTGAGCAACTAGATCACCTTGACAGTTGAGCGAGTCTAGAGGATTTGAGGACCTGAAATTTGAACCATGAGTGATGGGATTAGGTACAGACATGTGGAATAATAGTCAAATGATTTCCAAATACATGGATATCCAACCAATGAAATATATTCCATACATAAGAACAAGAGAGACAAGTGACACAATGTAGGAAACCATGGAATTGTGTGGTTTCTTAACTAGAGAACTTGGGGGTTGTAGGGTATTTTGTGCATCCAATGGTTGGGAAAATGGTGTGGAAGGTATCATTACTTGCATATTAGAATATATATCATCTTCAAAATAATAATATGAATTATTTGAATGGAGGTGGAAGGACATTTCAGAAGACAAGTCAGAAACTAGTGAAAAATAACTAGGTTTGAGAAAAGACTTTGGTGAACTGATTGGATATTGCTCCAAGGAAGAGGTGAAGGTTTTTGATTTAGATGTATTAGAATGTAAATCAAAATCAGATATATGATAAATATTTTTGGCTCTAGCACTCAAAGCATAAATATGATTACCTTTGTGAGTAGCTTGGAGACATTGTTCTTGTTCTGCAGAAAGCTTGCCTTATTCTTTTCTTGCAAAATCAAGAACATCAATATTATGTTCTTCAAGCATCTTGGCCATGATGTCCAATTTATTCCTGAAACAAGATTTATTAGAATGGGTACATTTGTATCAATAAGAACACTTGTAAATTTCTCTTTTTTGTTCTTCATCTTCTTGGCTTTGGAATCTTCATTAGAGTCGTCTTCATCTCACATCATCCTTCTTTTCCTTTGGATTTGACATTCTTGGAAATATTTTATCCATGATAAGAAAGTGAAAGGTCCTTGGTGGGTATTATATCCCCCATTTGAACTAGCTTTCCCTTCTACTTAGTGCGTGATTCTATGAATTCATTCAAGGTTGGCGTCTTCTAGTTGGGAACTACAAGTTTTGCAGCAAGAAATGTAGACACAAACACTGAATATTCAGGACTCAATTTTGACAGAATAGTAAGGATTAGTTTCTCATCCTTCTTATATATGCCACACTGATCGATTTGAAGCACTAGGTTCTTGAATCTTGAGATGAATTCTTCCATTGAATTGAAATTGCTTGGACTAATTGAGATCAACTCAATTTCCAATAGATGATCTCTGAGCTCATCTTGCTTTCCAAAGAGAGACTCTAGCTTTGTCCATACTTGATTTGGAGTGGCTAGAGAATCAATATGGAATAGAATATCTAGAGAGACAGAGAGAAAATAAAAACCATAAGATTCATCAATCCTATTGAAACATTTAGCTTTTAGTGCAATAGCCCCTGGCTCAGTTTCAAGCCCCATAGTAATTCTATAAAGTCCTTTACTTCGAAGCTGGATGATCATGTGTGCCTTCCAGCCAAAGTAGTTGAAGGGAGTGAGAATCACAGCTTTGGATTTATTTTGATCCATGGTGGTGCGCTCCTAGTGATGGAAATATCTTGCAAAAAACACTCTAGAAATTTCTATGAATCAAAATAGCTCTGATACCATGTGAGAATTTAGATTTCCTAGATCTAGATTCAATAAGACAACTTCACTTGGAATATTTCTGAGAATATGATAAGAAGAATAGAGAAGATATATTGAGAAAAAGTCACTATATATTATTCATCAATATTTTTACAATATATTATACATCCTCTATAGAGAAAGTAAAATTCCTTGAAGGCAAGTTGTAAAGCACAAAAAGGAAGGCTTACTATAAGCTAGAAAAACCCCTAGGTGTCAAAAGCATCTTCCAAATCAGTCAAGAGGCTCATGAATTAGATAAATATGGTATGGAAGATAATGAGTGATGAAAACGGAATTTGATGATGACTTTTGGAGAGAAGAAATAGGTGGAGGTCGAATTGGCCAAGTGGAGACTGTTTCCTAGACAAATTAGCTTTACCTTATCCACTAGAAAGCATAAAAAGCAGGATAAATCCATATAAAGTAGGAAGGTTCCTTTCTAACTCATGAATGAAAATAAATTAGAAAAAATCTCAGGAAATCTTATCCAGAATATCCTCAAGCGTTCCCTAGTAGCTCAGGATGGCATGTTGTCCCATAAAAGACAAAACTAGGCCAAATTACCTAGTCAACACTTAGAAAATTAATAAAAAATCATTAATTTAAATTATATCCTAAGTCTAAAGTGGTATGAATGGGTTTTTAATAATCCAACATAAACTATAAGAGGTGTTTCCAAAGCAATGGTCAATTAGACTCTTCATACCTGCAATAGAAAAAACATACAACAACAAAAAAGAATCATTCAAAAAGTAATATCCCTAAACATGTTTATGTAGAATATGTTTTTATAACTACTACAAAGCATCATTTCCTTTAATAATTTTAATTATTCTATATTTATTTTTCATATCAACAAAAAAATAGTTTAATATCATTTTACGTTTCCAAGAAGATTATGAAAATACCAAAGGATGAACGAGGTGATATGTGAAATGTGCCAGTAGGGATGTCCAAAAAAGTGTATAAGGAGGTCAAGGAATTTGACATAATTGCATCGCAGGAGGAGCCATTTCAACAACAATGTGCTCCAAATGTATGAAATCATTGATTTTTTGGATTATGTCAATATCATTAATTAATTAAACATTAAATATTAATTTTCAATTGTTTTGTTGCAAAAAAGAAAACTAAATGAAACCCATTCAGCACACAAGACAGGACGACAAGGAAAAAAGGGGTTGATAGCGATTTTTGTGAGTATTTCTGATTTCCTTATATCAAATTAATATTTCATAGTGGTTGTAATCTTTATATTCAATTTTTTTTTGTTTTCTCTGGCCATCCTTGGATTTCTTGAAACAGATGTTAACATACAAAGAGGATCCATTGGAAGAATTAATTAACATTGGGTTAAGCAAGAGTTGCGAGTATATGTTGGCATATGAAAAATTAATTGTGGATTTTGTAATTATCTATGTTGTTTTACTTCTCTCATTTTATAAGTAATAGAACACCAAAAAACATAAATGTTAAATGAATGATTTCTTATGGGGTATAAAACATGTCGGAAACAAAGTATGAAGTGAAGCCAATGGAACAGTTGTTGATAGATGGCATGAGGCATGGTTTTGAAAGAATGTGTGACACTTAGGGCACAATCATTTCTCTGGTACAACGAATTTCAATTTACATTCATGTATATTATCTATTTTAATTTTCATTATTCCTAGCAATGTATATACACTCAATACACTTTATTTTTATGTTTGTAGATGGAAGCTAAACAAGAGAAAAACAATCAATCCAATCAACAAAACATTCATCCAAATAACTCAAGTGATGCAAGTGGATCGAGCACTGATAACAGTTCCAGTGAAGAATGATGATCCATATTTATTTTTGATGTTAATGTAAGTTGTTGTATATTAATTTTGAAATAATTGTCGACGATAATCAGACATTTTGTATAATGTACTGGACATAGTGTCCAAATTGAAATACAATGGGTTACCAATAAGTGTTTACAATTTCATGCATGTTGACATGTTGATTATTGTTGTCTCTATGTTGTCCTATTTTGTATGACAAAGGCCCTCTTATTGACATATAATGAAATAAAAAAATTATTATATTGCATTATCCAATGTTATTGTCAAATGTTACATGTGAAATGGTACATTATATTGGTAATTAAATGTATGGATGATTAAATATTACAATAGATGTTAGAATCTATAATATAATAAAGTAATCGAAACAAACACAATAATTAAAATTGAAATGAATAGTTCTATAAAAAAATATTTCAATTTCTAATAAATAATGGAATTAAAAAAATAAAAAAAATAATAATATAGATATTTTACTACAATGTGAGGAGTCACTGTTCAAATAATCATATACAGTGTTTTTGGTACTTTATGTTGCACCGATGCGTTCACTCGAATTATACGCGTGTTGCATTTAAATAATTTATACTCCCTATTACTCCAATGTAAATTAAATGCATCGTTAAATTTAAAAAAAAAACACATCTCAGTCGCATTTACCGATGTGTTTTTTATTGTTAATCATGTTGGAATCGAATTAATACTGAGAGGGGGGTTGAATCAGTATTAATGCAGTTATCATCAGTTTTTAACTTCTTTAACATATTAGCCTTTAATTAATGTTTATCTTCAGTTATGCATCAGTAAATAAACATCCACACATATATGCACACACATAAACAAAACATAACACACAGGATTTTTACGTGGAAACCCAAACGGGAGAAAACCACAGAATGGTTCTTTATAATGAGAAAGAATACATTCGAGGAAGCATTAACTTCCTATGTTTACCAGCACTGACTGGAAGGAGGTACCAACCCCTTGATTTTACAGGATCCAACCTGAAGGAAGCTACAACTCCCTGTGTTTCTATAGCATCAACTGGAAGGAGGCATCGACCCCCTGTCTCCTTGTTGTTTTACAGTCACCAACCTGAATGAATATCCAACTCCCTATCTCCTTTTCCCGTTTGACCACCCTAATGTCCAATATATGATTCTGTCTAACTTCAACCTCATGCACCCTTCTGATCTTATGATAATTGGTATGTTGTGCACTACCTTCCTATGCAGTCGATACTCTATCACCGAGCTACATACATCACTTGACTTCTCACTCCTCTCAAATCACGCTTATGATGATGACTTACTTCATGTTCTGTGTGCTCATTGATACTGCATCCCACATCACTGATTATCTCATCGTTCTGCTAATTGTGTGACTCCAGTGACCAACTAATGTTGATGTATATGTAACTTTGGAATGTATTTCACCCATGTATATTGTACTCCTATAGAGATGGTATTATTCCTCTATACGGAAGTGTCGTCATTTGTATTGACAAGTGTCGCAAGTGTCTCAACTTACATGTGATGGGTTATTAGACCACCAAGTGTGGGGTCGGCCCTGATTAGTATTACCATGGGTTATTAGACTAAGTTAGACAAGTTGGACCTGCTAGTTTATTAGGCAAGTCAGGTCATGTATAAATAGAGTGCGGGAGACACTCTATTTTATCACTTCATTATTCACTTCTACACTCTACGTAATGTGGTGCACAAGTGAGGAAGGAGGAGTAGCTACTAGGAGTACTATCTCTTGTACTTGGGTTGTATCATTGCTCTTTCTATCTCTGAGGAAGTTGTGGGGTTTTTCACCTTTATGGTTTTCCCCAGTGAAACTCTGTGTGTCTATTGTCTCATGTGATTGCTTGTTGTGATTGATATGCTTGATATGTTGTACATTTTATTCTCTCAGTAAAGATCCTAGAGTATATTGAATTAAATGCTCAAAATCTAACATGGTATCAGAGCTAACCTGAGAAGAAGACACTGTACAGTTGCGGAAGCTAGGGCTTCTTATTTATTGGGTTTCTCTCCATATATATTGGAAGTCAATAGGGTATTTTGACTCTTCTCATCAAGGCTCATCTTTCTGTCGAATCAGAATTCAATTCTGAGCACTTTCATTTTTGGCCCTAAACATTAGGGTTTCCACAAAAATAGGCATTTATGAATTCTGAGACCATAGCTGGAAGCTCCTTGGAAAAATCGAATTTTAGAGCTTTGGATCGAAATTTTTGGTGGGGTGAAGATCCGGGAAACTCAAACCCTAATTTAGGGTCCTCCCTAGTGAATCCGAGAGATTAAAAAGCATTTTTGAAGGGTGAAACTTTGCAGTTTTCAATTTCTGAGTATACCAGAATGATCAGCTCATCAAGGCACATCTTTCTATCCTTTCAGAAGTTTGAAATTCACATTTTGAATTTTTAGGGTTTCTCTGACAAACCCTAATCCATCACCAGATCCATATTTCTGCAAATCAATTGGTAAGACCTAAATGTTTTCTATTTCCATTTGAAGTACTCTTTCAGATGTCTCACCACACCAAGCTTGAGGATAAGCTTGAAGGAGATGATAACTTCCGAGCATGGAAGTATAGGATTGGGTTAATCTTGGAAGAGAATGAGTTGGACACTTACATAAGTGAAGAGGTCCCTGTCCCAGCAGGAGAAGAGGCTAAGGCCTTACACAAGAAGAACTTGGTCAAGGCAAAGAGAATCATTCTCGATTCTATCAAAGACCATCTCATACCACATGTGTCATCTCTAAAGACACCCAAGGAGATGTTTGATTCCCTGAACAAGTTATTTGAAGGGAAGAACATAAATCAAAAGATGACCTTGAGGAATGAATTGAAGAATATCAAGATCCAGAATGCGGAGACTATGCAGTCTTATTTCTCAAGGGTCTCCAAGATAAAAGAACAACTTGAAGCTGTGGGAGAAGATATAGAGAATGGAGAAGTGGTAATGACCGCTCTTAATAGCCTTCCTAGGTCATGGGATTCCTTCATCTAAGGAATTTGTGCTAGGAAGAAACTTATCTCATTCAATAGGCTATGGGAAGAATGCTCATAGGAAGAAGCTTGGATTGCAGCTCGAGAAGAGAATATGGGGAATGAAGACCAAGCTCTCACAACACACTCCAAAAGACATGGTGACATCATGACAAGAAAGAAAGACATCACCATCAAAATCAAAGGGGTAGTCCCAAACCTCGAAGAAACATATCCTATATCCATTGCTATACATGTGATGAAAAGGGACACTATTCCAAAGACTATCCCAGAAATAAGAAGGATGGATCTCACAAGAAGAAGAACATCAAAAGAAGACATCATGCTCATGCTGCAGAGGATGATGAACCTCCCAGGAAGAGGGCTAGAGAAGAAAGTGAAGATTATTCAAAGTGATGAAGAGTATGTTTTCATTTCTTCCCTCACTGGAACCATTAATCATGGAAGTAATTATTGGCTCATAGATAGTGGGGATTCCAAACACATGATAGGATTCAAGGAATCCTTTATGAACCTATCTGAACATGAATCACTTCACAAGGAGAAACTTGGGGATGACTATCAGTATCCAATAAAAGGAAGTGGTGAAGCCTCCTATAAGCTAGACTCTAGAAAGTCTATGAAGATGAAAGATGTACTATATATTCTGGGTCTCAAGAAGAACCTGCTCTCCATATCTGCATTAGATGCAAAAGGCATGAGTGTTGCATTTGTAGGTGGCCAATTCTTAATGTGGCCAAAGGGTAAGACTATAGATGATGCAGTGGTGATTGGAGAAGAAGAGGGAGGACTATACAAATTGAAGGGCCAACTAGAACAAGCCATGGTCCATGATTCAATAGAGCTAAGTGAACTTTGGCATAGACGGCATGCACACATGCACTATAGGGCATTACCAATTACAAGCAAAGCTGTAGAAGGTCTTCCTGAAATCCAGACAAGGCATGAAGGTATTTGCAAAGGTTGTGCAAAGGGAAAGAACACAAAGAAGACATTTCCAAGTAGTGAAAGCAAGGCAAAAAGAATATTAGAAATTATCCACTCTGATGTATGCGGTCCAATGTCATCCAACTCTCTGCGTGGGTATGTATACTATGTCACCTTCATTGATGATTTCTCTGGGAAGACTTGGGGTTTACTTCCTGAAGAACAAAGATGAGGTGTTTGACAAGTTCAAGGAATTAAAAGCCTTGATAGAGAATCAAGCTGACATGAAGATCAAGATCTTCAGATCTGATAATGGCGGAGAATTTACCTCAGGTGACTTCAAGAAGCTATGCAGTGATTCAGGAATTAAGAGGGAGTTGACTACTCCTTACAATCCACAACAGAACGAGGTTGCCGAAAGAAAGAATAGGACAATCATGGAAGCAACTAGGGAAATGATTCATGACCAAGGTCTACCCATGCACTTATGGGCAGAAGCAGCAAGAATAGTGGTATATGTGCAGAATAGAACACCTCATAAGATACTTGACAACAAAACACCAGAAGAAGTGCTCACTGGTAAGAAACCAGAAGTTAGCCATCTCAGAATATTTGGTTTCCCAGTATATACTCACATCCCAAATGAAAAGAGGATAAAGTTAGATCCTTCAGGAAAGAAGGGCATATTCGTGGGTTACAGTGAAAGCTCGAAGGCTTACAGAATCTACTTCCTAGGATTTAAGAAGATTGACATCAGTAGGGATGTAACATTTGATGAAGGTTCAACATACATCAAATCAAGAAAGACACCTATTGAAGACAATGAAGAACCCAAAATATCTAGAACACCAGACACCACTATTAATGAAGCAATTCCTGAAGAAGATCATGAGATGGAAGATTCACAACAACCTGTAGATCCACCTAGTGATAATAACTCTCACAAGAGGAAACCAACATGGGCTAGAGAGCTCATTCAAGATGCATAAAGGTTTGGAATTCCAAAAGAGGAACATAGAGAAAGGAAAAAGACAACATCACATACCATCTATGTTGCTTTACTCTGTGACATGATGAACAAAGAACCTTCCAGTTATGAAGAAGCAACAGAAAATAAAGAATGGAAGGATGCCATGGTCGATGAATATTGGTCGATCATGAAGGCTGATGTTTGGGATGTGATCCCAAGACCAGATAGCAAGTCTATGGTGACTTCCAAGTGGATCTATAAGATCAAGCATGCTACATATGGAAGCATAGAGAAATATAAAGCAAGGTTTGTAGCTCATGGCTTCTCCCAGAAAGAAGGAATTGATTATGAAGAGACTTTTTCTCCTGTGGCCAGATACACTTCCATTAGATCAGTACTTGCTCTAGCTGTAGTGATGAAATGGAAGGTACACCAGATGGATGTCAAGACAACCTTCTTGAATGGTGTAGTTGAAGAGGAAGTGTATGTGGAGAAGCCACTCGGGTTTGAGACACATGACCGAGGGTCACATGTGTGAAAACTAAAGAAAGCCCTGTATGGTTTGAAACAGGCACCCAGGACCTGGTATGGAAGGATAGATGGATTCCTATCTAGTTTGGGATTTACCAAGAGTAAAGCAAATTCCAACCTTTACTACAAGGTTGAGGAAGGAAATCCAGTAATAGAACTATTGTATGTGGATGATCTGTTCGTAACAGGTGAGAACATATTGATTGCCAACATGAAGAGGAAGCTTGCTACCGAGTTTGAGATGAAAGACTTGGGTATGATGCACTACTTTCTTGGTATGGAGGTGTGGCAGAGTGCAGATGGAATCTTCCTTGGACAAGGGAAGTATGTAGTAGAGATCCTGAAGAGGTTCAGGATGATGGACTGCAAGGCCATGGCCACACCTATGGAATCGAACTTGAAGCTTCTGTGTGATGCTTCATCTGAGCCGGTTGATGCTGCGATGTATCGTCAAATGATTGGATTTTTGATGTACCTGACGAATATGAGACCAAAAATATGCTTTGTGGTGAACACCTTGAGCTAGTACTTGACAGATTCGAGACATGTTCACCTGATAACTACAAAGCATATTCTAAGGTACCTGAAGGGTACAGTTGACTATGGGCTCAAGTATGAGGCGAATCAAAAGTTTAACCTGGAGGGTTATGTTGATTCGGATTGGGTAGGCAGTGCCATTGATCGGAAGAGCACTTCGGGGTGTTTCTTTAGTATGGGATCCGGTATGATCTCTTGGTTTAGCAGGAAGCAATCCTGTGTGGCACTCAGTACAGCCAAAGCAGAGTATGTCGCAGCTTGTTCGACTAGTTGCGAGGCAGTATGTGTCAGGAAGCTACTGTCTGATCTGTTTGATCTCCAGTTATGTGCTACTTGTATATATTGTGACAACCATAGTTGTGTGAAGTTGTTGGAGAACCCAGTGTTCTATGACAAGTCGAAGCACATTGAGATCAACTATCACTATATCAGGGATATGGTGCAGAGAGGAGCAGTGAATCTCCTGTATGTTGCGACAGACAAGCAGATAGTCGATGTGTTGACCAAGCCACTGGCCAGAGTGAATTTTGAATACTTCAGAGGGATACTTGGTGTACTTTAGAACGAGATGTCTTCCAAGGGGAAGTGATGAGTCCGGAGACACAGATGCACATGATCCATTCTCACATATGTCTTGGGACCACATCTCAAACATCATTCTTCATGATCGATTGGTATTCCTCGGCCATGGCATCCTTCCATTCTTTCTTTTCTGCTACTTCTTCATAACTAGAAGGTTCTTTGTTCATTATGTCACAGAGTAAAGCAACATAGTTGGTATGTGATCTTGTCATTTTCCTTTCTCTGTGTTCCTCTTCTGGAATGCCAAACCTTTCTGCATCTTGAATTATCTCTCTAGCCCATGCTGGTTTCCTCTTGTGAGAGTTCTTCTCACTGGGTGAATCTACAAGTTGTTGTGGATCTTCCATTTCACGGTCTTCTTCAGGAACTGCTTCATTCATGGTGGTGTCTTGTGTTCTGGATATTCTAGGTTCTTCATTATCTTCAACTGATGTTTTCCTTGATTTGATGTATGATGAACTTTCATCAAATGTTACATCCCTACTGATATCAATATTCTTGAATCATGGGAAGTAGATTCTGTAAGCCTTCAAGCTTTCACTGTAACCCACAAATATGCCCTTCTTTCTTGAAGGATCTAACTTTATCCTCTTTTCTTTTGGGATGTGAGTGTATACTAGACAACCAAATATTCTGAGATGGCTAACTTCTGGTTTCTTACCAATGAACACTTCTTCTGGTGTTTTTTTGTCAAGTATCTTATGAGGTGTTATGTTCTGCACATATACAACTATCCTTGTTGCTTCAACCCATAAGTGCATAGGTAGATCTTGGTCATGAAGCATTTCCCTAGCTACTTCCATGATTGTTCTATTCTTCCTTTTGGTAACCCCATTCTGTTTTGGATTGCGAGTAATCAACTCCCTCTTAATCCTTGAATCACTGCATAGCTTCTTGAATTCACTTGAAGTGAATTCTCTGCCATTGTCAGATTTGAAGATATTGATCTTCATGTCATTTTGGTTTTCTATCAAGGCTTTGAATTTCTTGAACTTGTCAAATACTTCATCTTTGTTCTTCAAGAAGTAAACCCAAGTCTTCCTAGAGAAATCATCAATGAAGGAAACATAGTATACATACCCACTCAGAGAATTGGATGACGTCGGACCGCATACATCAGAGTGGATGACTTCCAAGATTCTTTTTTCCTTTCTTTCACTGCTTGGAAATGTCTTCTTTGTGTTCTTTCCCTTTACACAACCTTTGCAAATGCCTTCATGCTTTGACTGGATTTCAGGAAGACCTTCCATTGCTTTGCTTGCAATTGGTAATTCCCTATAGTGCATGTGTGCAAGCCTTATATGCCAAAGTTTGCTTGGCTCTACTGAATCATGGACCATGGCTTGTTCTGGTTGGCCCTTCAGTTTGTATAATCCTCCCTCTTGCTCTCCAATCACCACTGCATCATCTATAGTCTTACCTTTTGGCCACATTAGGACTTGGCCATCAACAAATGCAACCCTCATGCCTTTTGCATCCAATGCAGATATGGAGAGTAGATTCTTCTTGAGACCTAGAACATATAGTACATCTTTCATATTCATAGACTTACCAGATTCTAGTTTATAGGAAGCTTCACCACTCCCTTTTATTGGATACTGGTATTCATCCCCAAGTTTCACCTTGTGGGGTGATTCATGTTCACATAGGTTCATAAAGGATTCCTTGAATCCTGTCATGTGTTTAGAAGCCCCACTATCTATAAGCCAATCATTACTTCCATGAGTAATGGTTCCAGTGAGAGCAGAAATCAAAACATATTCTTCACTATCTTCACTATCTTCTGGGAGGTTCATCATCCTCAGCAGCATGAGCATGATGTCTTTTCTTGTTGTTATTCCTTTTGTTCCTGGGACAATTTCTGGAAATATGTCCCCTTTCATCACAAGTATAGCAACGAATATGAGAGAGATCTTTCATAAATCTTCCAGAGCTTTCCTTCTGTCTTTGGTGATAGTGTTTACCTTTCCTGTGATGAGAGTGCTCCCTTTTGATATTATATTTCCTGGTGGTTTCTATGAGAGCTTGATCTTCATTCCCCATTTTCTCTTCTCGAGATATAATCCGAGATTCTTCCTGTGATAATTCTTCCCACAGCTTACTGAATGTAATAAGTTTCTTCCTAGCACAAATTCCTTGGATGAAGGAATCCCATGACCTAGGAAGGCCATTAAGAGTGGTCATTACCACTTCTCCATTTTCTATATCTTCTCCCATAGCTTCAAGTTGCTCTTTTATCTGGGAGACCCTTGAGAAATAAGACTGCATAGTCTCTGCATTCTAGATCTTGACATTCTTTAATCGATTCCTCAAGGTCATCTTCTGATTTATGTTCTTCCCTTCGAATAGCTTGGTCAGGGAATCAAACATCTCCTTTGGTGTCTTTAGAGATGACACATGTGGTATGAGATGGTCTTTGATAGAATCAGCAATGATCCTCTTAGCCTTGACCAAATTCCTTTTATGCAAGGCCTTAGCCTCTTCTTCCTCTGGGATAGGGACCTCTTCACTTATGTAAGTGTCCAACTCATTTTCTTCCAGGATTAACCCAATCCTATACTTCCATGCTCAGAAGTTATCAGCCCCTTCAATATTATCCTCAAGCTTGGTGTGGTGAGACATCTTTAAAGAGTACTTTAAATGGAAATAGAAAATATTTAGGTCTTACCACTTGATTTGCTGAAAACTGGATTTGGTCCTGGATTAGGGTTTGTCAAAGAAACCCTAAAAATTCAAACTTTGAATTTCAAACTTCTGAAAGGATAGAAAGATGTTCCTTGATGAGATGATCGGCCTGGTATACTCAGAATTTGAAAACGGCAAAGTTTCACCCTTTAGAAATGCTTTTCAATCTCCCGGATTCACTAGGGAGGACCCTGAATTAGGGTTTGAGTTTCTTGGAGCTTCACCCAACCAAAAATTTCGATCCAAATCTCTAAACTTCGATTTTTTCAAGGAGCTTCCAACTATGTCCTCAGATTTCAGAAATTCCTATTTTGGTGGAAACCCTAATTTTCAGGGCCAAAAATGAAAGTGCCCAGAATTGAGATCTGATTGGACAGAAAGATTCACCTTGCTGAGGAGATTCATTCTATCATATTTATTTTCCAAAATCTGTGGAGAGAAACCCAATAAACAAGAAACCCTAGTTTCTGCAACTGCATAGTGTCTTCTTCTCATTTTAGCTCTGATACCATGTTAGATTTTGAGCATTAATTCAATATACTCTAGGATATTTACTGAGAGAATAACATGTACAACCTATCAAGTATAGCAATGCATGTCAATCAAACCAAGCAATCACATGAGACAATAGACACACAAAGTTTCACCGGGGAAAACCATAAAGGTGAAAAACCCCACAACTTCCTCAGAGATAGAAAGAGCAATGATACAACCCAAGTACAAGAGATAGTCTTCTCCTAGCAGTTGAACCTCCTCCTCCACTAGTGCACCACTTTTCGAGTAGTGTATAAGTGAATAATGAGATGATCAAATAGAGTGCCTCCCGCACTCTATTTATACATGACCTGACCTGCCTAATAACCTAGCAGGGCCAACATTGTCTAACTCAGTCTAATAACCCATGGTTATACTAATCAAGGCTGACCCCACACTTGGTGGTCTAATAACCCATCATAGCAAGTTACGACACTTGCGACACTGTTCAATACAAATGACGACACTTCCGTATACAGGAATAATACCATCTCTATAGGAGTACAATATACATAGCTGAAATACATTCCGAAGTTACATATACATCAACACATACCACTCTTAGGAAACATGATTGTATATTTGTTGTTGAATGTAGGTTTTACAAAATGGATAGTTTCATCCTGTGCAACAAAACTATTGATGATTCCCAAGTTGCTAAGTTCTTTTTCTAGCATTTTATATGGCAACTTTTTAGCATACCACTCACTATTATTTCCAATTGTGACTCTAGATTTCTTAGTCACATTTGGAAAACCTTGTGCAAGCTTTTGGGTTTTCATTTTAGGTTATCTATTTGATTTTATTCACAAGTTCATGGTCAAATTGAGGTTTTTTATTGTTCCTTAGTTCACGCTCTCCACATCTATCACCAACAAAATAAAGTAGTGGAATAGTTATCTTCATGTGTTGTAGCATAGTTACAATAGATCTATATATGTCTCTACAGGACACTTCCCATTTGAGGTTTTCTATGTGTACCAACCAATTTCTCCTTATGAGATTCCAATATATCTATCTCCAACTTCTTCTTCTCATAAAAAAAACGAGTAATCTAAGGTTTCTTTTGTCCAAATTTTGACTAAAATCCATGCACAAGTTCATGATTCATTATTGAAGACTCAAGCCAAATACAAAGAACTTCATGACTGGCATTAAGTACCTCCACATTTTCAAATTGGTTACAGTTTGGATTTACCTAGATAAGTAAATATTTAAATCCTCACAACATCATCAACTCAAAACTATTTGGTATGGGCCTTGCACCATTTTTAACTCAGGATTCATCACACACCAGGCCACCTATGTGACACCATGGATATTATGGGGGTGCTTTGATTATACTCTAACACCCTTAATCTATGGTACCAAACTATCTTAAGACCGTATGTCTATTAAATTGAGCATTTTATAGTGGAAACGACACATATATAGCAAACAAATAAAATTACATAATCCATACTAATTATGTAATGCAATCATGCCATTAAACAAGCAAACATGATCATATTTAACATGCACAACCAACACATTCCATTAAACAAATATTAACATATTTTTTAATCCATGACATCAACACAAGATATAAATTATCTTTGAAATTATCATCCAAACCAGTTGCAAGCGAAGTACATTCCACTCATCCTTAGGCTCTTTGTCAATCCTTATATATATTTGACAGAGGACACCCCTAATATGGGGTTTTCATTCCAAAAGAGGTGAAATTCACCTCTTCTCTTTCTAGAGCCATACTCAATATAGAGCACTTCCTCACCTAAGAGCACTTATCCTCTACCCAAGTGATGTAGAAAACCTCCTCCGTAGTTGACCCTAACACTTCACTCATTCCCCATAAACCTACACAACACCAGGGATGGTACCCCCTTATCTACACCACAGTCACTTAGGATGTCCCCATCTCCTTCTAGCACTCGATCATAGGTTGAACAAAAAGTCTTTGTGACAAGGCTCCAAGGATGTCACTATTGGCTCATTTTTCATCACCTAATTCCAAGCCTACAAAGGATTGTGAGGCATATTACTAAGATGCAATATTATGATATTAAATAGGTGGGAACCCTTAAATAATTCAATTTGGAATTTCAAAGATAGGGTTGATAATGTCAAAACATGCATTTTTTTGAATATTTTCTGTGTAAAGGTGGTTGCACTTGGTTTCTATGATCAGTGATTGGTTTTTACATGCAATGAATATTGATCTATTTTGATGCTATTAGTTTACAACTATTATGGGAGAAATATCTATTTCAAATGCAATTATAGATAAACATTGGTTGAAGACTTATAATGATAAGGAAATGGTTGAAGACTTATAATGATCAAGAAAGGTACTCAAAAAAAGGGTTGACTCATTATAGTATGAGGACTATGGCATTGAGCGTTTAAGTTTTTCCATAAATATATGTCATTCAAGTTTGATTCTTGGTTCATGATATGCAAATTATACAATGTGCTATGGGTAGATTGTGTAAATCAAAAGGTGTTGAACCATCGACTTTACATCATACATTGTATCCGTGTGGTTGTTGCTTCAATGGTTGAAAAGCGTGATTTACAAATTTAATGTTGTTACTTACAATGATAACGTGGCCAAGGTTAATGGAAGCATGCTTCATGAAGGGTAATACATATATTTTTTCATATTTCCATTTTATTCGAATTATGAATTATTATTATGATGGTCAACTTTAAGTTTCAATGGTAAAAGTGTTTTTTTCACATACCACTATTGGACACTTAATAATATCGAAGGTTGTGTTTGAATGGATAATACATTTGGAAGTTTTAAAAGGCGGTGAACATGAAAAATCATAATCCATGCAATAAATTCTCCAGTACTGAGCATTAAACACATAAATTTTGGGGGTTTTCATTGCATTGATTTGTTAACTTACCCTCTAGTTAAACACATAAATTTTTGGGTTCTAGTTTTTACAGTGCATCGGTGAATGAACCAACTACACTGTATTGGTCGCAAATCAGCTAGGGTTGAGGATTTTGAAAGGTATGGCTTCTACAACATTGATTTTATCTAACTATGAACTTTTGATGGTTTATATATGTCTCGGTTTGATGATTTTCATGCATGATTTCCATTTCCCCCCTGTTTCCTAAATAATGTTTTAATTGGTTGAATGAGCTATAGTGTTTTCATTGTTTTTGAAGCTTGAACCATATTTTTAAAGGTAGATTATATTCATGAAGGTTATAATATATATGAATTATTTCTTGGTATCAGTTTGAGTTTATAAAGGAGAAATATGTAGTGGTTGATTTTGGTGGATGCTTGCTCTGTGTTTATACTTTGAGAATGAATAGTTTAAAAGGAAAATATGCAGTTCAGGGCCGAGTTTTATAACACAATCTCGTCAGCATTGGAAATATTATTTTTTAACTGCCCAAGAATGGTCAATTTATTCTATCACTATGCCTTTCCTTTCATTCGTTGTGAGCAATGCTAGTTACTTACCTAAAACAAGTCATGGATGAAAGAAAAAGTTAAAACTAGGGTTTTATGTGGATATGTTGGATATAACATTCAGGTTCCATATTTATAATCAATCGTAGGGATTTTTTGGAAGCTAAACAGGCCACATTATTTTAGAAATTACTTGTCGGAATGAGGGTTTGACTTATATTTTATTATTTTTCCACCTTGGCATGTAAAATTAATATTTTAGGGTATGTTAAACAGTTTTAAACTTCATATTTTAAAAAACCCTAATTGAACTAGTTGTTGTAAAATAAGAGTTTCAAGTTTTTACTCATTGAGGAGGATCATATTGAAGGTCATGAAGAATAATATTGACTCTTAGTTCAGGTCCATACCCTCGTTTTCAAATGAAAATAGATAATCAATTCAAAATTGGAATTTGTTGTTAGCATGAAATGCTAGCTGGCCATGTGTACAAATTGATTTGGAATTTCAACATAGTATGTTTTTAACAAACAAAATTATCACAAGTGCTAGAGGATAAAAGAAATCGAGTGATAATGTAATAATTTAATGAATAAATATTTTTTTAAATATTTAGTACATGATCAAATCTTGAAGAAGCTCTATTTTGATGGTTCTGACCGCTTCTACAAATTAAAAGAAATTTTCCAGGCGTTTCCTATGGGCTAGATGAAATAATAACTAATCTCAATTGAAGAACTATACCCTTGTTTTGAGATAAAAGAGGTAACAAATCCAGATTTGAATTCCTTCCTAACTTGGAAATGAAAACTAGATGTGTACAGGGATTGATGTGGAGTTTCAACACAATACTTTAAATTCCAATGAACAATAATATCACAAGTGTTGAAGAATAAGGGCACTTGATTGTCAATCTAGTGATATCCAAAACACAGATATTTTGTTTGGGGTAAGAATCATAAGAGTCTTTTTTTTTCTCTTACAAAATAAATGAATTGATGACAGTGGTGTTAAATAAACAAGTTTTATCTCCATAAAATAATTTTTTGACTGATTTTGCACCTTATGATTCTGAAGGGATTAGCTGTTATCTCCAATGCATTGAATGGAATTGATCGAGCTAAATGTTTGAGAATATATTAAATTACAAATGATCAAAATACTTTTTATAGCTACCATGACATATGATCAGTATCGGACCTTAGAGGCAGTGTTGAAACTACTCAGGCTCCAAATTGATAGTTGGTTTCTGTGTTGAAATAAAAGCATCTGTGGAATAGGAGATTACAGATGCATTGTTACAGTATCATTTTGCATAATTGTTTTCCTATCTTGAAAGTGTTGAATATGGCTTGGATGATAGATAAATATTGTTTTTATGGTATATGAACAAGATTTGTTCTATTCCCTTCATTTTTTTATTCATTTTTCATTTCCTTCCTCTCATTTCCTAATTTTTTTTATTTCCCCTTGCTCAAAGAGTAACAGAGATTATGAAGTTTTGAACTGAATCTTTTTCCCTTCCCTTTATCCCCTAAAAATTTAAGTATGTATGTGTGACTGTTTAAAATATCTATTTATAAACTAATTTAAATTGCGAGTTAGTTTGATATGAATAATCACTATTCTAGCTTGTACTAATATTTTCTTTTAACTACTAGATGAGGTTTTTTAGCAGAGAGGGCACAAGAGGAAATAGAGGATATAGAGGTAATAGAGGAAATGGAAATAGAGGGCATTCTATGAATTGGCAAGGAGATGGGAACATGAACAAAAGGTTGATATTTTCTATTCATTTTGATACTAAGTCAAATTAATTTCGATAGATTCTAATGTCCGGTATTCTTAATTTTGGTGTCCAAGTCCAACAGGCTCCCATTCAGCCTATCATTCTTCCACCACCTACTTAGTCTCATCCTAACATCCTCGGGGTTACACTTCCCCCACATGTATCTATGCAACCTAAATTGAATGGCTGATGGAATCAGGTTTTTCCAAGTTAACCATCTGGAATTAGGGGATGGACTTCGAGATCACTACCATTCCCACCTCCTCCTCCATTGAACAAGAAGCATGATCTTCCATTCCCCTCAAATGTTTCTTGTGCTCAACTTTTACTTGATATTGAAATTCCCAAACCTGCTCAAATTCCTTCATTGGAAACCAAAGGAAAGAGGCCTGCTAGAGCTCTCAGTCCTGACTCTTCAGAAGGTTCATCTCATTCTATAATATCTCATCATGTCTTGGACCCAAAAGAGACTATCCCTATAGAAGAATAAACATACAATCAAAGGGTGCAATCAGTTGAGTAGGTTGGACAAGGCTTCAAGTGAAATGAAATTGGCAGATAATGAGAGAAGGATTAGCCCTTCTCACCCAACATACTTTACTTGAAAATTAATTTGGTTTTTATTTTGATATTTGCTACATGATAGTTTATGTCGGGATCTAATTTTGGACATATACTTTCATTTTTGGATAGATATGTGGACATAAGAATGTGGGAGGCATGCACTATTTTGTATATTTGGACCTAAGTGTATTTTTATGATATAGATATGTGCGGGCTTGTCGAAAATTGTGTGAAATGCATATTTTATTCAAATGAATTCCTACTGATTAATTCGGAGTAACAAGGGGTTAATGGAATAACTAAATATCGGAAAAGGTGTCACACCTATTTAGTGTTCTTATTATTATTTAATTACTGGGTGGGCGCACAAAGATGCTCCCAAAAAGTATTGCAACGGGGCCGCGCTAGCGAGGAAAAACCAAACTCACACATGCACCTAAGGAAAGGTGCATGCACCATTAGTTTCGGTACTAAACCGAGGTGCGCGTGCGCTACTACGCATGCACATTTTTAGCACGTATGCGCTCAGAAGCGCGCACATGCCCCTATTAAGCTAATTAAAAAAAACAAGGCATAGGCATTCTATTTCCTTCCATTGCGGTCGAGCCTCACTCATCCATCATGTGCGCAGAGCTACAAACCACCATTTTCACCATTTGCACTCAAAAACTCCCTCAATTTATCCACCAAGTCATCATCAAGTGCATTGGATAGGTAAGATCCATGTTTTTTGTCATTTTATTCATTTTTTTGTTTATTAAATTTTTAATAATTCCCAAATTAGTAAAATAATAGAGAATTTTTCAAATGTAGAGTGTAAACCTATACAATGAATGAACACAATGTTAACATGCAGTCCGGTAGAACACAAGAAAACACAAATATTGGAACCAATGAAAACCCTCAACAAAATCCAAATGCCCAAGAAAATCAAAACCCCCAACAAAATTTCGACCAAGACGACTTGAACCATTATGTAAATGAAATGAGAGCGCACACTTGAGAACTAAGAAACATAAAGGAACCATCTCGAGTGTCCCCTTTCCACCTCAATTGAGATCTCAATTGACTCCCTCATCCATGCACATCGTCAATTGAATGACGTGACTAAATATAGAGATAGGATGCAGGAGTATTATTCCACAGGAATTTCCAAGGAGGAAATAAAAGATTTGAATATTACAAAGGACCAATTATATAGTATGTTCACCAATCCAAGAACACAACAACCACTTGAAAGTAGAAAGACACGTGTCTGCATGGATTGGTGTCATTTCCAACCATGGAGGGACAATTGGATGCATAGGTGGTTCATGGTTTACAATAAACCTCCATACAATAATAGGGAGGTTCCATAGTACTTCCTTCGGCAACTATGGGCTGAGTTTGTGCTCGGTTTACATGTCAACTATTTTAACATAACTGAGTTCCAGGGTGTTGGGCATGGCTCTTCCCAAGATCAACCTATTTCCAGGAGGAACCCACTGAGAGGACCACCATATCCTAGGAACGAGCCTAACCCCTCTCCCCAGCCACCTTATTTACCCCACAAACTTGATCAGATTGAGGGGGCGATGAAGAGTGTTCCACGTGGACTCCTTAGACACACCGCCTTTGTAGCAACAACTGAAGTAGAGAGACAAGTTGACCTTGCTAGAGACTCAGGTGCATGGTCTTCACGACAGATTCGGGATAGACCTGTGACTGGTGGTAGCCATGTTGGGACTTCTAGTTCGACAGGGATAATGCCACATCTTTGTCCCCATTACGGGCACACTTTCCCTGGCCTGATCGAGGGCTGCTATATGGAGCAGGTTAGCACTTTTTTTTAATGTGTTTTCAATCATCACTTGATAATTTGTAAAGTAATTTTAAAGTATTTGTGTTTAAATTAAACTATTATTTCAATGTACAGTTGTTTAGAGCTAAGATGTCGTCATGGGAGAACTAAGATCTCCCAACCTAGATGCAACAATGGAAGTTGCAACTGAAATTGCAACACCTCACATGGAGGTGTTTTCAGTACCTCAAACAATATTGTTATTACTTATGGCATTTCTATTATTTATGTATTTATATTTATGACATACACGATGATAGTTCATACAATAGTTTTGAATATTTTGATTTCCTAAATAATTACTTGTTTAATATGTTCATAACGTGCATGAATTTTGGTGTCCACATGTATGCCAAGACTACGATGATCATCCAACTCCGCCAGGGATCAACATATCACCATATACATAGGTACAATGTGTATTTAAAAGCACGCTTCTAATTTGAATTGTTACAACTTACTATGGTTTAATTTTATTTTTGTTTACTAAACTATGATATTACAAATGTGTATGCAAGGGCCACCAACAGCTGCAGGTGGAAAAGTTCCCCATCCCCAATTTAGTCCCATGTTTCCACCCTCTCCCATGATTCGCCCCCCCTCGCTTCCATCCATACCTCTCCCTCCATCCACCCCCTCCCTTCCATATAGCCTCCCCTCTCCATCCATACTCCCCCTTTCGTCCATCCTCCTCCCTCCATCCATCCTCCCCCATTCGTCCACGCCCCCCCTGTCTATACATCCTCCCCCAATCATCCAACCCCCCCCGTCTATCCATCCTCCCCCATTCGTCCACACCCCCCCTTCCATCCAGATTCCCCCCTTCGTCCACAACCTCCCTTCTATCCATCCTCCTAACTCTATCTAGGACCACCCTCCCATTCACCATCCCTCAACATCCACCCTAGTCCTTTTGGGTTGATAGCCCCTATCTTATAGCTGGTAGGGGTTCATCGTCCATGACGTCCTCCTCCAACCCATACCACCATGTCCTCTTCCACCATATCTTCTCTAGTTCCCACCACTATTATGCCATCTACTCTTCCAGTATCCTCCCATGTATCTATAGTGGTTGCACACATAGTTGTTGCAACTACATTTACCTTCCCCCCATGACTACATCGGAGCAGGTTGTCCATCCAACTACTAAACCTGCTATCCCTGAAGCCCAGGGAAGTTCGTTGTTGGAGGTGTTCACGGTGAGAATCAAGTAAGTTTATGAAAAAAATTTGATGCATTAACAAAAATTAATTTAAGCAATTATTATTTTTCAATGAAATGATTGTCGTAAATGTTGTAGGGTGGCATTGCAGAGGCTCGAAAGATCCAGGACACATGCCTCACGTCTCCCACTCGCATCAGCGGTGATTTATTTAAGATTTGAATTCTACATTCATTTTATAAATGTGGTGAATGTTACAAATGCTTGACAATGATGGTATATTATATCATTTGTTTCAGAGCCCGAAGAGACGATCTACTCCTAGATGGAAGAAGACCCGAGATACCAGTAGCTCCAAGAAGAGGAAGATTGATTTTGGAGATGTTCCTATGAGTGAACGGGGTGGTCACAATGCATGACACACCATGTTATGTACATTAGCCATGATGTGGCACTTTTGGGCACCAGTTGCCTTGTACTTGGTATCTACGGCACGAGTTTCCATATATTTTGGATCTACGACACGAGTTTCCAGATTTTGTATAGGGCACGAGTTGCCATGTATTTTGGATCTATGACACGAGTTTCTGGATTTTTTATAGGGCACAAGTTTCCATCGTATGTACATTGGGAACCATGTTCCACTATTTTCTTGAAAATTTATATGTTTGTTCGATTTTTGTTCCACTATGGTTTTATCTCATGGATTTGTCAATATGGTAGAATGTACATGTGGCCTAAGCTTTACTGATGTTATAATCATATTAGGTTTTCCATCCATTGAGAAGGTTGTCACAAGTGTACATATCCATCATATAAAAAATTTCATGCTACAATCAATTCCAAACCATTGAGGGGATGAACATACACCATGCACCATGAACACACACCATGCACCCTTTACAATTCGACCAAATCAATTATCTGCAATAAATACTAGTTATGCTCCTAGAATCAACCATGATCATTTGCAACAAAATTGTCAACCATGCCATAACAACATTTCAATCATCTAATAAATAATTAGGAACTTGTAAATGAGGTTTTTGGTGCTAGGTACAATGTTTTTCTAGTTGTGTGCACCCTTGCGATATAGATGAGAAACTATGCATATATGTGTATAATGATTTGGATTCAAATGTATGCACATGAATATATATGTACAATGAAAATGATTTAGTTTTTATATGTATTATAATTTAGGAAAGGGATTAGGCTACATAATAGGGTTTCATTGTGATTAGAATACAAACTAGGGTTTACACTACCAACTAGGGTTTCTAGGCTAGGCTCCAATCTCTAGGGTTACTAGCTTAATTTTGAACTCCACTATCATGACATCGTTGTCACCAACACCATGCCCACAACCAAAATCACCATCAAGCCTCGTCATCCTCTTGCTCATGGTGCCACCATCCTTGTCCCCATCAATCATCCACCATCAACCTAATGCACTTTGTATCATTGTCACCGTCACCATACCTATCCTCACGCCCATTATCACCATCGTCATCATTGTGCTCATTATCACCACTGTCACCATCATGCTCATTGGATTCTAGGCCATTTAGCCTATTTGTTTATGTATTTTGGGTTAGAAATGGATTGCACTTGATTTGTTGTTAGTTGTATGAACCCTTGCTATATACATGTCATAAACTTTGCATATAAGTGTATAATTATTTGGATTCAAAACTAGGGTTTTTAGGCTAAGATCTGGGGTTTCTAGGCTAGGCTCTAGGCTCTAGGTTTACGGGATTAATGTTGAAATCCTTTATCATGACCATAACAAAAATGTAACCCTCACTTAAGAAAAACCACTTCTTAGGCATGGGAAGATTTTTATACCTTATTTTAAAACTTGCATTAGGAAGTTTTATCAAATCTTAGAGGAATGAGTAATGTCCTCGGAGGAACACCTTCGAGATTCAAGGTAGAGGCGGGGGATAAATCCTAGAGGAGGGGGCACATGGTGATATTTATAAATAGGATCCCAATATAGGAAAGGATTTTGATATGTAATTATTTGTTGTAGCTTGAAGTTTTCTACACCTTATAGGACATTTAGGTCATTTTCACCATAACACCATCCCCATGTTCATAGTCACCATCCCCATTCTCACTGCACCATGACCATCATGATTCATCAACACCATGCCCATTTCCACCATCAATGTCACGGTGATCCTCCTCATGCCCATGTTGTCACCATAAACACCATGCCCATTTCTACCATCAATATAACCTTCATCCTCATCATGCCCATGTTGTCACCATTGCCATTGAGAGGCATTGGAATTTTTGTACAAAGTTCCAGTTCAAGAATCTAGATATTAATTTTTGTACGATATTCCAATTTCACTTAATATTAATATTTGAATCCAAGAGAATTAAGATAAATAAATATGAAATTTGTATGATAATCCCTAGGATTAAATTTCTATATTTTTAGCTAGATATAATCAATGGAGACCAAGTAGATCTAGATAACTAAGAAATCCAACTAACATTATTCTTTAGGGTTAGTAGATTTAATGGAAGACCATGGAAATCTTACTGAAGAGATTCATTTGTGATCCGAAGGCTCTCAGTGAGCATGGCCATCATGAACACATCCACAATGGCCACATGCACGTGTGGGAGCTGATGGAACCCAAGTCCGCTCGCTGGTTTGGGTTTCGTACCCCCGGAGCAAATCCTCAAAGTGTCCCTGAATGGCCACGGGGTGCCTGAAAATAATTCCCATAGCACCAAAACCATGACTCTGATCATGAATCCATCGATTATGATGGATTGGATGTTAAAAAAACAGGATCGCAGAGCAATAACAATAAACAAAAATGCAAATATAATCACACATACACATTACAAGAGAGACACAGATATATCATGGTTCACCCAACTTGGGCTACGTCCACACTGAATTTGCCAGTCATTATTATTACCGTCCAGCAAGGTGAAGGGATACAACCTGCAGCACAACCGCTGCACTTCCTCTTCTCTGTTTCACAGTCTCTCTCCTGATCTCAGAGATCTTTACAATGCATAAAACCTAATACATCATCATCCCTAGCCGTATTACAATGTCTTTATTTTATAAGGGAAATACAATGGGAAAATACGACGGGATACCCAAAACCATGGGCCCGCAAAACAGCTGGCGAAAACAGCCCCAAAAATTTTCTTTGGGGGCGCTGCCCTCGAACCCCCCAACCAAGGGGGATGGTCCCCCCTGGAACCCCGTGGGGGGGTGATGCCCCCCTGCTGGGGTGACTATACGGTCCACCTACATATCATATAAAACTGGAGTACAAACACGGCTGATACAATATCATCTATGAGACTAGAAGATCTGGCTCCACAACCAACATTGGACACCTTAGGTTTCATCTAGGGTATCCCCCACACCATGCCTTGAAGACTCGGAAACGGTGCTATTGTGCCATCTCAGGAACTAGGGTTTTGCTTAGTGAAGGCCATGCCAATCTTACTGAAGATATTCATTTATGATCCAAAGGCTCCCATCCAAGCGTGGCCATCGTGAACACATCCAAAATGGCCACATGCATGTGTGGTAGCTGACGGAACCCAAGTCCAATTTGGGTTTCGTGCCCCTGGAGCAAATCCTCAAAGTGTCCCTGAATGACCACGGAGTGCCTAAAAAGAATGCCCATAGCACCAAAACCATGAATCCTTTGATTCCGATGAATTTGAGACCCTAGTTTTCAACTAGGGGACCCCCCACACCATGCCTCAAAGGCTCGGAAACGGTGCTATTGTGCCATCTCAGTAAATAGGGTTTTTCTTAGTGAAGGCCATGCCAATCTTGCTGAAGAGGGTCCTTTATGATCCAAAGTCTCCCAGACAAGCATGGCCATCGTGAACACATCCACAATGGTTGCATGCACGTACAGGAGCTGATGGAAACCAATTCCGCTCGTCGGTTTGGGTTTCATGCCCATGGAGCAAATCCTCAAAGTGTCCCTAAATGGCCATAGGGTTCCTGAAAAGAATTCTTGTAGCACCAAAATCGTGACTCTGATCGTGAATCCTTCGATTTCGATGGATTTGGGACCCCCCTCACCATTCCTCGAAGGCTCGGAAACGATGCTATTGTGCCATCTCGGGAACTAGGGTTTTGCTCAGTGAAGGCCATGTCAATCTTGCTGAAGAGGACCATTTCTGATCTGAAGGATCCTGGCCAAGTGTGACCATCGTGAACACATACATAATTGTGGCTAGGGTTTTACCCCTAGCTTGTGCAAATGATCACCTACTAAGGAGAAGGGACTCCTTAGTAGCAGTTTAGTAAATGTAAATTATTAAGCTAAAACAGAAATGAAAACTAATCTAAAATACATGCATGAAAAATAAACAACAATTTGTAAACAAGGGTTTTGTATTAATATTACCTTCAATGTGAAGGTTGATGAAGCTCCTTGCAATGTCCAAGAGGGTTGCTCCAAGCTCCAATGTGCTCCTTCTCTTTCTCCAATGGTGGGGATGGGTCAAAAGTGGCTCTCAAGGTGAAAGTAGTTCAATGGTGAACTAGGGTTTCGAGAGAGATTTTGGCAGAGTAAGGGTATACTTGATTGTGGATATGGAATAAGGGATCTCCATCACCTATTTATAGTTTTTTGGTGGTGGAGTGCTGACCCATGGTTTTGGGAAACACATGGTTTAGGGTAGCTGTATAGGGTTTTTTCCTCCTTTTCCTCATTATTTTATATTTTTCTTCCCTTTTTAGGGGTTTTTTGCTATTTTTAGAGGAATTTTGGATATTTTTGGAGGAAAAATGGGTTTTTTAACCTTTTTGAGGCTATTTTAAGGGTTTTGTGGCCTTTTGGAGGCATTTTAGGCCTTTTGGAGGCTTTTTAGTGGGATTTTTTGGGTTTTTAAGGGAAATATGGTAGGAAAATGGACAAATGAGCCATATAATGTGGTAGATGAGGTAGTGAACACTTTTTGAGGGTTAACAGATTGCCCCCTGATGTGCGAGGGCAGGAGCTCATCGTATGGCCGATGGACATCATAAGTCATGAATGGTTTTCCTGGGGTGATGGAAAGAAGAGAAGAAACAAACTAAAGCCCGGAACAACGATCCCGAACAACTGCAAGAACTAAAAGTACATAACCTCAATAATGGATGAGGAATCATCTGATCATATGGACGAGGCGGGCATTCCCATGCTCGTATCAGGAGATAACATAACAATAACAATGGGGTCCAAAAAGGGGACCTGAAATATACATGACCTCAAAAACTGAATGAGGAATAATCTCAATATATGGATGAGGCGGGCATACCCATGCTCGTATCAAGATACATAAAAAGAACTGTGAGGCCCGCAAAGGTGGAACTGTAAGACACATAGAGAACCACTGTGTACATCATAAGGGTCCAGAGGGGACACAAATCTGGGACATACTGCTGGGCTGACCATGTCTGAGCTGAAGAACTGATACACTGGAACAATCAACAGTGCTACTGAGTGTGGTACCAAAGGGGCTAATGAGCTGCTGGATCAGAGTGACAAGGGGTACACTCATAATGGTACACTGAACTGGAACTGATCTGGGATTGAAACTGGGTACTCAAGGAAGCATGTAACTGGATGGCTTCCGAATACAAACGCTAACGCAGCCCGGACATCCACAGGAACATATAACTGGTCATTCCGAAGGGACTCACCAATGTGCTAGAGTCGGGGGAAATCCAGGGTCTTCGACACATAATGTAAAGGATATAACCCTACGCGATTCTCGACGATGCGATCAAGGTGCTGAAGTCGAGCATGTGAGAAACAACCACTCGGAGAGGCAATGATGACTCCTCTCAAAATGGTCCGTAGGCACTTACCACAGATGGTGATAAGTCCAAGGCGTAGGGACCTCTGGGCCTATCCTCTGGAATAGAGGGGCTGTCGTCGACAGAGGGAGACCTGCAACTATCAAGGCAATGATGTTTCCTTGACAGGAGCGCGAGGTGAAGAACCAAAATGTAATAGTACTGATGGCAGGACTGACAAACTGTGGGGGGATAACTGGGCAAGTAGAGTGGGTGGACTCAAACTTCCTTCGTTCAGAGTATGATAATGGGAATGATCTGGCAGCATATGAAACTGACTGTGGGGAAAGGGATCATAGCTGTAGTGGATCGGGGAGGGTGACTGGTCTGAGGGAGACTCTAGCTGATATAAAATGGCAGAATACTGCAGAATACTCTGAACAAAGGCGACCTGATTGGGGGTGCTGCCAAGATGATCGATCATAGTGCCAGGAGGCACGGGTGGGGACTTCTTCATGGGTTAAGGAACTAGAAGAAGTTTGTGTAAAATGATACTATCGTGTGGATTTTACGAGCCCAAGACAGTTCATGCTCGTGGTTGCTTTCAATTTTAAGGAGTCTGAAAGTGATAAGAAGACTCTGAAATGATGGAATGGTACTGTCGTGTGGATTTTACGAGCCCAGGACAGTTCATGCTCATGGTTGCTTTCAATTTTAGAGAGTCTGAAAGCAAATAAGAAGACTCTAGGGGGTTGCTTTTTCGTAGATTTAGTCTCCAAGGCCCAAAGAAGCATAAAAGGATGCAATGAAGAACTCTTCTAGCCGGTGTGACTAGAGTATTCCTTTTTTGTAATTAGTCTACCAGGTCCGGAAAAGGGTTAAACTTATACCAGATAGACGCCCTTTCAGGTACTTTAGCGAGCATGAAAGGAAGCAAGATTGCTCGGCGATCTTTTCATTCTTTTAGGAGTTAGAAAAGAGCTTAACGGAAACTCCCTAAGTGCCTTTTTCGTAAAGGACTTGTCCGGCCCGAAAAAGGGATAAAATTATACCTGAACAAAAGGAATGGTCAGGCAAGGAGGAAGTGTTCAATCAAGGAGCATGTATGATGACCAAGAACAAGGGTGGTGGGGAACACTGGTGGGCCTCCTTGCGGGGTGAATGAAATGGTGGCAAAATAATGAAACATTTGCAGTATGACAGGAGTGAATGGCTCATGTAAAAATGTGGAACAATCCGATAGCGGCCGATGTGGCGCGCAAATCGAGGCAGCAAGGTGTCGGGACATAATGTTGAAATTGTACCAAGTGAGAGCGAGAAATGATCTCAAGCATCGTCACGAGCTCGGAAAAATGAATCCGGCGATATAAAAAGGGTGTCAAAAACGGGTAACGGCCGATGTGGCATGCACACCGAGGCGACGATGGGCGTTTTGGAAAAAAATACCCAAAAAACTGGGGGTGAGAGCGAGAAATGATCTCAAGCATCATCACCAGCTCGAAAAAATGAATCCGATGATATAAAACATGTGAAAAATGGACAATGGACGATGTGGCACGCAAACCGAGGCGACTAGTGGCATTTGAAAATGGGAAAAAAATGACGGGTAAAAAATAATGCAACGAGATGACCATCATGACGGTCTCGGCATGCTGATTCCAATGGTGGAAGATATGTGTAAAACAAAAAGATAGCAAACTATACAATGCGGACCAACGAGGTCGCGGTGTCATTTATGGGAAAAAACGCTTAAGATACAACCCATTACGGGGGTTGCGCAAAGGATGGCCTTCGGAGTCGGCGAGGATGTATGCCCCCTTTCCTAGGCAGGTCTGCACGATGTAAGGGCCTTGCCACATGGATTCAAACTTTCCCTTTTCCAGTTTTGTCATGGGCTTGGTCATAGGCGAGGACGAGGTCTCCTTCATGGAAAGTTCGAGGGTGAACATGTTTGTCGTAACCGGCTTTGGAGCGGTTCTTGGCAGCTTCGATGGTCTAAAGAGTGGCCCGACGGTCTTCATCGGCTTGTTCGAGTGTCAGCAAACGCTGCTCGAGGGGTGAGGTGAAGATATGACGGAACTCGTGGAAGAGTTGTTTGTAGTCCTCAATCTCCTGCCCGCTGCAGGAGGCTCCTAAAGTGATGAGTTCAGGGGCACATCCTAGGAACTTTGAGGGAGGAATAGGACGCTGTTTCTGACGAACGAGGGGTACATCAGGCCATGTGTCAATGTGGTGCTCTATAATGGTGGGGTTAAGACCAGGAATTTCGGTATAGGACCAGGCAAAGACATCACAGAATTCTCTGAAAAGGTTTATGTAGTCCTCAATCTCTTGTTTACTGCAGAATGCTCCTAAAGTGATGAGTTCAGGGGCACGTCCTGGGGCAGCGATACCAACTTGGCTGATGGGTGAGATGTTGGCCATGTTACCTTCCTCGAAGGCGTCAGGAGCAGGAATAGGGTCCTTGAACCAGTCGACCTTGGTGGGGAGGAAGTCTTTGGACTCAACCGTGAATTGGGTAGCTATGCTAGAGGAGGATTCTTCTGGGATGAAATAGGAATGGTGGTGCATGTCATCCCAGGGATAATCCGGGGCAGTAAGGGCCTCAAGAATCTCCTCATCAGTACGGAAAGTTTGCGTCGTCAAATCGGTTGACGAGGGAATGGTAGTGGAAGAGATCATGTAAATGGTGTTGACTTCCCCGGATGGGGGTGAGATCGGGGGGTGAATCTCTTCAATAGTAGGTGGTGCCGTCTCAAGATCCAGATTGTTCATCTCATAGAGAGCCGCTCTGTAATCCAGGAGATCGGGACAATGATGGGAATAATGCCTGTAAACACCGCATATGGAACAGGGGTGGTTGGTACGCAGGGATTTGTCTTTGGGCTTAGGGGTGGGGTTTAGTTCGACAACTGGGATGTTGGGGTCATCGTCGAGCATCTGCATGTGTTTCTGTAGGGCTGGTAACTGTGGACACTGATGTGTCGCATGGCCTAACTCGTTGCACAATGAGCATTTGGGGGGAGCACGAAATACTGGGGGGTTTTTGACTGTCGTGGGAGGTGGTACAGCAATGTAAGGTTGGGGACCTCTGCCCCCAGTGGGTTTGGGAGTAGGAGGAGGCGTGGAGGATGAAGGGGTAGAGACACCGGGAGGTGGCTGAGTGGTAGTAGCCATGGGTTGCACCGGTTGGAGGACGACGTCTGGTGTCGGCGGGCGAATGGGAGGCGAAAGATACCATACGGGTAATCCCAAAGTTAACCCAGGGAGGCTAAGGGTAGCCATGACCGGGGCACTTACTACTCCCGATGGAGGGACTAGGAAGGGGGTCGTATGGATAGGTGTAACACCAATGTGGCTAGGTACCAATGGTGGTTTAGGCAACAAGGGTGGTTGATTGTTAGGTGGTTGGTTGTCGTGGGACAAGGTACATAAGTCAGACACTTCGGGCGTAGATGACGGGGGAGGAATGGATTGAAAGGTGGAGGTCAACGGCGCATCTAAGTAGATCCCAGGCCCCGTAGAGGAAACAAACGAGGTGGTGGCACGAGAAACAGGTTGTTCAACCATGGGGAGGACATTTTCAGGTGCCGCGGGAGCACTGGGATCATAGTAGGTGAGCTGGTCAACCTTAACCACGCGTCCCTCATGGGGGAACATCATGGTGCGAAAGACGGAAGAGGCAACCGCCCCGCATGGCATACATGTAGCTGCGACCAAGTAAAAGGTTATAATCCAATTGGGCATTGATTACCTCAATGTCAATGAGTACAGTTTTGCCACCTAACTGGACAGGGACATTGGCTAGGAGGCCTTGGGGCTGAGCCGAACGACCGTCGTAGGCGCGTAATGCAGTGGTGGACTACTGGAGAGTGGGGGATCCCAACTTCTGCCACACGAATGTAGACATGACGCATGTGGAGGCACCTTCATCGATGATGCATCGATGGATGACAAGATTCCGAATGGAAACAGAAACTTGGAATGCTAGGGTGGAAGGCAGGCGAGGTTCAGACTGGTCTAAATCAAATGCCATCAAATTCGAATCATTTGGGTCAATCCCCCCAATGGCGGAGAGTAAAGTCTTGCGCTGGGAAGGGCAGTTCTTCAAGACTTCTAACGCAGACATGGCTGCGGGAGATTGGGCTAGGTCGTCTACAATGTTGTAGCTTGACGCAGCCAACGCGCATTGGGGTTATTGTTGATACGGCGAAGTGGGAAACGAGGGGGCTTTGGGAGCGCCATCTAGTGGAGGTGGAGGAATACGTAACGCTTGATCGGTGGGATGAGCGTTAGTAGGTTTATCTGTGGGAGGTGCTTCAGTGGTGGAGCCATATTGGTTCCGACGGGTCTGAAGGTTAACACCAGCGTAAGACATCATCAACAAGTGATGGGTACCTGAGTCAAACATGGGTTGATCAGGAGCGGCGTATGTAATCTGTCGTTGTTGGGGTTGCGCGTTAGCTTGAGGGGCTAGCTGCTGAGTGTTCACCATGCCTTGGGTTGGTAAGGGGTTTATGCAGCACCAAAGGTTGCTGCTGGGGGGTCTGGGGGTTGGGTTGCGCTTGAGGAGCTGCATGTCCTTGGCGATGGGCATCATCAACCCAAAGTTGGCAAGCTCACTCTAAGTGTGGGCAAGCATGCGTGTAGTGTCCATAGATCCCGCAAATAGAACAAGGGTGGTTCGTTCGCAAATTGGGGTTTTTAGCCTGCTTGGGCGAGCGATCAGGGTTTTGATTAGCGGGGGCCGCATTGTTGTTGTCGGGGGGATTAGCCGGTTGACTGGCTTGGTCTGTAGGTTGGTTGTTCCCACGATTACAGCCCTTACTCTACGATTTTGTTGGCCCTGGTTGCATTGGTTGTTCTGGTTTTGCTGCGGGTTGTTTTGGGCGTAAACTTGCCCTTGGGCAACAGGTGGGTTCTGAGGTTGGGTAGGTGCCGGAGCAGGCTGCGGTGGATGATAGGTAGGTGGAGGCTGCGCAGGTGCAGGACCCTGAGGAGGTTGCTGATATGTCTGCGGAGCAGGTTGTGGGTTGGCCGCAGGGGATGCCTGTGGTGTGGGTAATAAGCTGGTTGGGCTTGGGAAGGAGCAGGAGCTGGTGCAACCTGCTGGTGGTAATAAGCGGGTTGGGCCTGAGGAGGTGCAGGAGCTGGTTCAGCCTGCTGGTGGTAATAGGCGGGTTGGGCCTAAGGAGGTGCAGGAGCTGGTGCAGCCTGCTGGTGGTAATAGGACTGAGGTGAGATCGGGGGGGCATAAGCGGGAGTCGCATGACCGAAGCACTGAGGAGGACATGCAGGTCCATGGTGATGGTGATGTGTCATGGGGAGCATATGAGTTGGTTGCTCCAGACTGTGAGGTAGCCCGTGAAAGGTCGGGGCCAGGGGTAGGACGTGCTATAGAAAATGGTTGAGGATGCGAAGAAACATGGCCAATGATACCGTCTGCAGCGTGGGATGCCCCCGGCGCATCATGCTGGGAGGACTCGCCGCGAGGGGCATCAGGTATAATGGTATAAAGGTAACCCCGACTAGGCATAAATGAGGTCGAACTGTTGGGCCTTAAGGATGGCCTATTCTTCAGACTGGGGTCTTTCTGATGCCACATCCTTAGCAATAACAGGGAGAAGGGATTTGAGGAACCAATCTAGGAAGATACGATCGTCTAGTTTGATCTTGCATAAGCTACGGCGTCGACGCCACTCATGGATGTGGTCCGTGATATGGGTAGCCGTGTTTTGTCTGCAGGATAGGAGGATCTCAATGCCCGCGTCATAGCGGACAGGCAACTGGAAGAACTGCAGGAAGGTCGAGGCAAGGGAAGCAAAGGTGGCATGGGTCCCATGAGGTTGCTCGATATACCATTTGGCTGTAGAGCCAGTGAAGGTGCGCTGTAAGAGACGGAGGCGAACAGAGTCATCCACTATGGAGTTAGAGGAACACCATAGGTGGAAAGACATGATATGGTTTTGTGGGTCCTCACCGACCTTGCCCTCGAACTTAGGGATGTCAGAGGGGAGCTTGGTGGGAATATGAGGCCACGTAGGGTCGTGTCGAATAGGGTCGTTGGTCAATCTGGCCAGGTCAGGTAGGTTGAGGCTAGCCATGAATGGCAAACTGGAAGAAGGATGTGACACAGTAGTGGGTTGGACCAGGTGGGGGTCAATGCCCCCAAGTGGTAGGGGCAGGAGTTGGGATGTGTGCCCCCAAGGGGGGGAACTGAGGTAGTAGTAGGATGGGCCCTGCACCACCATGGGTAGTGTGAGCCACTGATGTAGTGGGGAGAGATATTCCTGCTGCTGGAATAGGTACCATGAGGGGAACGGTAGATGGGGGCCCCATGGAGGGCATACCCAAAACAGGTGTAGTAACTGGTGTAGTGGTGGATGTGCCACCAATGGTTCCTATAACAAAAGGAGTGGAAGTCGTGCCAGCCATGGGGCTAGTAGGGGCAGTGTAAATAGGGTTCTCAGACTCTTCGTCAGAATCAGAGGTAAAGTAAGGAGCGTCAATATCTGGTGACGGAGTCCTATGTCGCTGATGGAGTGGAGTCAAGTGACAAGGCTCTAGATCTGTGATGAGTGGTATCAACGGATGATGATCGAAATCTATGACGGGTGGTGTCAAGAGAACCGTGCAGTGGGGGCTCGCCCCTGAGGCACCGAGAATGTCTCGGGGGACTCAATGGTGACGGATGGTGTCAAATCTCTGTGGGTTGAGGTGAGTAGAAAAACAGCTCAAAAAATCATAATGCAACCGGAGTGTGCAGAAGGAGAGCTAAAAAACAAGGCACTTAGGCCAACAACCAACTCAAAACACCCACTGCAACAGCTGTACTACAATAGGTGGAGTATCAACAAAGATGGTCAGAATACCAACAAGCAGCAGGTTTCCTAAAAAGAAAAAATGGTGGACTCACTAGACCAAAGGGAGGTAAAGGAGCATGCAAACACCTAACTAAAAGTATTCTGACTCAACTAAACATATCCTCTGCAAGGTGATGAAATCCAAGTCAGACAATATGAGTAGGAAATCCAAGTGGCTATGATATCCCCCTACCGGGAAGGATACCGGGTAGTCCAATCCTAGAAGAATGGAAACTAAGATACCCCGTTCATGACACGTCCAGAAAGGTGAATCTGCCATTTAGTCCGTTTACCGCAATACCCCTATACAGGGATATCCCGCAAACCGCGAAAGGTAGCCCTTCGGTTATTCAATGGAGTGCGGTATTCCACTCAGGCCTTCGGAACCAGTCTCCCGACTTCAACCCTCCTAAGGGAGAGGCCCTCTGATAAACTGGTCGTGACCGTGCCAAAAAGTACTAGGGGATTTTGGTTCCCTATTTGGACAACAACTATGTCTCAAGTGAAAGTGACTGAGGGGTGTTATTGGAAGCCTATCCCCTCGACCCTACCTAACTACAAAGATTCTTTTGTGTTCCCCAAGTGGGGTTAGAATGTTGGTTTAGTTAGGTACTTTTTAAGGCTCACTTGAATTATGTGATAGAGTGTGTGCTCGCGAGGTGATGAACCCAAAATAGAAGTGCCACAAGGGGGGGCAACTTCCAACTGTCAATAATGTTGGAATTGAAACTTTAACTTGCAAAATTTTTTGATTTTAAAAATACTGAAATTTTAAAAGAATTATGTAAAGGGAACAGAAATTATGTTGTAGAAAAGGCTGTAAGGAAGTGGGACTGTAGGTAGGACAGGGGGCTATTCAGATGCAGAAAATATTGCAGCAAAAGGGGCTGGGCTCAAAACAGGAAAAATGCAGAAATCAGACCGCGGGTCTGTTGCGAATCAGAACAGGCAGACCGCGGGTTTGAGGGAAACAGACGCAGTCAGGTCGCGGCTTTCGGGCCAACAGACGCAATCGGGACGCAGTCGGGACGCAGGAAATAGGGAAAAAGACGCAGTCGGGTCACGGAAAAAAGGCTAACAGACGCAGTCGGGACGCAGGAAAGAGGCTGAAAGCCGCAGTCAGGACGCGGGAAAATGGCCGACAGGCGCAGTCAGATCGCAGCAAACAGGCTGATTAGCCGCGGTCGGATCACAGGTAAAAGACTTGAATCCGCTGGCAGGGCGTCGGAAACCGTCTGAGAGCCACGGTCGGGTCGCAGGTAAAGGCCTGAAAGACACGGTCGGGACGCGGACTACAGAGGGAAAAAACGCGATGTACGGCGGCCGAAAGGGACAGCCGAAAGGGAAAAAATTTTAAACGGAAACCAGAAATTCAAAATCTAGGGGAGTCGCCAAAACTGTGGCTAGGGTTTTACCCCTAGCTTGTGCAAATGAGCACCTACTAAGGAGAAGGGACTCCTTAGTAGCAGTTCAGTAAATGTAAATTATTAAGATAAAACAGAAATGAAAACTAATCTAAAATACATGCATGAAAAATAAACAACAATTTGTAAACAAGGGTTTTGTATTAATATTACCTTCATTTGAAGGTTGATGAAGCTCCTTGCAATGTCCAAGAGGTTGCTCCAAGCTCCAATGTGCTCCTTCTCTTTCTCCAATGGTGGGGATGGGTCAAAAGTGGCTCTCAAGGTGAAAGTAGTTCAATGGTGAACTAGGGTTTCGAGAGAGATTTTGGTAGAGTAAGGGTATACTTGATTGTGGATATGGAATAAGGGATCTCCATCACCTATTTATAGTTTTTTGGTGGTGGAGTGCTGACCCATGGTTTTGGGAAACACATGGTTTAGGGTAGCTGTATAGGTTTTTTCCTCCTTTTCCTCATTATTTTATATTTTTCTTCTCTTTTTAGGGGTTTTTTTGCTATTTTTAGAGGAATTTTGGATATTTTTTGGAGGAAAAATGGGTTTTTTAACCTTTTTGAGGCTATTTTAAGGGTTTTGTGGCCTTTTGGAGGCTTTTTAGTGGGATTTTTTGGGTTTTTAAGGGAAATATGGTAGGAAAATGGACAAATGAGCCATAAAATGTGGTAGATGAGGTAGTGAACACTTTTTGGGTGTTAACAATAATGGCCACATGCACGTGTGGGAGCTAACGGAAACCAAGTCCGCTCGTTGGTTTGGGTTTCGTGCCCCCGAAGAAAATCCTCAAAGTGTCCCTAAATGGCCATGGGGTTCCTATAGCACCAAAATCGTGACTCATATCACGAATTCGTCAATTCCAATGGATCTGTCACCCCCGTTTTCAGCTAGGGGACCCCCCCACACCGTACCTCCAACGACCAGAAACAGTGCTATTATGCCATATCCAGAACTAGGGTTTTTCTCAGTGAAGGCCATGCCAATATTTCTCAAGGGGGTCAATTCTCATATGAATGCTCCAGTGTGTGCATGGCCATCGTGAACACATCCACAATGGTCATATGCACATGTGGGAGAGAATGCAACTCAATTATGTTGCCCAGTTCGAATTCTATGCCCTCGACAAGGATTTTCCATGTGTCCCTAAAAGCTTCTGGGAGGTGAGATTAGATGGGCCATAAAATAATCATTGTGGCTTGGATTGATGAACCATCAACTCCGTTGGAATTGGGGCATCATATTAATTCTAGGATTGCCTCTCTCCTCTAATCCTATTTCCTGAATCTCGTCTTGTTTGACAACTTGAAAACTAGGTTTTCCCTTAGTAAGAGACATTGAATTTTTTGCATAAAGTAATTTCTTGCACAATTCTTGTAGATTGATTATCAATGGTGGTGGTGGCAGTGGTGATGATTATGGAGGCAATAATGATGATTATGAAGACACCAATGGCCACCATGGCAGTGATGATGATGGTAATGTAGACAATAATGGGCACCATGGAGATGACAAACAAACATTAATTTTTTTTTGCCAAGATATCAATATCATTATGATGTGTTGTACACAACATATGGGTCTTAAGACCTTGATCATAGTTGATGAGGAGCACCAACATATCAAGGAACAAATGATGTTGTCATGGCTCCTGGGACACGTGTAGGATATTAATTCACCACACAGGCCCTTATAAAGGAAATATTTGACTCATGAATCTAATATGGGAAACATTATGAGTTTACTCAGGACCAAGGATCCAAGATAAATGGCATACAATGTGATAAATTGATCTCACGTGTCTTAACTTCCACATTCTTAATAAATTGATGATCAAAGGTAAATTTCCAATTCCCATCATTATTGAACTCTAACCTCGAGACAACAACAAGACTCTTTCCATTGCTAAATAATCAACATCAAGATTAAAACTTTATACAGAATAGTCAGAGGGTGGTGAGGCTCACTTAGATGATGACTCAGTTGCACTAAGGGTTGGTAGAGAAGGAAGAAGAATTTGTAAACTACAAGTATTCATGCAAGAGCACAAGTAAGAAAATAGACTTTCCATTGTGACTGTAGAATCCAACACCATGACAGAGACTAGCATGGTAAGTTGTGAGGAACCTGCGACAATTAATTGATAAAAATGCACAATATATGAGATCATAGAATATTTTATTGATGGTAGGCCACTTCGAGGGGGAAACCTCCTTTGAGCAAGCTCAATACAAATAACTTCACGATGCCTTCATTGGCCTCAACACACACTTATATACTAAGTCTATTCCCAATACTATGGGTCAATACCATGAAACATATAATACTAGGGGATGACTTACAAAGCATATGCGTCCAATACTATGGGTCAATACCATGGGCTAATACAAACTATGGATCAACAAATACTATGGGACGACTTACAAAGCATATGCGTCCAACAACGATATACTAAGAAAGTAAATAGAAGGGTTGACATGGGTTCCTAACATCCCCTCTCCCTTAGAAAAAGCTTTGTCCTCAAAGCTTTAGATGTGGAAATTGATGCGGAAGCTAAAGGAGTGGTTCCCCTGTAGAATCCTCGGGTTGCATTCCATGCCACTAAACTAATACCTCTGTGATAGATTGAGAGAGAAGCTGACGCCTTTTGAGTTTCAGGGACAATTGCTTGGAAGGTTGTAGATGAAGAATAACCATATCACCTGCTTGAAAAGTGTGCTCAGAATGGTGTTGATCGGCTTGCTGTTGCATTCGAATTATTTCCATGTGAATATTGTCCTACAAAATGAGAAGAATATGATCGCGGTTTCGAAGAACCAAGTCAATTTCCTGAACTAGGGAACTGCTGAGGGTGTATGGAAGAAGAACTGATGGTGCATGTCCATAAATTGTTGCATATGGTGTCATTTTAGATGTGGTATTGTACCACCAGAGTGCTTCAAGAAAATTCATACAAATAGATGTCCAAATCTGTGTAGGGATGGGAAAGGATTCGAGTAGTCCCGAAAGGAGTGTCGTTTCACCCTAGTTGACCTAGAAAGTATCACAATCAGCCACCATCTATTGAATTTTCATTTTTAGGCCCTACCAAAAGAAGTTACGGTGTTCTCGGTCATGCGCTTTGAGGAACCCAGAGTTCCCTACCGATGGAGAAGCATGGAGTTCATAGAAGACATAGCCCTATTGAAAAGATTGCAACCAATTTGGAACAAGCATAGAAATAGCCGAAAGAGAAACTTGGGCATCAAATGTGCGAGAAGGAGCATCTTCCACCAGATAATCCTTACCCTTCTTGTAAGTGATCGCATAGGCATAATACAGGAGTTGGATAACCCATTTCAGGTGTGTTGGGGAGGAGGCCCATTGTTTCGAGAATTTTTTCAGACTCTGGCGATCAGTCTTGATGCAGAAATATTTCCCTAATAGGTGTGGTTTCCACTATTGTTCTTGTTGGTTGTGGAGCTTGATCTCCAGATTCAGATATATTATTATCCAACTGTGTTTGTACCCCAGCTTTATATGATATGTAAAAACAACTGTACACTCACCCCAATAGGGGGGGTGTGGGGGGGCCGAAGCCTCCAGTTTTCGGGCCCATGGTTTTGGGTAGACTGTGGTATTTTCCCATTGTATTTCCCTTATAAAAGAAATACATTGTAACATGGCTAGGGTAGAAGCATTAGGTATTATGCATTGTAAATATATCTGAGATCAAGGAGAGAGACTGTGAGATAGTGAAGAGGAAGTGTAGCGGCTGTGCTACAGGTTGTATCCCTTCACTTTGTTGGACGGAATAAGAATAAGGACTGGAAACTTCAGTGTGGATGTATCCCAAGTTGGGTGAACCACGATATATATGTGTCTCTCTTGTAATGTGTGTGTGATTATATTTGCATTTATGTTTATTGTTATTGCTCTACGATCCTGTTTTTTCTAACAGTACGACATCCAAAATAGCCATCATTTCCTTCTCAGATGTAGATGCAGATAAATTCTTACCGGAAAGGTCTCTTGGAGGCAGCAAGTCCACTGGTTCAAAAAAGATACCTGCATATTGATCCAAGGGAGTAGTGGAGACCATTGATGGGTGCATCTGAATAGAATGGAGCTAAGCAATGACACCATGTGAATTCTTCTTAAGGATATTTTCTAGGCGATATGAACTGATGATGCGGAGAGACCCTAGTTGTAAGCCCGTAAATGTGTGTTGTTTCCCATTGACTAAAAACTGCATCCAAATTTTAGCAAAATCCCATAAGATGGGGCCACGTTTGCGTAACCATTGAACGCCCAAAACCACATCACATCCACCTAAGGACAAGGAAAACATGTCAGAGAGCAAGTTATAATATTCCATATAGATACGCACATTACGACACTTCCCCTTGAAAGGTAAGGTGCCCCCATTGGAAATCATGACTTCAAAGTTGGAGCAAGGATGAACAAAACAATCAGCCTGTTTGGCGATCCGAGGGTCAATGAAGTTATGAGTGCTACCAGAATCAATGAGTATTGTAAGAGGGATCTTCTTGATTAACCCCTGACTCGCATTGTTTGTGGGGTGGTGACTCCAACTAAAGCATGGAAAAATATCTCTGGTGGGTCGTCCGGATACGTAGGTTCAACAAGAGGTTGCTGAATGTCGACCTAATCATCTAGTGTATTTGGAGCTTCTGCACCAAGTTCAGAGGCAGGCAAAGAATCCACATCTAAGAGATAGATCTGTTTCTCAACACATCTATGTCCCCGAGTGAATTTCTCATCACAATTATAACAAATCCTTTTTTATCAACGTACTCGCATCTCTGCTTCAGAAAAATGCTTGATAGGAGTTGTGCGACGAGCTGGTGTGATGGGAGGTCATTGGGAAACCATATTTATGAATGGAACAAAAGAGGATTTGGAGCGTTGTTGGCCTATGATCTTGTCCTCCGCCAACTTAGCCAACCCTAGGACTTCCATCATTGTGTTGGGACAGAACATTTTAACCTCTGAGCGTATTTCATCCTTAAGACCACTGATAAAACAACTCCTGTAGAAGTCATCAGATAATCCTTCTGTGTGATTGGCTAGTTTCACAATTTTTTTCTGATACTCTCTCACAGTGCCAATTTGGCGAAGTTTAGTGAGTGCTCCTGTGAAGTCATCAAAAGCACTAGGACCAAATCGTTGCAAAAGGAGTTGGCAAAAATCTGTCCATTTTGGCTCATCATGAGCCTTGATGTACCAATGGTACCATTGAAGGGCTTCTTGTTCCAAATGAAAGGAGGCAAGTGGAACGTTTTGGACATCAAAAGTATTATGCAGACTAAAATATTGTTCGGCTCGGTATATCCATCTGGTCGGATCATTACCATTGAATCGAGGAAAATCAAGCTTCGGCCCACGAAAATTGTTGGAAGAAGAGAACCCAGTGTTCATGGCTGAATGCTGAAGATGGAGGCTGAGAAATTTTTCATCCAAATCTTGGACTTTGGTTTTGACGGTTGCAAGTGCTTCCTCCATTATTTGTGCTCCAGTGCGGGTGACAACCATAACCAAGAGTTTTTATTTTTATTTTTTGGAAATGCGTAGAAAAACACAAACAAAAGCTTATTTAGTAAAGGGAAATTTGGAATTGGGAAAAGCTCTGATGGGAAATTGGGGTTTAAATATGTTTTGGACACTTTCGAATGGACAGGGAAGCAGAAAATGAGGATTTCAGAAGCGGGGTGAAAGAATGGGAAAAATTGTCAGAGAGGGACAAAGAAGTAGAAATAGGGAATGAACATGGTGGCAAAATTTGAAGGCGATTGGGTGAAAATCGACGAAGTTATGCCAAATCCTAAAAATAGAAAAATGTGAGATTTCTGGCTTTGGGAAGTGGAATTTGGGATAGGGTCCTCAGGAATGAAATATGCAGAATGGGATTTCTAGGATGTCAGTGAAGTTTCAAGGGAAATAGAGTAAAAAAAAAGGATATATGGTGAAAAAACGGTGCGGAAGCGATCGACAAAGATGGATCTGCAATGGTTCAGAAGTTAGTGGAAACGGATGGATCTGCAATGGCGCGGAAGTTATCGGAAACAGATGGATCTGCAATGGCGTGGAAGTGATCGAAAAAATATGGATCTGGAATGGGGAAGAAGTGATCGACAACAGGTATGGACAGATGTAATCTGCGATTTAGCAGCTGAAAATAGATATGGACCCCAGGTATGCTCAGCTTCCTAACGGTTCAGGGGATTCACTCGGCCACCAATGTTGTCTAATGTATTGTGTATTGGGGCAGTACCCCTCACTCCACGGCTCGGGTAAAACTGATAACCGCTTTTCCACAAACGACAGCTCTTGGTTTACCTCACGGGTGGGAACTAGTCAATCAGGTAGGGGTCGTTTCCCTTTTCGCTGGCAGGTCCTCTCAATGGGCCAGCTAATTCGGGGATCCTGTGGTATTCCTCACAATTATTTTTAGGGATTATGCCCAAGTACTTCCCACAGTTAAGTGGATAGGGATTATTCCCAGATCCAAACCTGTAACAGATGCGAAAAAAAATTTGGCAGAAATTCTACCCAACGAGCCCAAGAAAGTGCTCTAATACCAGATGTGAGGAACCTACAACAATTAATTGATAAAATGCACAATAAATGAGATCACAGAATATTTTATTGATCGCAGGCCACTTCGAGGGGGAAACCTCCTTTGAGAAATCTCAATACAAACAACTTCATGGTGCCTTCATTGGCCTCAACACACACTTATATACTAAGTCTATGCCCAATACTATGGGTCAATACCATGGGCTAATACAAACTATGGATCAATAAATACTACAGGATGAATTACAAATCATATGCGTCCAACAACAATATACTAATAAAGTAAAGGAAAGGGTTGACACAGGTTCCTAACATAAGTTCACCTTCTTAAGACCTTTCCTAAGAATCTTTGGTGATTTTCAAAAGCATACAAGAGGCATTGGTTCAAATTTTTTAAGGTAAATGGGATATGATGGACAAGGGATATGTAGGAGAAGTAAAGGTATCATATTACTTATTGTAGCTGAACTGAGGGTTAAGCATGGATTCTAGGTTGCAATGGCACATAGGAAAATGCCTTGACCACCAAGATCAATTATTTGAAGGTGAAAGACATTGAGGAATTGGCCTAATCATTAGAAGAAAGATAAAAAATCAATGAATATGGAAACACGCTACCACTTTATCCTTCTCATGAAGGATTGCATCAAGAAAATTGTGAGATAATTTCAACTATTGGAACAAGCAATCCAACTACCATAGCTAGATACATATCTAGAACCAACTCTAATATCCATATTTGTGAGCTAGAGCCAACGCTAGAACAAGAGTTATATCTAGGATCTAGAGTTGAGAGCCATGTTGGAAACAAGAACATAAAAGGCACATTGGTCTAGAATTGATTTCCTTATAATATTTTGGAGACCAAAAAGCCTCCCAATGTGGAGGTGTGATTTTAAATGGAATTGAACAAAATGGTTGTTTTATAAAGCTCAATAGAAAAAATCATTTCAATAATTAATGTGTTAAATAAAGAGAAGAGGACATGCAAGTTTTATAAATTAAAGAAAATAAAAGAGAAAGAAAATTTAAATGAAAGAAAAATGAAAATAGGAGAGAAGAGAGCTGAGAATGGGAAATGAAAGGATAAGGATGCTTGGCCTTTACATTACCCCTGAATCTACCTATATATTTTTGCAATTAGTCTTAGAAAGGGATTTCCACTGGCCAATAGGTGAGGATGCATAAGAGGAGTCATGTAAATTGGTTGAATGACCATCAATCCATTTACTTGGGAATTCATACAAAGCATAAACAACTATTAAGACTTGGAGGAATACACACTCTATTTACCTCATGGTCCATTTGTCAACTTGGATACAAAGGCCATTTATCTCATCCATTTGTCAACTTAGATATAAAGGTCATTTCTCATCCGAAGGCTCCCGGGTGTGCGTGGCCATCATGAACATGTCCACAATGGCAATACACATGTGTGTGAGATGAAGGAACCCAGGTGCGCTCACCTGTTTGGGTTCTGTGCCCCCAGATAAAATCCTCAAAGTGTCCCTGAATGGCCACGGGGTGCCTAACCAAAATGCATGTAGCACCAAAACTGTGACTTTGGTCGCAAATCCATCGATTCTGATGGATTTAGGACCCCAGGTTTCAGATAGGGGACCCCTCGCACCATGCCTTCAACACCCGATTTTGATTGTGATTTTCATTGATGTCAAAGGAGTTTATTAATGGCAATGGATAACCAAAGACATGATGGTAGGGAAAACTCGGTGAATGGTAAAAGAGTAAACAAAGGAATAAAAAAGGAAGTGATGACATGGGATGTATGATGACTTGGTATGTGTGATGAGGTTGAGAAGACATATGATAGTGTTCTAGTGCTATCATGAAGTCATTGTTACAATCTGACATCATTCTATAAAAATATGGCATGTTGGTGAAAATCTGGAAATTGACTGTGTTGGAAAACAGGTCTAAGTGGCCCCAGTAAAATGCCTACCATATCTCATAGGTGAATCATAAAAATTATATGAAAGTATCAAGATATATATTTTTGAAGAGGCCATCTGACCATTATCTCAGTTCTCTCAAATGGTGTTTGATGACAAACTTATAGGTCTTCCAAAATAGGGTTTCAGGTTATTTTGCACCAGTGTTGGTAAAACTACCTTAGTGGCCTCAGGGAAATGCACGCCATAATTTGTATTTGATGGATGAAATTATTATGAGGAAATAGGGACCTATATTGTGATTGGTTGATCTGACCATATGATTAGTTTGTCCAAAACGTCTCTGAGGTTTAAGTTATCAGTCTGCCAAAAGTGCCTTTTGGCTTGATTTGCATTGTTCCAGTCAAATGTCCGCCAAGGAGAGAGGATGAGGTTTCGTAGGATGAAATTGGCATGGATGGAATCAACATCTTCCCCCCCATGCTTTGGATGCTTCATGTTTCCAATATTGGTAAAAGAAAAAAATCACCTTAGTAAACCTAGGTTTTGATAAAATTGTGTAAGTGTTAAAACCAGTTACAAAAGGCCATTTGCTAATTCCCACCAAATGCTGTATTTATGTCAATAAATTCATATAATGGCATGAGTGTGTTCCTTAGTGATCTTTCTATCTATCCATGGTTTTATTTTCCTCTTTGGTGGTTACATGTGTGAGATATAAACCTACCAAATTGAGAAAAATTATGTTCGCCTATTAAAAATAAATAAAATCTGTCTAAGTGTTAAACACAGGAAATATGAGCACATCCACAATGGAATGAGTGGTCATCATATGCACATGTGGGAGCTGACGAAACCCAGGTTTACTCATTGGTTTGGGTTATGTGCCCCCAAAGCAAATCCTCAAAGTGTCCCTAAATGGCCATAGGGTACTTGACAAGAATGTCAGTAGCACCAAAACCGTGACTCCGATCGTGAATCCGTTGATTTCAATGGATTAAGAACCCAGGTTTCTAGCTAGGGGACCCCCCACATTGGTCCTCGAAGGCTCAAAAATGGTGCTATTGTGCCATCTCAGTAACTAGGGTTTTGCTCAGTCAAGGCCATTCCAATTTTGCTCAAGGGGGTCAATTCTCATCCGAAGGATCCCGGGCATGTGTGACCATCATGAACTCGTCCATAATGGCCATATGCACATGTGGGAGCTGACGGAACACACGTCCACTCATCGGTTTGGGTTCCATGCCCCCGGAGCAAATCCTCAATGTGTCCCTAAATGGCCACGGGGTGCCTAACCAAAATGCCCGTAACACCAAAAATGTGACTCCTATCGCGAAGCCGTCGAATTCAATGGATTCGAAACCCAGGGTTTCATCTAGGGGACCCCAGAAACTGTTCCTCGAAGGCTTGGAAACAGTGATATTGTTCCATCTCAGTAACTAGGGTTTTGCTCAGTGAAGGCCATTCCAATTTTTCTCAAGGGGGTAAATTCTCATCTAAAGTATCCCGGGCATGCATGGCCATCATTAACACATCCATAATGGACATACACACATGTGGGATCTGACGGAACCCAAGTCTGCTCATCGGTTTGGGTTACATGCCCCCGGAACAAATCCTTTAAGTGTCCCTCAATGGCCATGGGGTTCCTGACCGAAATGCTCGTAGCACCAAAACCGTGACTCTGATCATGAATCCATCGATTTTGGTGGATTAGGGACACTGGGTTCTATTTGGAGGACCCCCCACACTGTGCCTCCAATGCCCAGAAAAGGTGCTCATGCGCCATCTCCGGAACTAGGGTTTTTCTCAATGAAGGCCATTCCAATTTTGATTAACGGGGTCAATTCTCATCTGAAGGCTCCCAGGTGTGTGTGGTCATAGTGAAAACGTCCACAATGTCCATGTCCACATGTGGGATATGACTGAACCCAAATCCGCTCGCTCGCTCGAGTTCGGTGCCCCCGGAGCAACTCCTCATGTTAGATTTTCAGAATTTTCAATCTGATCTAAGATCTTAACTGAGAGAATAACATGTACAGCATATCAATCATGGACACAATAATGCAAGCACACAAGAGACACAGAGTTTACTTGGGGAAAACCATAAAGGTGAAAAACCCCAATAACTTCCTCAGAGATAGATAGAGCAATGATACAAACCAAGCATAAGAGATAGACATCTCCTAGCAGCAGCTTCTCCTCCTCCACAAGTGCGCCACTCTCCTGAGAGTGTGTGAGAGAATAGAATGATCAAATAGAGTGCCTCCCGCACTCTATTTATACTTGACTTGACTTGCCTAATAACCTTTACTAGGTCGGCCTTAACTTAACCACATAACATAATGCTGACTGGGCCGACACCCAATAGGGTGGTCTAATAACCCTTTGACCCACATGGCCGACCCCCAATAGGGTGGTCTAATAACCCTTCGACCCACATGACTTATACAAGGCCGACCCCAATAAGGTGTTCTAATAACCCATCAAGTATAAGTTACGACACTTCCGTATAGAGGAATAATAACATCTCTATAGGAATACAAACACTTCCATATAGAGGAATAATACCATCTCTATAGGAGTACAATATACATATATGAAATACATTCTGAAGTTACATATACATCAACACCTCAAAGTGTCCCTGAATGGCCATGGGGTGCCTGACCAAAATTCCCGTAGCACCAAAACCGTGACTCTGATTGCGAATGTGTCGATTCTGGTGGATTCGGGACGTCAGGTTCTAGCTGGGGGGGGGCCCCACACCGTGCCTCCAATGCCCAGAAAAGGTGCGATTGTGCAATCTCCGGAATTAGGGTTTTGCTCAGTGAAGGCCATTCCAATTTTTCTCAAGGGGGTCAATTCTCATCTGAAATCTCCCGGGCATGCGTAGCCATCGTGAACACGTCCAAAATGGCCATGTGCATGTGTGAGATCTGACGGAACCTAGGTCCGCTCGCTGGTTTGGGTTTCATTCCCCCAGAGAAAATCCTCAAAGCGTCCATGAATGGCCATGGGGTGGCTCACCAAAATTCCCGTAGCACCAAAACTGTGACTCCGATCGCGAAGCCTTCAATTCTGGTTGATTCAGGACATCGGGTTCTAGCTGGGGGACCCCCCACACCGTGCCTCCAACACCTAGAAAAGGTGCCATTGTGAAATCTCTGGAGCTAGGGTTTTGCTAAGTGAAGGTCATTCCAAATTTTCTCAAGGGGGTCAATTCTCATCGAAAGGATCCCGGGAATGCATGGACATCGTGACCATGTCCATAATGGCCATGTGGATGTGTGGGATCTGACAGAACCCAGGTCCGCTCATCGGTTGGGTTCCATGCCCCTGGAACAAATCCTCAAAGTGTCCATGAATGGCCATGAGGTGCCTGACCAAAATGCCCGTAGCACCAAAACCGTGACTCTAATCGCGAAGTAATCGATTCTGGTGGATTTTGCATGCCCAGTTCTAGCTGGGGGACACCCCACATCGTGCCTCCAACACCCAGAAACAGTGTTATTGTTCCATATCAAGAACTAGGGTTTTTCTTAGTGAAGGCCATTCTAATTTTTCTCAAGGGGGTCAATTCTCATCCGAAGGCTCCTAGGCGTGCTTGGCCATCATGAACACGTCCATAATGGCCATGTACACATGTGGGATCTAACGAAACCCAAGTCCGCTCTCTGGTTTGGGTTCTGTGCCCCGAGAGCAAATCCTTAAAGTGTCCCTGAATGGCCACAGGGTGCCTGACCAAAATGTTCGTAGCACAAAAACCATGACTCTAATCGTGAATTTTTTTTTTTAATGGATTCATAACGTCGGATTCTAGCTGGGGGACTCCCCACACCATGCCTCCAATGCCCGAAAATGGTTCCATTGTGCAATCTCTGGAACTAGGGTTTTTCTCAGTGAAGACCATTCCAAATTTGCTCAAGGGAGTCAATTCTCATCCAAAGGCTCCCGTGCATATGTGGCCATCGTGAAAATGTCCACAATTTCCATGTGCATGTGTGGGATCTGACGGAACTCAGGTTCGCTCGTCGATTTGGGTTCCGTGCCCCCGGAGCAAATCCTCAAAGTGTCCCTAAATGGCCACAGGGTACATGACCAAAATGCTCGTAGTACCAAAACCGTGACTCTGATTGTGAAGCCGTCAATTCCGGTGGATTCAGGATGTCGCGTTCTAACTGGGGTACCCCCACACCATGCCTCCAATGCCCAAAAACAGTGCTATTGTTCCATCTCCGGAACTAGGGTTTTTCTTAGTGAAGGCCATGTTAATCTTGCAAAAGGGGGTCAATAAGCTAGATTAACTTCTATAGGGCTAGATTAGGTCTTCGAGGCTAGGTTATGTCTCTAGGGATAGATAAGTATTTTAGATTAGGTCTACAAGGTTGTAGGTCCACATTAGGCTTTCCAGGGCTACATTTGTTTTTGTCTAGTTTCTAGGGCTAGATCAGGGTCTTTAATCTATATTAGGCTCTATTTCTTAGAAGGAACATCTATATCTAGCTTCCAACCCATATAGTGTGATTCTGATATATTTTAGTTTGTTAGTATTTCCTCTTGTGGTCAAGGTGAATTTCAACATTATTGATCTAGTGGCTTAGGAGCATGTAGGGGTGATTGCACCACCCAAGATATTTATATCATTTGTTTCTTTCATCCATGAGACTTCCAATTATATAGCGGAGGAGAGGTGTGATGATGAGATTGACTTCATCCATGCACATTCTACGTATTCATTGTCCATTCCTTGAATTTAACACTGAAATCCATTGCTTCAGATGTGACATGGAATGGAAACCATATTGAGAATGCATGCCATATCCATAACTTTGTACAAAACCACACAAATTTTGGAATAATTAAACCCTTCATCTATGTCATATTAATACATTAGTAGCATTAATTAATCATTCTATGATTAATTACTATGTATTAGACTAGATAGTTGGCATATGAGTCATTGTGTGGACCACAAGCATCATTGTGTGGACCACAAGTTTCCTAAACTCACTAGAAGATATTTTTGGATGTCCTAAAATATATTATGGCTATTTTTAGACAATTTTGAGTTATATTGGCACACTTGCTGCTTTTACTGCTTTTTACCACTTTTGGGGTGAAAGGTAAAAGCTAGTTGACTAAGGAAACTATTTTTTGGACCACTCATCCTCTATGATGTTTATTCCTTCCATTTTTTGGATTTGGCATGTTTTTTCATCATACATCACTATATGATCACTAAATCATAAATTTGTGAGCCTTTGGTGTGACTTGGAGAACACACTTTCCACCTAGGGGGGTTTTGCATTATTTTAGTAAGTCTACTTTTGTGAGGATTCGAATGGAATCCTTATGCATTCGAATATCTGATGTATTTTTATATATTGAAATACATTTACTTTCCCAATTTTGGAAGATGTAATATTATTCTCTTGAGTAATTCAGTGTGCAATTATTGTGAGTGAATTTCAGTGTTCGTGACTAGTTGTGTGAGATCTTTTGTGAGAGTGTGTAATTTCTTGATCAGATATTGGTGTGAACTAAATTTCACATGGTATTAGATCTATAAATTTATTCCTTTCTCCTTCTATTGTCTTGCAGGATCCAACCAGTCTCAAGGAGGTTGCAGTAATTCATCAACAGGGCGCATTCTATCATCCAGAGGGCGCAACTCAGCATCCAGGGGCGTACCCAAATCACTCCAAAATCTATTTTAGAGATGCCATGGATCATTCACATCATATCATACTCACTCCATTCAATTATTTTGACTGGAAAGCACAGATGGATATCATTTTGAGGAGAAAAGGCCTCTACAGGGTGACTATGGCAACTGAGACTAAGCCAACCTCAACAATTGAGAAATAAAAGTGGCATAATCGAAGAGATGAAGCCTATGGTATGTTGTGTCTCACTACATCTAGGGATATTCTATTCCATCTTGATGGTCTTACCTCTCCCAATGAATTTTGGATAAAGCTTCAAGAATTGTTTGGCAAGACTGATGAATTAAGAGACCACCAACTGGATAATGAACTAGTTTCATTGAGTCCAAAAAATTTCTATAACCTCTAGGATTTATTATCAAAATTCAAGTCACTTGTTCTACAATTGAATCAATGTGGAATTGATAAAAAATATGAGCAGCTGATCTTGGTCATTCTCTCCAAGATTGGCCCATATTATTCAGTGTTTGTTTCGACCTTTCATGTAACCAGGAAAGCAATTCGAAACTAGAAGAGTCCTACTCTCTCAGAATTCATAGAATCTCTTACACAAGAACAAGACAAATTGGTCTTGATGGGAGCCATCAAAAATCCATCCAAATACCATTGTCTAAATTTTGTATATTCAAAGGGTTTGAAAGGGAAGAAGAAGGGAAATTTCAAGAAGCCCACCGGTGAGAAGAAAGACAAGCAGAAAGTTCTTGAAGACTCCTACCACTCAAAGAAGAATCCAAATAAGAAGAATGAGAAGGAAAAATGTACTTATTGCAGCAGGGTATTTCATCCTGAAAGCTCTTGCATGAATAAAACCATTGATCAAATGGCTCTACTCCTGGAGAAATCCAACATTCCTCTTCCAAAGAGCGCGAGGAAGGATGGAGGACAAAATTCTAAAGATAAGGAGAGAGTGCATGCACTGATGGCAAGCACATCCAAGCCGACCTCGCTCATTATTGATTATGGAGCTTCAAGGCACATGGTGTCTACAAGTGAGTTCTTTACTTCATTTGACTCTTCATGTGGTCCAAATATTGTGTTGGGTGACAATTCTGAAACTTCAAGAAAAGGTAAAGGCAGCATAGATCTTGATTTTGGTTCATTCAATAATGTCTTGTATGTTCCTGGACTTGTTGCTAAACTCTTGTCAGTATACCAGATGACCCACACAGGTTCACCCAAAAAGGTGGCCTTTACACCAAATGATGTTGAGATATGTGAAATGTCAACAGGCCAAATTGTTGCATTAGGCATTGCTGACCATAGCTCTAGAATCTACAAGTTTTCTCATTTTGTGCCATTCCCCTCACCTTCTGCTCTTTTAATCCATGCCAATGAGTCAATCAAATTGTGGCGTGAAATATTTGGCCACCTAAACTATAGATACCTTTCCCAACTCCATGAGAAAGAAATGGTCATAGGGCTTCCCAATATCATATTTTCCAAAGGTGTCTGTCAAAGTTGCATCCTAGGAAAACACCTTGAGCATAAGTATAGGAGATCCAAAACTGAGCGAACCTCTGCACCCTTGGAGCTTATTCACACTGATATATCAGGTCCTTTCCCCCATGAGTCCTTGAACCATGCTAAATACATCCTCACCTTCATAGATGACTTTTCCATGTATTGTTGGGTCTATTTCATAAAGTTAAAGTCTGAAGTTTTTGCTATGTTCAAGCTTTTCAATGCCTCTGTTGAGAACCAGTCTGGTAGACATATCAAGATCATCAGATCTGATAATGATACGGAGTACATCAAATCTGAGTTTCAGCATTTTTGTGCCTCTTCAAGCATTCAGATGCAACACACAGTTCCTTACACACCTCAGCAGAATGGTGTTGATGAGAGGAAGACCAGATCTCTTAAGGAGATGGCCACATGTATGCTGGATTCCAAGTATTTGTCTCCAATACTTTGGTCTGAGGTAATAAATTGTGCCACATATATTCAGAACAAGGTGCCACACAAAGCACTAAAAGGAATCACTCCTTTTGAGGCTTGGACTAGGCACAAACCTGATATTTCTCATTTCAGGATTTTTGGCTTCAAGGCTTGGGATAGAATCCCACTTGAGAAGAGGAGGGCTATGCAGCCCCAAATCCAACCATGTATTTTTGTTGGCTATTCATAGGACTCAAATTCCTACAAGTTTCTGAACATGGCCACTCAAAAATCCTCCATTGAAAGAAGTGTTCAATTCGAAGAAGAGCCCTCTCAGAATGTTGAAATTGGAGAGGCCTCTACACCACCACCTGACGAAGTAAGTGATGATCCTTTTGAATTTTTTGATTCTGATATTTTTGATTATGAGGACCATTTTATTGCAGATCCTAATTCACCAACAAGGCCTAAGTGGGATTCTAATACCCTTCAAGCAGTTGGTGAACTAGTGGTAAATCCTCAGGATACTAGGAGGACTAGATCACAATTTGGGACTGCTCTCATGTGAATGACCCATAACTATCTGAGATATGTTATATGATGGTGGATTCTGATCCTCAAACATATGAGGAAGCCTCATGTGACCCAAGATGGTAGGATTCCATGGATGAATATTTTCATTCACTGCAAAAGAATGAGACATGGGAGCTAGTCAAGCTCCCCCCAAGAAGAAAATTGGTAAGGTGTAAGTGGATCTACAAAACCAAGTGTGCATTTTATGGTACGGAAGTAAAATATAAGGCTAGGTTGGTGGAAAAGGTCTTCTCCCAAGTCCAAGGCCTTGACTACAATGATAATTTTCCACCAGTTGCACAGAACAATTCGATAAGACTAGTTCTGGCAATTTATGCATCCAAGCACTGGGAAGTACACCACATGGATGTCAAGAGTGCATTCCTCCATGGAAATCTTGAGGAGGAGACTTATATGCAGTAGCCAGAAGGATATACATCTTATCCTAACTATGTGTGTATATTGAGGAAGTCCTTATATGGGCTTAAGCAAGCCCCCAAGGCTTGGTATTCCAAAATGGAAAACTTTCTCTTGTCACAATCTTATGTGAGATGAAAATATGATCCTAATGTTTACATGAAGCTGATTGATGGTTCAATTATGATTATAGTGTTATATGTTGATGATCTACTAATAAAAGGTATTTATACTGATCAAATAGCTTCATTAAAGACTACTTTGCATCAAGCTTTTTCCATTAGTGACTTGGGAATTCTTAAGTTGTTTTTGGGGCTTGAGATTTATCAAACTGAGAATGGAACTAAGGTATCTCAGTCCAAATATGCATCTGACCTGCTAGATAATTTCAAGATGTCTGATTTCAAGCCTTCAAAGACTCCTTTCCTTTCAGGAGTTAGACTTGAAGAAGCAGAATCTACACCTTTGGTTGACAGCACCTTGTATAGGCAGCTTGTTGGCATCTTGTTACACTTGACCCATACTCGACCTGATATTGCATATGCTATGAGTGTGGCATCAAGATACATGGAGAAGCCACATGAGATTCATTGGAGGGATGCAAAAAGAATCTTGCATTATGTGCAAGGAACCAAGACTGATGGCATTCACTATGCTCCAGATTCTATCCTAGATCTTCTTGGCTTTACTGACTCAGATTGGGCTAGTGATAGCCTTGACAGAAAATCCACATCTGGATTTGTATTCATTCTTGGAGGTGGTCCTCTTTGCTTGTCTAGCAAGAAATAGAGTGCAATTTCACTATCTTCAGCAGAGGCCGAGTATAGAAGAGCAGTGAATGCTGCTACTCAGTGGGTGTGGTTGCAAGGTATTCTTTCAGAGTTTGAGATTGCCTTTAGTACTCCTACTGTCATATTTTGTGACAATCATAGTTCTATAAGGGTCTCAAGTGATCCAGTACAGAGACAGAGGACCAAGCATATTGATATCCATATGCACTATATCAGGAGTTTAGTGCATGACCAAATCATTAATTTGCAGTATTGCCCAACAGGTGAGCAAACTGCAAACATATTCACCAAAGCTTTTACTAAGAAGACCTTCAGCTATCTTATATCACTCCTTGGGATGGTTGAACATGTGGTGGAGTGAAGGATTGATCAGCAATCTTTCAATTTTGATATGTCCATTTTTTGAGGGAAGGTTTTTCCCAGGAGGTTTTCCTCTTTTCCTTGTTTTGTGGACCAGGCAGTATTGTACAGGGTGACCGTGTCTTGTTACTAGGCCCTAGTTTTTATTTCTTATTTTTAGCACATAAAGTCAGACTTATGGGGAGTGTTGGAATAATTAAACCCTTCATCTATGTCATATTAATACATTAGTAGCATTAATTAATCATTCTATGATTAATTACTATGTATTAGACTAGATAGTTGGCATATTAGTCATTGTGCGGACCACAAGCATCATTGTGTAGACTACAAGTTTCCTAAACTCATCAGAAGCTATTTATGGATGTCCTAAAATAGATTCTGGATATTTTTAGACAATTCTGAGTTAGATTGGCACACTTGTTGCTTTTACCACTTTTTGGGTGAAAGGTAAAATCTAGTTGACTAGGGAAATTTTTTTTTGGAGAAATTCGTGAGCCTTTGGTGTGACTTGGAGAACACACTTGCCACCTAGGGGGGTTTTGCATTATTTTAGTAAGTCTACTTTTGTGAGGATTCGAATGGCATCCTTATGCATTCGAATATCTAATTTATTGTTATATATTGACATCCATTTACATTCCCAAGGTTGGTTGATGTAATATTATTCTCTTGAGTAATTCAATGTGCAATTATTGTGAGTGAATTTCAGTGTTCTTGACTAGTTGTGTGAGATATTTTGTGAGAGTGTGTAATTTATTGATCAGATCTTGGTGTGAACTAAATTTCACAACAAATTCCATCACCATCTACAAATATTACGCACATATTTCATTGTTGAAGATTGAAGATACTCGATTTGCTTCCTCATTCATCATGCTCATGAGGTCCATTGTCATGGAGAATGAGTGTCCCGCGTATGGGACATCGGCAGAGAAATTATGGTCCATCATTCAAGATATTCTTATCTCTAGGTGGGATAATAATTTCACACCTTTTCATTTCTTGGCCCACTCATTGAACCCCAAGTTCTACTGTTAGGATTGGCTCACTGGTGGACCAGGGCCCTCACACAGATTCCCTCCTCACATGGATGGAGAGATTGCACATGGGAGGAAGTCCACAACTTGAATAAGAGTGGGAGTTTTTTTGGTTTTGGGGGGAGTTTTCTTGGGCTATCAAGCACTCCCCCACTTCATTTCACTTCATTGTTTCCATTTCATTCACCATTGCAAGGGTTTGAGGAGCTTGGAGTGCATTTGGAGATTTTGCAAGAAGATTGGACTCTTGGAGAGCTTGGAAGAGAGATTGAAGGGTGCCATTTGTGAAAGGAAAGTTCATGATTATAAATGGATCGGTTCATTGTACAAGAAAGGCAAGTTCATGATAAGATTCATTACCAATCATAGTAATTCCCACCACATTTTCCACAGTCACTCAAATTTGGAGCTATTGAAGCTTGCCAAGACTAGATTTTCTAGCTATTACCTCACCTTCAAGCGCCTTTTGAAGACAAAAGAGGAATTGGTTAGTATGGCATCAAGTGACTCATGGCAGGTTTTAATAGACATGGCTACATCCGCATCTGACAGGAAATATTTTCAGGAGGTGGAGGACACCGTTCTTGATGGTCAGTTTAGGGTTTAGGGTTTAGGGTTTAGGTTATATAACTACTAGATGATTGATGTTATATATTTTAATCCATGTTTTTATTTTTTTTGTAACTAATTCAACATTTTGCATGGTTTTGTTCACATATGTGTGTCTCATTGTGATTTGTGAATGACAAATGTGTACTCATTAATGTGTATTGATTCTAATTTCTATTGAATATTATGAAATGTTATAATATAAGATGAGTTTTAAATCTTGTTTATGCATGTGAATTTTTCCTAAAGGGATGGAAACTTGAATTGGAGTGATTGGTGTAAAACATATAATGGTGTAAAACATCAATGTATTGTAATAGTAACTTAAACATAACTCAAACATCAAATAAACGATATAAGATAATGATATCAAATAAACTATCTAACATGAATAACATTATACATGCATGAAGAAACAATCACATGACTATACTATGTACCTCAATCAATTAGGCCTTCTGGATACTCTCTGTTTTTTATTGTTTCAAACAACATATTGTGCTCTGCATGAGGTAGTAAGTAGCGTACCTTGTTTGATGACTTCATTGACATTGTTTGTAGTTTTATGTTTGTACCAAAGATCAAGTGCGTAAAGTGATACACCCATGAACCTGGTATATAATCCATGTATGTGTAGCCATTTCGTTTTGGTCCCTTTCCATCTACTGTAAGATATTCTCCCTGAACAACCATCGAGCCAGTTTGAAAGGTAATGCCTTCACTATAAGTTAATGATGAGAGGAGGGACTTTTCTTCCCTTGGATGCATCGTGCCAACCAATAATCCATGCCAATTTCACTGTCTGTCGGGGTGACAACTGTGTAGATGTGTCCTTCAAAAATTCATTTTACAGTCATATTCCAATAGGTAGTGGTTTGATAACTTGGATAATTAAAAAAAAAGGAGGGAACCGGGATATGGATGCAAAAATGTTTACCTAACTGTACAAGATCATATATATGATCATATTCATTTGAAATAGAAGGTTGGCCTTCCTCTAACTAGATTGTTTCAACAACTGCACGTGGGTCCACTGCAAGTGATACATGATCCCATTCATCAACCCAATCCATTGATTCACATTCATCCCACTCACAACTGCTACAAGGCCCACAAAAGCAAGCAAGATTCTGTGTCCATATTTCAAATAAGGGGTTGTTTGAGCTTCGAACTGAATGAAATCCACGAGTGCCTTGTACAGTACTACAACTATAAGAACGTTATTGATCTATATCAACCACATGCCATAAATTTATAACAACATTTCCTCTACATGTTGGTATGTGTTGCTTTGTTGTTCGATTTGATCTTTTTGCAGAGCACCATTGAACTATGGATTCTGCATCCCGAATATGAGGTTTTGTCATGCACCTCATATCCTCCCTTCGTAGGGAAATTTTGAGACATGCTCCAACCCCATCATGCTCTCCCTTTCCGTGCCCGATCTCATAATATTTCCATATATGCAGCACATCATAAGTCTTGTGCAAAATACTCAACCACCGGAATACACGTGCATTTTTGAACTAGCATGCACAACCATCTAACCATATCCAATGTTGATCCATCTATATACCTCTCTCCTTTAGTTTATCATAGAAAATTCTGAAGCAATGTTGCACATAATGTAGGTTGTGGCACCTATTGTTGTTGGCAATATGGCAATATAGGTTGGCATTGATGGCAAATAAGATAAGAGACATTTCCTATGATGACAAAGCAGAGGACATGGCATGTATGATGATGTGGCATGGTTGGTAGTGATGACATGGCATGGCTTAGATGATGATGTGGCATGAAGTTGAAAGTCTTTGTTACATCATTCTAGAGAAATTTGTCAGTTTAAAGAAATTCTGAGAAATGGCTAAGTATTGGAAAATTGGTCCAAGTGGCCTTAAGAGAATGCCTACCATAATTCATGGTTTAGGAAAAATGACTGCACCATCATACCATCCTATAGTCTGTTGGTTTGTCTACCTAACCATGGTATTAGTTATACTTAAGCATGTCTGAAGAAAAAGTTATGGATCTTCCAAAATAGGGTTTCAAGATAAACTTTGGAGTTTTTAAAAAGGTGACTTGAAAATTGAAAAGTGACTTTAAGAAATATTCATGAAATAAGAAAGCTATATAAGTTACATGAAATATTCATTATGTTATTTCTACGAGTTAAGTGGTTAATGAAGTATTATTAAAAAAAAAAACTTGGAATTATTAAAGAAAATAAATTAGAAGAATAAAGTCTTATTAAAAAAAAAACGGGAGAAGATTGAAGATTAAAGAAAGAAGGTTAAAAAGAATGAAGGTTAAAGAAGTAAGGTTAAAAAGACTAAGAATAAAATTAGGTGAAAGTAAATTCAAGCCCATGGTTTTCGAAACCATGGTAATTACCCATGGTATTTAAAAAGGGATATTAAAAAGGAAATGATTAAGTGAAAAGACAATCTTTAAAATCTAAATAGTATTGCCAAAATAAAATTATGATTGCCTTAAAATTTTGTTACACAAAATGAAGAGGTTCCTGCAAATGGAAGGTTAAAGAATGTTTAATTAATTAATTAATTAAAATAGTAAGATACAGAATTACAAATAAAAGATTAATTATCAGATTTGAAGAGGTGCCTGGAAATGAAAGGCATAAGAAGGTTTAAAGTAATGAATTAATTAAAGTCTATAACAAAGACATAGATTTAATTAATTGATAATAAACAAGTTTAAAAGTGAGATTCTAAGAGGTATGAGGAAACAAAAAAAATAAGGTTAAAATAATAAACAGAATTAAAATTAAAGAACAGAGAAATGAAAGGGAATGTTGGTTTGGAAAAGATGTGGCTTTTCGGTTTGAAGAGGTATGAAGATTTGAAGAGGCGTGGAAGAAATATATAATGAAGAATCAAAATAGAAGATGTGAGTCTTGGTGACAAAATTTGTTGTAGCATCCAGAGTAGTCAAAGATAGAAGTTGATGTTCCAGAATTGAAGAAAATAAACATTCAAGGGTGGCTGAGAGGAGCTAGGGCAGGTTGGTGCCTGCAAGGGAGTAGGTGCTTCCTTGCCAATTGTAACTGACTAAATAGGGGTGTGGGTGCATCATGATCAGTGGGTGTTGATCCAAAAGGGAAGAAGACATCTTCCTTCTATTGTATATTGTAAAAACAAGTTTTGCAGATAATAGAAAAGTGTTGGTGTTTTACCTTATTGGGCTCCACGATAAATCATTATGTTCAAATTTGTTTTTACATTTGCTAAAGAAAAAGAAATTTTGTTTAAATTTGTGTCACTGATTCACCCCCCCTCTCAGTGATAGGACCTGATCCATTAGTCGTCACTGATGTAGAAGTTGATCTCTTTCAATATTATCCTCATGTCATTGCTTCTCTCTGGCGCATGCCTATACGTGATATGGACCATTATGCTAACTTGTTTTGAATGGTAGTATTGACTTTTAATCTCATTCTGTGGTTGCAGGGTGTATTTTTCAGCAAAGTCCACAACCGACAATATTGTGACATTGGGAAATATGTCCCTGCACTAACTGTATCGTTCATCCTACCATCGTGCTACATGGACATGTTGTACATATTGCTCGGTCTTTTGGTAGAATTCCTTCATGAAATCGCAAATTTGTACCTGGTGCCACAAAACCAAGGGAATTAATACAATGTGACATTTGCAATATGAATATATATGTATAAATTCAACATGTACAGTATGAAAGTATGCAAACTTAGATTACTTGTGACTTCACCAATGCAATTCTTTTGCTTTTCTTCGCACTATATACTTGATATGTTATGTACTTGAAGTTCTGCATTTCTACTGACATCCTCCCAAATTCGTGCTCCTCGATTTCATGGATGTAGTGGCTCAATAATTCAAATCCACTGCACCTGGAACATGTCCCATATAAACATGATCTTTTATAATATTTTTGTCCTTCAAGTCTTGGACACATTATGCTATGTATAAATTCTCTGGATGTATTCAGTGGTTGTAGCAATGGGAATTCATGCACAATGTTAGTATGAAAATCACAAAACATATGTTTATATGTATCATAATAGTACTCGAATTCTACATGGTATCTGCAGCAACATGTGTTGCAATCAATGCAAATTCTAACATACCAGGGTTTGCATTTTTCAAAGGACCTTTGGCCCAAGTTCAATTGTGTGTGCTCATTCTTGAACCTTTCATAGAGTTTTGTTTGTGACGTTTCAAGGAAGTGCTTGACATGGGGTTCACACCACTTAACAGCTTTTTCTCAACTTTAATGCATCTCTTTGATTTGATGGAAGTCTAGTGTTATCATGCCAAAAATTTTGTACTAGTTCTTTACCAGCATCAATAAGATTCATGTCTGAATGAGGTAACCTACCAACAAAGGCCCAACAATATTTTTGGCCTGGGGTCTCAAATTTTTCTCTAATAGAAGAATAACTTTGAAGATTCTTTCTATCTACTTTAAAGATTTTACATGTGAGTGATAACAGGCGACGTTGCCTTGTGGATTTGTCTACAATTGATTCTGACAGTACACAACGGGCCACATTAAAATATTTTGTACAAGTTTTCCCAATCAAATTAAATGCAAATTGTATATTTCTAACAACATGATTGCTGGCCTCTGAACTTCTAACTACCTTCATTCCCAAAATCCTCCTAGCATGAGCTAGCCAATGTGATTTTAACAAAGCCAGAAACAATTGACATTTTGCTGCATCGGTTTTGGATTCAAAAAATTCTTTGATTATCCTGTTACAATGGAAATCAATAGTGTGTTTGGGAAACCTACCTTCAAGTCCCAAAAAGGAAATTTCATCCACATGAATACGTCTAGTAGTTCTCCGTCATCCACTTGATAGTCAAGGAAAGGGAGTTGGAAAGGAAGTACGAGTCTCGTCACCAGTTTGATGTGGCCCTTGATTCACAATTTAGTCCTACAAGGGAGTGTGTTCGACATGTGTGTGCTCTTGTTGGGGAGGTTTCAAATTAACAACTTGTTTAACATCCATCCCTTCATACTCAGAATCAACCAATATTTGAATGACTTCAACCACTTCATCATTGCTTGTTGATGGATCTAAGGCACTAACATTTTGATGTCTATGATTTTCCATGTACAACCTAGCCTTTTCTCTTATCTCATGGGCCTTCTTAGCAGGAGGCTCCTTCCTTGTAGAATTTCTTTTATTATTACGTTTGTTTCCCATATTCAATACTTTTTTTAACAAAACAAAAATATCACCCCTGCAAGAATAAATAACAAATAAGATATTAAAAAACGATGTGCATGATTATTAAAACTCGATCTAGCAATTGATTATGTACAACAACATCTAGTGAGAATTTTTTCATATAATCTTAAAATATATTGAGAATTCCCTAGATATAACAACCACATCACCTCTAGGAACTCAATTTGAGATGTTTTCTTGTCATCTTGAAACAATGTACAATGAGCCGCTTTTTGGTAGCTTGGCACTTGGCACATGGTTTTTTGACAATAGCTTGTGTTAGTAGATGGTATTGGATGGTGGTATGGGATATTAGTAGGAGCATATTTCCTACAAAAGGAGAAGCTTCTACTCACTTCATTTTCATGTTTTAGATGAGGGAAAATAGCCCCAAAAGATTAAGAGTTTGATTCTTTAGGTGTTTGTGTGATTTGTTGTAGTGAAATCATGAGGAATTCAACAAATGTTTGTGTACTGGATGGAGTTATGTGATTATGAAAGGTTATTGGTGGTGACGCAAGTAAGTTTTTTTTATTATCTTTATGAAAGGTTGAAATAATTAAGAATATTAAGAATAATAAAATACATTTATCATATAATTCATGAGGAAAAACTAAAATAGATACAATTCAAACAAAGTGAATGAAGACTAAAATACATTTCACAAGAAAAATTTGTCACCATACCTCAAGGATTAGGATTGCTCTTTGCTTGAAATGTAAAAAGCTCTTTTGATGTATCCATTATATGTAAGAATAGTTCAAGTGTGTCCAGGAAGCATGAGAATTCAATCCAAGGAGCCAAATAGATTCCAACTGTTGTGTATTCAATCCAAGGAGACAAATAGAGTCCAACTGGTGTGTATTCAATCCAAATTGTCAAAGAAACACCAAAATGTGTGTGAATTCAATCCAAATTGCAAGTGATTGTCGAACTGTGCGTGAAAAGAGCGAAAAATATGTGATACATGAGAGAAAAAATGTGGGAGAAGAGCGCGGATGATTTTCTAAATTTTATGTACAGCAGAGGCGCGCACGGACTAGGAGCACGTGCGTGCCTCTATTGAACATTCCATAGTTTGGTGGGTAACGTTTAATTCATTTATTTCCCAATAAATCTATATGTGTCGGTTTATTCCTAGAGCCCCTCCCCCATAAATGCCTTTGGGTCCTCTTCTAAACCATAATACCTAAGTGCATAAGTGCTTCTAGGTGTTTAAGGGTTTAGGGGTTAGGGTTATAAGGATTGTAGGTTAAGAGTTAAAGGTTATAAGGATTGTAGGTTAAGAGTTAAAGGTTATATGGATTATAGGTAAGTTATGGGGTTAAAGGTTATATAAAAATAAAAATCTACTAATATTCAAATGTGAAATATGAATGGTTAAAATTATACGAGCTATGCAAAATTGAATGTACAAATTATCTTGGAAATTTAACACAAAGAAACCAAGATAACTTGAAATACATATTCAAAAGTGATTTTTATATCAACCACACAACCTGACCAATATGAATATTTATACCCACATATATTAGGGTCTTTGCTTCTACTGCACAACCCTTATTCATCCAATTACTTGTTAATTGTAATGTACCATTCCTTGGGTGCCTTCTTTAGGCCATATATAACCTTCTTCAGTGTGCAAACAAGATGCTCCTACCTTGGAACTTGAAAAACTTGTGGTTGATATGTGTACACTTGTTCCTCCAAATCCACATTGAAGAAGGAATTTTACATATCCATTTGATCAACATTCAAACTAAATTGTGCTACCATGGATATAATTAATTGAATTATGCTCATATTTTACATAGGAGAAAAGGTCTATTCATAGTCAATGCCCTCTCACTTAGAGAACCCTTTTGCAACCAATTGTTCCATATGCTTGTCAAGTGTGCCATTTGATTTTTGCTTGACTTTGTACACCCATTTGCAACCAATGGGTCTCTTCCCTGGTTGAAGCTCTATGAGATTTCAAGTTTGATTTTTCATTTGTATCTCATGTTTGGTTTCCATGGCCTTCCATTCAATTTTCCTATTCCCTCCTCAAACACCTATTACTCATTAAATCCCTAAACATTGGCCATGGAAATAAATTTTACCATGTTTGTTTTATTTTTTCTCTTGCCCCTTGATGATATTCCCTTTATCATTTCTCCCACCCGAATATCCATAATGACTTTTTGAGCCACCACTATGGCCTCTTCTTGGGGCCCTCCTCATCGAAGTCAGTATTGTCACCATGACTTGTATTACCTCTACCTATTTCATACGAATGCTAATTTGCATTATTTGCATCAGAAATTATCGTAGACTTCACATCCTCAAAATATTTCCCCATTTTGGGCAGAGCTTCCTGAATCTTGACACTTGTATCCTTCACCACAACTGGTTTCTCCATGGTAATTTTGAAATATAAAGAAGCTTTGCAAGGTTGAACTTCTTCATCAACTATGGAATATCTATTGAATATCAACTGATTTGTGTTAACATAAACCATCCTATAAGATTTATATATGTCGTTGTACCCTATGATCATCAATTTCTCTCTCTTAGGGTCTAACTTGGTTATTTTCTCATCTAGAATCTAGGCATGGAAAATATAACTAAATACCCTAGTATGAATGACTTTAGGTTTCCTCCTAGACCATGCTTCCTTTGCGGTGTTCTGCTTCACCACCATCATTAGAGATATATTTAATAGATATAATATTGTAAACAATTCCTCATCCCAAAACCTATTTGGAACAGACATGTTCTCCATCTTTCACATGGTCATCTATTTAATATCATGGTTTCACCTCTCAACCATGCCATTCTATTGTGGAGTGTATGGTGTAGTGAACTGTATTTTTGTTTGATACTTATTGCAAATGTTATCAAATTATTTGGAACAAAATTATTTGTTATCATCATACACGAGTGCTAAGGTGATTCCTATTGTAGTCCTCAACAAAAACAAGGAAATACATGCACATTTCCCTACTATAGTCATCAATAAAAAGAAAGAAATACAGAACACTAGTGTTGGATTCCATGTTCATTGGTCCACAAATGTTTACATGAACCAATTAAATGACTATGTTTTCTCCCCAGACTTTTCCTTCCTCAAATGGTGCTCTATGCTGCTTTCTAATCTAACAAGCTCCAATAACACCCTATATTTGTGCTTGGATATCAAGAATTCCTTCTACCATATTACCTCAAGACATATGAGAAAGGTAGTTTATTATTAGGTTCCCGTATAATCGATGTCAAAGAGTACTTATATTTGATGTACTTATGCTTACCATTGCATGCTCCATGACCTATCCAATGTTTAATAGTCTAAACAATCCATGATTGTCCACACCAAGAGCTATAGTCTTGTTGGTCTCCTTATCAACTAAGTAGCATTTATGTTTCCTAAAGCTCACATCTAAGTGGGGTTAACACCTTATAGTCTTACTTATCAAGGGTATAATAATCTACATGCCTAATACATAATACACATTGAGGAAAATCAAGTTCCTCGTGACCCATCCTTAGTGCTCATAACCTTCTAATAGTGAGATATCACCACTCATAGGCCAAATTTCCTGCATAGAGGTCATGTTTGGTAGTTCAAGGGATTATTGGTTTCCCTTGAGCTTCAAAAGTTATATTTTAGGCCTAATTTCAATGTATAATACCTTTACATTGGTTTATGGCTCAAGACCTATACATAGTTCTCAAGCAAATATGATCATTTGAAGGTGAAGTATCTGCTTCCAATGTCATATGTGTTTATTGCACCAAGAGTATCGAGGTGCTTACAACTTAGTATGGGGGAGATTTGTAATGTAATGTAGCGTAACGACGTCACGTTACGTGCCCAAAAGAAAAAGTAATTAAAAAAATTTATGTCGGCTCATAAAATAAAAAGTTAAAACCAATTAAAAAATCCATATCCACTCATAAAACAAAAATTTAAAACCAGATAAAAACTCATTAAAAAAATAAGACCTCTAGAAATTGGATGCCTCTCAATGCTTGTTAGATACATGTTTAGGATGGATTTATGTTGGTTCAAGCAAACAATCATATGCTAATGATACCATGATGGCATAGTCATCCTCAATAGGAAAATGATACCCTCAAAATGGTATATGTTCTTGGTGGAGGAAACCTTGTTATCCCTAAATGGATGTAACATTCCTTTCAATCCTGAGCTTCAAGTCTCCTCCCATGACCATGTCCAAACCCCCAATTCCAAATACTTGGAGACATAGTGCCATGGAATCATGGATATCCATGCAAAGTCATACATCGTGCTTTGAGACATTTTTCATGGATTTGGATGCCTCAATGGTTTCTTTACGGCCAAATGCATGGTCTTTTTCCCTCAAATTTCATTCCCATGGCCTTGAGACACATACATATTTCTACAAACCAGCTAATTGCGCCAACATCCCGAATCATAAGACATTGGAACACTCAAGAATCGATGTGTGGTTGGTTGAGGAAACCTTCTTAGTCTTTGATGGCTAGAAGAATTCTTCAAGGCCCAAGGTTTTGGTATCCTCCACTAAGCATGTCCAAGGCCCCGAGGCCCCGAGACATAAATATAGAGCATCATGAATACCATAGACAAAGTCACGTGTTGTGCTTTGAATCATTTTTCATGGATCAAGATACCTCAATGCTTTCTTTAAGGAAAAAGTCAAAGTATTCTTCCCTAGAGCATCATCCTAAAGGCCCCAAGACATGTACATACTACTTAAAAATACTAAATGGAACTAATATATTTAATCATAGAGTAATGACACTCTCAATATGTCACGTGTGGTTGGTGGATGAAATATTCTTATCCTTAGATGGATAGAAGATTCATTTAGGTCCATAGGACCAACTCTCCTCCCTTGACTATGTCCAAGGTCCTAAGGCCCTAAGAAATAGATACATATTTCAACATATATCCCTATTAGGTAATGCATGGTTCCTTGAGGAATTTCTCATAGATTTGGATGCCTCAATGGTTTATTTAGGGCCAAATGCATCGTATTCTTCCATGGAAAACCATTTACAAGGCCCTAAGACATGTAGATACTAAGTTCAAAACCATATAATGGCACTTCCATCATCAATCATAGGACAGTGATACCTCAAGAGGCCATGTGTAGTTGGTGGAGGTAACCTTCTTAGCCCTAGATGGATATAAGGTTCCTTTAAGTCCCAAGTCTTAGGTCTCCTCCCTTGACCATGTCCAATGCCCTAAGTCCCCAAGACTTGGATACATATAGCATAATGGATACCCCTGTAAAGTCTTGTTTGGTGCTTTTAGACATTGTTCCTAGTCTTGGATGTCTAAATGGTTTCTTTATGGCCAAAGGAACGATATTCTTCCATAAAACATCATTCCAAAATCCTTTATTAGGCACATACATATTGCTCAAAACCACTTCATGGTATCGACATCCTTAATCATAGGCCAATGATACCATTAAGAGGCCATGTGTGGTTAGTGGAGGAAATCGTCATAGCTCCTTCTACATAGAATATTCCTTTAGGGACCAAGATTAAGGTCTCTCTCTCTCTCTGATTATCTCTCTAAACTGGATATGGGTTATAGGTTTTAAGGGTTGGGTGTTTGATGATATAGTTTAGGGTTGATGAGAATTATAGGTTATAAAGGTTATGGGTTAATTTTTATTTGACTAGACACTTTAGAGGTTAGGATTATGTGGTTAGGATTATAGGGGTTAAGGGATATATATCATTATGTGTTAGTATTTAGGAGTTTTAGGGGCTATACTAGTTTAGGATTATAGTTGGCCAAGAGTTATGATGGTTAGTTATACTAGGGACTAGGGATTGCAGTGGCTAGGGACTAATGGTCAAGGGTTTGGGGATTGAGATATAGGGGTCATGGATTTATGGTTACAAGGATGAAGATTTGTATTTACATGAGGATAATGCAAGTTAGTGATTTTGTATAATAATATATCTCCTAACCCTTGTGGTGAAGGAGAGAAGAGAGGGGTGAGGGAGGGAGGAGGGATTGGGTAGAGTGGAAGAGAGGGGGGGTATTGGGTGGATAGGAAGGGGGGGGGGTTTAGGGAGAGATAGATAAAATTAAGGTGTAAAACAAAATGCGTGCATGCACAGCAACGTGTGTGTGCATAGAAACATGTGCGCGCCTCTGCGCATGTGCGCATTTGTGCACACGTGTGTTTGGATTCAAATTATTTTTGGTGCCTTTGCAGGTTTGGTATTAGCTTCGGATTTCCAAACCTTAAGGCTCGGTCTGATTTATGGAAGAACACACCAAATTATGTAACTTCATGTTTTTCACGCTTAGTTCCTCATATGTGTTAAATTTTCAGAATTTACTTCAATCTGATCTAGGATCTTAACTGAGAGAACAACATGTACAGCAAATCTACAGCATATCAATCATGGACACAATAATGCAAGCACACAAGAGACACAGAGTTTACTTGGGGAAAACCATAAAGGTGAAAAACCCCAATAACTTCCTCAGAGATAGATAGAGCAATGATACAACCAGAATACAAGAGATAGTCTTCTCCTAGCAGCAGAGCCTCCTCCTCCACAAGTGCGCCACTCTCCCAAGTGTGAGTGAGAGAATAGAATGTGTAAAATGAGAGAGACATACTCTCTATTTATACACTAACTTGACTTGACCTTTACTCAACTAGGTCGGCCTCAAGTTAACCACTTAACATAATGTTGACTAAGCCGACTCCCACTAGGGTGGTCTAATAACCCTTTGACCCACATGACTTATACAGGTCCGACCCCAACAAGGTGGTCTAATAACCCATCAAGTATAAGTTACGATACTTACAATATAAATGATGACACTTCCCTATAGAGGAATAATAACATCTCTATAGGAATACAATATACATATATGTGAAATACATTCTGAAGTTACATATACATTAACAATATGCTCCACTTGTGCACTATTGATGAAATTGCACACACTTGTCAAGCTCTGTGTGCAGATTCTAACTATATATTTTTTGAATATATCTGTTATTGTTTTCTATTTTTAATTCATTTTTAACTGCAATCATGTCAAAAAAATTTTTTAAAATAGGTCATTTATTTGGCCTATAAGTTTTTATTAGCTTACATATTTCGAAAACGGAAAAGAACCCGCACAAGAGTACAAGAATACCTACAAGCTAAAAACAAAAAATTGATTGATTATGTTCAAACCATGATATGGTGGACCAACACTTGACCATGTCGTTTTAAGGCTTCATTGAATTTCGTAATTTAAAAAATATATATATAATTAACTTTTAATTTTTTGAAAAATATCCCTGCATAATATTTATCTATTGCCTATGCCTCTACATATTTTTGTCCTCATAAATTGACAATTTACATAACAAACTGGTGGACCAATGTAAAATCTATGACACGGTAGGATCTAGCTACTATGGATGCCTCACAGTTGAAATATTTAACACATTAAGCAAGTAAACATGTGCAAATATGTTTATGGATGAACAAATGATCAAAACTCAACACAAATGATCAAATAACAGCACAAATGATCAAATATCAGAACAAATGATAAAAAATAAGGATGTACAAATGATCAAATATGAGATATTATTAACAGTCCAATGTTACAATGAGTTTGGAACATCCTTATATAGAAATAGGAATAAATAGTATGCACTTGGAGTGTCCACACTTAGCTAGCTTAGATTTATCCTCAATCCCCCCTAAGTTGACCAAATAGTCCCAAATATCCCAAATAGGTTCAAAATGTGTATGTGAACATTGGGTAAGCATGGGAGACCAAACTGGGGTTACCACATGTGGAGGAGGTGTTTGGTTGGAGTTAGGTAGGCTAAGGTAGGACAAAAATGGCCTAGGGAATGGAAAATGTCCAAGTTCACTGCATGTGCACCTATGGTCAAAGCAAATCCACAAAATAGGGGATAAGGGCACCTTAGGCATGTTGAAGGAAATAAATGTTTGTGTAAGGTGCCTAACAGCTAGTTTGACCACCCTTTGTCCCATACTTTGGCCCATACATTGTTATCTTGTTCACACTTGCTCATACAAGTTTTAACCACTTCATAATAACCAGTTTCACACCTAGGGATGTACTATTAACCAGTTTAGCACCTAATAACCTTTAATTATTTAGTGATTAAGGTAATAAGGTATAATATTTCTCTAACCCCCCCCATAAGCTAGACTTAGTGGAATATCAAAAATAAGGCCTTGGAAGCTAAGGCTCAAGTCACCTTTACAACATAAATTTTATTTGTCCATGTAAAACGAGGAAAGAAGCAAAACCACATGGGAAAAATCCTCCCTTGAGAATGGACATGACACCGAGATGAACAAAATGTCTTCAAGAGGTCTTGTTCTTCACTTGAATGAGTTGAATGAACAACTTCTTGGTGAAATACTTGGTGAAGATGTTGTGGATGCCATGTTCATGCACCAATGCATCAATGTTGTGTAGACAAAAAACATGTTGGGAGGCTCCTTGAAACACATCATTTAATAATGGAGGATCATCATAAGAATGCTTCTTACTGCATACATACTCTGATATGAATACATAATCAATAATGGAAAATATATCTCTGCAAAATCCTTCCCAAAGAACATCAAAAGACTCAACAAAACTAGCTTCTTGAGCAGCTGCCATATGGTGAATCAAACCATGTATCTTCCTTCCAAACTGATGTAGCACCTTCCCAAGTCTGCAATAGAGATCATGAGGCTCTGAAATATTAGAATAGGAGTCATATGGAGCAGAAAACAACAGAGGTATAGTGTCTCCGTGATCGAATGGCTTTACAGTAAGAAGAGAGTGTGCAACTGGATCACACTGACAGTTGAGCGAACTTGAAGAGTCAGGAGACTTGAGTTTTGAACCATAGGTGGTGAGATCAGGTCCAGACATGTGGAAAATCAGTCCCATGATCTCCAATGACATGTATTTCCAACCAAGTAATGATATGCAAGACATAAATACAACCTAGATAAGTGACACAGTATTGGAAACAATAAAATCGTGAGATTTTCCAACTGGAGAACTTGGGGGTTGCATGGTCTTTTTGGAATCCAATGGTTGGGAAAATGGTTTGATGGTTGACATAACCTATATATCATCCTGCATATTACCTTCCATATCATAATGCGAAGGATATGAATGAAGTTGGAAATATCTTTTAGAAGGCATGTCAAAAACTAGTGAAACGTGACTAGCATTGGGAGGAAACTTTGGTGAACTGGATGGAGATCCTTTCAAGGAAGGGACAGAGATTTATGAATCTAATATATCAGAATGTGATTCAGAAACAGATACATCAGAAATATATTTAACTCTATCACTCAAAGCATACAACTTATTACTTTTGCAGGTAGCATGGATACAATGTTCTTGTTCCAAAGAGAGCTTGGCTTCTTGTTTTCTTGCAATAACCACACTTGGGATTCTCTTTCTTGCTCTTCATCTTCTTGAATTTTGAATCTTCATCACTTGAACTTGAGTTTTCCTCATTTGACAACTTCTTCTCCTTCATCTTCTTCTCTTGTGGTTTCGACTTGGGATTTTGCTTGCCTCTTGCATGTTTCGAATCTCCAGATGCAATTACTTGATCTTTTTTCTTAATGGAACCCATCAATACCAACCTGTCTTTCTCTTGAGTTAGCATCTCCATGAAATCAGCCAAAGATGGCATCTTCCAATTTCTAAGTGTGAGCTTTGTGGAGTGAAATGTAGAGACAAAAACTGAGTACTCAGGACCCAATTTTGAAAGAATGGAAAAAACCAATTGTTCTTCCTTCTTGTCAATGCCACATTGTTTGATTTGCAAGACTAAGCTCTTGAAATTGGTGAAGAAATCCTGGATGGATTCGAAATTGCTTCGACTCAGTGAGATCAACTCATTCTCAAGTTGATGGCCCCTCATTTCATCAATCTTTCCAAACAAAGACTCAAGCTTGAGCCACACTTCATTTGTAGTAGATAGACTTTAAACATGAAACAAGAGGTCTCTCAAAATACTAGGACAAAGGAGGCCGAATGCCTCATCCATTCTATTAAAGAATTTTGATTTCTCCACAGCATAGTTTGGCTCAACCTCTCTGCCCATTGTGATCCTGAAAAGACCCTTGGATCTCAACAAAATCACCATTTGAGCCTTCTAATAGAAATAGTTGAAAGGAATGAGCAAATTTGGATGAGATTGCTCCATCTTCTTTTACTGCTTGCGCACTGGGTTACAATGGTGCTCTTGAAAACCTGCAAAAAAAACTCTCAACACTCAAGAGGGATCTACACTAACAAATTTGAACCTTGCTTGATAGTAGGTGCATTCGGGAGAGTACCACACCCTGGATAGACTCCAATGGATTCAATTTAATGGTTCCAGGGACTTCTGTGGTTTCTCTACTGCTTCTGGCACACCACTAAAACAATCTCTAGTTCGAATAATAGCTCCAAGAGCTCTGATACCATGTAAAATCTATGGCACATTAGTATATAGCTACTATGGATGCCTCATAGTTGAAATATTTAACACATTAAGCAAGTAAACAAGTGCAAATATGTTTATGGATGAACAAATGATCAAAAATCGGCACAAATGATCAAATAACAACACAAATGATCAAATATCAGAACAAATGATAAAAAATCAGGATGTACAAATGACCAAATATGAGATATTATTAACAGTCCAATCTTACAATGAGTTTGGATCATCCTTATATATAAATAGGAATAAATAGGATGCACTTGGAGTGTCCACACTTAGCTAGCTTAGATTTAGCCTCAATCCCCCCTAGGTTGACCAAATAGTCCCAAAATATCCCAAACAAGTTCAAAATGTGAATGTGAACATTGGGTGAGCATGGGAGACCAAACTGGGTTTCACACATGTGGAGGAGGTGGTTGGTTGGAGTTAGGTAGGCTAGGGTAGGCTAAAAATGGCCTAGGGAGTGGAAAATGTCCAAGTTCAGTGCATGTGCGCCTATGGTCAAAGAAGATCCACAAAATAGGGGATAAGGGCTCCTTAGGCATGCTAGAGGCAATAAATGCTTGTGGAAGGTGCCTAACAGCTAGTTTGAACACCCTTTGGCCCATACTTTGGCCCATACATTTTTATCTTGTTCACACTTGCTCATACAAGTTCTAACCACTTCATAATAACCAGTTTCACACCTAGGGATGTACTATTAACCAGTTTAGCACCTAACAACCATTAATTAATTAATGATTAAGGTACTAAGGTATAATATTGCTCTAACAACCAACACAAACATGTGCATTATGTTTTAGAGAAAAAATAATATACCAATCTTAAAATAATGACATTTTGGGGTGGTTATACCACTTTTCCATAAATAAAAGTTAGATATTCTAGAAGGTGATCCGTTTTTCTACGTTTCATCTTTTTACACCTAATTCTAAAAAAAATCTAGGTACCTCTAATAATTCATTTTAATGATAAGATTTATGTTTTTCCAACATGTAATTGCAACTAACGTGTCATAAGTGGGTATCATTAACTTGCACCAGCCCTACTATTACTTATTACTTTTATTTTGCCTAAAAAATAACTCATTCTTAACTAAAGGTATTTTTTAACTACCGCAAATTCCCAAAGCAAACGATAAAGAGGGAGGCACAAGGTGTTATGAGGCAAGAGAGAAAAGGGAGAGAAAATATTCTGATAAAAGGTAGCTCTAGATTCATCTTTATATTTTTCTACTCATTCTTTCATCTCTACGTTTCAACGAAAAATCTGAAGATGATCTTGTTGTAAGCAAAAGAGTACTGAAGGTGGCCTAAGAGGATCATGTGAAAAATTATTACTCATGTTTAGAATATTGTTTCACATCTGATAGTTTGTTCATTTCTTTTAGAATTTGAATTAATTTTCAGGTACTAATAAGAATTGATATTGCATAATCTAGAAGTGGCATCCCCAAATGTCTATTTGATCCAACAATTGTCTATCATGTTTTCTTTTTGGAAAACACAATTCTTTGTATGAAGAATCAATACCATCCTAGAATTCTAAGTGTTCATTTGGTCCTCACTTTTGCAGAAGTGTGAAAGAAAGTCTTCAGATTTGTAACTCAGAGATCTTATTAATAAATTCTGTTATTTTTGGTCTCAAAATTGAGTCTTGAATGACTATTTTATATTATTTTTCCCAGTTTATATGATTGAATGTGGATTTTCTTCTTCATTCTTTATTGCCATGATTTTGTTCAACATTTCTTGAATCAATACTTCAAATCTATTATGGTTGTTTTGTAAGGTTAAATTATTTGTTATATTTTTATAATTTGATTGTGAATATTGTAAAGGCTTTAAATTAGGGTTATAATCCCACCTATTTTACCCCATCCAAGTAAACTTTGAAATTGTTGGTGAAGGAGGTTCATTCCTTGTATCAACAGTCACATTGTAGGCCAGGTTTCCCAAATCCTAGGCATCAATCCCTCAACACTAGTTTAATTATCAGGTTAATTCACATTATTTTTATCAAGGTGGACTCATGTGAGCTTCAAAATGGATTCATTCCTTTATAACAAACAATGAGATGTATAATTCCCACAACAACCATCATGAAAATAGGCATTCTCCCCTTCTTCATTTGATGTGTGGAATCAATGATCTAAATGAACTTAGCGGGGCCTCCAATGGTTGAATTCCCACAAGATATATCCTTCATAAGATTATCACAAGTGGCTCTTATGAAATCCCACTTAAACCCCCTTTTAATTCCCATTAGGTTATGGATTAACAAAGGGTTAAAGGATAATAACCAACACTTAGAATAGATAGGTGACTAGGGTCTTTCCCTAGACCTACCTTACACTTTCCCCTCTTATGGAATCATAGTCCCCCATTCTCATTTCATCCTTCCTCTAATAGCTCGTAGGGTATTTTATATTAATATCTTCAAAGTGCATATTTACAATACCCTTGGTCACCTAGACCATTACATAAGGCTTATAGCTTCATCATCATGTAGAAAATTACATATTTACAATATGGGGTGAAAATAGGGTGTTACATTCCCCTCACCCTTAATTTATGCACCATCCTCAATGAGTATCAACAATATCTACAATATTTACATCAAAAATTTTAAACATATGTAGGTATGCTTCTTGCATAGCATCCTCTAACTCCCATGTTGCTTCTTCGGGATTGTAATGCATACATAGGACCTTTAACTACCTTATATATTTGTTTTTAAGTGATGTAATCTTCATGTCGAGGATGTGCATTGGTTGTACCAGAACATATCCTTTTGGTTCTACCTAAATAAAAAACCAATTAAGTATGTGGTTATGATCAAGTACATACGTGTTTAATAAGGACCCATGGAATACATTATGCATATGAATATAGGAAAACAATGCAAGTGCATATGCAATTGGTCTTATTCTAGCTAATTTCTCAAAAGGCCCGAAGAATCTAGGAGCTAGCTTATGATAGATCTCGAGCTTCAATGATATCTTCTTGGGGATGACTTAAAGATACACATGATCCCCCACTTGGAATTTTCAGTGTATCTTTCCCTTATCTGCATAAATTTTTTTCCTATCATGTGTTGCATCCATATTCTACCTAATATTCATCATCTACACTTCCATTTCCTTGAGTATGGTTGGCCCAACTACTACGTGTCTATAGGATTATCCCAATTGAGTAGAATATTAAACTTTATACCTTATAGAACTTCAAATGATCTCATCTTTAGGGAAGCATGATATCCATTGTTGTAGCAAACTCCACTAAGTGTAAATAACTTTCCCACTTAGATGGTTGATCCATCACATACATCCTCATCATATATTCAATGAATTTATTTACCCTCTCAATATACCCATTAGTATGTGGGCGATATTCTGTACTTAAATTCAGGTTTGTACCAAAACCTTTGAACAATCTTTTCCAAAAATTTGAGGTAAGCTTTGGATCTCTTTCTAACACAATTTCCTTAGGCATCCCATGTAACCTCAAAATTTTCTTCATGTAAATTTCTACTATATTAGTAGCACTATAAGTTGACTTAATAAGAATAAAATGATCTTATTTTTTCAATTTATCCACCACTACTACCATGATGGAATCATGCTACTTTGATGTCTTGGGAAACCTGGTGATTAAATCTATGGTCACCACATCCCATTTCCATTCTAGAATTGGCAATGGCCGTAGCAATCCTACTAGATGTCCACGCTCAACCTTTACCTTCAAGCACTCCATACATCTTACTTTATAATAACCAATATCCTTTTTCATACCTACCCAGAAGTACTGACTTCTTACTGCTGCAATGATATTTTGATATCTATGATTTCCTACATAAGGAACCTTATGCATATCATCCATTATCAAATTCCTTAATTTAGTAGAATTAGGAACATATACTCTTCCTTTATACAAAATAATTCCATATTATTTTGATGTGTACCCTTCATACTTCTGCAGTAAATTTCCCTGTTGCAAACCATCCTTTATCTGAGGGTAGTGCTCGTCTGAGACAACAAACTCCATGATGCTGGCCATTAGATCATATTTTCCCGTGCTAATAGTTGTAGCATTCATGTTATGTATCCTTATGTTGAGTGCATAAACAACCTTATTCTCTTTCCCTTTGGTATGTTTGATCTCAAAATCAAACTCATAGAGAAACTCTAACCATGTGGACTACCTTGCATTCAAGGTTTGTTTCTCAAACAAGAATTCCAATCCACTATGATCTGTCCTCAATTCGAATTTCCTTCCCATGAGGTAATGTCTCCACATATTTAAGGCATGCACTATAGCAGCAAACTCTAAATCATGTGTGACGTAGTTTTTCTCGTGTTCCTTCAACTTCTTGGACTCATAAAAAATCACATGCCCATTTTGCATGACCACTCCACCAATTCCTTCCCTTCAAGCATCAATGCAAACTACAAAATCCTCGTTCAGATCTGCACTCTTGATAATTGGTGCACTTGTGAGCAATTTATTCAATTGTTGGAAACTGTATTCACATTGTAGCATCCAATCAAATTTGACCCCTTTCTTTAGCAAAGAGGTGGTTGGATGTGCTAGTTTTGAAAATCCTTCAATAAATAGTCTATTATATCCATCCAACCCCATGAATGATCTTACCTATGATACATTCATGGGTGTATTCCAACCCATGATAGCTTCAATCATTTTAGAATCCACTGATATCCCATCTTCAAATATAATGTGACCTAAATATTGGATATGCTTCTAATAGAATGAACACTTACTAAGCTTTTCATAAAGTTGATGTTCCCTTCAAATATAATGTGACCCAATTAGTGGATCCGCTTCTGATTGAATACAATTTTACATATGAGGTTTTGAATGGAAAAGCTCAGCTCTGAAAAAATGAATATTTTACAATAGATCCAATTTGGATTCAATTGTATTCACCCCCTCAATAATTTTGGGATGAATAGATGCTTGTGGGAATAGGAAACACACTAGGATGTTATGTCAACACCTCATAACATGTAGTATACAACCTATACAAGAATTTGTGTTTACATTAATGTTTTAGGTGCCCTCCTAAAATTCCCATATTTAGAATGGTTACAAACCCTATGCTACAAACACATACCTTTACATTGTAGGAAATTCCACAAGCATAGACATTTTTTTAGGGACTACCCTTTAAGCACCACAACTAATCTCAAAAAGTAGGGGAAGGGACCAATAAGGAGGGATTTCTCAAGGTTCTAAGCAAACAAAGGTTAGGGAAAAAACACTTCGCCCAAACAACCAATAATACCACCAAAGTAGCTAATAGTTTTTAGCATTTAGAAAGAGATCGGGAGCGCTTGGAAGTTAAATTAGGAGAGGAAGCATAGTACAACTAAGGAAAATATGTCTCCCACAACTACCCTAGGTGAGACAAAACATAGGAAAAAGGATGCAAGCATGTAACTAGTAGAGGGAGATATTGAAGGCACTATAGACCTAGATATTGAAGAGGAGGAAGATAATTCTAATTCAAAGGAGGAAGATAAATCTAATTCAAAGGAGGAAGAGCTATAACCACTAGAGTACATGGAGATGTATGAGATAGATCTACCAACACTTATTTAAATATATGGAGGAAAAAATAATTAAAACATCAAAATAATAGATACAAAATTGACAAAAAAAACTCTCAATGAGAGGAAAAGCTAAAATTGGCTCATCCAAACAAAATTAGTGAACCTCACCAAGGTTTGGAATCAAAATGATACAACTCAAAGTGTAGAAAAAATAGCAAGAGAAGAAAGAAAAAGAAGAAGAAAAAAAAAGCAAGAAACAGGAGGATGGTACCCATCAATTAGACTCTGGACATCTCTTCTAGAAAAATACTATGTCACTCAATCCAAATTTTAATTATGAATATCCCATCATGGAAAATTGAGGTGTTAATTGTAAAGGTGAGAAAAGGATACTCAAGAACATAATCATTAAATACAAACTCATTATTTTTATGATTCATGAAACTAAATGTGATCAATAAGTAATGAAAAATATTGCAATCAAGATGTTGGAAAGGTTGTGATTTAATAGTTATCAGTGTGAATGAATTCTTAGGAGGATTTTCCATTCTATGGAATCCATCCATGATACTACTAGGAAAATTCATAATAATAAGTCGCACTATGTCTGCAATTTTCAAGGGGAATAGATCAACAATGGAAGGTATAATAACCATTTTTTATGGACCAAATGTTATGTCTAGAATACTATATTTTCAGGAGACATTGCAAAATATAGGAGCATCGATAGGTCAAAATCATTAGATCATTAGAGAACATTTTAACATGATAAGCATGTTGAGTGAAAAAAAGGGGAGGCATAAGATGTTTGGAGGAGGACAGTGCTATCTTCAGAAACTCCATAACATAGCTAAAATTAGTGAACATGATGACGAACAATTTCAGTCACACCTTGAACAATAGAAGAGGCATACAACATCAAATATCTATAAGGTTACATCACTTCATAGTCTTGGAATATCTCATCCAATTAAGAGATGCCTTCAAACCATAAATATTACTAGGAGTGAGATCTGTTCACCCACCCATCAAATACAAACCCTTCATATTTAAGGAATTATGGATTGATCACCCTAACTTCAAAGAAAATATAAAACAATGTTGGAAGGAGGAAAACTCGTCAAGGGGATCAACACTACAATAAGGGATTAAAAATATAAAGTCCAAAATAAATCTTTGGAGCAATGTAGTCTTTGGAAATATTTTTGAGGTGCAATGTGATCTGGAAAATCAAATGGAATAGGTTCAAATGGTCATCATCAACAAAGTTGGGGGTGAAAATATCACACTTAAAGAGGAAAATTTGAAACAATGGATACAAGTAAGGGAGAAGCAAGAAAAATATATATGGAGGAAAAATTCAAGAATCGGGTGGCTCAAAGGAGACACAAAGTCCAAATTCTTCCACAACTCAATGATCAATCACAAACACCAAAATAAAATTATTTCCTTGCAAAGTGCCAATGGAAAAAAATTGGAAGACCACCAAGACATTGAAAAGGAGCTCAAATATTATTACCTATAGCTCCTTTCAGAGTCGAAGGTAGATATGCATTAGTCCATGAACTCAATCTTAAAACACACCCATGGTTGGTAACTCTAGAATATATTGCAATCCTTATGAGAGAAATCATTTTGGAATAAGTCGATAGAGCGATAATGAAAATGGAAGTTGGAAACTCACCAAGCCCAGATGGATTCACTATAGACATATTTCATAGTTGTTTTGTAGTTGTAGGAACATATGTCTGGAGAGTGGTGGAAGAATATAGATCCTTGCAAGAAATCCTGCAAGCAATCAACTCCACTTTCCTCACTCGTATACCCAAAGGAGACAAGGCTAATTCACAAAACAAATTTAGATATATTGATCTTGATTTGTAATGTGATTTATAAAATCATGTCTATGGTTATAACTAATCATCTAGCCACAAATTGGATACCCATGCACAATTATTATTAATCAATTCCCGGCGACTGCAAAAACCCTAGCCTAGAGAACCCTCGGCTCTGCCCTGCACAGAGTGCCTCCTGAACTGTAGCCATGGACCCTTCCCTGGAGGAACAAAAGTGTCTCCTAGACGTCACCTTCCGTTCCTGGTGACCTCCATCCCACCTCCTACGGCTCCCGCTAACCACTCGGACGCCTTCATAAAACGAGTTGTCGCCCCTCGTATCAAGATCATGTCGACAGCTTCGAATTTAAAGGCCCTTGCTATGAACTATCAAGGTCTGATAGGACAATTTACAGGAATTTGACCTTCCCCCAAGTCGATGGACGCCTGGATCAACAAAAATTGGATGCCTCTGATCACCGGTGGCCTCCAACACTGCTTCTGTGGTAAGGGTTATTTCGCTTTTCTTTTTGAAAACAAATCGGAAAAGGATCTCATTTTTCAAAGCATCCCCTATTTCATGGGTCCTCGTGGTCTCTACCTTAACTGCTAGAGTCTCACCTTTGATCCTGAGAAATATGTTCCTTCCCCCGTCCCTATTTGGGTCCGTCTCCCCCATCTTCCTCTTCACTGCTGGGATGATGAAACCCTACTCGCCATAGGAAATGCTCTCGGAAAGTACATAGATAAAGCCAAACCCAAGGGCCCCCTGTTCTCCTGTGCCAGAATTTGTGTCAAAGTAGATATGGAAAAAGGACTACCCGAAGAAGTCAATCTGCAAATGGATGGTTGGGAGCATTTGTAAAAAGGAGATTACGAGCAGCTACCATTTAAATGTAAAAAATGTCATGAGTACGGACACTTTGTAAAAAATTGCCCCAAGAATGCTCAAGAAAGCCCAGAACAAAGCCAGGAGGAAGGATGCCAACAGGTTAAAAAGGGTAAAAAAACTGCACCAGAAGGTGCCAAAAGTTCTCAACCCCCCTAGATAAAGGAAAATCCTCAAAAGCAAAGAAATCCACAAATGTCAATAGCTTCCAAGAACTACAGGTCGAACAGGGAGAAATTGCTACACAGGAGGAAAATCAAGTGGATCTAGATAAAGAAGAAGCAGTTATCCCGACTCTAGAAAAAGAGATAAATGTTGAGCAATGGGGAGGCTCTTCATCTCCAGGAGGGTCGTGGGTAGACAAGGTAAAAAGCAAGTTTGTGCATTCTTCCTCTTCACTCAACACGTCCTCTGAGTCCTGTGAGGAGGAGGACCTAGTACAACCCCCAAATACTAGAGGAAGAAAGTCTCACAGGGACCACAAAGAACTAGAAGCTGAAAGAGAAATCGAGATGGGAAGACAAAAATGCTTAGAAGACATGAAGTTACTCCAGCATCCAAAACCCCAAAGTGGAGCAAAAGAAGGTAAGTCCCGAGCAGGACCTAACCCTGCTAAGAAATAATGTTAGTAGTCTCTTGGAACTGTCGGGGCCTCGGTGGGATGAATAAAGTTGAAGCCCTGAAAAATATAATAAAAAATAAAAAACTGAACCTAGTATTACTCCAAGAGACTAAAATGCAGAGTGCATATTTCCTGGCTCTATCAGTCTCTTTCTGGGCAGGATGTTAGGGAGCTGCAATCAATGCCCGAGGAGCATCGGGGGGTATAGCTACTATCGTATCCCCAAAATTTTCCATTCTCTCCTCTATCGAAAACCATCACTGGATGATCTCTAAGATCAAAGAAAAGGACAGTAACAATACCATTTTTATCTGCAATGTGTATGGACCCACTCATCAAAGGGACAAAGTTAAATTCTGGGAATATCTCAGCAATCTCAAAGACAGCATGCAAGGAGAAAACTTTTCATAGCTGGCGACTTTAATGTCACAAAGTCTCAACATGAAAAATGGGGAGGCATTATTGTTCGTGACCCATTTGGGGAAAAGTTGGAGGACCTTCTGGGGGACCTGGATCTCATTGATATCCCTCTCAAAAATGCTAAGTTCACTTGGAGCAACAGAAGGTGCGGCATTGGACACATAGCTGCTAAGCTCGATCATTTTCCGGTATGTTCTTCCTTCTTTTAGTCTGATCTGTTAATCAATTCCTTCTCCATTCCTTGTGCCTCCTTTGATCATAAACCTATTGGTCTCTCCATCGCCCCCCCTGAAAACCTGGTACCAATACCCTTTCGCTTCAACCATCTTTGGATTAACACTCTTGGCTTTCTGGATGTTGTTCTGCGTGCTTGGAACACAAACATCTTCAGTTCCCCCAGATATGTTTGGGATTCAAAGCTTAGAGCTGTCAAAATTGAGCTAAAAAAATGGGCCAAGACCTTGTCATGTCCCAAATTTGGTATTGGGTCAAAATGGCCTAATCACATTGGCCCTATTCATTATAGTTTGTCAAATTGATGCTAAAGGTCAAATAATTGCCAAGGAGGAAAATTACTAGTTTCCTAGGTTTGGGGTGGAAGCTTTGGGATTTGGAATAATGGGGATAATAAATGATGTTTGAACATTAGAATGGCATAAATATTTAATAAAGGAGATAAATAAATATATACAAGTGAAAATCAAAGTGGCATTTCATCATGAAGACACATGGAGGAAGTGGGACCCACATATGGCTAGATTTCCCCACTACACTTGGCATCATTCTCTCACCAATTCGAATTCAAGGTGAATGGTAACATACTTGGGGGAGTCCAAAAGGTATTATTCATTGCATTACTCATCCAAGGTCGAAATATAGAGGAAGAGTAACTCCCATGGAAGAGGAAGAGGCAATTTGGAGCTAGTGAGACACTTGGGCTAGATTCCCTAGCTCTATGACAACAATGATGAAGATGCTATGACACCTATGACACAAATCAGACCTGAAGGCTGACATATGACTATATGACATGTCAGGGCTAAAAATAGACTCCAAGAGGGCGCTCAAGAGTGTTAGGGAAGCTAAGATGCTTCCACATGTGATTTGGTGGAAGTGGGAGACTAGGAATTGTTGTACAAGTGGCGTTCTTTGGAATCTCTTCTCAACTTGAGTTGGCATGAGTCTCTTGGAAGGAATTCGACCCATGGAGGACATTAGAAGTTTATAAATGTCAATAACAAAGAATGAAACCAGCTTTTGATCATTTGTAGAATTTGCAATTGCATTTGTGAAGAGGGAGAGCTAGTGGATGACTAGTTTCTTGCCTTAACCAATTTCGAGGGTGAAAGATTCCCATCCAAGTTGGCAATTGGAAAGGCCATTCAGACCTTTCATTTGGAGATTTAATGGAGTCTTTATTTTCAGGTGTAAGCTACAGGGCAGCTCATGGTTTCTTCTATTGCAGCTCGCTCCTTCAACCATTTCCAGTTTTGATGGCATATTCTTGATCCTTGAGGGAGGGCGTTTTTGGTGAGCTATTGTACTCTTTGGGGGAGCTTCTAATGCCCCATTTATTTTGTAATATGAATTAAATACTCTGTTATTCATCTCCAGAAAGTTTCAGGTCGAAATTCCAAGTAGAAATGTATAAATCTCATTTTTAATGGAAGAACAATGCCATTTCCCCACTACCTTGTTGTGAACCAATGTATTGATGATGATTTCGAATGAATGGATGATTCTATGATGCATTTGTGATTACTGGACTTCCATGGATGTATTTTACAAGTTTCATGTACTGTACTTGAGCATTTGAAGTATTTTTACTCGGTTTAATTGCATTGGGAGAAGAAATAGTGCCATTTCCCCAAGGGTCGAATTGGTGATTTTTGCAGTTGAATGGGAGCGGGTGAGAACAGTTGTAATAAACCATTAATGGTGCATATGAGACCTTAATAACATAATTAACACATTACATACCTCTTTTCATAAATTTGAGTGGGTTTGGAGGCATTTGGGAAGCCATTTTCAGTACTTACCTTAGGGGGATTTGAACCCCAAATTACTAGTAAAATTGCATACTTGGTCCAGAATCTTAAGAGAGTTTGCAGAGGTATTTTGGTGGCTAGATGTTATCCCTGAACATCATATTCAATCCCTAATATCATTCATACACCTTCCTTGAATATTTGAAGGCATTTGGAGTCAATTTGAGACCTAGAGACCAATACTAGTCAAAGGGAAATCACTAGTAAAGTTACCTACATTGACCAGAATTGAAAGAGTATTTGCAGAAGTGTTTTAAAGGTACAAAGGCATCCCTGAAACACATATTTATGTTCTAATATCCTTCATATACCTTCTCAGAAGATTTGGGATCATTTGGGGCAAATTTGGGACCTAGAGATCGAAACTAGTCAAAGGTCGAACCAAGGAAAAAAGTGGAAAATTGCAATTTTAATAAAATTCCTAACAAGGGACATTACAGACCTCCTTTAAGATCCCCATCAGTACTAGTCTAATCCTTCAATCCAAGCTGAGCTCCCTTCACCAAAGAATGGATTCTGAGGAAATCACAACCTCTCTTCTAAATCAAGAAAAATCGGTTGAGTTGGATATTCTCAGGGCAGCAAAACAAGAAGAAGAAACCTGGAGAATAAAGTCCAGACAGTTGTGGCTTAGAGGGGGGGATAGCAATACCAAGTACTTTCATAATCAAACCAAAGCTTTTCGAATCCATAATTCCATCAGAGAGTTAAAGGACAACAATGGGGAAAGAATCAATGGACAAGAGAATCTTAAACTTCTCACTTTCAACTATTTCAAAGAGCTCTTCTGGGACAGTGGAGAGGCTGACCCGAGCGCGCAAGCAGAACTGCTTGAGGACATTCCAAATCTTGTCTCTAAAATGCAAACAAAGACCTTGAAAAACCAATTCTGGAACATGAAATCAAAAAAGCCATCTGGTCTCTCCAAATTGATAAGGCCCCTGGCCCTGATGGCTTTACCATAAAATTCTATCAAGTGGCTTGGGAGATTATCAAATAAGATTTGAAGCATATGCTGAGCTGGACCAGGAAAAAAGACAAAATTGGAGGAGCCACCAACTCATCTTTTCTCGCCCTAATCCCTAAAGAAAAATCTCCTTCCTCCATAAATCGTTTCAGGCCAATCTCCCTTTGTAACACCTCTTACAAAATCCTAACTAAAATTCTTGCCACCAGGATGAAGAAAGTCATGGGAAAAATCATCTCCGAAGCACAAGGGGGTTTCATTGTGGGCCGACAAATTCTGGACAATATTTTCATTGTTCAAGAAGCCATTCACACCAGCATGGAGAAAAATCACCAACGGATGGCCATCAAACTTGACATGGAAAACGCCTTTGATAGAGTAAACCACAGCTTTCTCTTCGCCAGTATGGAAAAATTTGGATTATCTAACAGGTTTATAAGGTGTATAAAAGCTTGCATACACTCCCCCTGTATCGCCCCTCTAGTCAATGGTAGGCCAACCAACTTCTTCATGGAAACTCATGGTCTACGTCAATGTTTCCCCCTATCCCCATTCTTGTATCTTCTTCTTGTTGAATCCTTGATTAGAAAGCTCCACTCCTTGCAAGCCTCAGGTGATCTCAAGGGTATCAAAATTGTTAGAGGTGTGCCACCTGTAAATCACTCCCAATTTGCTGACGACACTATTCTCCTTGGAGGAGCCTCTGTCTCTATTGCTAAGCAGTTCAATCTTATCCTCACAACCTTCCTCAAGGCTTCGGATGGCAAAGCAAACTATGAAAAGTCTAAAATTTATATCTAGAACTGCCCTCACAAGACCCTTGCAAGAATTGCTAGAATCTTTGGTTTTGAAGGCATAAAAGATTGGAGCTCCTTCACCTATATGGGAGTCCCAATCTTCAAAGGCAGGAAAAAAGTAGTTGATTGGCATGGTCTAGTCACCAAAACCAAAAATAATATTGTCTCATGGGGCTCTTGTTGGCTTAATCCAGCATGTAAGCTGGTCCTTATCCATTCTATTCTTTCTGCCTACCCTCTCTACTCTTGCTCCATTTCCTCTGCACCTAAGACCGTAGTTGTTGAGATCTCCAAAGCTCTCTGAAACTTCCTTTGGAAGGGTGGGAAAACCAATGGGAAAAAAAAATTCACCTCATTAGCTGGGATATGGTGTGTAGACCGAAAGATTTTAGGGGGGTTGGGATAAAAAATCTTGCATATATGAATCTGGCCCTGGGTGCCAAAATCCTGTGGAGAATCATCTCTGGAAAGAAATCTTGGTGGAAAGAAATTTTCTATAAGAAATACATGCAGGGAAGCAGATGAAGGTGTGTGGAAAAAATCGATCAATCTAAGAAAGGAATCGTGATTTGGAATCTCTGCAAAAGCTCTGCCTCCATCATCCAAAACAATCTTTCATGGGCCCCGTGCAACGGTAAGAAAATCAGAATCTGGAAAGACAACCTCGGACCTTGTTCCCCTGCGAATTCTCCCATTCTCTTTCAGGACTTGAGATGTTGGATGCAGCAAGCTAATATAAGTACTCTCTATGATCTATCCTCGTGGTCTCCTCATGGGAAATGGATGGTATGGAAAGAGCTTGACCTCTCGGATCACTTACAGCCCAAGTACAATATTCTCCTCTCCAGACATCATGGAGCGATCCCCATCCACCTATCTCTGCGAGACAAGCGCCAATGGGGGAAAATCGGTCGTTACAGTGTCAAGGAAGGCTATAACTATCTGGATGCTCTAAACAACAGAGGTAGTAGGGACAAAAAATGGAAAAGAGTGTGGGATAGAGATGGGATTCCTAAAGTGAATGTCTTCAACTGGATCCTTGCTCACAAAAAAATCCTCACTACAGAAAACCTCAGGAAGAGAGGTATTGAAGGACCAACAAGGTGCATTCTCTGTAAAAAAGAGGAGGAAACAATCAATAATCCTTTCCTTGACTATGAATTCTCCCAAATCGTGTGGAACAAATCCTTCCAAGTTTTTCACCCTAACCTTGTTCTCCCCACCATCTGGTCTGATCTCTTTGAAAACTGGCACCTTTACTACCCCAGTTCCTTCTTCCGAAAACCAAACTTCAAAAGACCCTAGATTGTTAAATTTTCAAAATTTACTTCAATCTGATCTAGGATCTTAACTGAGAGAACAACATCTACAGCATATCAATCATGGAGACAATAATGCAAGCACACAAGAGACACAAAGATTTACTTGGGGAAAACCATAAAGGTGAAAAACCCCAATAACTTCCTCAGAGATAGATAGAGCAATGATACAACCAACCACAAGAGATAGACACAACCTAGCAGCAGATCCTCCTCCTCCATAAGTGCGCCACTCCTCCTTGAGTGCATGAGTGAGAAGTGAGTGAGCAAATAGAGTGCCTCCCGCACTCTATTTATACTTGACTTGACTTGCCTTTTACCTAACTCATGTAGGCTCGAACTTAACCACATAACATAATGCTGACTGGGCCGACCCCCAATAGGGTGGTCTAATAGCCCTTCGACCCACATGGCCAACCCCCAATAGGGTGGTCTAATAACCCTTTGACCCACATGACTTATACAGGGCCGACCCCAAACAAGGTGGTCTAATAACCCATCAAGTATAAGTTACGACACTTATAATATAAATGACGACACTTCCGTATAGAGGAATAATAACATCTCTATAGGAATACAATATACATATATGTGAAATACATTCCGAAGTTACATATACATCAACACTCCCTCTTAACTAGGAAGGTATTTCTCAGCACAGTTCTTCTAGCACAAGTCATCTTCTCTGGATCATCATCACTGGATAATCGTCATCGAGTCATCATCATCATCACTGTTGCTGCTATCTCAATCAATCTCTGAATCTACTCATCATAGGAAGTTCTACAAAGCCAGTCCTTTTTCATACTGGATGTAGGCCCACCACCTGCAGGTCTTCATCATCACTGGACATACTGTGGAATCCTCGGGACTTATTACGCGCGTCACAAAACCTCGAAAGAGCATCCCAGGACTGATTACGGGCACACAGCCCAACCTATCGGATCTCCCAGGGCACCGAATTACATGTGACCTCACCATAAAACCTCGCAAGAGCATCCCAGGCTGTTACGAGCACACAGCTCTACCTATAGGATCTCCCAGGGCAACGAATTACATGTGGTCATGGAAAAACCTCGCAAGAGCATCCCAGGACTGATTACGGGCACACAGCCCAACCTATCGGATCTCCCAGGGAACCGAATTACATGCCATAGGACAAAACCTTGAAAGAGCATCTGCCAGATATCCCAGGGAACCGAATTACATGCCATAGGCAAAACCTCGAAAGACTATCTGCAGATCTCCTAGGGCACCGAATTACATGTCCTCCTAGAGAAAAACCTCGAAAGAGCATTTGCCAGATGTCCCAGGGCACTGAATTACATGCCATAGGCAAAACCTCGAAAGACCATCTGCAAATCTCCCAGGGCACCGGACTACATGCTCATCTGCACAACCTGATCCACGGCCACATAGTATCAACCTGATACTCACCATACATCATCCTGATGTATACATGATCATCCTGATCATCACTGCAACATCCTGCTGCATGTCATCTGGAGCAACATCCTGAAGCTCGTCATCTATGATCATCCTGATCATCACTGCAACATCCTGCTGCATGTCATCTGGAGCAACATACTGAAGCTCGCCATCTATGATCATCCTGATCATCACTGCAACATCCTGCTGCATGTCATCTGGAGCAACATCCTGAAGCTCGTCATCTATGATCATCCTGATCATCAATGCATCCATCTGATGCACACCACGTATCTACCTGATACATATCATCATCCATGATCCACTTGATCATACAATGTATCCACCTTATACAAATACATGATACATATCACCTCACATGATCCACCTGATCATACAATGTATCCACCTGATACATATACAGATACATGGTCCAAGCATCCAACATGATGCGTATATATAAATGATCCAACTGATCATATCCAGCATCAACATGATGCGTACATACATACATAAAAATGATCCAACTGATCATATCCAGCATCCAACATGATGCGTACATACATACATAAAAATGATCCAACTGATCATATCCAAGCAGAAACCAGAATATCATCCTGATGCTCATCATCCAGCGCTTACATCCACAGCCATGTGAAGGATCCTCCTTCAAACATGCTTGGAATGGCTTCAGCAAATGTGTCCATCACTTCTTCCTCGAAGTGTCCTCGATCTGAAGAATGCCAAGCCTCTCTCTAAAGTACTCGAACTTCACCCTGGCTAGTGGCTTCGTCAGCACATCTGCAATCTGCTCGTCCATCGCAACATACAGGAGCTTCACAGCTCCTCTCTGCACCATATCCCTGATATAGTGATATTTGATCTCTATGTGTTTCGACCTGTCATGAAACACTGGGTTCTCGGACAGCTTCACACAACTATGGTTATCACAGAAGATACCAGTAGCATCCAACGGGAGATCAAATAACTCATATAGTAGCTTCCGTAGCCATACTGCCTCACAACTAGCTGAACATGTTGCAACATACTCAGCCTCAACTGTACTTAGTGCTACGCATGACTACTTCCTGCTAAACCAAGAGATCACACCTGATCCCATACTGAAGCAATACCTAGATGTGCTATTCCTATCTGCAACACTGCCAGCCCAATCTGAATCAACATAACCCTGCAGGTTAAACTTTTGATTCACTTCATACTTGAGCCCATAATCCACTGTACCCTTCAGGTACCTCAGAACATGCTTTACAGCAACCAGGTGAACACTCCTCGGATCCGTTAGGAACTATCCCAATGTGTTCACAGCAAAGTAAATGTCTGGTCTCGTGTTCGTCAGGTACATCAAGGACCCAATCATCTGACGATGCATAGAGACATCAACCGGCTTAGATGAAGCATCACATAGAAACTTCAGATTCGATGCCATAGGTGTGGCCATGGCCTTGCAATCCATCATCCCGAACCTCTTCAGGATCTCTACTGCATACTTCCCTTGTCCAGGGAAGATTCCTTCTGCACTCTGCCACACCTCCATGCCAAAAAAAAATAGTGCATCAACCCCAAGTTCTTCATCTCGAACTCGACAGTAAGATTCCGCTGCATGTCGGCAATCAATCTATCTTCACCTGTAACAAACAGGTTATCCGCATACAACTATTCAAGAAAGCTGTCTTGAAATCCATCCAGTGTATCTTCTATTTCATCACTTTCATATTTCTCTATGCTGCCATCTGCAACATGCTTGATCTGATAGTTCCATATGGAAGTCATAACAAACTTCCCTTCAGGTCTTGGGACTACATCCCAAACATTATTCTTCATGATCGACGGATCATGGCATTCCTATTTCTTCATCCCATATCCTGGGAACTTCAATATCTTCAATAGATATCTTTGTTGCTAGAACAAATGTTGTAGTCCTTTTGTAGGTGAAGATATACGGTCTTTCCTACACAACAGGTTAAATTGCATGATTAGAAACATCTCATAATTTTCAGAACAAATTCTTACACATAAAGAAATATGTCATACAGTCATGCAATTATCTTAGCCAATGCTTCAATACAACATTTATCCATATCCCGTAACTTTCTAGATGCCTTCCAATCTCTACCAGAACATTGTTAAGAGTGTGCACAACTCCCAACATGTCAGCAAAGAGGTTTCATTCTAGATAAGTAGCAATGGAATGTTGTACAGTGCCATAGGCCACTTACCCATGTATATTAGTAGTATACTGTTCATCGATGCAACTATTCTAATATGTTCATCGATGCAACTATTCTAGGAACATGAGCATATACATCATTGAACAATTTTATTTAAACAAACACATATGCAAGAAATGATAATTAAAATACTTATCTTTGTTTGTTCGTTGGGTGGACTCCCTCTGAGTCTTTGCTTTCTTGCAGGAGCTGCTGGAGTCCTAATCTGCAGTAGCTTCTTCTACACCTTTCTGTTGTGAAGTGTAGAGAGATGGTCAACTCCCTTTGAATATCTGCATCCTTGCAGAAACTACTGAAGTGTGCTCCCTTTCTTTCTTGCAGGAACAACTAGAGTGTGCTCCCTCTTGATCTTTGCTTCCTGAATTACCTGTTCTTGAGCTCATATTCATCCTTGGTCCCCTTTGCATGCTTATTAGTATCATGATTGTGTTATCCTTGTGGACTCATATAAAATCATACATTCATTAGTATACTATTAAAACACAATAATTTCAAGCATGTATAGTCATGATCATTTCAAACAAAATAATAAGCATTAGCATTCAAGGTTTATGTGGGATTCTTATGGTTAGTCAAATCATAAGAAGCATAACATGTCTAAACCTGTAATTACTCAAACCTATGACTCTTCAGGTTAGTTGAATCATCAATCAATATAAGAGATATAATATGCATAAAACCTGTGATTATTCAAACCTATACCTTCATGATTCTTCTGGTCAGTCATATCATCAATTATGGTAAGAAACATAGTATGCATACAACCATGATTATTCAAACCTATGACTCTTCGTGAATAATCATTATCAACAACACATTAGAATAAGATCCTAACACAAGGTAGGATTCTATCTTGATATAGGAAAAACATACCTGGATTAGCATGCTAGCTATTTATGTCTAACATACCCGCATAATGTCTTCTGGTTCTCTTAAGTGACTTGTGCTAGTAACCTGCATGTCTCATAAGTTAACCATTGTAGAAACAAGTTATACATACCTCGAAAGTAGATCTTCTATGTAATCCATGACAATGGATGAATCCTTGTCTTCATGTCACCATGATCATACGTTCTTGGACCAGAACATGATTTGTCTTTCTTGGTGTACCTTTCATGTTAGTAGACAACATAAACCTCATACAACACCATAATGCATTAGTACAATCATAAGTGTCAACACCCTAACCAATGAATATCTTCTATCATGCATTCATAATTTTGTTAAGGTGATACAACAAATCTAAAATAAAAATTGTGCTAACCGTAATAACATGAAGACAAACATACCATAAACTTAATCATGAACAAATCTCAAAACATACCTCAATGAGTCATACCTGTCGAGATCGCTTGTAATCTTCTTATGTAAGGCCTTAGCTTCATCTCCCTCTGAAACAGGAATATCTTCACTTATGCAGGTGACCAATCCATCTTCTTCTAGGATTAAACCACCACTTGATTTGCAAGAACTGGACCTGGAGCTAGATATGGGTTTGTCAGAGAAACCCCAAAAATTCAAACTTTGAATTTCAAACTTCTGAAAGGATAGAAATATGCGCCTTGATGAGCTGATCAAACTGGTATATTCAGAATTTGAAAACTGCAAAGTTTCACTCGTCAATTTTGCCTTTGAAACTTCCAGATTCACTGGACGTGACCCTGAACTGGGGTTTGATGAAGCCCACTCTTTTGCCCCATAAAAAGGTTTGATCCAAATCTCTAAGCTTCTATTTTTCTGAGGAGCTTCCAGCCGTGGTCACAGATTTCAAAAATTCCCATTTTTACAGAAGCCCTAATTTTACACTTTTCTGATCAAAGTCCCGAACTAGGGTTTTATCAAGCCCGGCCTTCTGCCCAACCAAAAATGTTGATCTTGGTCTCTAAATTTCTATTTTGATGAGTAGCATCCAGCCGTGGTCTCCGATTACAAAAATTCCAACTTTCTACGAAGCCCTAAATTCCGGAAGCCATGAATGAAGGTATTCAAAAATAATTCTGTTTTGACAGAAATATGTACCTGATTGTTTCTGGTGTACCTCTGAATTTTTTGATCCACGGGTTCTGAAAAAGTTTCCTGAGATAGCCTGACCTGTTATCTTTCCATCCTGATAGGTATGACCTCAATTGGATTCTCTAAGAGAGAGTTATGCCAAATGTCGCAACGTGACCTGTTTATGGGATAAAACAGTAGAGCGAACTTGTACGGCGTGCCACGTGTCACTGTTTCAACTTCGGCCTCTGAAAACTTTTCCTGAGATATCTCGTCCTGTTATCTATCCATCCTGATAGGTCTGACCTCAATTGGACTCTCTGAGAGAGAGTTATGCTAAATGTCGCAACATGACCTGTTTATGGGATAATACAAGAGAGCGCACTTGTACGGCGTCCACGTGTCACTGGTTCAACTTCGGCCTCTGAAAAAGTTTCCTGAGATAGTACAGTCTGTTTAATACCTGTCACTTTTTACAAAATTTCATTTGGATCTTCCTAGCCCAATTTATGACCTTTTTCCCAAGGTCACCTGATTTTGACTCAGACCTGGAAGAGGCAGAAACCCTATATTGCACAGATCATAAATCACAAAGTACAACGAATTAGAGGTTGTCCGTTGGACACGAGGTACCTGGAGATTTAATATTCGTCCTGTAACAATTTCAGATCCGAAAACTTCTCCAAAACGGATTTATAGCGAAAGTGCTACGATGACTGGTTTTTGCTATATCAAGCCCTAGCATCGTAAGTGCAACAAGTGTCATACATGCCATATCATGCCTTCTTTCAGGCTAGCTCTGATACCATGTTAAATTTTCAGAATTTACTTCAATCTGATCTAGGATCTTAACTGAGAGAACAACATGTACAGCATATCTACAGCATATCAATCATGGAGACAATAATGCAAGCACACAAGAGACACAAAGATTTACTTGGGGAAAACCATAAAGGTGAAAAACCCCAATAACTTCCTCAGAGATAGATAGAGCAATGATACAACCAACCATGAGAGATAGACATAACCTAGCAGCATATCCTCCTCCTCCATAAGTGCGCCACTCCTCCTTGATTGCATGAGTGAGAAGTGAGTGAGTAAATAGAGTGCCTCCCGTACTCTATTTATACTTGACTTGACTTGCCTTTTACCTAACTCATGTAGGCTCGAACTTAACCACATAACATAATGCTGACTGGGCCGACCCCCAATAGGGTGGTCTAATAGCCCTTCGACCCACATGGCCGACCCCCAATAGGGTGGTCTAATAACCCTTTGACCCACATGACTTATACAGGGCCGACCCCAAACAAGGTGGTCTAATAACCCATCAAGTATAAGTTACGACACTTATAATATAAATGACGACACTTCCGTATAGAGGAATAATAACATCTCTATAGGAATACAATATACATATATGTGAAATACATTCCGAAGTTACATATACATCAACATAGATCGCCTTTCCAAAATTCTTATGTTGGAAACTTTGGTCTGCCAGAAACCATGAAATTTTCAATGGTCTTAAAGCCTCCCGGGGAAAATGATCTCATCCGCCAAAGCCCTGTTGTCAAGTCCCCATCTTGACCCCATTGTATTAAAATGTAAATGATCTAATATTGTTATAAAATCATGGTGAGGAGCTCAAGGCCAAGGCCATGCCATCGATTTATTGACACATATGGTTTACGTGCTAGCCAGGCACATTGGAATTTCAAATATCTTGTAAATATGCATTTAATAAAATACCCACAACTAGCTATGCAATGCAACAAGAGATGGAGGCATGATTTTACAAGGAATTGGGAGGAAAATATTCAAACCCTTGAGCCAATGAAGTCAAGCCAAGTGTCAATGAGAGAACCCATCAACCATCAACTACCCATGTTGACTTTGGTGCCCAATCATTCATTTCTCCCAAGAGTTGGGTGAAGTAGTTAATGCCTTGGGGATTGGGGAGGTATGGCTGTCCAAATTCGAGTATGGGCAAGCCACCCTCATGGAAAATCGTGTTTTTGCTTCTTGGGCAAGAAAAACAGCCACGATTTGCTCCCTAAGCCATTACCCATGAAGGAGTTTTTCCTCTCTCACGTTTTTGGAACTGCTTGGACGTTTTACAGCCATGCGGCTCTTTGAATGCCCATGGACGTTTTCTGAAAAAAGAATTTGCTTTCCCTGGCTTGATTCACCGTCTATCACTTCGTTTTGGCTGCCCATGTTTTTCTTCATGCCAGAAATTGTGATTTTGCTGTTATGAGTATCCATGCTCAGTTTTGAGCTGCTGTGTGTTAAGATTGTTGGGGTAAAAATGGGTTTCCATTGTTTTGGCTTGAGCTTGAGTGGAAGCATCCACAAATGAAAAGGGTTCATATTTAGCCTGATAAACCCAGCTGTGGACTGGTTTGGCTTAAATGCAAATGATTATTTGGCTGTGTATGATCTTGAAATCCCCTTTTCCTTGTAGATATCATGCCCAGCTCAGGGGTGGTCTCTGAGTGCTGAAATAATACAGGCTAGGCAGAGACCTACGGTTAGGGGAATGTTGCAGCGACATAGCTAGTTGTTGGGGACAACATTACAGTGAGATAAGTACATTCTTTGTTTGTATTTAATTCTGCAATGTGTTAAATTGAATGGAAATTGTGAATTGTGTGGGGATGGTGTTTATTCCGCTGAGCATGTTAAATTGATTTGCATATGCACACCTTTGAATTTTAATTGTATGAATCTAATGAATGGTCCAAGTTTTTATGAAAAACCCCATAGATTGGCATCATGTTCCCTCCCTTGCCTTGGATGGATGGGTGAGTACGTGACAGATGGTATTAGAGCTTATAGTTCAACACTACGGCTGTTGGGCCCTTCATAGAGATATAAATCATTATGTGTATATTTAGTAGTATTTGAAGTTAAAATGAATTAGAGAAACCTGAAAATATCATAGCTCCTATTTGATTAAGATAGGAAATCATTTCCATGACTGGTTTGGGGATTCTTGAAAAATTGCTTGTATTGATTTCATGCTATGAAAGCGAGGAAGGAAGGAGAAAATCCCTTTTTTCAGGTTGAAAGCTTACTTACATTGTTTCTAATGCAGTAGCATTCTGTTTTTGCATTTGTTCATTGCCCCATGAAGAAGAGAAAGGAGGCGCAACCTCTTCTATAAGTATATTATTCTGTTGTTTTATTTTGACATAAAGAGGTGCAATTTATTACATCCTGTTATTGTTCTATTATATGCAAGTATGATATCTAATTATTCTTTCCTATTGAGCAATGATCATCACAGAAAGAAGAAGGAAAAATTTTAAATTTTTCTAACTGTTTTTGAAAATTTGAAAATTTTCTAAGTGTCTGCTGCTAAGGCTGCGATGGCAGAATTAACGATAAGTTTTGTGCGCGGTGGCAGAATTAACGTTAACTTCTGCATGCGCGGCGGCAAAATTAGCGTTAATATCTGCGATGCACGCGGTGGAAACTTAGCAATAAGAGCCGCGCCACCCGTGGCAATTTTAAGGATAAAATCTGCGACGTGCACAGTGCGCGGCAATGAAAATAACCTTAACATCCGTGACAACGGCGGCAGATTTTAGCTTAAAATTCTACGACACGGGCGGCACTTTTTAAGTTAAATTTCTGCGACAATGGTGGCCATTCTAGCCTTAATATTTGCGCCAAACGGGGAAAAGCAATGGGAGCAGTAAGGCAACGCTGATAAAAGGGAAATCTCTCACCTTAAACCATTTATGTTTATAACATAATAATTGTATGCTTGGAAAATATCATGAATGAATGTTATACACGTGAATACATATATTGAATTTCTACTTTGTGAGAAGATCATAGCTAATAATTGCTTCTGTGCATGGTAGAGAGCCCATGAAATTGGATCAGCTATGATGTGGAAGAGGAAATTCCATGCTACAATGAGGGATTGGAAAGGGAGAATTCCTTAAACCCTATTTTGCTATCGTATTTATAATTATGAAATTGTCATGCATATAAACTATGGCATAAGAATGTTAAAAATGCAAAAGATTACATAGATGAATATGCACTAGATGGCATATCAATAAACATTGCACAGTGCATGTGAAAATGTTTTGCGTGTATATGATATTACATATTGGTAAAATAGTGAGGTTTTACATATGCAATGAGCCACTTAAGATAATGATTGTGGTTGCTAATAATCAGTTGTGTTCGCATTGGTTATAGGACCAAAGGCAACTAAAGCATGGCTAAAGAAGTTGATGACGTTGTTGCACGTGACCAACGACCTTATGAAGAAAGGATGGTGCAACAAATCCATGATCATGATGTTGGCAAAAGGACTAAGTAGCCTTGGTAAGAGGCCAACTGATCAGGTAACATCAAGCGATGTTAATAACAGCCATGCAGGTAATGGTTAATTGTGCTTAATTGCATGAATGTTGAAAGAGGATTTGGTGAGATACCTTCACTATGTTTAAACTATGTTGAATTGTTTGCATGTGGTATTGAGTGCCTGAATGGGAACGTTAACCTACCGAGTATGGTGAGGTGTGGGTAAGTGAAGGCAATGATCCTTACACCCTATAATTGCTTAGAAATATCAATGCATTCATATGAAATTATATCATGCCATTTGTGTATGTTGGTTGTGAGTTTAACAACCAAAGCACGTGATGACTTATGGTCCTGTGGTAGTGTATGCCATATGAAACAAGCATGGTTAGGCCATAATATGTTGGAATGCATAGCATTCATGTATTAATGCAAGGTTGCATTGATGGGTTATGCATTAAGTGAATGTACATCAAAATATTATGTAAATGTTGTGGATGTGCATGCATATGTGCAGGTGCACATGTTGAGATGCGTTGTGTGAATGCATAGTTGTGATATATGTATATATATATATATATATATATTTCAATGCAATTAGATGATAGATGAAATGGTGAACTGTTGTTAGTATTGAGACCATTCAATGAGCTGCTGTGAATGCAGGAGAATGATTGCATGAAGAAGGTAGACATGTGATGGGCTACCAGAGTGCTCTGTTGGAAGGACAGAATTGCATGGAATGTGAAGTAATGAGCATTTACAGTTTATTTAAATTGCATGGATAATGTGACTGTGTCTTGCAATTTTATTGTGACAATGATGCATATATAGGAATGTATATATTTCATTGCATTTCAAATGTTAACAGTTGAAGGTGTTTGAATTATTGAGTGTTATAATTCTGAGATCACTTCAGTGACTATTGTGGCAATGAAAGGATTATATGCATAGATACTCACAACGTGTTTGGCTGATTGAAGTTTCAATTTTCAGGTAGAAAAGTCTTATGTATGGCAATGAGGATAAGTCCATAGTAAAGACCAGTATCTACCATGTGCAGAAGCCAAAAGCTATGAGAAGGTTCTTATGGTTGTAAAGTATGCATGAAACAAATCTGAAAATTTTATGGTTTAAATTTATGAGAATAATCTCATGATTGCAAATCTATTTTCTGTAGGAAAACAGATTTGTAGATTTCAGATTTGAGAATTTGCTTATAATTGCTAATCATTGTTTGGCTTATATAAATTGTGTCAGTAGGACATGTTGTAGGTGGATGTTCATGTATGGTAGAAAGTGTAAAACCATAATGGACAGAGTGATACCACTTACGAGAGCCAAACAATATGAGGATGGCCTCAGGGTTAAACAAATCAATTTCTGTAGGAGACAGAGTTGCAAATTCATATTGAATTTAATTATTAATGCTAATGATTGGTTATGGAACAATCATACTTGAAGCTTATTGCTAAATGTTGCTAACTGTTTGGCTATTTGAAAAGTGTGCCAGGATGACACATTGCAGGAAGACCATGTGTGATGACCTGCAGAAGCCAAATTAGATGGAAAGGATCCCATGCTTTGGAAATGGGTTTCGGGTGAAACACCATTGTAAATGTTGATAATATCTCAGCCAAACCGCATGTCGGTAAACCATGAGAGTGAGATGGTAAAGCTATGCCCAGAAGGCATGTGAGATACATCTGCAAAATGAATGAGTATTCTGTGACCCTAGACAAGAACATGCATGTCTAAATTATTAGGGTTAATATGCAGAGCATGCTCTATCTTATTTATATCATTGCAAACTGATTGATTATGATTAGGGCCTACATGGCGCACATCGGAAAGGGGGTGAACACCTTTTCTGGTGCTGGGTCATGATAGGGTTTTCAATATTGACTACACCCTAAGGGAATGGATGCATTCCTGGTGTTTCAATACTTGATAGTGAATGATATGTCTTATGGTTACAAAATTGAACAGCAATACTGATGAGCCTGCTTATCCTTCTTGTGCTATCAACTTACACAGATGCACTCTGGTGTTGCACGTAAGAGGCAAAGTTAAGAAGGGTGCTCGAGAGGACTGTATGGGCAGTGGTAACCTTTCTATGCTCACACTGAAGGACACTAGAAGAGATGGATGGGCCCGAGGAGCTGTGTAATAGGAAAAGGGGCATCATCCTTATGTAATGTGAGTAGGGTATTGCGGGGCCATGCTAGCCTGCAGTCAAGTAAGTCACCTATGGAGTTCCTGGAGGGAACCATTGGTTTGCATAAGAGAAGGATCCATGCAATCATATTGTGTGGTTCTTATTGCCTGATAAACCCAGAAAGTGTACTGGCTTGGCAATGGTTGTTGCACGTCTGATCAACCCAGTTGGTGTACTGGCTTGGCATTGGTTGTTTGCATGTTGTGGAGGAATTGGTGAATGGTGTTATTTCCTGACAAACCCAGTCGAAAAACTGGCTTGGAAATGATCATTGTATGCTTGATAAACCCAGTCGATGTACTGGCTTAGCATACTAATTTTTGAAATGCCATATAAAACCAGTCGGCGTACTGGCTTAGCATACTGATTTTTGGGATTCATGATAAACCCAGTTGGCGTACTGGATTGGCATTGCCTATTCGGATGATGTGTGGAACAGCATGTGTGCTGGCCAATCATCCACCCCATAGGTGATCCAAGGCTTGTAAACCAAAGAAGGAAACCTATGGAGTAGCGAGGAAATGCACAATACAGATAAGTATTTATTTTCATTTATTTCTTGCTTGGAATAATGAAGATTTCAGGTATAAGTTTTCTAACAGCTAAGTTGATACACTGTGGTTTCTTTGTTGGAAACCTTGGTCATTGCAGGAAGCACGAACCCTGAAAGAACTATAAATTCTTGGTAAAACCAGAGAGTAACTGGTTGTGCACTATAAATTCTTGGTAAATCCAGAGAGTAATTGATGCTCGATAAATTCAGAGAATAGTTGGTGGGGGCATTAACCACTTGATGTTGTGGAGCAGCCAGTGTGCTGGCCAAACATTCTTTAATTAATTAATAAAACCAGTTGGAGAAATGGCCTAACATATTGCTAAATGAGATGATTGATGAAACCTAGTCGGCGTACTGGCTGGGAATTTCCTATTCGAATGGTTTTGGAGTAGCATGTGTGGTGTCCCAACATTCATTATTACATCCACGGGCAATCCAAGGCTTATAAAGCGAAGAAGGAGCCTATGGAATAATGTGAAGACATCCAATACAGATAAGTATTTGGTTACATTGCAGCTTCTTGCTTATGAAATGCGTGTGTATATGATTTGTTTATGATCTCTTAAACTCTTGTTTGGAGACAAACCCTACGGAAATAAACTAAAAATATGAATTGACTCAATGTTTGAGTGTAGGTATTGCTGGAAGCAAGGACTATGAAAGCATCTGGAGGATGCATGTGGACATGTGACTGTCCTAAGGAGCTCAATATGAGCGGTAATAAAAGATGGTTCTAGTGAACATGAGTGGGTCCTAGCAACCAGAGGTTCTGTAAGCAGAATGGGAAGAGGTACCCAAGTTGAAAAGCATTAGACAGACCTTAGACACTAAGTGTCATAGCCAATAAAGGGCAAGTCGAGCATTCACATTGAAGTGAAAGAGGTTAGGATCATAAACCACGGTGATGGTGTGGCTCTGGATTGGAACAAGAATAAGAGGGGGAAACTCTTACTCTTCTTTTTCCTTTCGACTGATGCATCTTAGAAACATAAAATTGTCGAATGCATGTCATGACTGAAAATAGATTGTGTTTAATTGCTTGAAATAAATGGTGAATGCTGAATTAGTTATTTCCCTGTGAAAGGATGAACATGAATGAGTTCATGTGTATATTGGGACAGCATAAAATGTGTGGAATTATCATGAGTAAAGCATGGACGTTCCAAGTCAATTGGAAAAATAATTGACTAATTTTAATATTGTGTTATGCTTGTCCTAACAGGAATTCGCATGATGAGTCTCACAGGTGAAAAATTGAAAGCCATTGATTGCAGCTATTACCAGCCAAGTGTTGCTGGCGAGAAAAGTGAGATCCAGTTGTCCACCGTGATCATGGCAGCAGACCAAAAGCTATTTGATTTGGCTGAAAATATTCCTCAAATAGTTTCCAGGATAGCAAGAAAGATGCCATCCATGAAATTCCAGACTTGCAGAGTAGCTGGAAGGTGAATAAAAGGAAGGGATTGTTGTGGAGCAATGCCCACCTGTAGAGATGGAAGGTCAAAGCCAGCAGGAGTAGTTGTGGAAGCCAAAGGACTTGATCCTGAAGGTTCAAAGTAAAGAGATAAAACGCCGGACAAGCCTACCACCAGTTGTGAATTTTGAGGCATGTGTAAAGTGGGTATATATTCTGAAGTATTGGAACACTGAGGACGGTGTTATTCCAAGGGGAGGGGAATCTCACGTCCCCATATTGACCCCATTGCATTGAAATGTAAATGATGTAATATTGTTATAAAATCATGGTGAGGAGCTCAAGGCCAAGGCCCTGCCATCGATTTATTGATGCATATGGTTTACGTGCTAGCCAGGAAAATTGGAATTTCAAATATCTTGTAAATATGCATTTAATAAAATACCCACAACTAGCTATGCAATGCAACAAGAGATGGGGGCATGATTTTACAAGGAATTGGGAGGGAAATATTCAAACCCTTGAGCTAATGAAGTCAAGCCAAGTGTCAACGAGATAACCCATCAACCATCAACTACCCATGTTGACTTTGGTGCCCAATCATTCATTTCTCCAAAGAGTTGGGTGAAGTAGTTAATGCCTTGGGGATTGGGGAGGTATGGCTGTCCAAATTCGAGTATGGGCAAGCCACCCTCATGGAAAATCGTGTTTTTGCTTCTTGGGCAAGAAAAACAACCAGGATTTACTCCCTAAGCCATTACCCATGAAGGATTGTTTCCTCTCTCACGTTTTTGGAACTTCCTGGGTGTTTTCCAGTCACGTTTTTTTTTCTATTTTCTCTGGTTCTTCTAGCTGGGAAGAGGGCGTTTTTCTCCACTATTTTCCAGTGTTTTCCTCTCTTTTGGCATTGTTGGGAACTCGTTTTTGTATTACGTACCTATTGGGAAGAAGAGAGCATGATTTGGGGGTTTGTAGAGACCATTGCGGGTCTTTGAATGCCCATGGACATTTTCTGAAAAATGAATTTGCTTTCCCTAGCTTGATTCACCATCTATCACTTCGTTTTAGCTTCCCACGTTTTTCTTCATGCCAGAAATTGTGATTTTGCTGTTATGAGTATCCATGCTCAGTTTTGAGCTGCTGTGTGTTAAGATTGTTGGGGTAAAAATGGGTTTCCATTGTTTTGGCTTGAGCTTGAGTGGAAGCATCCACAAATGAAGAGGGTTCAGATTTAGCCTGATAAACCCAGCTGTGTACTGGCTTGGCTTAAATGCAAATGATTATTTAGCTATGTATGAGCTTGAAATCCCCTTTTCCTTGTAGATATCATGCCCAACTCGGGGGTGGTCTCTGAGTGCTGAAATAATACAGGCTGGGCAGATACCTACGGTTTGGAGGAACGTTGCAGCAACATAGCTAGTTGTTGGGGACAACATTACAGTGAGATAAGTACATTCTCTATTTGTATTTAATTCTGCAATGTGTTAAATTGAATGGAAATTGTGAATTGTGTGTGGATGATGTTTATTCCGCTGAGCATGTTAAATTGATTTGCATCTGCACACCTTTGAATTTTAATTGTATGAATCTAATGAATGGGATGAGTTTTTATGAAAAACCCCATAGATTGGCATCATGTTCCCTCCCTTGCCTTGGATGGATGGGTGGGTACGTGACACCTGTGGATTGACTCCCTCAACTCGAGAAGTATGAAAATCCTCAGTAAGGAACCTCTCAGTGTGGAAGAAAAAATTTGGGTGGTTGACTTGCTCTCTTCTCCCCCACCCTCTGTCCCTCAATTTCAAAGGAGCAAGAAACCTCAGAGTTGGTATATCAGGAAAGATCCTGAAGATATTCAAAGCTGGATTCTCGCTCTAGGGAGCAACATCCTCTTCTTCGATGGAGCCTCCAAAGGCAATCCTGGGTTGGTAGGTGGGGGGGAGTTCTTCTGGACTCCGAAGGAAACAAAATGGATGACTTTGCGTGGGGAATTGGGAAAATAACCAATAATGAAGTTGAATGGTTAGCCATGATAAAGGGGATGGACATTGCCAGAAACAAATATATCAATGATCTAGTGGTTTTTGGAGACTCTATGTTGGTGATAAGAGAAGCAAGGGAAATAGTCAGTATGCGCCGAAAACCTATCTCCACGTTGCATCAGCACTTCTTCCTCTCGACCAAAGAGTTTCACTCTGTAACCTTCTTTCACATTCTTTGGCATTGCAACAGTTGTGCCGACACCATGGCTAATATTGGGGTAGGTTTAAATTGTGGTCATGCACTTTTCAATGGCATCCACCAATTCAATGTTTGGGTTCCTTAATTTTTTCCCTATGTTCTACCCCCTACATTCCCCTCTACTCACCAAGGGACGGCCTCATTAACTCCTCAAATCTCTCTAAGATCCACCTGCTCACATCAGTTGTCCCCTCGACGTTTTTGGTGGTCATCCCTGATAGACACCACCTGTCTAGCATGCAGGGAGTTATGGTGGATGAGCCCCAGGGTGATGAAGGGCTATTTCATGCAGGGTGGTGGCGGTTGTAGCACCCTATGCTTGCTTTTGAATTCCTGCCTTGTGCTTCTTGTCCTGGTCTGTATTTTCTTCTGCAGCGTTGATCTGGGAAGTCCTTTGTTTTGGGGAACTATGGGGAATGCAATAAATGTCCTACGAATCTACACTGTAGAAAATGTAGGAAGAATGAACAGAGCACCCCGGGGGGGATTGGCACTGGTAGCAAGAAACGTTATTTATCTGAAATCTTTCAGGATTCTGGCTGTGTTGATTCTTCTCGGGGGGGTGGCTCTAATTCGGCTTGTCTAAATCACCCTAAGGCGATTGACTCTGGAAATGGTGGTACATGGACGCCCCTTGACAATACTCTCGGTCATGGTAATAGAGGTGTTGTTTTGTTTCCCAATTATGGATTCGCTACTTCTCAATTCCCGGTCTCTGGTTTCCACACGACACCGTGTGACATTAGTAAAGGTTCTTTTCGTCAGCAATATCATGGTAGTCCTGGTGATTTGGGAAACAGGGGCTCCCCTCAGGCGCATGAAAGTCCCTCCCCTGAGATTCATTTGTAGGTACAAGACCTAGAAACACAAGTCTGCTAGCTCAGGGGGGACCTTGCAGACATGAATAAATCCATCTCCTATCTAGCTACCTTTGTTCAAATCTAAAATTTAGAAGTAAGGGAAAGCACAGGTAAAATGAAAGACTTATTTGAAAATCTTATGGGAAAACACGACACCTTTTATAGTTTCCTGCGAATTGTTGAGGCCAAAGTGGACTATGTGAGGAAAAATAATGGGAGCAGCCCTTCGGTCATCCTGAACATCGACGATGAAAACAATGGCTCAATTGTTGGCATCAAGGAGAAAGTTGCTCGTAACCGCCATAAAAATCAACTCTAGTATGTGCATCTGCCTCTCGGCCTTATGTGTATTGTTTTAAGACTTATGTTATATTTCTATGTTGTTCTTCTCCTACTTTGTATTAGGCCAGTTTGTTAAACTCTACAGTAGTGGTAGCAACACCCATATCTACAGTTGTATCAGGCTAAATGCCATTTTTGAACTTCAAAGGCTGGTAATTTCAGAGTTTGTCTTGACAGCTTTGATGTTTTGGGATCATCCTCCCCTTCTCTATGTAATCTGCTCCATCTTTTAATATAAAGCCTGTTATCCGTTTGTGTAAAAAAAAAACTAATCAGCTAAATCCAATCATGTATAGAATAACTTTTCATGAGGAAGGAGTTTATATTAAAGGATGCTAGATTCTAGATGGCATCATAATTTCATTTGAGGATTTTCACTCTTTGAAATAAAATAGAAAACTAGGTATGTTGATCAAACTTTGTGTGTCCAATGTTTTTTATCGTTTAAATTGGGACTTCTTAATACAAGTGTAAACTAATTTTGGATTTAGTCTAACTTGGGTCAATTGGGTCGAAAAAATTGTTTACTCAACCTTCTTTTATATACTTGTTAATAGTTCCCTTGCCCCCCTTTGCAACCCATATTTTGGCATTAGGAAAGGGGATCCCCTCTCTCTCTTTCTATTAATATTTTTATGGTGGAGGGGATAGGAATAAATATACATCATGGCAATACTTCAAGAAATTTAAAGGGTCTCAACCTCCATTGTGACATTGATCCCCTCTCCCACCTACAATTTTTTTATGACACAATACTCATGGGACATCCTTCCATCAAGGAGGAAACATCTATCCAAGCAATCTTGGACACATTTATATTAGCCTCTATAACTCTTATCAATTAGGATAAATCATGTATCTTCTTCTTCAACACTCCATTGATTACTTAGTGCAACATAGTTCAAATCCTCGATTTTCAAAAATGATCCCTTCCCTTGAAGTACCTAGGAGCTCCTCTCATTGAGAATGTGCATAGAAACATATCCTGAGAATACCTCCTTTTCAAGCTTGTCCATAAACTCAACTCTTGAATCCTCAAATCTAATAATCTTCATAGTAGAGTAACTTTACTTAAATATTTTCTTCAATCTATGCATATATTCATTTTCCTAATGTTGGAAACACCTTCCAAGATTCATAAGGCCATACAAAGCCTTCAAAGATCCTTTCTTTAGGGGGGATACTAAAAAATAAATAAAAAGGGCCCTTGTGGCTTGGCAAAAAGTTTGTCTTCCAAAAGGTTCAAGAGGCATAGGTATTTGCAACCTTCAAACTCTCAAAAAGGTCATGGTTGGGAATATTTAGTGGAGGTATATCAATAACAAGGAAGAGATGTGGGGTAAAATATGGTGCAAAAAGTATGAAAGAGACATTGAAGAGCAAGACCTTATAAAAATGGAGGGACTCTAATACTGCAATTTTGACCCTTAGAATGTATTGGCTTCCTATGTGAATATTGTGCATACATGATGTATGAATTCCTAGCATGGAGATCAAGGCCAAGGCCGACTAGCGAATGCTCGGCTTTAAAAGGAAGGTATTTTATATTGTGTGAGTCATGTGCTAGTAAACTATGGGAAATTGTAAAAACATGTAAATATTTATAATGCAAATAAAATTCCAAGAGTTGGCTACGGAAGCAACTAAATGAGGTGGTTGTATGTATCCACTAGGGAGAGGTGAGGGGTTGGGAAATTGAATCCTTTGTTTCCAAATGTCCTCTTGAGAACCCATCTTGAATAGTTATGTTGATATTTAATTTTGTTGTAAGGAGGCAACTGAGAAATCATCCTATGAATTTAATGGAGCATGGGCAAACCCAGAAATTCGTATGGCTGGGTATGGGCTCAGTTTACTTGACCCAGAAGTTAATTTATTGAGGGGGAATTCATTTTTCATTATCCTCATTCCATTGTGGAACAACCAGACATCAATTCTCAGCCTAATATGCATCCCTAATAGTGAGAAATTGCGGAAATCGCAACCAGGAAAGAAGCCATGATTTGGAGTGTAAAAAACTAGCAAAATTTGATGTGAGTAGCAAAATCCAGAGGGGAATCCATAGAGATAAACCCTGGGGTGAATTTGAGAGTATCAAAAACCAGAAAATCCATAGGAAGACTCAAATTTCGAAGCCGGGAAGTTGAATTTCGTGAAGTGAGAGTCACGTGGATAGAATTCGGAAAATCTAAGAGTGGGTTGAATGGGAGAGAGATCAGAGGTCAAAATTGCTTGATAAACCCAATGAAGGCAAGAATCTCTGAATTTTTTGCAGCTTGGACCTTTCTATGCCCACCATGAAGAGCACTAGTGGGAAGGGGCGCCTAAGGGATTGTGTATCATAGAAGGGGACCTTCCTTGTGTTGGGTGTGGTAGGTATTGTGGGTGCCAAGGCTGACTAATATCAATTGAGATTCTTGTAGATATATGGTTGAGCTCACTGGCTTAGCACTCTCCTTCCCTGTCTCCCCATATGTTTGACAAACCTAGCTATGTTTCGTCTTAGCATGATTGATTATGCCTACGGCTGTGAGTGAGCCTGAGTAGTTCCTCCTTAGTGGATACATATCCCATCTCAGGGGTGGTATCTCAGCTAAATTAATATAGGATGGATAGAGACCTACAGCTGGGTGGAACATTGCTCTTCCATAGACAGTTACTCGAGCAATTTTCAATTAAAATATATGTGTTCATTGTTGTTTCTAATTATGTCAAATATATGTATTATGAGTGACTATTTTCTTATGTCATATTGAATGGAATGAACCAATTTGAATTGTTAAAATTGAATGCCTATGAATAGAATAAGATGAGTTTAATTTTTTGCATGGTTTTATTGTTATGTGTGTGATGAACATGTTGGTATATGCATGTTGTATGTGCATTGATAGAGTTTAATTACATTGTGTATGTTATTATGCATTTGCACATGCATTGAGATGTTAATGAATTTGATAATATGGTCTTAGAGGTGAATCTTAGCACCTCGTATATAGTTCATGTTCCCTCTGCTGGTCGGTTTGATGGGAGGGGACGTGACAGAGTGGTATCAGAGCTAATGGTTTTAGCACTGGGGCTGTTTGGGCTAGAATCTATACTTACAAGCATAAAATAAAAAATACACAGGAAGTGTTGGTGAACATTTGGTAAAATTGTGGGTTCAATTAATGACCAAAAATCAAAATCTTTAAATGTTGCAGAGGAGCACACCATTGTGTAGAGCTCGCTAAGATTTTTCTGGCAATGCTCGTTTCATCAAAAATTACTTCGAACATGAAATATATCGGCAGGATAAGTTGGGGGTAACATGAGCATATTGCTGACTTTCGACTCCTGAAATACGGAAGATAGTAATCAGAGTGAGGAATTCAGAAATGGATCATTATAGATCAGTTGTGTGTTTCGATTTCTAATTTCTGATTAGAAAATTCGGAAAGGCTTGGAGAAGTCAGGATCGGCCGAGTTGGAGTTGGGACATCAGGAAAAAAAATTTGAAAGCCTGGAAATTGTTTCGACCATAGCAGGATAATTTTAACTTAGAATCGGATGAGACTTGCAACATTTGGATGCCATTAGCAAAGGTCACAAAAAAAACAGTGAGAGGACCGAGCCCATTTTGCTCCAATTTGGTAGAAATTTTGAAATAAAGACTTTCAAAGATCGGTGTCCAGAGATCATATGGAGGCTCTATTTGGGCCGAAATCACTAAGGTGTGGTCATGGGACAAACACAGAGTTAACTCTGGATGCTTGGGTAAAAATTCCAAAAGGTGTGAAGCAGGGGTATGAAAGAAGGCCAAAATGCACTATTCCGGAGCACTTTTTGAGGATTTTGAAAAGCTTGCAAGGGGGGAAAGTGACCTCATATGTCAAACCCAAGAAAATTTATGAACTCTTCATTTTACCTACTCATTAAAATAGGAAATTTTCGTTAAATTTTTTCCAAAAATTCTTAGTTTGGGAGATCGCCATTTTTGCCAAAAATTCCAATGTTTTTAAAAAGTTGCAAAAGTCAAAGGTAGTCAAACCCAAAATTTTATAGATGTTGATTAGTGTATTGGATCAGTTATTTGAAAGTTTCTAACTTATCCTTGTCATATGAACTAACTTTTCCAGACATAAAAGTTTTTCTAGTTTTCTCTAGATTTTCTTCTACAAGTGGCTGAAGTTGGTCGTTGAGGCTAATTGCACCTATAAAAAAAGTGCAAAATTGGACAGAATCGAAATTTTTGGGAGTGTAAATTCCATATCTGAAATCAGAATGGAGCATGAAGATAGGTGTTTGAAATATTATCCATGAGAGAGTAGTGTTTCATAGTCGGAAATTGAGTGAGGAATTCCAATGTTTCGAAGATCGAAACATAAAAGTGTTTGGAACCTTGTTTTGACAAAAAATTTGTCAATAAAGAAAATTCCCATAAATGCATAAATGGAACAAAGGAGAAGAGGACCTAAGAACCCTGTGAATAATTCCATGAGACTAATTCTATTCAAAATAGCATTTTTATGTTTCATTTCATATATTACTAAAATGTCTAATAAATATCTCTATGATGCATAGTGTTTGCAGTTGATAGGCTTTGAATAGTTTTAGTAGAGAGCAGCAGGCAGAGGAAAAAGTCCCCAAAGGAAAATGGTGACCATGAATGAAGTTGAGGACCCCTATGAACATGATGAGGATGTATTGGGAGAAATTGTGCAAGAGAGTGATGCTGAGACAGAGTCAAATGGGAGAAGGAAGCATATCACTCTTCAAAATTTGGTTGAAACAATGAGAAGTTTCAATGAGAGATTGATCAAGGATCAAGAAGAGCAGAACCAGATTATTGCTTCTATCCTTCAAAGCCTCACTGATATTCAATAGAGAGATCATCTTGGATCTAATCTGAGCAATGTTGGTCAAGAAAGAAGAAGTGCAAGGAGTCGCTCTAGAAGTTTCAATAGAAAGAGGACTCCAAGTCCAAGAAGTTGTTCCTTGAGAAGGGAACGTAAGATATCTTCACAAGATCTTATTCTAGCAGGTCATGTGATTCTCAAGGTTCCCAAAGTATTCCAAGGCGTACTTCCAACAGGTTTGAAAGAATAAGGGATTTTAAAAGGATTCCACAAGGAGAATTTAGAAAGACAAGGCCTTCCACATTTGACGGTGAAAGTAAGACAAGTCAAGAAGTGGAAGCATGCTTCTTGGGATGAAGAAGTATTTTAGAATTCATGATTACACAGGAAATGAAAAGGCCAGAATTTCTATTTACAATCTAAATGGTCGAACTTCAATTTGGTGGGAGCACCTCATGCAAGTAAAAGGAATCAAGGAAAGAAGGATCAGCTGGGAGCGGTTTAAGATTCAGTATTTCAAGGAGAAATACATATCTGCTAGGTATTATGATAAGAAGATGAAGGAGTTCATGAACTAAAATTGGGACAGAAATATATGGAAGAACATGTCCATAAGTTTTTGGAATTGTTGAGGTATGTATATTACATCAAAGATGAAAGAGTAAAAATCCAATGCTTCCTTGGAATTCTGCCCCAAAATTTCAGAGATAGGATTGAGTTTGTTAACCCGCCAACTCTTGATGAAGCCATTAGGATGGAGATGCATTGATATGAGCAGAGAAAAGGAAAATCAGAGGTTCATACAGCATGGAAGGGAAATCCAAAAGGAATATTTGACCAAAGGAGAAGTGGATTTAAGCCTCCATTTAAAAAATCAGCCAAGGGATTTCCAACAAGGTCGGTAAGCACGAAATGGAATTAAGCCAGCAGTAGCAACAGAAAAAGGGCCAAAATGACCACTTCAATGTTGGGTATGTGGAGAGAACCACATGCTTAAATACTGTCCACATTAGAGAGAGAACCCTCGAGGATTGCATGACTTAGAAGCAGCAGTTGCAGTGAAGGATATGGCAAGGGTAACTCTCCAAATTTATGCAGCATTGGATATCATCAGGCAGACCATCAATCAGCAGTAGTGGAAGTTGAAGGTAAGATTGCTAAGCAATCTATTTCTATTTTGATTGATCCAGGATCTACTCATAGTTATGTTTCTCCCAAAGTGGTCGAAATTTGTTCCCTTGAAAAAATGAAGCATGATAAGTCGTGGTTAGTTCAATTAGACATAAGAACAAAAGGAAAAGTGAGTGAAGTAGTGATGGAATGCCCCCTAAAGTTGAATGGACTTCTTACCGAGGTAAATTTAAATGTCCTACCATTGGATCATATGATGCCCTTATTGGTATGGATTGGTTGGAAAGACATAGAGCCAAGGTAGATTGTTATGAAAAGGTTCTTGAATGCATTGATGAAAAGGATTGGTAAAAGGAATTCCCAAGCAAGTTTTAGTAAGGCAGATTTTAGCCTTACAGTTAAGAAAGTTTTACAAGAAAGGTTGTCAATTATATGCATCCCATATATCATATTCTTTACAGAGAAAATTCCCAAGGATAGAATATTATCCGTCGTTACAAGAGTTCAAAGATGTGTTTCCAGATGAACTGCTGAGACTGCCACCAAAAAGGGACATTGATTTTACAATCGATCTTGTTCCAGGGGAAGTGCTAGTTTCCAAATCTCCTTATAGAATGAGCATGCCACAATTGGTAGAATTAAAGATGCAAATACAGGAATTAATGGGAAAGAAGTATATAATACCAAGTGTGTTTCCTTGGGGAGCACCGATGTTATTTGTCAAGAAGAAATATTGGACTTTAAGGTTGTGTATTGATCACAGTCAGTTAAATAAAGTGACAGTTAATAATAAGTACCCATTTCCCAGAATTGATGATTTGTTCAATCAAATGAAGGGAGCCAAAGTGTTTTCAAAAATTGACTTGAGATTTGGTTAGCATCAAATGAGAATTAAAGAAGAAGACATTCACAAGACAACTTTCTAGACAAGATATGGTCATTATGAGTTCACGGTGATGTCGTTTGGACTTACTAGTGCACCCACCACATTCATGTGCCTCATGAATAGTGTTTTTACCAAATATTTGGACAAGTTCGTGTTAGTGTTCTTAGATGGAATTCTTGTTTATTCAAGGAATGAAGAAGAGCATGAGGAACATTTAAGAATGGTGTTGCAAGTTCTTAGAGAGCACCAACTTTATGCAAAGCTTAGCGAGTGTGAATTTTATCAAAGAATGGTACAATATTTGGGCCATCTTATTTCGAAAGAAGGAATTTTAGTGGATTTGGAAAAGATTGAAGCCATAATGGATTGGTCTACTCCAAAGAATGTTATAGATGTTAGATATTTTATGGGTCTTGCAGGATACTATAGAAGGTTCATTAGGGGATTCTCCAAGATCGTTCATCCAATCACATCGTTGCAGATGAAGAATGTAAATTTTGTATGGTCTCAAAAATGTGAAGAAAGCTTTCAATAGTTGAAGAAGTTACTCACTAGCGCTCATGTTTTGAAGATTGCAGATCCAAAGAAATATTTTGTAGTGTATGCAAATGTTTGCATTGAAGGCTTAGGTGGAGTTCTTATGCAAGAAGGATTTGTGAATTGTTATGAGTCAAGGAAATTAAAAGAGCATGAAAATAACTATGCAACTCATGATTTAAAATTAGCATCCATAGTACATGCTCTCAAAATGTGGAGACATTATTTGTTGGGAAGAAGTTTTGAGCTTAGAACTGATCACATGAGATTAAAATATAAGTTTGATCAACCAAGCTTAAATGTCAGGCAATCTAGATGGCTGGAATTCCTATGTGAGCTTCATTTTGAAATCAAACATGTAAAAGATAAAGAAAATAAGGTTGCAGACGCTCTTAGCAGAAAATTTCATGTAGCAGGCTTAAGCATTTGCAAATCAAATTTGAGAACAAGGGTTCTTGAAGCCCAAAATAGCGATGAAACTTACCTTCAAGTAAAAGAGAAATTGCAGTAGGAAAATTTAGATCAAAAGTGTGAAGGATACTAGCTTGGAGAAGACGATATTCTTCTTTATAAAGGAAGAGTGTACATTCCAAATTGTGCAGATTTGAAGGAGGTGGTAATGGATGAAATTTATCAAATCCCATACTCTGGACATCCAAGATATCAAAATACAACAACAGTAGCAAGAAAGCAATAATTTTGGCATGGAATGAAGAAGGATATAGCATAATACATTACGCGGTGTCAAAAGTGCCAACAAGTCAAGGCAGAGCATCAACATCCAACAGGACTGTTGCAGCCTTTGTCCATTCTAAAATGGAAGTGAAAATTAATTTCTATGGATTTTATAACAGGCTTTCCAATGACAGTGAGGAAGCATGATTCAATTATGGTTGTGGTGGACAAGCTTTCAAAGGAAACTTATTCTATTCCAATCAAGTCCACTCATAAAACAAGTGAAATAGTGAACATCTTCATGAAGGAAATATTCAGATTGCATGGATTACCCAAAGCAATAGTTTCTTATTGAGATGTAAAGTTCACATCCAATTTTTGGAAAGGACTATTTCAAGAATTGGGAACTCAAGTGAATTTTAGTACAGCGTATCATCCTTAAACAGATGGTCAAACCGAGAGGGTGAATCAAGTTCTTGAGGAAATGTTGAGAATGTATGTGATGGATAAACCATCCAAGTGGGAGGATTACCTACACTTGGTATAATTTGCATACAATAATCGACATCAAGCATCATTATCAATGAACCCATTTGAGGCATTGTATGGAAAGGGATGCAGAACTCTAGTGAATTGGGATAATCCAATGAAAATGGTAGTGATTGGGACATAAATGTTCAAGGAAATGGAACAAGAAATTGTTAATATAGGGGAGAATTTAAAGGCAGCATGGGACAGGAAAAAGAGTTATGCATATTTGAAAAGAGTGCACAAGGAATTTAAAATTGGGGATCATGTTTATTTAAGAGTAAAGACAAGGATAAGTACCCTAAAGTTGGGAAGTTGTGTCAAGTTGGCACCAAGATATTGTGGACCCTTAGAAGTCCTTGATGGGATAAGGCCAGTTGCATATAGGATTGCATTGCCTACTAACATGAGAGCTCATAATATTTTTCATGTTTCTTTGCTTAAGAAATATGCACATGATCATAATCACATAATTGATTGGAATGTGATACAGGTGGAACCCGAGGGCGAGTTCCAAGTGGAACCTATGCACATCATCGACAGAAGATAACATTGCTCTGGAGCCGAGCCATCGGACAAGTAAAGGTGCAATGGAAACACCTTGGTCCCAATGAGGCCACATGGGAATTGGAGGATGCCATGAAATAGGAAAACCCTTTTTTGTTCAGTTTTGAGAACAACAAGGACGATGTTGTTCTAAGGGGGAGTGGAATGTAATACCTCCATTTTGACCCTTAGAATGTATTGGATTCCTATGTGAATATTGTGCATACATGATGTATGAATTCCTAACATGTAGGTCAAGGCCAAGGCCCCGCTAGAAAATGCTCGGCTTTAAAAGGAAATTATTTTATATTTTGTGAGCCATGTGCTAGTAAGGCATGGAAAATTGTAAAAACATGTAAATATTTATAATGCAAATAAAATTCCAAGAGTTGGCTATGGAAGCAACTAAAAATGAGGGGGGCGTATGTATCCACTAGGGAGAGGTGAGGGGTTGGGAATTTGAATCCTTTGTTTCCAAATGTCCTCTTGAGAACCCATCTTGACTAGTTATACTGACATTTAATTATGTTGTAAGGTGGCAGCTGAGAAATCAACACATGAATTTAATGGAGCATGGGAAAACCCATAAATTCATATGGTTGGGTATGGGCTCATTTTAATTGACCTAGAAGTTAATTTCATGAGGGGGGATTCATTTTCCATCATCCCCATTCCATTTTTGAACAATCGGACATAAATTCTCGGCCTATTATGCATCCCTAGCAGTGAGAAATTGTAGAAATCACAACCAGGAAAGAAGCCACGATTTGGAGTGCCAAAAGAAACCAAAATTTGATGTGAGCAGTGAAATCCATCCATGTAGGAATACATAGACATAAACTCTGGGGAAAAATTGAGAGTATCAAATACCCGAAAATCCATAGGAAGACTCAAATTTGGAAGCCGGGAAGTTGAATTTCCTGATTGAGAGTCACGTGGCCATATTTTGGAAAATCTAAGAGTGGGTTGAATTGGGAGAGATATCAGAGGTCAGAATTTCTTGATAAACCCAATGAAGGCAAGAATATCTAAATTTTTTTGTAGCTTGGACCTTTCTATGCCCACCCTGAGAAGCACTAGAGGGAAGGGGCGCCTAAGGGACTGTGTAGCAAAGAAGGGGACCTTCCTTGTGTTGGGTGTGGTAGGTATTGTGGGTGCCAAGGTTGACTAAGATCAATTGAGATGCCTGTAGCTCTATGGTTGAGGTTGTTGGCTTAGCACTCTCCTTCCCTATCTCCCCATATGTTTGACAAACCCAGCTATGTGTCGGCTTAGCATGAGTGATTGTTCCTATGGTTGTGAGTGAGCCTGCGTAGTTCCTACTTAGTGGATACATAGCCCAACTCAGGGGTAGTTTCTCAGTTGAATTAATATAGGCTAGACAGAGACCTACGGTTGGGTTGAACGTTGCTCTCCCATAGCCATTTGCTCAGGAAATTTTCAATTAAAAGATAAGTGTTCACTATTGTTTCTAATTATGCCAAATTTATGTACTATGAGTGACTGTTTGTTTATGTCATATTGAATGGAATGAACCAATTTGAATTGTTAAACTTAAGTGCATGTAAATTGCATAAGATGAGTTTTATTCTATGCATGATTTTACTATTATGATTGTGATGAACATGCTGGTATATGCATGTTGTGTGTGCACTGATAGAGTTTAATTCCATTGTGTATGTTATTATGCATCTACACACGCATTGAGATGTTAATGAATTTGATAATACGGCCTTAGAGGCGAATTTTAGCACCATGTATATCGTTCATGTTCCCTCTATTGGTCGGTTTGATGGGAGGGAACGTGACAGGGAAATTGACCAAGACCTTTGATATATAACAATGCTTGGAAAAATTAAACTATAGTCCAAAATTAGTGTTTCTAGGAAACCATGGATGGGAACTCTACTCTCTTTTGGGATGATTCTTGGTAGCAACAAGAACAACTAAGTAGGCAAGAAAATATTTTAGAAATTAAAACATATTCCACATCTCAAACTCGGATTATGTTAATCAATATTGGAAGGAAAGGTACATAGCACATTAAATGGTGATCTTGGAAAGCAAGAGATTCCTAGACCCCATCAATCACACAAGGGTGAAATGCTCTTGGGAGCAGAACTGAAGAAAATAAAGATTAGATTTAAGGACAATCATGATAAGCTTGGATGGGGACAAATAGGAGGAAGGACCTTCTCAATTAAAGAAGCTTACATAATGAAAGCAAGGAACATATTACAAGGAAAATATAATATTTGGAGGTAGGTTTGAAACTTGGGAATATGGCCAAAAGTCTCTATCTTCCTATGGTTGGTTGCTAGATGGAAAGTTTTATCTGAGGATAAATTGAAAAGAAGGGGTTTTGAAGGACTATACCTTTGCTTCATGTCTAGGAAAAAGGCATAATCAATATAACATATACTCAATTGGTGTAAATAGGTAGACTTCATATGGGATTAGATGTGCTACGACTTTTAGACAAAGATATAGAATAAGACATGACATTCTAGAAACCATAAAAGAGTTGTGTTCATCTCCATTTGTAAACCAAATCTTAAATAAAGCATGCCAACTTGCTCCATGATTTCTTACATGGTATATTTGGAAGGAGTGTAATTGATGAATATTCAAAGAGGACAAGATGGGAATGGAGGTTCTTTGGGCTAAGATTTCTCAAGACATAAAAGAAACCATTCACTCCATGTCTCGAGAACCTGAAAGAAAAAATTACTTAGACATGGAGAAAATAATTATGTCTTTAGGGAATTGAATTTAAGAAGATGAAAGAGAAAGCTAATGCCTTCACTGCACAAGCTAAATCCCCAAAAATATGTCCTACCATTGGATTTTATAAAATTAAATTTTGATGGTGCCTCAAAAGGCGATCTAGGCCCATTGGAATTAGGAGGAGATTTTAGGGGATCCTATGGTCATATACTTAGTGTGTTCATGGGGCTAGTAGGGGTAGAAATCAATAATGTAGTTGAGATGACAACTTGGGAAAAGGGGCTACCCATTGCCTCTATGAAGGGGTATGACAATTTGATAGTGGAAGAGGACTCCCTCATGTTAATGAATGCACTTAAACAAATGTTGAAAGGTACCCAAGTCAACAAGCTCACACGCAACTAGAGACTCTCATTTGACTTGGAAGGCATAGCCAATAACATTTCATTCATCCTAGCAATCATTCCCCTCCATGTAAAGCATAAAGAAAATTGTCTGACGGGTAGCCTAACTAATGAGGGAGTTTTGATGGCCACTCAAGGGTTGGATGTCAATTGGGATTTCATGGAAGAAACCACCCTAAAGGATGATTGTATCTACATCCATAGGCCAGATATGAAAAGCGGAAGCAGAATGTGGGAGTGAGGGGTGAGGTAGTGCAAAATGTGAAAGTAGAAGTGAAATGCAGGATGCAAGAGTTTAGAAGGTGAAGGATGTGAAGGAAAGGGAAATGCATAAGAACCTTTGTGTTCTACATAAAACTTCTTTGGAAAGTAGGATGCGAAGGGTGGCAATGCAAAAATGTGAAGGATGTGGACAAAAGGGAGTGACATGAGAGTCTCCACTTCTGCATAGAAATGTTTGGAATGTAGGATGCAAAGCGCAGTAATGTAGAAATGTGGTTAAATGTGAAGAAAGAGGCTAGCATGAGAACATTTCCATTCCAATTAGAAATTAGTGGAATGCAATGAGACTTGACCAAGGGAAGAAAGAGAAACCAAACTCTACATTTTGCAATCTAGATGTAGAATGTGAAATGAAAAAATGAAAAGACAACTTGGAAACATGTATCCACACTCTACACTAGATGCAATGATGCAGGAATGTGGAGATTCGAACATGTTAGAAAAATAAATAAAGATAGAAGCAAACAACAATAACAATAGAACACAAGAACATGGAAACCCTACTGTGTGCAGATAAAACTACAAGGCAATGGCAGCTTCGATCTCTTATTATTACTCAACAAAAACTTACAATGCTTTCTTCTCTTGTGATACAATGCCAAGGGTCGCTCACCTTTTATAAAATACATATGAGGAACCGAAATACACTAGAACGTTCTAGAAATTTTCATCCTGGGGCATCCTTCCTCGCATGCCCAAAGCATATGAATAGTGTTCAAATATTGTAACTTCAAAGAATATTCTATTTGTACTTTATTATTATTCATCCGGAGATGTTTTATTCCTCCGTCGGGATGTTATTATTATGTAAATTCATTGAGGTAAATCCTCCCATGTAAGTCGGGGCAATAGATCCCCTAAGAGTCATTCGTAATGGGGTGTTTAAGTCCCCTAGAGGGGTCGGCCCAGTCAGCAAGAGAATAAACTATTGAGGTCGACCTGTCAAGTGTAAAAGTCAAGTGAATGTAAAGTATAAATAGAGGAGGTGTGTTCCTCATTTGAACACACACACACTCACTTGTGGATTGCGCATTAGGAGAGAAAGAGATATATCTGTGAAGGAGAAGGAGCTCTTGCTTAGGGATTTCATCTTTGTACTTTTGGTCATCTATATTGAGGCAGCTTTGTTGGGTTTTATACCCCATGAGGGTTTCCCAGGATAAATTTGTGCCTCTTGTGTTTATGTTGTGCTTGTTATTCTTATAGTGATCTTGTATATGCTATTGTTGTGAAATTGAATTGAATACTGATGTTATCTATCTTATCATATTGAATCTTAACATGGTTTCAGAGCTATCCTGAAGGAAGGCAATGTATGGCACTTACGACACTTGTTTCACTTGCGACAATTTGAAAGTTAGGGCTTTGTATACCAAAACCTAGTCATCGTGGAACTTTCGCTATAAATCACTTTTGGCGAAGGTTCAGGATATGAAACTTGGACAGGTCGAAGATAACATGTTCCTGTACCTTTTGTCTGAGTTTCAACCTCATATTCGTTGTACTTTCTGAGATATGATCCATACAAGTTAGGATTTATGCCTCTTCCAGAATGAATCCCTAAATAGGTGACCTAGGTAAAAAGGTCATATCTCGGGATAGGAAGCTCCAAATGGAATTCCGTAAAAATTGACAGTTAGTGCACGGACTGCAGTTTCACAGGTACGAGTATAAGAGGCCAAATTTGAAATAGTGACATGTGGCACTCTGTACAAGTTCTCTATGTTGTTTCATCCCATAAACAGGTCATGTTGGAAAAATTATCATATCTCTCTCATGAGGAATCCAATGAAGCTCCAACCTATGGGGTTGGAAAGATGACAGGTCAGGCTACCACGAGACAAAGTTTTAGACCCTGAGGATATGAAATTTCATAGATACACTAGAAACAATACGGCACATCTAAAATGCCTCAACGGAGGAAATCAAAGAAGAGGAGGAAGAAGCTCTCACTTAGGGTTTTCAGTTTTTAGGTATGGAAGGACCTGATACAATGTTGGAGACACCTGATGCAACATTGGAAACTTTGAAAATGGATTTGGAATCCATTCATCATAGATATTAATCTTTCATCAAAATGTTGTCGAAGGAAGGAGATTGAAAATTAGGCTTTCCAAGTAAGAAGAAACCCTAGCAAGGTTGGGAGACTCATAGGGAAGCAATGAAGGAGGTTTAAATGGAACTGATATTCTATCATCCTAGCACCATGAACCTATATAATGTTGATGTATATGTAACTTCAGAATGTATTTCACCTATTTATATTGTACTCCTATAGAGATGTTATTATTCCTCTATACGGAAGTGTTTGTATTCCTATAGAGATGTTATTATTCCTCTATACGAAAGTGTCGTCATTTATATTGTAAGTGTTGTAACTTATACTTGATGGGTTATTAGACCACCTTGTTGGGGTCGGCCCTGTATAATCCATGTGGGTTAAAGGGTTATTAGACCACCCTATTGGGGCTCGGCGTTGTTAGCATTATGTTATGTGGTTAGGTTAAGGCTGACCTAGTAAAGGTTATTAGGCAAGTCAAGTCACGTATAAATAGAGTGCGGGAGGCACTCTATTTGATCATTCACTTTCTTACTCATACTCTCATTGGAGAGTGGTGCACTTATGGAGGAGGAGAAGCTTCTGCTAGGAGGACTATCTCTTGTACTTGGGTTGTATCATTGCTCTATCTATCTCTGAGGAAGTTGCGGGGTTTTCACCTTCTGGGTTTTCCCCGATGAAACTCTATGTCTCTTGTGTGCTTGCATTATTGTGTCCATGATTGATATGTTGTAGATATGCTGTACATGTTATTCTCTCAGTTAAGATCCTAGATCAGATTGTAAATTTCTGAAAAACTAACATGGTATCAGAGCTAGCCTGAAATAAGGCATGGTATGGCATTTATGACACTTGTTGCATTTGCGAAGCTAGGGATTGATATAGAAAAAACCAGTCATCGTAGAACTTTCGCTATAAATACATTTTGGAAAGGTTTCAGGATCTAAAAATATTACAGGTCTAAGATAAGATCCCCATGTACCTTGTGTCCAAAGGACAAGCTCTAATTCGTTGTACTTTGTGTTTTATGATCTGTACAATATAGGGTTTTTGCTTCTTCCAGATATGAGTCATAAACAGGTGACCTAGGAAAAAAGTTCATAAATTGGGATAGGAAGCTCCAAATAAAAATTTTGTAAAAAGTGACAGGTAGGGAATGGACTTTACTTTCTCATGTAAGTTTTTCAGAGGCCGAAACTGAACCAGTGACACGTGGCACGCCGTACAAGTTCGCTCTCATGTTTTATCCCATAAACAAGTC